>JABFTP020000185.1:85773961-86973961 GCA_013387265.2 Cryptolaemus montrouzieri
GCATTACAACCGATGGAGCACCAGCAATGACTGGAAGCATAAACGGTTTTGTGGCATTGTGTCGGGCTAATGAAGATTTATCTTCATTTTTTTCATTCCATTGCATAATACATCATCAAGTTTTGTGTTCACAAGTTTTAAACACGGGGGCAATTGTGGGCATTGCAACAAAAATTGTGAATTCCATCGGTGTATGTAGCTGGCAACAGCGGCTCATTAAGTTGCAGTTGGAAGATAGGGAGTCAGCTGAACATACTGATTTAGTACTTCCCACGTACGTCAGGTGGTTGAGTAACAGAAAGTTCCCCGCATTGCGTCGAGCTAAAATCGGGGAAAATTCCTAGAAAGGTTTCAAGAATTATTACCCGAAATAACAGCTTTTTTAGACGAAGAGGTGATGACACTCAGATGTTGAAAAACGAAAAATGGCTGACTGATTTGGCATTTTTGACTGACATCACAATGCACTTGAACACCATTAACATGCAGCTTCAAGGTAAAGGAAAAACTATTATTGAGATGATTAGCGCAGTAAACGCATTCGAAAGTAAATTGCATTTTTTATTGCTCTACTTGTTAAAGTTAAGCTTAATAAACCTTGACGGGTTCTTAAGCTCTAATAAAAAAAAGAGAAAAACTGGAAAGAAAGGATCTGAAACATTTTCCGTCTTTGAAATCAAGGATTCCTCAGTTGAATTATGATACATATGAGGCTGAATTATCAAATATTTTGGGACAACTCGAAATGCATTTTTATGATTGCAGTAAATTGGCAAATATTTATAAATATATCATTTGTGACTTATCCTTTTTAATGTGAAACATTGAGGAATTAGCTACTGAAATAGCAAGTCAGTTTAATATTAACTCATGTTCTGTTGAAAATGAGTTGGTGCAGATTATATCAGATATACATCTCGAAGCTACAGCGTTTGGGTCAACTACCTTGTGCGAGTCTGTATTTTCTGAAATGAAGATAATCAAGTCAAATTATCGCAATCGACTAACTGACGATCATATGTCATCATGCTTGCGATTAGCACTCAGTGGTTACTTACCATCTTATGAAAAGTATGCTGAGGATATGCAGTGCCACGCTTCAACATCCAAAGTCACTCCTTCGTTAAGTTTAATACCATATGTAACATATGACTTGTTTTTCTATTCACAATAAACAAACTTCAATCACATCCAAAATTTCACTTGATCAATATTCGTAGCACTTCTTCCATCTAATTCGTAGCCTATTATAATTTATTATTACTAAAACTAACCCAATAAATTCCTTATGTCTTAATTCTATCTTATCTAAATCTCAAATCAACTTTTCTTATATAAAACTGTCTCTATTTAATTCTCAATAAAACTCACGAAGAAATTTGTAGCAATCACTCTGTATACTCCTTACTTCGTTTATAGAAAATTGAATAGATAAATACCTGCGCTGTATCTGCTACCATTTACAAAATGTCCGCTACGTCACTGGAACAAGTTTTCTCAAAAACGTAACTTTTATAAATATACCGGTGCTTGTTTCCAGGTAAGTATAAAGGTGGTTTAATTGAAGTATTTCTATGCTGATCAAACTTGATATCTCTTAATCTACTGAACCAACAATGTATGGATATAATTATATAGAAAACTTGAACCTCTTTCTGAAATAATTAGGAAAATACAATCAAACATAATAAATGAGCTACAATGTTGTTACAGTACATATCATAACATATCAATCTACTCACTCCAGTGGTTCACAGTCCTTTCAATTAAATTATTAAATTCAATCAAATTTCAAGTATGTAACAATATAAATAGTTATTTCAAAATTCATCAATCTACTCCCTACTGTTTCTCGTTTCAGAAAGGAACATTCCCGAATCACCACATCTGTGCTGCGTTTTTTTTTCTTTCTCGCAATAACTTATTATTTGAATTTCCCGAACAGCCAGCGCTACCTTGTGTTCTTTATATTGAAAAGATAATGTAAATAAAGAGTATTTTCGATTGTCTTTTTCTTTATCTCTCTTCATGGAACAACAGATGGAGCTAAAAGTATGATTCTACCTGATTAATATGAAATTATAAAATTATTCCAAATAATCCCCATTTAACTCTTCGCATAAGAACCAATAAACTCGAAATTTTGAATAAGTATGAGTTTTTTCATTGATATTATAGCCTACCTACCTAGGTAGGTAGGTAGGGTGTATCGTGTATAAACGAAAACCCTGCATCACACATACTTGCAGCCGCTCAGAGTCGATCCTAAGTTGTCTTAAAATATTGAGGTAGATCGCCAGCAGTTTCAGTTTGAGCACCCTTGGTCCATATTATCTGTTTTACGAAAATATGAAGATTGGGCTGAGTACGGACCTGCATTTTGTTTTCTTCCTCCGTGAATCGATTTGGTAAGACAAATCTGACAAATGTGTAAACTTTCATTATTTATGGTTTACGGGTTCTGAAGTTATTTACCAATGGTCAAATATTTGATCAAAAACTTGAAAATCCGAAAGCATTGATAACTTTCATACATCATTTCTGGCCTGGAGTTACACTATCCCCATCACGTACGAAGTTTTCGTCCGGAAACACCCTATATCAAAAAAAGTATTCATTTATTTCAATGCAGTGTTACAATTTAGGAATGAAAATCATTGTTTGTCATTAACTGTAACTTTTTCTTGAAAATAATGAATGCACATTATCGGTATTAGAGCATATGTAATTTCGAGATCATGTGCATATACAAATCTGCATTTATCTTTCTCTTCATCTGGTTATATCAGTTGTTAGTCGATCAATGTTGAATATTGTTGAATTTCATATGATTTTGTTTTCTCATAATTCAGGGCAAAGAGTAATGATGACTTCTTACGCAAAACTTAAAAGACTATGCAGATGAAGTTAGAATGAGAGGAAAAATCAAGTTCGCTGCTATTTCCTATGTCAGTGTTTCCCAGCTGTAAGTCGGGCGTGTTCGTGGCGTAACCCTTAAAAGGGATATTGGATTATACAATATTGAAGGAAACTTCAACACTAACAGACCGTTATCTAATTGGCAAAATAATTTTCTGGATTAATCACCGTGTTATTTAAGATAAACGAAAGACTGAATAACAGTCAACAATCTACCAAATTAACCACAGGAAAGACCAATTGAATCTCTCTGGGTTCTACTCAGTAGAGATGTTTATGATAAGGACTGGAAATCTCAAAACGTAGATTGCCGGATCTGAGAAAAACGAGAAAAACGAGAAATCGACACTGATGACGACACGAGGTTCATGGCGTGAGTATATGTTATATTGCGTGCCATTGAATGGTCAGCCGTAGTATAACATGACTGAAACACATATATAAGTTTTTGCTATATTTTACTTCTAAAAAATTAAAGCATTCTCGAATCATTATGTTATTTCGACCCAGACAACACGTATTTCAAAGACAGACAGAATCAACCTAATTTCTGATTTCTGTAAAATCACATGTGAACTGTTGGAACATTTTGATACAAGATCAAAACAGTAATAGAATTTTTCCTATGATTTTACTACCAACAAATTAATTAATATATTTTCATTTTACGGTTTCCAAATCTCGCTCATAATCGGACGGTATGAAACTCAGTATAAAGTGCCATGGTTTTTATGAATGGGTCCTTACTGAATTTCGAAAAAATCAGATAAAAAGTATACAGTTCATAAACTATTAAAAAGGAGTTATTGTTTGAATACCTACGACGAAAATTCGGGATTGATATACAGGGTGATTATTGAGTTATTGCACATAGCTTGACTGTACTCCACGGGAGTTCGAATCAGCACATAGAAAACAAGGTAACGCTTTTCGTTTTCGATATACAGGCTGTTTTATGGGTTTGGCTCGAATTTTTTAATCGCAATAACTCTTGAACGCATATTTCATACCCCAAATGACATGATTGATTTTAACAATACTGTTTGTGGACATAAATAAAATTCAGGGCCGGACTGAAAAAAAAAAGTTTTTTCCTTGAAATAACTAAACATGATTGTATAATGACTTTTCGGGAACTCTTTCACACGATCTTAATCAGCAAGAATTTCTCTAAAATCTTTTTCATTGAGGTATGATTATGAGAATCATTAATTTTTTTTGTTTTGGAAAAACTTCGCGATTACCAACTGTAACTTACCTTCCTACTTACAATTAAGCATTGGGTATTTATCGTTTTTGTTCCGGAAATACTAAATAATCTCTGCACAGAATGAAGTCGAGGAAGAATTATAGGGCCGTATTCAAAAAATTATTCTTCAGTTTTTCTTACCTAAAAAAATTCAGTGTGCGTCCATGTCATCTTTCAGGAAGTCTTTCAATCTCATGGAAATATCACAACAACCTCTCTTCTTCAAGAATCACTGTCAATTAAAGCAGTGCCTGACCACAAAAACAATCTCTGAGAGACATTTCGATTAATATTTAGTAGATAACACAGGTCAACATTTGATCTAAGCGGAAACACTGCACGCAATATATGGTACTAGCGATTTTTGGGGTCGCTGATGACGATGAGTGGGTTGGTTTAGCCCCATCACGTCAAGTTCAAGGTCATTTGAAGGTCAAGCATAGAAAATACTGTCGAAAAAATCTGGAAAAATTCATGGTTATGTTTTTCACGTCTTCGAGACGAAATCCATTAATTGTTCGAACCCTTAACATATTTCAGACGTCATTTCAAGGTTAGTTCAAGATTCCATGGACGGAATCTAAAATCACAGTGCAGTCAAGTTGGCATGTTTGTAAACTCAAGTAAATCGGTAGCAGATACCTTTACCAGAAGATACAAGGTGGAGGAACTAAGAGGTCTAACTCTATTTGGAGAGGAAATTGTTCAGACAAAGGAGGTGAAGTACTTTGGTGTTACTTTTGGGCTTGTCGCTCTGCCTTCGGGAGAACTTAGGGAATAGGCCCAAAAAAGGTCTTGTGGCTGTACACAGCGATTATGAGACCTAGGTTAACGTGGTGCAGCTGTATGGAGGACTAGATGCACACTTGAAACATCCAAGAGTGCTCTAGACAATTTGCAACGATTCATATTATTAGGAATCACGATGGCCAGCAAAACTGTGCTCAGGCGTTAGAAGTCTTGACCAGTATGAAGGCTTTGGACTTCGAAGTCAAGAGGGCAGTTTTCCTGCCAAACCTCAGACAAGGAGCTGGAAAATGCTTTGATTTTTGGAATGGGGAGATTGAGGGATTTTGAACACAAAACTTGTTGATGTATAATGCAATGGAATGAGAAAAATTAAGGGAAATCTTCATAAGCTCGACACAATGCCACAAAACCATTTTTGTTTCCAGTCATTGCTGGTGCTCCATCGGTTGTAATGCACACTAATTTATATATTGGTAGCTTGTAGTTTTCTACAATATTAAAGAAAACGACATATATATCTTCGCCACGGGTCTTCCCCTTCAGAGGAATGATTGTCAAAAATTCTTCCTCAGCCAACATTTTATTGAATACCATCCGAATAAAAGTACATAGCTAGGAAGTATCTGTCATATCGGTGGATTCGTCGAATTGTAAAGAAAAGTAGGTACATTTCATGATATCATGTTTTAGTTTATTAGCCATGCCCTGACTCATGACTTCAATACGCCTTGAGATAGTCGGACGAGATAACTGTCCTCATATAGCAGACATGATTTCTGTTTTATTTTTAAAATCTGCAAATGAAATCTCACCCACTTCAATAAACGCTTCCTTCACAACCGATCCATCTTCGAATGGTTTTCTGTGTTTCGCCAATGTATGAGATAATTTAAATGACGCGATCGTAGCAACTTTTGATTGTTCGGCTGGTCTTGTGAACATGGTTCTTTCTTTTTTCAAACAAGATATCAAATCACGTACTTTTCATAGTTTTCATGAGCCGTTTTATGATGCCTCTCTAAGTTACCACGCTTAGGTATTGCAACTGACGACAAATGCATTTATCCTTCACCATACAAAAGAAAAATTCTTCCTCCAATCGTTATTAAATTGATTCGTTTTAGATTTCTTCGCTGCACTCACATTTTACTATTTAATAATAAACTTTGTATCGACGTAGTATTGCTTTCAAGCTACAATTCAGAATGACTCCAATTCCTGCAGGCACAACATTTATATCGGCGTGATCGAAAGTCTCGAATGTTCCTGTCAAACGCGCCGCCCGAAATTTCTAGAAAAGCGGCAAGAATAAAAAATGGCTCTTTTTCGACAAGTACCGCGCGTTCCTTTGATAAAGGCGCCTTTTGCCGCAGAGTGTTATTTTATTACGTAGTAAATGTTTGTAGTTTAGTTACCTACTACAATTTTTTATGATTGAACCTATGGTTTGTTTCACTCAAAACATTTCTAATACCCTAGAAACTCACGCGGTTTTCGAGATATATCAGATTTTTGGGTCGCGAAAAATCCTGATAGTTTTTAGAAAGAATATTTTATGAACCGATCAACTTATATTCATGTATTAGGTGTTTTCGACTAAAAATGTGAATTGTAATTAAACCATTAACTCATATCTAGAATGCTCTATGAAAAAACTTTGGCGTTCTCTTCTAGTGTAACCAGAAGTGTTATGTAGCTGAATATTTGGGAGCTGAGGTAAGTCTCAAACTTTCAGAACGATAGTTCTATTAATTCTATATCAATCAAGATCGAATATGAATATTTATTGAACATCGCCGATCATCATTAGCTTTCATAGTTATTGGAGCCTAAATTTCCACTGAAAATTTGATCATAAACATATTAATCTCTCTTTCTCCATAAAAATTCGCTGATATTTTTTGTCCGGAGATAAATTGATGAAATATGCATAGAAACAGGATTTAATATAAATTCCTGATTATAATCTTGGATAAAAACTCAACAGAATTCGTAGAAAGTCTCTTTGATATAGTGAAATTGAATTTCGTCGATACATTAGAAGCGAAGCGGATGCGAAAACGATTGAGCATAAATGAAAACAAAGAGAATACGTCAATGTGTTCGCTTTGTTCTTTAGGAATAAAAGGAAGCACATTCAATGAAATTTCCGCTCAAGGAATTACACGTTGCATTGAAAACTTCATAAATGACAAAGATTTTGGAAAAACTTCGACAAAATATGTGAATGTGAAGCATTCAACACGTTGGAATGAAAGATATGGAACTGAAACGTTGATTTCGAGTTCGGAGTTTGAGCATTGTTTGATGTTTGAATAAAACTTGGTAGCGATCAAAGTAAAAGAATTAGAAGCCATCTTTGGTGAGCGAATTTATATTGGAATGAGCATTCCAACATGATCTAAGTATATTTTCCATGGATAACATTTGGGACATTCCTCTCGTTAACAAAATGATATTATTTATAAGGGATCTACAGTTCTGATGAATATGAACCACACTGATTGACATAGCTGGTTCGTTTTTTTCGTGAATTTCCTGAAACAAGTCGAGTTTTAATTAGAAGGGGACAACTTTTGTTACATTTATCGTTCTTTTACTTTCAACACCTTACCTCTGGTTACTCCAAATTTTTGAATAGAGAAAATGGGTCATGTGAAACCTTTTTGAATGGTAAATTAATCCTCTTAACGTCCAGGTAATTATTTACTTCCTAAAAAAATTAAAGGTTTCCACGAATCGTACGTTCCCTGTTTGAGGAAAAACATTCGATCAAAATAGATTCGGTTGAATCGGAACATTTTTTGTTCCTTATTCGAAATGTTTAATTTGCGTATCCACCCCCTACATCTATGAACTACAACCCCGAAAGTTTTTATAATGAGAAGTGTGTTGTGTGAAACCTTATCAGAAATGTTATCTGATTCTCAGTATCGACTGCATTTTGAAACGCTAGTAATGAGAAAATATCACTGCTTGGAGTATAATTCTCATGAAAACCTATTATGAAATGTAACATGTCATTGAGTTCTCTGATTTTTAATCGTGGTATATACATGTAGGTGTTCTAAGTTGCTCCCATTTGTTCATTGGTACAATCGAGATTCGAATAATTGTCTAACATTGCATTATTTGTGATGTTATATGCTGACGTGCTTCAACAATACTTTCTCATAGTTTTTCCAACGATTCGGGTAGCGTAACATAGCTTTCAGACTTGAGATAGCCCTATAAGAAGAAATCTAGAGACGTTAGGTCGGGCGATCTAGTTGGCCATTTTATAGCGTTACTCCTACCCATCTCTGGGAATCTTCTGTTCAGATAGTGGCGCACAGCGGTATCGTAATGGGGAGGTGCATCACGATGTTGATACATAACGTTCTGTTCTGATAAATTTGGATTTCCTCCGATCATAACTGTTATGGGAGGATCAACCAAATTCTCATACACGTTTCAATATGTTTCACCCTCCGTGTTTTCCCGTATGGATAAGGACCTTATGATATGCTTCTTTAAAATTCTGACCCAAAAACTAAGTTTTCGAGGCCTTCAATTCTTCCTCGTCAGATGGGGATGAGTGTCACTTTAGACTCTACAGTGATTGTGATGGACCTCGCCATTTGAAAATCTCGATCAATCAGAAAGACTAAGGTTTTGATGCAAATTTGGATCACTATTGATCCACTCAATGAAATGTCCACAGCACTCCGCACGACGATCGAAATCATTCTCATTCAGCTCGTGTTCGAGTCTACTTTTATATGGATGGAGTTTGTATATGTGAATAATCCTGATACTTGTTTGGCATTATCCAGGAGAGGAGACAATCTCCTTATTATCAAGACACATCAGAATTTTCTGTTATGTTTCGAATACTTTTCTATTCAAAATACGAAACAATGTGAGTTATCCGAACTGAAATCATGGCCAAAACACTTTCAAGGACAAAATATTTTTCCCTCAAACTCAAACATTCGCCCATTCTACGAATTACATCGATGAGTTCAAAAGTTGTGGATCAACTTCCAGTATTTCCTGTAGTGACAAACCAATGAGAATGTCTCAGGCTCTTTCTTCGAGTAATGAAAAACAAGTACTGTGTTTTAAGGAATTTTACTAAATAATTGTCATTCGTAACGCGTTTCACTACACCGTAGCTTCTTCAGACGAATGAATATGAATATGAATACGCGTTACGAATGACAATTATTAAGTAAAATTCCTTAAAACACAGTACTTGTTTTTTATTATTGATAAAGGAATTTCACCAAGTAAAAGCCTCCCAAATTCAAATCTTTCTTCGAGCAGTAATTTGTTTTTTTTATTGAAATCGGGCAACAATTGTGGGACTATAACTTGGGGCATTTTTCACGGAGCACCCAAAGTAGAGAAGATATTTATGAAAGAGGAACTGAAAACGTCGATGGAAAAATAAAAAAAGATTTACTATTTGTCGTCTTGTAAAGAATCTTCAGCAGAAATAGTGTAGAATTATCTTGAAGGAATCCCTAATTATCCTGAATATTGACTTTGAATACTAAGTGATTTAAAAGTGGAAGGAATGAGATATTTTACAAATATCTATCATTATTAAACCAAACAAATTTCCATAAAAAAATCGGAATACTCTAAAATACATAGATGAAACGGTAATGAATAAGGCTAATTACTGAAGGTATGATATTTATATATGTTTAAAGTTGTAATGCATCAGTGCATGAATTATAGGAGCTTTTCAGCTCGAATAAGCAGCGCAATTTTTTAATTTTATGATTTCGACTTTATTTCGTATATAATGGGTGATTCACCAGTGGCGCGGTGCTCTGTAGCTCGTACACTCTTGAAGAATTCATTTTCGTTCGAACGGTATTATATTTAGAGAATCTCAATTTTCTTTAAAAAATCTTGGGTGTTTTTTTCATATTGGAAGACCAATTTTTTGTTCAAGATTCAGGAGCGGCCTAAACTCTGCTATAATATCTTCAAGTAATGAGTTTTTTTGGTGAGTAGTTTCGTCACAATATTTTTTTTTCCGTAAAAATTCATGAAAATAGGATCTCACATCATCGCTTACTCCTTCGGCCAGAGAGGATGAATACTTTTTTTCCTTTAGTTTTCTTATTACCAAAGAATAGCTTCATTGATGAATTGAAATAGATTATCCTCATTTTATACAGGAGTGACTCAAAACTATTAATGAATATTGTAATTTTAAAAATATCATATCTTGATTTTTTCAAATGGAACATCCTGTATTTTATTATTCATGTCAACGCATAAAATATTGTGCCATATTTTTGCAGGAGTAACCTTATCTTTATCGTCGATCAATTTCGAAATATTCGATTATTTGTAGGAATTTTTGATGAAAATTCTATGAACCGTATCAAACTCATCAACATGAAGCATTATTTGCAAAGAAGTTTTTTTTTTCTGTAATGATTCAAGTAGTGAGAAATGAAACCTAAACAACCTAATTCTTTTAACGAATTATAAAATCAGGATGATTAAAACGTAAATCGAGGTATGTGTTGACTTTTTTTTATTTGTGGCTTCTGTCAGGTGTCCGGACATATCATATTCTGCATTTTACATGGTGAACTTATCAGTGTATCGTTATAAAACATTGTTAAATTGAGGTTTGAACCCAATTATATCAATAAACTGCCATGAAATTCTCCAAAAAAGAAATGGTTCATATGATTTTTATTATGGGTGAGTGTGATAGAAATTCTTTGTTGGCAAGTAGAGTTTATGCACAAAGGTTTCCTGATTAGAGGCATACTGATGCAAGATGAATTGAAAAACTTCTAATAAGATTTATCGAAACGGGTAATATTGCTTACAGAAAACATGAAAAAACCAAAAACTGCTACAGCTGAAGACAACCAGTTATCAATTTTGTTGACAGTGACAGAGGACCCATATAAAAGGTATGAAGGCTAAATTGAGATTTCTCAGTTAACAGATATAAGTCAAACTTCAGTCCAGAGAATTCGAAAGTGCATAAATTTCATGTATATCATGTACAGCTGTATCAGGAACTAAACCATCAAGACTATGAAAATCGACTCAATTTTTGCAATTGGGCAACGGACAAAGTAGTGAAACATCCAAATATGTTTAGGAGATAGACAGGCACAACTTTCATTATTACGCTACAGAAAATCCAAACCTCATGAGACAAATAGATCACCAGCATCGTTGGTCCTTGAATGTATGGGCCGCTATAGTAGATGGATATCTAATTGGGCCTTACTTTTTCGACGGGCAATAGTGAAATGTATTTAGATTTTCTGCAAAATCATCTACCAATGTTACTTGCCTATGTACCAGAGCATATAAAACAAGATTTGTGGTTTCAACAGGATAAAGCACCGGTACATTACTCACATCAGGTTAGGGAGCATTTGAATCATGTATTTCCAAACAAATAGATAATACGTGGTGGTCCTGTTAGATGGCCAGCTAGGTCTCTGGACCTTACAAGTCTAGATTTTTTCTTGTGGCGTTATATTAGGGGCATCGTTTACCAGATTCTTTCTATAACACAGTTGGATATGAGACAGAGAATAGTCGACGCCTTTCAGTCAGTTTATCCGCAAATATTGTCGAAAGTTCAACGGTCTTTCCTCAGAAGGATTGAGTTGTGTCTACAAAGAAACGGGCAAATCAAATAATTTATTTGAAAATATTGACATATTTCATACACCACTACCTTAACATATCTCCATTTCTCTGATCATATATATATATATATATATATATATATATATATATATATATATATATATATATATATATAATATATATATATATATATATATATATATATATATGAATATATAAATTCAGATAGAAAATATAAACTATTCAAAAATAATGAAAACATTTTTACAAATTTATTTCAGGTTCAAATGAAAATATTTCTGGAAATGGAGTTCCTAAATTGATATTTTAACTGATTATTGGTCTTCAATTTGGGCAGTGCCAAAACAACATAATTCCAATGCAAGTTGGATTTTAAATGAAAGGTCTCGATTTTCTAAAATAGAATGCATGCAATTTGAAAAATTTTCAAACGAAGATATAACATCAGTTATTAAACACACAAAAATTGGAAATCTCCAGTGTTGATGGTATTCATAACTTTTGGTTCAAGAAATTCTCTTGCGTTCATGAAAAATTGGCTGAATATTTTTCATTTATAATAAAGAACCCTCAGCTACTCCTTTATTTTTCACACAAAGAATTACTTATTTAAAACCGAAAAGTGATAATACTATTGATCCGTCTCAATATAGACCAATTACTTGCCTTCCAACAATATATAAAATTCTAACTGCATGTATTACCCTAAAATTTATGCACATTTGGAGAATTGTAATATTCTTTCCGAACATCAAAAGGATGTGAAAAAACACCTTGGTACTAAAGAGCAACTTGTAATTGATTCTGTTGCTTTGAATCAAGCTCAAACTAAGAAGAGAAATATTCATACAGCCTTCATTGATTACCAAAAGGCTTTTGACAGTTCTCCCCATTCATGGCTTCAAGAAATTTTGGAAATTTATAAAATTGATAAGACATTTCGAACACTTATTGAAATAGTTCAACACTTTGCAGATCATCTCACCAAAACCAATCTATTACATATTTCATACACCACTACCTTAACATATCTCCATTTCTCTGATCATATATATATATATATATATATATATATATATATATATATATATATATATATATATATATATATATATATATATATATATATATATATATATATATATATATATATATATATATATATATATATATATATATATATATATATATATATATATATATATATGATATGTACTAAAAACTCTTCTTTCGCAACCTCCGATTTTATCATTTTAGTTTTTTTAATTCGAAAATGGTCGAAGATAAAGATAAGGTTACTTCTGAAAAAATATGGCACAATATTTTATGAAATGACATGAATAATAAAATGCAGGACATTCCAATTGAAAAAATCAAGATATGATATTTTCAAAATTACAATATTCAATAATAGTTTTGAGTCACTCCTGACTCATCTATTTCAATTCATCAATGAAGCTTTTCTTTGGTAATAAGAAAACGAAAGGAAAAAAAGTATTCATCCTCTCTGGCCGAAGGAGTAAGCGATGATGTGAGATCCTATTTTCATGAATTTTTACGGAAAAAAAAATATTGTCACGAAACTACTCACCAAAAAATCTTATTACTTAAAGACATTATAGCAGAGTTTAGGACGCTCTTGAATCTTCAACAAAAAAGGTCTTCCAACCTGACAAAACCTCCCAAGATTTTTTTATAGAAAATTGGGACACCCTATTTACTGCAAAATAAATTGGTGAAGTAGATTTTTACTTTCTAAATACAATACCGTTCGAACAAAAATGAAATCTTCAAGAGTGAACGAGCCACAGAGAACCGCGCCACTGGTGAATCACCCAGTATACATGTGACAATAAAATACATTATCTTACAAATCTATAAAAACAAATTTAAACGTCTTTAATTTCTCATAACTGAATAACCGTAAATACTAATGAATACGAAGCCAAACTACCTTGATACAATGATACGAACGATTTTTAAATTCTCTCCTACAATTTGAAAACATCAGGCTGCACGATTCTGTATCGAGTGGTGATTCTTTTTCGCAGCATCTCTGTATGTTGGGACAGGGTAGTATAAACTCTCGAATTCATACGAATAGAAAAAAATCTGATAATATTAGATTGACACGCAATCTTGTTTTCCGGTTTCTATGAGCGGAATTCTCTTCATTATTTCCGTTTCGCATCAATCTGTTTCCTATGTTTTCGTATTTTCGAAACAATAGTTATCGTTTATTAGAAGATCTATTGGAAATGTTTGTGCCAAGGAAACGTCAGGGATATTCAATGTGAATCGTCCCAGAAAACAGATGTAACCATGGTTTGGTGGCTCCCAATTGTCGCTTCTGTGAAAATTGAAGTGAAAATGTGAACAATAAACGTCTTCTATATTACATCTCCTTTTCTGAGGAGAGTGACTTCATGGCAATGAAGAAATGAGTAGGGCGTAATTATTGGTATTGAATACCAAAAAAACTTATTAATTTAGAGAGGTATACACTAATACACCATGGCTTCAGGAATTGATTGTTTGGGCAGGAATTTATAGGAACCGTCATGCAGGGTAATTCTTTATAGAAGGTGATCTCACCAGAAATAGCTATTTGCAGTTGTTAGAAGAGATCATAAATTCAAAATGACTGAGATATTTGGCAATGATAAAACTGTTTCCAAAAAATACATTTTTGGCAAGATGGTGCTTCTCTACTTTAGATGCTCCTGTGAGGCAATATTTTTTTGATAATTTTCCAGGACAGTGAATTAGAAGAAGGCAGGCAGGTCGACTGAATGCAGATTTTTGCCACCTGAGATTCCTGGGATTGTTGATAGTGAATTAGAAAATAATATCATTGTGGGGAGGTGGGGCTGGTGAGCCGTGTTTTTGATTATTTAGCTCTCAAATCTTTTTGGAAGCTTTTTCTGTTTTTTGTATCACAAAAATGAAAGTTTATTCCTGTTTAGAGTTTCAAGAAAAGGAGAAAAACGCTATCTTATTGCCTTTTTCTTCTGTTATATCACCAAAATACCTATCGTCAAGTTGTTTCAAATCAATTGAATTGAACGTATTGAGTAAAGAACCTAATGATCTTCTGAACGAAATGCCACTCAACCCCCTTTTCACAAAATTAATTCTGATCAAGGGGATGCTGAGCGTAGTGGCTTGATTTCCGTAAAACCCCTCTCGAATCTCAAATTGAGTAGATTTGTGCTAAAATCACTATTTCCAGAATTGGGGGTGGGTGTCAAATTTTCGGTGGAATACACGGTGTATTGTATCTATTGTGTTGTTCAGTTTAAATCTGGGAAATATAGACTTGGGAGGAAAACGAACAGAATAATTTTCTCAAATCAGAATCATACCCATTGTGAACGTAACATTCTAACACGTCAATTTTTTAAACGTTTTCAGAATTCACGAACAATCTCAATGAAAAAGTTTCAAGCCAATTATTTGTGGATCAATAATATGAATGGAATAATGGATTTTGATATTTATTGTTGTGGCATAGAATTGAAAACATTTGGGATGTTTGTATAAACTCGCACAAGCATACTAGGTGAAACCACAGTATGTTCAAGGAAAAATTAATATTTATATATATATATATATATATATATATATATATATATATATATATATATATATATATATATATATATATATATATATATATATATATATATGAATGTTTTATAAGCAAATCTTTTTATGTGAGATAGAGATGAGGGTATTATGGCATAAGGCTTAAGTGATGTTTCTGTATTATCATCAGATAGCATAGACGATATAAATAATAGGTTCATTGAGGTGCATAGGAATCTCATCGAATTCACGGTCGAGCCAAAGACGAACAGAACGGTGCCCTTTCTCGATGTTAGTCTTATCAGAACAGAAAATAACTCCCTTATAACTGACTGGTACCAAAAGCCTTCGAGTTCAGGAAAGTACTTAAATTTTCATCCCTATCACACAAGAAAAACTAAAATGAACTTTGTCATTGCTATGAACCAGAGAATAAGTGACGTCACACATCCATCTATGAGACCCTCGTCAAAAAACAGATTTTCAAAAATTTTGTCGAAAAATGGCTATCCTAATTGCCTAATAAGAGCTTTGCTAAATAATGTTCCTAAATCTCCAGATGAGAATCACCCCAGCCATATCAATGTGCCAGGCCAACTGGTTCCGAAAAGATTTGTCACACTTCCTTACATTTACAGCCTCACTAACACAATTTCCAAGATTTTCCAGAAATATGACAACATTCAGGTGGCCTACAGCATTGTGAAAACTATAGATGGCTTTTCTCAAAACTGAAAGATCCCACCCCATTAAAAAAAACGTTATAATGTCATTTACTATATTCTGTGTGGTAGCTGCAATGCAGCATACATTGGCCAAACAATACAGCATTTATATAGCGTCTTACTCAACACCGAAGTGACTCAAGGTTGCATCCGGAGAAATGTGCTCTGGCAAGACATGTGCATTCAAAAGGACATGTAATGAAGTACGAGGAAACAAAAATATTGGACTGCCACAAATGAGACAAGAACAGGGTGTTTTTAGAAATGTGCCTTATTAACGAATCACTGGGTCCCTTAATTAATGAAAAGACCGATATGAAAAAATTGAGCAACATATACTCATATATACTTGGATTTGACAAGATAATAAAACATCCCAATCGTTAATATCGAATTTATGAATAGGTGTCCATTAATGTTGTCATGTACAGAGAAAGTACTCGATCGATTGGTCTATTGTGCTCGACGGTCGGAGTAGGCAGAACAGATCTGGATCGGATCTCGATCTCTCAGTCAAGATAAGAACTCAAGTAAAATGTGTGGTTATATCTGAACTTTTTCCGTTTCGATAAGTGGTCCTCCAATTCTCCAAAATAATGAAATAATTGTGAATTGCTATGAAAAATATGATAGTATGTATTGAGTGATCTATGCCTTTCCGGTGTCTCAATTTATTGAATTTCGCATAGCTGTTAGTTTATTCTTATTTAAGTTTAATCTCTATCTATCTACAGTTTGTGTCTTTTTACAGTCCCTGATGATGGTACAAAATGTTACCAGGTTTTTGCAATAAAGAAATATCACTCAAGCCCTAATGCCATATACAGAAACAGTTTTTCATATATTATCATCTTGCTCAGTCCTTGCTTCAACAGATTATTTAAAAGACATAATGCCATCGCTAATATTATTCATTTTAATCTAGGAACATGACCTAATTCCCAAAAGAAAAAATTTCACAAATATGAACCTGAGATTATTTGTGAAAATGACAAATATAAACTTTATTTTGATAAAAAATTCTTTGCAACAGAGCTGTAAAACACAATAGACCAGATATCATTCTTAATGATAAACAGAATCAAATAACATATATAATTGATATTGCTATACCCGACACACATAATATACAAAATAAATACAATGAAAAAATTTCTAAATATATGATGCTTGGCGACGAGATTAAAAAATGTGGAAAATGAAGAAAATATTTATTCTACCGATTATTATTTCCACAACAGGTGTTATTCCTAGAAATCTTCACAAAAGTATTGAGATTTGGGTCTGAAGAAAAATTTGTTCGAACAGTTACAAAAGATAACAGTCATCAAATCTTGTAATATTCTTCGTAGGTTTCTTTCCGAAAAAAATAATGAGGTAGAGTCATAGGTTTTCTCTTTAGTTTATACTGCTCAGAATCTCATTTCATATTTTATTTATTTGTTTATATAAATGTAATATAATTAACTGACATTTTGTCATATTTATATTCAGAGCAGTATTCTATTCGATCGTTCACCACTTCACACAAAGGAAACTATTAATGAGTAACATTCAGTGTTACTTGACTAAGGTCCGTACACTGGATTTTTCCGGGCAGAAAGCCTCTGACACTACTCGTTGGTACATTGATATCATTGTTTGATGATGCTATAGTATGTATATATTCTGGTAGATTGATATATTCTTATAACATTTAACGTTATCCTAATATATAATTATTCCAGGATATGTTTTGATTATAATCATTGCCGGGCAATGGTATTAATTACCGGGTGGTGGATTTATATTTTTCATGAAATCAACTCGATTGCATGAACAGATATATGGGCAACTCGTCGGGGTAAAACCCCTTTATATATATATATATATATATATATATATATATATATATATATATATATATATATATATATATATATATATATATATATATATATATATATATATATATATTCAAATCTAACTTCACCTATGTTTTACATTTTTACAAGTGAAAAATATGAGAGCTGATATTTAAGCGCGGAAAGGAAATATTCGACTTTGATATAACATTTGAATACCACTATCGACGATAAAACTTTTGTTGTTGTTCAAAATGACTGTATTGTTTTCTTCGAAACTTTGTATTGACTACACATATCAACATGATTCAAAAATCAAGTATTTAAGAAAAAATTGGACTTAAAATTTCATACAAAAAATCATCCACTTTATAAATTTTCCCCACAGGGTGTTTGAAAATTTGAGGCGAACCGCAACTGTTGCATCTACCCCAGGAAAGAGGACAGAAAAAAAACCTGCAATTTGATGGGTGATCGAAATTGGTGCTAAAGCTTGAAAATTAGTTATTATTGAATTTGAACGAAATTTTGTCAGTCCAGTGTACGTGGCTGGATTTATAAGTCTCCGGCCTGATCAAGAGATGGCGCCACTAGGCCTACTTCGACGGTGGCTTTCTACAGACGCTGAACAAGAAGCCTCTGTGTTGTTTGTGAAAATGGAAAAGCGTGCTTTCATCAAATACTTTCATTTCAAGGGTTTAACGCCGAAGGAAATTAAAGAAGAGATTGATTCAACACTGGGGACATCCTCCTTATGGGGAGGATGTCATATGAACGTGTGCACCAACATTTGCTCTGAAAAAGCTCTGTGCAAGATGGGTGCCGCGTTTACTGAAAACTGATTCGAAACACCATTTTTATCGCCAATTTGGCGCTGTATAAGCATAATCTAAGTTCATATTATAACTCGAAGACCATTCAACAAAAAAAAAATTGAATACGTCCCTGCATTTTACACGAGAAAGTGTCCCCAGAATATTGAAATAGTTTTCACCCAACTTTGATAGCAATAAAGATATTAGCATATGCTGAAATCCTGGAATGTTGATGAATACGGTTTAACACGAAAACAAAAGAAGATTGCAGCGATCTCTTTCAATCAATGAATTTTCCTTGAAAATTGTGGACATTGTGAATGGAAATGGTGAGGTTGTCTATTTGGAGTATTCTGCCTAGGTTCTGTACTAAAACATCGAAAAAAGGACACCCTGCATGTTTATACAATAAACTGAATTTTATATTTATGAGCAGAGAGAAATCTGAAAAACGGTTAATCTGCAGGTCATTTCGGAAACTGCTATTTTTAAGCTAATAGTGCTTAACAATATGCTTTTGGTCTCATCGAATCCAAAGTCTCCTATGTTAACTCAATCAAATTTTTGACCAATTTTGTGCTCTTGAACTAATAAATGTTCAACTATATCAGACAAACTATTTCCCCCTTCATTTCTATCCAGCTCGTGGTATTCCGCGCAGATTGTTCAAACACAAAAATTGCCCATAGGTCCAACTGAAATAGTTCAGAATACTGAATGTGATTTCAAGAATTCACTC
Source organism: Cryptolaemus montrouzieri (assembly GCA_013387265.2). NCBI lineage: Eukaryota > Metazoa > Arthropoda > Insecta > Coleoptera > Coccinellidae > Cryptolaemus > Cryptolaemus montrouzieri. The sequence goes on from JABFTP020000185.1 coordinate 85,793,242, forward strand.
TATTAATTATTTTCATGCAACAATATCACTTAACAAATTAGTCGATTTTGAATTCTTCAAAACTTTCAATTTCCTTGATGAAAAGTTTATAGTAAACTTTGACCCGATTAATCGAGAGACCATTTTTTATTCTCAATGTGGAATAGATTCTATTGCGTTCTAATCGAATGTATAACAACATAATTTTTTCAAGAGTGAATCGAATTGTCTAGTAAATTATAAGTTACTACTATTATTTATGTTTCATAATATTCGAATGATCTCAACTATCTGGTAGCTACCTCTGAACAGCAATTGTACAGATTCTAATAGCATGCGTTATTGAGAAAGAAGTTTAACGATCAAGCGAACCAACCACAGTTCTATGTTTCTCCCCTCATTAAGAATACAGCCCTAGAACAATATCTCTTTCTCCTCAACTCCTAATTCACTCAACTTCCAATCTCCTTGAGCAGTCCGTCATCCACGCACGGCGCATGTGCTACTCAGGCTACACGTCATACTCCATGTGCTTTACGTTAATTCCGATCATAAAACGATGCCATTAAAGTCTCACCATCTTATTTCGTTTTCGCTTCGATTTTTATTCTTTAGGGCCTGTGCTTTCAGTTTGCCGATATGGCTGAAGTTTCATTAAAAGTTAACGTTGGTTAAGTACATGGTATTAGTTACTTCCACTAGTAATAGAAATAATTGTATTTTTACTTTGTCATATTCTGTTCTGCTGAAATGTTCGAAATCATAATATCGCCCATTCTTCATGGTTTACAGTAAGTATTGGCACTGAAAAAAATACACTGGTTTTTTCATCAATTTCAATACTTCGTTCATATTTTGTGAAAATGAACTTTTAAAACACCTACAGTTTGGTTTTTATGAAAAAATGAATTTAGACCATTACATTCATGTAACATATGAATAGGTATCTCATTATGCTTCTGTGGTACAATGAATTTTCTGTTAGTTTTTTGTAACAGTTTGTGGTCACTGTATCTATTGTGATATGCAAAATGACTTCACATCTATTATTTCAGTAAATATTATTCTCACTACGTTTTTTATCAAAAATTTCGGAAATACAGTCAACTTCTTTGCTCAAAAAATTTGATTCAGATTTGAGTAAAATTATGACATTTTTTCAGTTTTACGAGAAAAATGTTATTTTTGGGGGTAAGGTACTTTCCGATGCTATTTTATACACAAGATATTCAAAAATCATTTGCCAATGAACAAAACTAAATTGCCAAAAAAATGTTTTTTCGAAAACGCGTACATATAATTTTTACTTTCTTAGAACCGTATATCAAATTAGTATTGATTGGTTTACGCGATTTTGTCGATTACCTGCAGTTTCTTCGCAAAATTTGATTATTATATGTCTCGGAACATAGAAACAGACATAGTGGTTTTGATTCCGATACCAGTTTCTATATTCCGCAATGTTCTAAGTAAGGTTCTATGAATTTCAAGCCTCAGTTTGGCGTGTTGATAATATTTAAGAATGATAATAACACTGAATTTGTTTGTATATTGCTTTTGTGTTAAATAAAATGGCAAATGAATACTCAAACGAAGATATTATAAATTAATTCATCGTTCATGGTCCAGCTCTATAAATGAAAAGTCGAAATAACAGAACGTTAACGAAAAAACCCGAATTTACAACTAATATGCAAAAATAATTCAGAATGAATGAAACTTTTTCATTTATGGAAATTAGACAGCGGAATGGGGTAGAGTTAGTTTCATTACCAACGTATAACCGGAAGTGCCAGAGCATTGAAAATATTTTCGGAACTTAGTTCGAATAACATTCAAGACAACAACAAAAAAATTCCCCCTATCGGTCATTCCTTCTGCTATATACTTTAAATGTCCCATCTCGCTTGGACACCAGGTATGAACCAGTGGTATAAATATTAAACGATTATTTAAGTATCTGGCTCTGCTTCGAGTGTCAGCTGAAAATTAAAAAAGTTTTGAGTCAAGATGTTAGCACAAGATTTAATAAAGCATAAACATTTTTTAATCATCTAACTCTGGAAAACTAAATTTCAAGAGCTGAAGCTGAATTGCTGAATTCCGTCCAGACACCGACAGATTTTATTTCACAAACCATTCAAAACCATTTCATTCAGTTTCTCGATCGGTCGCTTTTTCGCAACTAGCTCTTTGACTAGAATGAACTGAATTACATTCTATAGGGAAATCAGAAATTGAAAAAACACTCGTTTTCACTGTTAACATCGGCCCATTTCAATAGAACATCCTTTATGAGAATGTGATGCAACCACACAATAGGGCGGAAATTTGTTTGCGTCTTTCACTTCATGACGCAGCAAGAGATGTATATCCTTTGTGTATATAATCCTTTTTGAATTCGACATACATTTCTCTCAATATGCAATCAAAGATGAAATGATAAATTGTATGCAGAGAAGTTCGTAACACTCAGAGTCTTATTTCCATTGGAAATTGAAATGTAGCAGCGGTTCTTCCGGGATATAGCCATATTTGTCTGAGCCTCAGCTTCATTTTTTTTCAATAGTAGATAATGATGTCTCAAGTGACTTACATTGAATTATGCAACAATCTATCCAACTAGTTGCGTTATAGTTTTCACGTTTCACTTAGTGCGGAAATGCAACCAAATTTTAAAAAAGACTCATCTCAATTATGTCTGACGTATTGAGAAAGTCTCGATGTCCGTCTGTCTGTTCGTCCGTCAGGATTCTTTCTTCAGAAACACGTGTACGTATAAAGTTGTGATTTGTTTCGAATTAAGAATAAAGTCTCTGGTCGGAAAGTCCATCGAACTCTCGAGTCATCGTAATAGAAAAATACGGCTGTTGTATTTGTGGCATATTTTGATACTCGGAAGAGTACTTCCCGTTACTTAGAAATATGAAATTGGGGAAAAGTAATTATTTTTAGCATAGTTTTAGGAGAACATTCGAAAATTATAAATTTGTTCTTACATCACGCTAAGAAAAAAATTCTGATTATAGCTTATTCGTTTGTGCGAAGGTATTGAGTTGATATTTATACCGAATACTTAGGTTTGCAATCTCTGGGAGCTGTCAAGAAAACAAACTTGTCAGTCATCGCAACTGAAAAATACGGCCATTCATGAAATATTCTGTTGGATTTGTTGATATTTGTCGGAGAACTAGAATCTATAGGATATTTTCTACTTATCTCGAAACACGATATTCAGTGGGAAGCACTTTTTTCGCACAGATGGCGGAGGAAAACCATTAAATAAGGAAAAATGCATGAAGATATTTATTTGAGACTGATACTGAATGCTCAGACATGTAATTTATTGGAACTATGAAAAATTCAAACTTGTAATTATATCTCCAAAAAAGCTTAATTTCGTTTTTGGCAGATTTTTAGGGTTCTGAACTCCAAAAGTAAAAAATGAACCGATATAGGATCATTTATTTGTTCGCCTATGTCAATTTATTTGTTTGTCTGTCGAAATTCTTTTGTCAAAAACACGTGTTTGCTGTGAAGGTGAGTGAAGTTATTGCAATTTTATTTTCATTTTATTAATCTATTTTATCGTTCAGAATTTTTTCCTTTCCGTCAATTTCATCTGTATCAGAACTATGACTTACACTTTCCTTTAACTAAAAGAACTCTATGACTTCATTATGTTTATTTTGTTTCAGAATTATATAAGTCGAATTCATATTCATGCCAAAAATCCTAATTGACATGTTTTATATAACAGTGTATCCCATATGGTGAAATATTCTTTATATGGCGATAATGAATACATCAAAAGAATCTAAGATGACACAGATTCTATAATATTTTCCCTAGTGTTAAAAGTCTAAAGCCATCGTACCCCGATGAAAGTTATTGTCTAATATATGGCACTAGTTTTTGACTCATAATTTTATCTTCTGATCGATATAGCATCGGCCTGAGTTTTTTCTTCAGTGGTCCCATATGTTTTAATTCCTTATTTTGTCTAGCAGTTCAGTTTTTTCAACTATAGATCAACGTCATGTTCATTGACAAGAACAGTTACAAACGATTGGTATGTTGGAAGCAGGGGTGACCCAGAGAACTGTTGCAACTGCGTAGGGGAATAATCACTTTACCATCAGTCGCTTATGGATTCGTTATAATCAAACTGGTGGCGTCAGGGAGTAACATACTGGTCGTGATCGATCAGCAACTGCTACTCAAGATAGGTTTTCAAAAGCACTGAGAAATCCTACTTACATAGCTGGTCAACTTAACATGGAACTCAGGAATGCTCATAACGTACGATGAGTGATTAAACAGTCAGAAATAGACCTCATGGATTCAATATACAAGATCATTGAGGTTTTCCGTTAGCTAGAGGAATTCGTCCGAGTAAGGATGATGATCACTCCAAATGGGGAGTTGATCAGTGGGCTTGAATTATTCAGTGAATAATCCACATTTGGTTTACGTCCATATACAAAACGTACTCGTGTATGCAGAAAACCTAGAAATGAATCGGGACGAACTATTGCGCAAGAAGTTGTAGCTATCAGGGCGGTACGGCAATGGTGTGGGTTGGTATCAGTATTGGTAGAAGAACCGACCTCGTTTTACTGGAAAAATTTGTAAAAGCACTGAAACATAGTGAGCTGAATTCCTAAGCATGTGTTATTTCTTATGTGGCTGAAACAGGACAAGACTTCATTTTCATGCGTGATAATCCTCGACCTCATAGAGCTCCGTATATGTGCAGTATTTGGAAGAGAATTGAATAATTGATCCAGTTTGACCTTTCCAATTACTAAACCTTTGTCCAATTGAAAATGTGCGACATGCTCGGAAGAAGAATTCTAACAAGAATGATATTGAGTCAGCGGTTACTAAGTGATATTAAATCATCATACGGTGATTTTGGTTTACTTTGTAAAGAATATCACAGAAATAGGTGGAAAATATTTAATTAACAAACGTAATAGTTATTTCTATATTTCTATCATCATCAGACGTTTTAAATTGTGAACTAAAACTAAGATATAGTTGTAGAATTTGTCTTAATTATAGAAAATGGGTTTGAATTATAAAGAGAGAAAAACAAGAAGTTTCTACTATTGGAATATAGATAGGAATTCAAAGGTATATTCATAATTACTCCCAAATATTGGGGAATAATATTATTAATCGTGCTCCGAAAAGCAATAAACTCAATTACCTAGAATCTCTGGAAATTTTCAAAGCTAAACACAATAGAAACAATCTTACCGATCTTAACGACAATACAGACCTATGTTATTCCCCAATATTGTAATTCTTAAGTAATTATGAATGTACCTTTGAATTCCTATCTATATTCCAATTGTAGAAACTTCTCGTTTTTCTCTCAGATTGTACAACTGTTTCTTAGTTTTAACAGTTTGTAAACGTCTGATGATGATAGAAATATCGAAATAGCTATCACGTTTGTTAATTGAATATTTTCCACCTATTTTTGTGATATTTTTTTTTTTTTATTTCAGATTGAGTGCTTCGATTGCAAAGATCATTAGCACTGACGGTACATATTTTTATAAGTTTGTTATGGAAACTATAAAAACTATAACATATCATATAAATTGATGAGTTTGAAATAATTGAGAGTATCATATATATTTGTGACATTGTTCCCAAGAGCATCTTGTAGTGTCGGCTTTAAGTTTGATGCAAGTCTCTCCTGGTCATATTTCGGACATTCTACAATGATATGCCTGATGTCTAACCTTACGTTGCATAGCTCACAGTTTAGAGGAGGCTCCTTCGCCATTAGGTGTTGGTGGGTTAGACGAGTATGGCCTAATCGAAGTCTCGATAGTTTAACTTGATCTTTCCTTTTCTTTGGTGAATCAATAATTTCGTAGCTCCTTGGTTTAATCAGTTTCAAAAATGTCCCTGCTTGGGACCACTGGGTTTGCCAAATTTCTCGGACTTTCTTCTTGGCCATGCACTTGAAATCACCTGGAGTAAATAATTGGAGATTAGGTGTTCCTTTGGAGGCATTCTTTGCGACAATATCGGCTTTCTCATTTCCAGTAATTCCAACATGAGAGGGCGTGAATACGAAAAGTAATGACATATTGAGCAGGTGAATCTGATGTCTCCGTTGGTTTATTTGTTGCACCAAAGCACAGTTTGAATATAACTCTGATAGCTTCTGAATTGAGTTGAGTGAATCAGTACAGATGCAGTATGAACATTTCGGGTTATTCAGAATATATACCAAGGCCTGGTGAATGGCCAGCATTTCTCCAGTAAAGACAGTACTATTTTCAATCGCATATGTTTGGGTTCCTTCGGGTGTAACAACAGCAAGGCCCACCACACCTGTGGATGTATTTAGCGATGCATCGGTGTAGATGAATGTGGCCTCTGGATGTTTATGTAATTCTTCTTGGAATAGTGTCCTCAGAAGCTCCGGGCTGGTCTCAGATTTTATGTATTCAGCTAAGTTGGTAGTTTTTTCCATTCTATGTACGCACCAGGGAGGTATGGAGGATGAAGGTAGGGGTAAGTGAGAAGGTTCAGGAATTTGCAGTTCTTCAAGTGTTTTATTAAGTCTTTCATAAAAAGGACGAATAGAGTTTGCATTTGTGATTATATCATTTTGTCGGCTCAATGTAATATATCTCCTGTTACAATGGTTAACTGTATAGCTGATTTTGGATGCATATGTCAAGGTATTGATTTGAATACGATATTTCAATGGCATTTCACCTACTAAACTATGTAGACTTTGAATTGGACTCGTTCGAAAAGCTCCACTTACAATCCGCAGTCCTTGGTTTAAAATAGCTTCCAATTGCTGGTGATAGCTTTTCCTAGCAGTTGAATGAGCAAGAATTCCATATTCAATCTTTGATCTAATTGAACACCTATATATGTCTAAAAGGCTTTTCGAGTCTGCTCCCCATTGTTGACTTCCTAGGACCCTCAATAGATTGAGTATTTTATTGCAATCAGTTTTAATTGACTCAATATGTTTCCTCCAATTCAACTTTTCATCGAACCAAATGCCTAAAAGTTTCACGCTACTTACAAATTCTAAATTCATAGTATTTAATGAAATCACAGGATATGTTTTGTTTCTCGTTGAAAAAAGAACACATTTCGTCTTTTCTGCAGAGAATTGAAATCCACTAGTAAGGTTCCATTGTGATATAATATTTATCGATTGCTGAATTAGACTTCGCATAGTTTCAACATCCACGCCCTTCACAAATAATTGCAAGTCATCTGCAAAGAGTTGGGCCTTTACTGGTGCAGAGACACCGTTCAATATGTCGTTTATTGCTATTAGGAAAAGGGTAGGACTTAGAACGCTTCCTTGAGGAACTCCATTCTCTTGTGTTCTTTCCGAGGATAATTGATTATTTACTTTCACTTGAAATATTCTTTTTTCTAAAAAATTTTTAATAAACGTCAAGATGTTTCCTCTTATGCCCCAACTATTCAATGATCTGATGATATTGTGTTTCCACACCATCTCAAAAGCCCGGTGGATATCAAAGAACACGGCCAGCACCATTTGCTTTCGACTGAATGCCTCATGAATTTCTGATTCAAGGTTCACGATATTATCTATTGTAGCTCTATTTCGTCGGAACCCATTTTGACCAGGAACAAGTTAATTGTTAATTTCCAAAAACCACTGTAATCTGTTGTTGATGATCCTTTCAATCAGTTTACACATTGTGCAAGTAAGAGATATGGGTCTGTAGGATTTTGTGTCATTCTGTGGCTTATTCGGTTTGAGTATAGGAAGTATCATTGCTCTTGACCATTCTGGGGGAAACATTTTTTCAAGAAAAATTCTATTGAATATATTGAGAAGAACTTTTTTTGCTTTTGCTGACAGATTAATTAAAAACGAATAGGGAATGTTATCTGGTCCTGGACTCGAGTCTTTACATTTTCCGAGGGCGTAGAGTAGCTCATCCATGTTAATAGCGATATTCAGGATGTCTTCTTTGGAAGAATTTTCGGATATCAATAATGGAACACTTTCTTGTTCTTTCCTATACCTTGCAAAATCCTGATGAAAATTGCCATCGCTGGAATTTTGTTCGTATGTATCTGCGAAAGCTTCTGCCAAATCAGATTCTTGTGTTAAGACATTATTGTTCACTAATAAACTCGTTATTTGATAAGTTTTGGTAGTTCCTCTGATACTTCTTATTTTCTTCCAAATTTCTGCTGATTGTGTCTCGGGAGTAATCGAGGACACGAAGGATTGCCATGATTCTTCCTTACTGTTTTTCAATACGAAACGCGCTTTCGCTCTTAACTTTTTGAATTCGATGAGGTTGTCTGGAGTGTAATGCCTTTTCAGTCGGTTGAAAGCTCGTTTACTTTCCCTAATTGCATTCTTGCAGTTTTTTCCAGCGGGAAGTACCACTTTACTTATACTTTCATTTGCTGCTTCATTCAATAAAGATGAAAATTGAGTCACAATATTGGATACATCCGTATTCATGTTGAGCATATCAATCCTGTCGTCAATAAATGATGAATAGAGGCACCAGTTGGCTGATTTCAAATTCCACTTATCAAGTGTTCTAGTATTTGCAATTTTTGACGGTTGTGTCAGATCAATTTTCAATGGCAAATGATCGCTTCCATAAAGATCATCGAGTGGGCTCCATGTAAGTTTCGGAGCGAGTTGTGGATCACATAAAGTTAAGTCTATAGCGGAGAATTGTCCTGTGACAGAATTGAACCTGGTTCCTTCTCCAGTATTTAAGAGGACTAAGTTGTTCGTGTCTATGAATGTTTCTATTTCGTTTCCTCGTGCATCTGTAGAGAGCGAACCCCAAATGATGTTGTGGGCATTAAAGTCGCCTAGTATAATGCGAGGTGCAGGAACAGAGGAAACGAAGTTATGAATATTGTGTAGCGAATAATCTAAACCTGGTGGAATATAGATGTTAAGTATATTCATCTTGGTACTAAAATATTGAACCTCAACTGCAATTGCCTCAAGGCCTGTTCCTACAACAAGTTATTTCGAACTGAAACAGTTTTTAACGTAAGTAGCAACTCCCCCACTGGTTCTGTCTGCAGTTCTATTTCGAAAAAAACATTTGTAGCCTTTTATTTCTCGAGAAAAATCATTTTTAAAATTGGTTTCTTGAAGACAAATTATGATGGGAGATGTCTGAGACACCATTATTTGTAATTGCTCTAATTGAGCCTTAACTTCATTTAAATTCCACTGGAGCATGAAGGTGATTTTTGTGAGGGGGGTTGTTCAGTATAACTGCTATCTGTATCTGTTTCTGAAGTAAGACTCAGAATAGGTATATTTAACTGAAGTCTAATTTTCTTTTGCAGTCTCGTTATTCGGTTCTTTAATGCTCGATGATTACTATGTGAATATATAATTTTCAGCATATTTAGGAGCGCAGGGATATCATCAGTATATTCCCGTGCAATGCTCAATGGGTCGTTCATTCCTACTGTATTTTGTAGGAAACTCAAAAGTTGTTCCAGATTCAAAGGATACTGCGACGGATTTTTCTGCAGTTCCTCCGCAATTGGTTCTAACTGTTCAGCTAGCGGAACTAAGTTTTCCTTTGTGTGTTTTTTTGGTCGCTTGTGTTTATTTTGATTTTTCTTTCCTTTTATTTCTTTTTTTTATTTCTGCACAGTGAAGCGATTATCACTTCCGGTGTATTTGGGGACTTGGAGAGGAGGTCGCTTTTCGGATTTGTCACTGACTCCACATCCTGAAGTTGCAGTCCTACATCGCTCGTGCCCTCTTGTTCGTTATTTTCAGTATCTCCTTTATTCTTTACATTATCTTGGGTGAAAGTGCTATCGAAATCTTCATCCTCGGGTTGATATCCTTTCTCCAAAATTCCCTGAGAATCTTTTTCCATATCTCTGATTGTGTGATCTAGATGAGAAGGTTGTTTTGGGCAGTTCTTTGCCACATGTCCTGGTTTATGACAAGAGAAACATGAAATACTGTCGAAAGTGAGAAATATTCGGTGAGATGTTTCATCATAGTCGATGTCAATATGAGGAGGAAGCTCAACATTTTCGTTTGGGAGAACGTAAATTTGTCTACGAAAACTTAGTATGTGTGCAAATTCATCTCCTGGAATTCCAGCTCTCAGGAAGTTCATTGGAGATGCTGTTTTGAATCCAATATTTCTTAATTTGTTTTCAAGCAATTTATGTGGGATTGTTAAGCACACGTTAGACAATATTATTCGCTTTGCAGGGGTGAGAAGTCGTCTTATCCCTATATTGAGTCCTTTTATTTCGATTGAACTGTCCTTTGTGATTTCATCAACTGAATCGACGCTGTTCAAATACACACACATTCGGTTATTTGATATTCGTGAGATACCCAGGATATTTTTTGGTTCTACTATTTTTGCGATTGCAAAGACATAATCGTTCTTGTTCAAAGCATCGTTGTGGTTCAATATAATTGCTTGGTCTTTTTTAGGAAAGCTTATACTTTTAACTACTTGAGAAAATTTACGTTGAAGGTTCATTGTGCTGGATGCACCCCTGTACTCAGAGGTTGTCATCGTAGATTTATCGGAATAAAATCCGGTTGAAATTATTAATTAGTATTTGTCAGGTGTGATCAGATAACGAAATAATATCTTGCATTGTTATGATAAGATAAAATGCAGATGTGGTGAAAATTCCAGTTACTGCGGGAAAAGATAGGACTTATATGAGGGAGGAAAATAAGGATTACCTCGTTTCCCGATGAATTTCCTTTTGCTTCCTTAGCCACAGCAACAATGGATTCTTGATACACAATTTGAGCAAAGATCGGATAATTATCTCTAAATAATCAACTTGAAAAAACAATTTTATGTCGCGAGACTTTAAAACACGTGTATCACTGAAAGTGTCAACACTGATTTCTTTTGTGATATTCTTTACAAAGTAAACCAAAATCACCGTATGAGTGTGTGTGAGTATTTAGACAGAGTCTTCCAATATATGTTAATGTATTATATTATTGATCGCTGTTTGTTTTTCAATATTGAGTTATTTCAAAAATCAAAAAATTATTTCTCGACATTGGAATCGTGATGAGAACAAATCGTAGTGTTATAAGCAGCTATTTTATGTTGATGTGGATGTGCGGCAGAATTATGAAAGGTAATATCTGTTTGAGATGGTTTATGGAGAATAGAAAAATCGTGTTTGTGGTCGATTTTGTGGTTGCTTAGAATTAAATCTAGAAAATTAATGAAATTCTCAGTTTCCATTTCCGAAGTGAACTGTATATCAGGGTGAATTCAATTTATGAAGGCACCAAAGGAATTTAATCGTCTATTTGTAACTGTAAGATAACAGATTGTCATCCACATATCTGAACCAATAAATGCAATGTTTCGACAGTGGATGATTATGAATTATTTCCTTAATATTATCCATGAAAATTTCGCCTAGTAATTAATTGAGACGATTACCTAGGGTTAAGCAATTGTTGTTCATGTAAATTTTATCATGGAAATTGGGTGTTTTTCTAAGCATACTTCTTAAGATTGCAGAAGTTCTGATTGCATTGAATTCAAACTATTATTCTGGAGAGCTCGCTTAATCAATTTCAATGTGGAACACTAGGGTAGAGATTAACTACATCACAGGACATAAGTTTAAGCATTACATGGTAGTTACAGTATGTTGATATTTTCCATTAGATCTGAAGAATTCTCATTGAATTTTTTGGGCTGAAATTTCATGAATGCTCAATGATGTCTATGAGTTAACGTGGAAGCTTGACTGCTAGGGTTGTAACGTATGAGATAACTGGTCTGATGAGATAACCCCTTATATGGAGTTTGATGAGAGAATAAAGTTTTGGTGACTACGGATTATCCACTTTGTAATTTTGAATGTTCGGTATTGAGAATTAGCATTCTCTAAGGCGTGTTTAATATTGGAATGAAATTTTTTATTAGGATCTTTCTTGGTTTCTGATAGTTTCCAAATTCAACAATTTTTGTTCTTTTAATTTTTAGTAAGCAGTCTGCCTTGTTCAAAGCTTCAACTGTATGATTATTACCTGTATTAGTAAATACTATATTGTGTGATCTACACTTTGATCTACTGGATTTTGACGCGATAATATCTAATGTATTAGGTTTGAGATGGATGAACTCCTGTTTTAGTGATGATGCTGCTAAATGAATTTTTATATTTCGATGAAATATTGGAAATTATTTAACTCTGAATTGTGTATGAAATCCTTTTTATGGAGTGCAAAAACTAGAACTAGAAAAATTAGTATCTAAAAGATTAATATTTTTTTAAACTTTAGGCCTATATTTCAATAATTTATTTAATATATTAAATTCTTGAGATTCTGTTCCAAAATTCTTTTGAATTAATGAATCAACTTTGAATCTACTATCAAAATTATAAATTATATTTGTTTCTTAACACAACTGAATAAAATCAAATATTCCGTGTATTTGTGGGACATTGTAGAAGTAGTGCAATATACAGTGACTACAGGATGTTTAAGTTTGGTGAATAAAATGTAATTTATTAATTGTTGCCAAATAAAAATATCATTTTTATTTTACCAGTGGCGTCCGTACTAACACGTAACTGAATATAGACTCAGCATTTGCGAGTAAAAATTGAAATAAGAATTAAAAGAATTTTTATGTTAATGAAACTACAACAAGGGCAACAGATTTAATTCATTGGGTTCAACAACAAACTTAAATGAATTTTGAAGATATTGCTCGAAATGTAGTCTACCCATCTCGATACATTTGCGACAGCCCTCAATCAATGAAAATATAGCAGCAGATATTTCATTTGGATTTCGACGCATATAATAATAATAATAATAATAAATAAAAACTGTCAGTGAAATCTTGGCAGATGTTTATATGAAAATCGGGATTGAAAAATGTAAGACCCTGAACATTCAAAGAGGGAAAGTCATAGATGGTGAAACACAACTTCCAAACGGTAATATTATACAGTGCATGAGGGATGGCGAAACAAACAAATATCTGGGATACCAACAAGCCAGATTGCTAGACCAAAAACAATCAAAGGAGAAGATTCGTTCAGAATACAGTCAGCGTCTGAAGTCTGTGCTGAAATCGATGTTGAACTCGGGGAATCTAGTCAAGGCAATTAACACCTACGCCATTCCAGTGTTGCTTTACTCATTTGAAATAATCAGTAATCAGATGGACTTTGAAGCGGAAAGAAGGAGGACGCGGATTAATAGATGTTGTCAATTTACATACCGAACAGATAAGAAATCTCAGAGAATTGTTCTCTGCAAAAGCTCTCACTTCTGATCTCCATAGAGTGGTATCGTTAGCTGATAAATGATATACCCCTTTAAGTCTTGCTACCAGAGATGACCTGCTGAATCTAACGTTCCTATCAGATACTGAAAAACAAGAGCAATGGTCAAGAAAGGAGTTGCATGGACGACATCACCATGAGATTAATCAACCACATATCGACAAAGAAGCCTCCAACAAATGGTTAATGAAAGGAGAATTATTCGCGGAAACAGAGGGATTCCTTATGGCCATCCAAGACCAAAAGATCGCTACAAACAACTACAAAAAATTTATAATGAAGGACAGAACATTACAAACAGATAAGTGCAGGAAATGCCATATAAGATCGAAGATTATACAGCATATTACGTCCAGATGCGAACAACTGGCCAATACGGAGTATCTTCACAGGCATAATCAAGTGTGCAACATTATCCATCAGAAACTTGCACACAAGTACGGACTTCCGAATACCTTCCAGCCATATTACAAGTATCGACCGGCGCCCGTATTGGAAAATGACTCTAACAGATTATACTACGATAGGCCTGTTATCACTGACAGGATGGTGACGACTAATATGCCGGACATAGTGATGTATGATAAGAGAGCCAGAACAGCAATGCTGGTGGATGTCGCCATACTGAATAATAACAACGTGCTGAACAAGTTCCAGAAGAAAAAGTCCAAATACACACCCTTGCTATTGAGATCAAGCAGATGTGACACCTCGAGAAAATAGATATTGTTCCTGTCATCGTATCCTCGACTGGGTTGATACCCAAAACTTTGCATGATAGCCTTAAGAAATTAGAATTGCATAAGAATACCTATATAGACATGCAAAAAGCTGTAATTCTTGATACATGTAAGATAGTTAGGAAATTTATGTCAAGTCCATTGTAATCGAGCCCATTCCCTTTGATTGCTGAATCTGGGAAAGGTAAACTATATCTAGCTAACAGCTGAGATAGTGCATAAGTCCACGATAATAAATAATAAAAGGTCTTTATTTGTGAGCAATTTATCTTGCTAGCAGAATAACACTTAAGACGAAGTCCAGCAGAGCTATTCCTAACTTAATATATAATGAAATTATAGATTTGAATAAAAAGAACAAAAATAAAATTCAAGTGTTTCAAGAAAAATTCAAAAGCCATCCAAGTTAACCGCGAAAAGATGAAAGATAAAGACAAAATGAAAAAAATGCCATCCCAGGGCAGCAAGTACAAAAACGAGCTAAATCAACTGTGAAGAAAGAAGAAAAGATACATTTGCCAAACTAATCTAGCCTAATCTGTTGCAAATGGATTAGATGTTGTTTCAGGCGAGTGCGCATTGAGATTGTTGAAAGAGTTCCCAAACTATTTGGAACCTAATTATAAATATTCACAGAGTTTTATGAGAACGATCTCGTGAAAAAGGCCGAATGGAATCTAGGCAGAGAAAGTGTAAGAAAATTTCTCAGATTAGTACTGCGCACATCACTCCTAAATATTAATTCCTTAGGAAGGTATGAAGGTTCATCCAAATGTAAAATGCGTTGTACCAATGTACTAAGGTGAAATTCAAAGAAGTGATGGATCTTCAGCCCTTTTTAATTTTTGAAGTTTGACAGAAACATGATCATATTTCCGCAAAGGGCAGACGAATCGGCAGCATGCATTCTGGACGCGCCAATTCTGCGTTAGCTTGTCCAAGCAAGGAAATACGACAACCAAAGCAATATTCAAAATAGGTGGCATTAATGCTTCAACCAGTAATTTCTGAATTTGAAATTAAGAACACTAATATTCATGTATATTGCCTTTGAGGCCCAATAACATTTTCTGATTACCTGGAAA
This sequence comes from Cryptolaemus montrouzieri, assembly GCA_013387265.2. Lineage (NCBI taxonomy): Eukaryota > Metazoa > Arthropoda > Insecta > Coleoptera > Coccinellidae > Cryptolaemus > Cryptolaemus montrouzieri. The sequence goes on from JABFTP020000185.1 coordinate 85,808,393, forward strand.
ATATAAGCCTGAAAACGAAGGCCACAGCAAAAAATTACAACGAGGTTCTTCACAGAGCTCTTGATTTCCCCGAGATCTCAACAACAGAGGCCTAGCAATAAACTTTCTAGTAGAATCCGTACCAACAAGTATGAAATCACACTTTCTAGTATTTAATTTAAGACCATGTACCTCGGCGTACTCAAACTTTCTAGACAAATCGGTGTTGATAATTTCTGCAACAGCGGGAGCACGTAGGGTGTCAGAGCTGTAAAAAAGCTGAGTGTCATGTGCAAAAGCACGAGCCCTACATGAATCAATTTCTTGGAAAATATCTTCAGTGTAAAGAAGAAAAAGTACGGGCCCCAGCACAGATCCCTGTAGCACCCCAGACGTCACAGGAATGACGTCAGAACGGTCATTGTCGACAACTACCACCTGGTAGCACCATTGTAACTCAGTCACATCGAAACCAAAATACTTCAATTTTGCACATAGTAATCGGTGATCAACTCTTTCGAAAGCTTTCGCAAAATCTAGTACAAGTGCCGCGATCATACCACAATAAACGGACCGGACAATATCATCAACCCTATCCAGAAGCAAGGTTGCCGAGCTGTGTGCCCCACGGAATCCATACTCCATCGGTGATATAATTTTATTCTCAAACAAATAATCATTTATCTGGACAACAATGAATTTCTCCAGAACTTTAGACATCGAGGGTGGAATACTGATAGGACGAAGATCACCATAGTTTGTGGGAAGAAGGAGTTAACTTCACAACAATTCTTGAGACAGTCAGGAATCTCTTTGTTGTCATGATTATTTTCAATGCCCAAGTTCCTAACCGCCTTCCATAGGGGCTCACCATTTTGTGCCACCGCCTGATGTTTCAAATACCCACTCTTCTCAGTGCGTACAGCATTTGTAACCATATTCCTCAGCCGCCTGTAATGTACCAGGTTCATTGGGTCCTTTGTCTCTTATGGCATCGTTTCCCAATTTCATCATATATCGAAGATTGTTGGTTAATCAGGGAGCATACATCTTACAAACTTTCACTGTTCTGAGAGGAGCATGCCTGTCGAATAGAATCAAAATGATGATTTAATAATTGAATTTGTATCAATCATATATAATATATCAGTCCAAGGAGCCTCATGAAGATCGGCAGCAAAGCTGTTGGAATTGAGATTCTTAAAGTCTCTATATGTAATGATGCGTGGTTGAACAGTTGAATACGCGAACATTTGCCCAACACTTCACCAACTGGTGATTGTAGACTTGCTGAATCCTTAAAATTGAGTTGTCTCTTATACGCACTGGAGTAGCGCAGACATTTTCTCTTATATTTCCCTGAACATAACTCTAGTGGATTAAGATTCTGTGATCTGGGTAGCCAAGCCACTGGTCTAATGCTATTAATCACGTCATGATGCACATCTTCTCTTTAGTCGACCAATCCAATGTTGCGCATAATTGGTATTTAACCATTTCCTCTCAGCTACTCCAAAGTGAGGAGGGTCATTTGTAAGGAACTCAAGAAATAATTCTGAGGTTAATCTTGGGAGTAAAAAATGTGGACCACAAACGTTGTTATCAAAAACAGAAAACCGAACATTTACCGAAAGTCCATTTTGGAATGATTTTGGTCGAATTTGCCGAGGATTTTCGTATGCCCAAATATGGATATTAAAGTAATTCGTTACTCCGCGTCCAGTGAAAGAGGATTCATCAGTCCAGAGAATTTTGAGCAAAAAGTTAGGATTTTATTCTATCGAATTTAAAAGTCACTGGCAGAGTCTCATTCTTTCTCCAGCATCTCTAGGGGAGTAAATCCTTAACGGTATGTAGGTGCAATGTGTGCATGTGATTGCCTCGTAATATTTGAGACTTAGGTATTTGTAATTGCTGAGCTACCTTGCGAGAGCTGAGCCTCGGATTATTATCATAGATTCGAATTATGCGATCGCGATTTTAATTTTGACGGTTTCTGTTTTGTTCGTTATTAACACGCAGACAAAAACTACGGAAATTGTGATGTGTTCTAACGAAGACACAATCATCTGAAATTCTGCTAGCTGGATTGTGTTCTTGATATTCACAAACTGCCGCTTCCGCATTTCCATCAGAAAATCCATAACGAAACTGAATATTTGCGTATTCGTTGTTATTAAAATCATTTTCAAAATAATACTTAAAACACTAATAATAACAATAACAATAGCAATAATTGATAGAAACAACAATAAAAATAAAAACAAATCGCATTACTAGAGAGCTAACTAATTTTTACTTCTACTCAATCTTAGTCTCTGTCATTTTTGACAAATAAATGTTTTCAATTGTTTTCCAAAGATCACTAACATTTCACTTCATTCTTCTTAATTAAAAAGAAATTCCCAGATATCAATCATTGTTATGGATTTTTCGATGAAAAAGTGGTAGTTTGTGAATATAGAAGACGCTATCCAACTGGAAGAATTAAGTATTAATTCAGGATTTACACTTTGGGGATGCTGAAGTGGGAATGAGATTTTTGTTGGTGTCTAAATCTTCTGCTAAAAGAACTAGACCACTGAACGGCAGAAAATTAAAATATTTTGAACAAAATAGTTCTGACAGATGAATCCTCTGCCACTAAACGTGCAGTAACGAATTACCAGAATATCCAAGTTTGGGCACACAAAAATCTTCGAAAACTCCGACCGAAAAATTGAAAATAAACATAAAAATGCTTTTAATTCTAATTTTAATTTTTTATCGCAAACTCAGTCGAACTGGAAAATCGATAGATTATTGTTTCTTTCAAATTGAATGGAGAATCTAAAATTGATTTTTATTTTGTGGAAAAACAGTGGCGTGTCAGTTTTTTATATTAAAATATGCAGTTGCGTGTTAGTACGGACAACTGGTGAAATTGAAAATAACATTTTCATTTTTAAAATATATTCCCTGGACGGCAGTTAATGCGTACAAAATTTCATTCAGATATCTGTAGTCGTTTGGCTACAATTAATAAATTTTTTACCAAACGACAAAGCGTTTTTCGAATATAGTGTATATCGAAAACTCATATTATTTTTCGATTCTCTTTTGGTGTCTAAATCTTCTGCTATATGAGTTGGACCACCCTGTAAACGGCACATCATCCTCTTGAATGTACTACTTATCTGATACGTTTGTGAATATATTAAAAACTTGAACATCATTGTTCAATTTAATCAAAAATGTTAATCATTGAACTAGGACAATTTGAAGATTATCCTGTTAAAAGTGAAAGTGTTAGAATATTCCCGAAAATTCCTGTAGACAAATTTTTACTAAGCTTATTCGATCCACTAACCCTGTATTGCATTAAATTATATAAAGCGATCATAAGAAGAATTATGTTTTATCATATTCCTTTCTCGATCGATTGAGTACGAAATCTATCAGAAGTAATTAGATTAGAGTTTCCACTGAAAGTTACCAGTAGTGAAGAAGCAATAGGAGAATTATATAGATAACACCGATTATTGAAATGGCTTGACATATCCTAATGAAAGATGTGGAAAGACATACTTCAGTCCATCATATTAGATCACGGTTGGAACATAAGCTTCATATAAGAGAATCAACGTAGGATTGGATGAGCTGAATTCTTTAGCTTGTCCTTCAGGAAATAACTGAAAGAAAACACAAAATATAGGACACTATGAATGGTACCTGATTTGAACGTTTCAGATAATAATTTTGCATACAAACAGACATTGAATCAATTTCGATATATTGAATTTAATGAAAAGATTGATTTTGAAAAATATATGTATGACCAAAATAGGCTGTAGATGAAGAATATGAGATGTAAAAAAATACTTCCACAGAAATATTGTGGAATTAAAAGCCTGAATAATACTTTTTCAATATGCATATATTAAAAGATACGGAATGTTATTGAAATATTCATAAAAAAGAAAGCGAACCAATTATTCAGGCAGCCAGGAAGAGTTATTATGAAATTGGGAGAGAAACTGAAAGAATGGAAAAAATTCTCTCTGCTTATTTCCATGCTATTTTAGTCATGCTATCTCATGAAATTCCTTGAATAACGTAAGCATAATAGGAACATGCTGTGAAAAGCAAAAAGCAGAGAAAGTTACTTAAACTTTTCAGATAAGTTTCAGATTCAGGAGCAGGTTTATATGTATACAACTTGCTATGCTAATTGCTAACATAACTATGTCGACTGCTAGTTTTAGATCCTTTGAAAGTTCGTAGAATAACTGATATATGACATCATTAGTGAAAACTCGTGTGATCTTTATTAAATACTTACTATCGGATTTGGTTGATGTTGTCCTATGGAAGAAAACACAGCGCCACGAATTTGTATCTAAGCATGAATCAACATAAGACCTTCAATTTTTTTATCTAAGCCGTCCCAATGTGAAGTGCAATGAGGAATTTTTCCTTTCTTTAGTGTTTTTCGTGTTCATGATATTAGTTTTTGAAGATTTATATTTTAATTCTGGCCTAATACAAGTAAGTTCACCATTTACACCCTCAAGATCTGTCAAATAAAAAATGCTGATCATTCATTTGTCACTTAGTAATTAAATTTTGAATTAAAAATTTGAACTACTTCAACTTTGAATCTTTAATACAACATTTCAATTCAATTCAATTATTACGCACTCTAATATTCAGTTTTACAATAAATCTGAAACATCAATGATGTCTTGTATTTCACTTAACTGATCTGAAGATCTGATTAACTTAATTCAAAATATGTAGACCATACTGGCAGATAGGTATCTCTACCGCAAGAGTATAATATTTCACACAATTCGTTGTTATATAATAGGAAGAAACTGATTATATCATAGGTTAATATGCTAATGATAAATAGAAGAAAATTTGATTCACACTTATTCACTTTGTTTTCAACGCGTTTCGACAACACAGCGCCTTCATCAGACAGATGCAAAATGATAACTGAACGATGATACAACAAATTATATATGATTTAGTTCCATTGGAAGTAAAAAAAACCTCCTGAGGCAATTCACAGAACAATAATTTGAATGATTGAGTACGAAACAAACTAAGTAGAGGGGCATTGTTATCAAAATCTACCTATCATTCAATAATATGTAGGAAAGTTTATATCCATTGATTTCATATATATCTTCCTAATATTGCCTTTGGGTGTCGGTAACTTATTTCCAACTATCTCTCTTAAAGATCTAATCGGTATTATTGAAAAAAGTATGAAGCATAATAATGTGAACTCATTAATTCAACACGATATATTGTTGTTATAAGATATAGGCGAAAAATGAAATAACTTGGTTTTTGTGTCATCGTTTTACTGTTCGGATAATGGGGCCTTATTATGGGAAATCCACTCAGCCCCCTATTAGTAGATATTTTAATGAATATCTTAGAAAGTAAAATACATAACAACCCTTTAGCTAAAAACATTTTTTTAATAGTTGTGGTATGGGAATGATATCATTGTATGTTTTACTGGTACGAAACGTTAGCTCAAAATTTTTGAAAAGTTTATAAATACAATTTATTCAAAACTAAAATTTACAACCGAGCTTGAACAATCAACTTTTCAGACTTAACTATTACCAAATTATTTAATAGACATGAATTTTTCATGTTTCATAAACCATCTTATACGGACATCGTTATTTATGATACGCTGTTTCATCCGGTTCAACATGAAATGGAAGCTTTCCACAGTATGATTCACAGATAATTAAATATTCCTTTATCTTCACCTAACATCGACGATGAACTCCGTATTATTAAACAAATAGTTCCCTATAATGGTTACAATCCCACTATTATAACTGAACTACTTAACAAAAAACAAAGCCATAATTTAGAACATTTACTGGAAAAATTCCAGTTACACATCTTATTCCGAACCAATACTAACTTATCTAAATCAGTCCAAAATAATAAAAGTGAGATAAATGAAGGAATGAATCTGGTGTATATAAGCTTAGCTGGGTGATTCTCACGACCAGTAAACTTTTTTAGTTCACTCCGCTTGAAAATGTGAAAAACGAACTTTCAAACCAACTCTTTACATCAGTAAGCTTCATTCATCTATTTTTAATGAAATGCGACATCATTATATTCTGCTTGTTATACGGAATTATACATTTTTTCGAAAAACATCAGAGAATTTCACCTCCGTGAATGTTCCTTCTGCGTGTTTCGAAATTTCATTTTCATCAGTTTGTGAACTGATGTGAGCCAAATTCGTGTTGCGGTTTCAACAGTGCATCTTGAGGATATCACTTCCGTGAAGGAAAATAAAAAGTAAAGGACCAATTCTGTATACAAGATGTTTATCACATTCGATAGATATTCATTTTTCTTCATTGTATTCATAGTATCAGCCCTTCAAGATATTATGAAGATCAGGTACTCATAAAAATCATTCGATATCTTCACTTTCGTGATGCTCAACTCCGTGAAGGCTACTATTCACGGAGTTCAAAGATGATTTATGGAGGTAACATTTTTCTCTATCTGAGAAATAAGAACATGTTACTTACTTACTTACTTCTTTCAGCTATGGACAATAAGAAAAAGAAGGCATATCATGAGAAACAAGAAGAACTGCAGAGAGAAGCTATGCAGAGACTTTGACAAAAAAGAAAAGCCGTTTCAGTAGTTTATGAGAAAGAGAATCGCAAAGAAAGAATGCGATACTACAAACGGAAATAAATTCAAATGATGAAAATATGATAGAACAGGACAAAGAAAACAACGTGGTTGGTAATGAGTCAGAAGGAATAAAAAAAGGAAACAGCAAAAATGTGAACAACAAAACACAAGAGAAAGAAATTATTGCATTGGAACAGACCACAGAAAAACAAATAACCGATGATAGTGATGATACCAATCTAACTATTCAAATACAAACCGATTCAGAGATAGAAAGCGCTATTCAAGCTGAACAAGATCCAATACCAAAGAAGATAGAATCTATTCAAACAATAAGAACAAAAGCAAAAGTTAATTTGGAAGATCAAGCTGAAAAAATGAAAACCATGTCAGCTGATGAATATTCAAATGTGAAAGTGGGCCAAAATGTGAGACTGAAAGTACCTGAAGTTGACAGAGCTAAAACTGACCCTAAAATCATTATTGCAGTTGTGATAGATGTAAAGGACAATAAGTTTTATCAACTAGGTACCAAAATGGGAATACTAAAACAGTTTTATACCAAGAATCAGTTCGCCGCATGCAGATTTTATAAAGATAGAAGAAATTGTTACGGATGAAGAAGTGAGTCTTTGAGAAGTTGTCGGAAAATTTTCGTTAACTGGAGGACAAGGATTCAAAAAATGTAATTTTCAGAAAAAATGCTCGACGAAAAAATGCACCTGCAGATCATCAGGATTACTTTGTAATTCGAAATGCCACAACAGCAATCCCTGTTATAACAAGTGAAATGTTTTTTTAGGTACCTTACCTATTAATCAATTACATTTGATTGTCTTTTTTTACTTCTAAACCAAATAATAAGAAAAATAATAATTAAGTTAGACTAGCTTTTGTAAGCATTATGTTTGTATTTCGTTGTTAAATTTCAAATAGAGAAGTACTGATTCAGTTAGCTGGTATGATAAAGATTGAGATATTCAGAGATATACGTTATGTGTTTTTTCAAAATAATTTAAATAAGTTGGTATTAATTTGTACTTATTATTATCATTATGATACCTTTACAATACTATGTACCTGTTTTGTTTGATAGTTCAAAGTATATAATTAAGAATTACTCATTGTTCTATTCCTAAAACCAACATCTAGCAGCTGACAGTGGTAAAACCTCTCATATACTGAATTCGAATAGTAAAAGGTCGAAAACATCGTCGTATCTTCAGAAATACTTACATTTACCAACTCATGTCGGTAAATCCTAAGACTTACACTTAAATCTTAAGATTTACCGTAATTCGAGCTTTTACAGTAACAGACAGATAAATAACGCGACGTTCTGTAGGTTCCGTCCTTTTGGATTCTGCACCTAAGGTAAAAGACAAGAATACTTGTTTGTCGCATACGAATATAAATTTAATAATGAGAAAACTGAGAGCATTTGATGTAATAAAAGAGCACAGCTACCAGGAAATAGAAAAAAGGATTTGCTGTGAAGGAGACTTTCCCAGAGATGAATGTCTCGAGAGATAGAGAAAGTACACCGAATAGCTTCAATTCTAAAGACTCCCTTGTTTACGAAAAATGGGGTTCAAAACGTGTTAATATAATAGTTAAAGGTATTGAAAAAGTGTGCATGAAAACAAGTAAAGAAAAGGTCGTGAGTACTAAAGAGGAAATTCTTTCACTTTTGAGAGATTCATTGAAATCATTTCTTTTGCACGTACGAAACATAAACCAACACTTCAAAGAACTTTAAAGAGTCAAAGGGATACTAGGAAAAGAGGAAGTATTTATCCACATGGACTTTTCGGAGAATTATGCCTGCAAATTCGGAGAGGAAGTCCAATCGGCCCACTTCGGTGGATCGAAACCACAAATTAGTCTCCATACAGTGGTAGCATATTATAAAACTACTTCCTCAGACTACTTAAGAAAAAAGTACTTTTGCACAGTTTTCAAGAACTTGCGCCACGATCCTGTGGCAATATGTGCCATCTTGTACCCAACTTGAGAAATGTTCATTTTTTAAGTGATGGACCTTCGAATCTTAAAATGTTCTATCTTGTCGTAAAACTTCATTTGTGAAAAATTCCACTATAACACTATAAGATGGCACTTTAGTGAAAAAGGCCATGGAAAAGGTGCTTCAGATGGAGGTGTAGTTAAGCGCACAGCTGAAGCTGTAGTAGCTAGAGGAAGTGATATTCCTGACTGTTTTATGAGCTGTGTTTAGAATAATTGTGAAGGTATAAATGGAAATACAACAAACAGAGCCTGTACTGGAAACAATCCAATCATATATACCATCGAGCCTGCCTAATTTCAAATGTATAATGCAGAGCCATGAAGTCACGTGGGCTGAGGAGAATTCATTAATGGATATCCGCAAGTTATCCTGCCTTAATTGTGCCACATCCTCAAAATGTAATCACTATTCTCTCGAACTTTACCATATTGAGCAACGTATCCTTTTTAATTTTTGTATTCAATTTAACTATCAGCATAAAATTTTAGAATTAGACTTGTGCTTTCTCCTTTACCAATCTTTTTAGCAGATCAACTACAGTTACGTTCAAGACTGGAATACGAAGAAGTTTATTCCAGTTCGGATGGAGATGATGTGCCATTGATACAAAAGATTCGGACAATCGGTGTAAGGCGAAAGAGTTGCAAGCCCAAATCAAAAGATTATGTAGTGGTGCAGTTTTGTGGAAAGAAATCAATCACACATTATGTTGGAGTAATGGAAGTGAATTTTTCTGATGAGTTCCTAGATGAATTGTATATAAGATTTTCAATGAAAAGCAATGAGGCAAATAATTTTCATTTCCAAATATAGAGGATGTTTCCTCAGTGAACATACGTACATAGTTAGTGTTCTTTCTGCACCCTTGATCAATAAGAGAGATCAATAAATGTTCAGTGCAGATTTGAGTTTGTTCCACAACTTATGTTAATGATACTATTTTAAATATTAGGCAGAAGATGACAACTCAATCAAAAAAGAAAACACCATCTGTAAAAACTGAAAAATTTTATGTAGAATCGCTCAACAATGAGAGCACAAAACAACTTTATTCAAACCGTAGCAAACAGTATATAACTCGTGATCTAATATTGCAGCAAGATAACCCTGACATAGCATGGCTCAAACTAAAAGAAAACATATACAAGGGTGCCCCAGAGGCCTTGGGAAACCGTACGGTATCACAGAACGGCAAACCTAATAATAAACCCTGGTTCACCACTGAAGTCAAAAACATTACAAAGGAAAAAAAAACAAATATATCTAGAAAATAAGAACCATCCGACACCAGAGAACCGAAATACATACATATACATAGAAATAAGAAATAGGGTGAATAACAGAGTTCGGGAAATTAAAGAAGAATACTGGCAGAGATTTAGTGCTGAAATGGAAGCGGATATATACGGAGCGCAAAAACGAATTTGGAAATTATTAAGGGGTATGAAAAAGGACACCAATGAAACTATACAACTGAAAACAATCACAAACGAAACATGGGAAAAATACTTCAAAAATCTTTACATCGAATCAGAATATGAAGAATACCCAGAAGAAGACTTAGAAAACGACATTATAAATGAACCGGTAACATTCACGAAAGAGCAAGTAGCTATGGCAATAAGTAAACTTTAAAATAGGAAAGCTCCAAATGAAGATAAGATAACAAATGAGATGATCAAATATGGCGGAGAAGCCATGAGAGAAGAGTACACAAAACTGTTTAACATCATAATTCAACACGAAAAAATACCAGAAGAATGGAAAAGAAGTGTAACAGTGCCTATCTTTAAAAAAGGAGACAAAACAAATCCTGCCAACTATCGCAGAATAACCTTATTAATCACCTCTTTGAAACTGCTTACAAAGATTCTTGCCGATGACATAACGTCAACAATGCCAATCAGCGAAGAGCAACAAGGCTTTCGAAAAAAACGGTTCACGGTCGATGCACTATTTATAACAAGGCAATGAGTAGAAAAGTCTCTTGAATATAACACTCCAGCATATCTTTGTTTCATAGATTTAACGAAGGCCTTCGACAGAGTCCAACTGAAGGATGTAATCAAGATACTGGAAAACAAAGAGGTACCCAAAAAATATATAAGACTCATAAAAGATCTGAACACTAATACAACAACGCAAATACGAACAAACCACACCCTAACGCAGCATTTCGGAACAACGTTGGGCATCCGCCTAGGTGAAAGTCGTAGCCTTCTACTATTTAATACTGTTATGGACCAACTTGTAGAGACCGTTAAAAACTTGGGACTAGGATACCGCATGGGAACCTACAAAATTAACATCTTATGCTATGCCGATGACGCCGTACTCTTTGCAGAATCAGAAGACGACCTACAAAGAATGTTATACGTCTTTAGTAAACGAACAAAAAATTTCAATATGGAAATTTCAACGAGTAGGACAAAATGCATGACCATAGCTAAGGAACCTCTGCGTTGCAAGTTAACAATAGACAACGCCACTATATACCAAGTCATGTCATTCGAATACTTAGGGTGCAAAATAACAAGCACAGGATACCTTGAAGATGAAGTGAGGAGACAAGTGAACAAAGCAGATGCAGTATCGGGACATCTTAAACAACCAATTTGGAGAAATAAACACCTCAGTATACCATGCAAATCCAGAATCTACAAAACATGTGTGCGACCAATTATGACATACGGGGCAGAAACAAGAGCGGAAACGTCGGTAACAAAGAGGATACTAAGAACAACAGAAATGAAAACGCTAAGAACTATAACCGGTTACACATTGAATGACAGACAAAGAAATACCGACATAAGGGAAAAATGTGAAACAGACGATATTGTAAGATGGGTAAGAAAAAAGAAGAGAATTTCCTTTGAATTAATGGAACCAGCATGTAAACAGAATGAAAACAGATAAAGTAGCCAAACAATATTGAGCGGGCGTAATTCCTTTCAATTCTTGATATTTATCGATTACTACCCAAAATATATGTTTTCGAATAAAATCCTTGAATATGTTATCCACATATCCTGAAAATCCGCAGTTTTCGAGGAAAAAGACTAAAATGCTCAAACAATAGATTCACAATAAACTAAAACGCAATGTCAATAGATTATATGCAATTCCAATTCTCATTCTCTCAAAAAAAATTTGATAATGTTATGGTCATTTGAACATCTTCGGTGAGAATCACGTAGCTACGGTAGTTATAGATTGGTAGAACCTACAGAAATGCCAATATTAGAGTCAATGAAGATTATCTTATTTTCATCAATGAAAAAATGAAATCTAATTAAGGCAATCATTTAATTCGAGAAAATCATAATTTCAACCAAAGCTCATCTAATAAAAAACTCAATCTTTAGCAGAGATAGTTGGAAATAAGTCATTGACATCCAAGAAGCTAAATTGGCGGTATTGGGTAGATGTATATGAAATCAATGAAAATTAACCTTGCCAACATAGAATTACATAGAATTAGATGAAATGGTATATTTTGACAATAATTTCCTTAACTTAATTTGTTTCCGACTGAGTCCTTTAGATAATAGTTCTGTGAATTGCCTTAGTAGGTCTTACTCACTTTTATTCAGGTTGTACATCCTATAATTTGTTGTACTTTAATTTAATTTTCGTTTTGTTTCTACTAGATCAATGCGGTGTGTCATATGCAATATGCAAAGGTTGTGATTTACAGTACATTAAACATAGCCGAAATTACAACTCAGTTATCCTCCTGGGAATGATTATTCTCGCATTCAAGTCGCTATTTGGTATATTCTTCTTCCCTGTATCATTAATCTGGTAGATACCCCAGATTCTTAGACAGTTGCTAGTCCAGAAGTCCAGATTTGTAAATATCGAGGCAGAACCGTAAGGAAAAAGCAGGATTCGACAAAATAACAGCAAAAAGAAAAGACAGGAAGAACTGAGAGAGAAAGCTGGCGAAAAAAGTTTTCCAGATGGCATTACATGTTTTGGGCATGAGCAATCGATTATTCTATAGAATTCTCAAATACTCATTTACAGATATAAAATTTTCAATTTCACCAACAAAATTTAGAAAATAATTGTAGATTCGATCAATGATCTCCAAACCTTTGTGAAAATGATCACCATCTCTTATAAAAGTTAAAAATTAAAACCACATTCTAACGAAAGAATATCGATCACAAATTTTTATGTTTTTTGGTCGGCTGTTTGCTCCAGCTTTTTGCCTATTCCAAAAATCTATCCCAGCATGAAGAATAGATCCAAAGTTCAAGAAAACCTGATATCAATCTATCATGAAAGTCTTTATTCTCACAAAGTAAGCTACACATTTCGAAATAATCTCAGTTCATAGAGTACTTTTTACAAGTAGGTTTAATATCCCAAACTTGCTTCAATCGATTCATGAACGCATACATACTTACTCACTGAAGTACAATGCATGAATCTCAAAGGATACAGACGTTTGTCTGCGTTTGCTAGAGAGACTCTAATTTATGGTGGTTCGAGTATTTTTATAGAAGAAGAAATTGTTGACGTTGAACAAGTGAAAGATGTTGTACAGAAGAGTGTCGAGGGTATTATCGAGTTTTCATCGGTAGTGAATGGAAAATGTAAACTTGTCATAATTACTATTTATAGTCCTCCTCAGGGCAACAAGGATGTGTTCTACCATATTTTGGCTGAAGTACTAGATCTGTGTCAGAGTAGATTTAGGAATTATAAAGCAGTACTACTGAGTGACTTTAACATTAATCTTTTGGATCAGTCGTTTCAAACAAAGAAGTTTAGAGATTTGCTGGATATGATTTTACTCTTACTGAGCCAAAAAGAATAACGCAATCGAGTGCTCCGTTGCTAGATAATGTTTTCATAAATTTCATGAAAACATAAGAAGGGGTGGTGACGGAGACAACTCTGAGTGACCACGAGGGACAATTGTTCAAAATCGTAGATGTCCCAGATGCAAAGATTGAGTTTGTTCTGAAAATAAAATAATTCAACTTAAACAAAAATCGATATCAATAGATTGGCATGAAATATTTTCCTGTGAAAATGCTGCACATGCGTACAATATCTTTCATAAACTTTCATCTCCCTCTTGAGGCTTATATATCCTGAAAAACTCATTAAATCACAGAAAAAAAAACAAGCAAAATTGGATGACTCCGGTTATTATGAAGTCACTCAAAAACAAGAAGAAAATCTACACAAACATGAAGAAAGGGCTAGTGTAAAGGGAGGAATTCAGAGGCTATTTCTTTATATTGAAGAGAGTTATAGCAGAATCAAAAAAATTGGAACACCTTCGTTTTATTGGTAATTCAAAGAATCCAGGAAAAGCCATAAGTACTTCAATAAATTGGTCAAGGGGTGCTAAGGCGAAACAGAAAGAATCAATTCTCCAAAATATGGTATGCAGGGATATATCTGCAGAACGGTCAAAGGCTTCTAGATGAGATAAATGAATTCTATATAAATTCATGTCCGGACCTTGATATAGACATACGTCAGATCTCTGAGAATTTATCAATAAATGAAGAGAGCCTCTTCCTCTCTCCCACTAGTCCAGAAGAAGTCAAGCGTGTCATTCTGTAACAGAAAAATAAAAAGGCAGTTGTAATGATGGAATCCCGATAACGCTTTTAAAAAGTGTCACAGAGTTTATTGCGAAACTATTAGACCATATTGTAAATCTCACCCTCAATACAGGAGTCTTTCCAGACAGGTTGGAAGTAGCCAAAATAATCCCCAAATATAAGCAGGGAGACAAAACTAAAATTGAGAATTATAGGCCAATAGCACTCTTGAGCAGCGTCAGCAAGATTTTTGAAAGGATTATATTTGAACGTCTCATTTCCGTTCTTGAAGGGGAACAAATACTTTCTACTTATCAAAATGGTTTTAGAAGAAAAAAGTCTACAACTCTTGCGGTGTACCAAGCACTTGATTACATCATGAAATCTATAAACCTGACAAGAAGAATACTAGCTATGTACCTTGATCTATCAAAGGCATTTGATAGCGTGAATCAAAAGATACTGCTGGTTAAATTGGAAAGGAGAGGCATACCATTGAGTTTCATCACTTCATATCTAGAAAATGTTACCGTGTCCCCTACGGTTTCTAACCATAGATCACTCTAGGCCCCCCCGAATAAGCGTGTTACCATGTTGACCACGCTTCCTTAATCACAGATCGCCTAGTAGGCCCTTCAACAGGGCCAGGCATAGAACGTACTCTGGGCCTACCTGGACCGAGAGTTTAAATATCCGTGCATTCCCGATACTCTCTTCAACGACCTCTTTGAATTCACACTGTCTTAGAAAACCGGCTGCAGCACGCGTTGCCACGAGCCGGCTTTCCGTACCCACGCCACCGACCATATTGCCAAACCGCCGTTGTTTACCAACGAACCACGTGTTTTTATTTCATTCTGAATTTACGTTTACAAAGAGTGTTTCTATTAACCATCAGTGTTTCCATCGTGTGTGTGACCCCATCTCGGTAGCAAAAACAGGACACAGAAGATCGTGGTTGACAATGAAAAATCGAAAATTATGGCAGTGAAAAAAGGTGTTCCTCAGGGGTCAACCTTAGGACCGCTCCTCTACATAATTTATACCAACGAGCTATCAATGATATTGGATCAGGCCATGGTTCAGTTTGCTGATGACACTATTTCAGAACAGAATGATGAAAAGGTGTGTGCTGAGGTTCATCAAGCCTTGAGAGCGCTGCAGGGCTGGTTCACTTCGAATAACTTGATGCTCAATATAGACAAAACCAAATGCTTTTCCTGTCGGGGAGCCTGGATCCCAACAGACTCTAGAATATCAACCGTACGAAAACCAATGTTCTCGGCCTTACTGACGACTCAAGACTAGACCGGAAATACCATATAGATACAGTCTGTAACTCCATCTCTAAAAGCTGTTTTACACTCGGCGTGATTGAACAGAATATTGGTATATTGGCTGATCTATCTACCTATCACGCCCATGTCCACTCTCGATTGAAATATGGAGTAATATTTCCGGGAAACAGCGTGGAGGCGGAGAGAATTTTCTTAATACAGAAGAGGTGCTTGAGGACAATTTTCGGCCTAAAGCAAACAAATAGCTGCAAACCACTGTTCAGAGATACCGGCATTCTGATATTGACTTCTTCTTACATTCTAGAAGCAGTTATGTTTGTGAAACAAAATCTTGATCTTTTTGCCCAGCATGAGAGAGATAATGTACATAACACCCGACAAAAAGGTGATCTTTTAAACGTTAGGTATAACTTCAGTTTTCTTCAGAAAAATGTTCAATGTATTTCCATTTACAACAAGATTCCAGAAGAAGATAGAAGTTTAACGGCAAATAAATAAAATTTATTTATTAAAACTGAAGGAAAGATTAAAGAAATTGACATATTATATTCTAAATGAATACTTTTCACAGGACATATTTTAGTGAGAGTGAAATTGAAATTATAGTTTGACTATTTATATATTTATTTGTTTTGTTGGTTGTTGTTTGTCACAAATTACTGTCTTTTAAAACAAGTGCTTGTATACATATTTTATTGAATAATTTATTAAATATTTATGTATAGTAATTAACATAGCTTATATGTATATTGACGAGTCCTATGCCTATCAGGCTATATTGTATTACAAATGGGCAAATAAGGAGATCTATCTATCTATCAAAACCTCACTTTCATCATTTACATTGAGAGGTAAATGAACAGGATTGAGTGTAGTGGTTCCAGAGCTACCTCCAACGGATGTGGATGCTAGAAGCACGCCGTGATGGAAGATGTTATATCTTTTGTGTAATTAGCATTAGTTGGAATTCAACAGTGTGTGAAGTAAAAATTATGCGCAAGGTTCCCGAGCACATTCAAAATGGATAGGAAGGAAAGAAGGAAATAAACAGGATTTGGGAATTGCGAGGCATTGGATGAAATATCACCTCACGTTAATATAAATGAATGAATGGATGCATATTACAAAATTAAACTCCGAGGAAGTGGGAAACTTATTTGAATTCTGATTTTGTACTCATTATTTTGCAAGAAGTAATGAAAGCTGAATTAAGCGGGATTTGTGAAATTATGGTTCTTTCAAAAACCTCGCGCGAAATGTAAATGTACAGAACGGATTTCATAGTTCATTTTTAATATCCCCTCCCCAAACACATTCCACCCTTGCTTCAAAATTGACATAAGTCAAAACAACCAGTTTTCGAGGAAATTGAAAAAACTGATTGACCAGTCGGGAGGAAATAATCAAATGTCGTACGGTAACATTCTGAAAATATACCAGGAAATAAGTTATTCGGTATGAAGTTTCATATATTTTCTTATTGGATTTGGAAAAAAAACTAGTTTTTCTGAGTTGTGACAGTTTCGATATTTTTTATTAGAATTGCGATGAATTATTTTGAATTGTGACAGTCTTGATGAGTATTCCTCTAAAAACTTGATAACTATGACACTTTAGATGAATTTTTGAATTCGTTAACCACATACCCATTTCGAATTGTGTCGCTGTGATGTTGTGTTATTCAAGAAATTATAATGGCACGACGAATTTTTTTGTATCTCATCGTCCATATCGGATAGGATAGAGAATCCGACAACATCTATTCTTCATTCTCCTAAATGTTAAGGCTGGTCCACCTCTAAATCTTTTTTCAATTTTTTTGGACAAAATTTTTTGTTTTTATTTATTTATGATACAACATACAGTCTTCGCCACTCCTTGTTAGAGTAGAGTTAGAATTAATATTGTTGATGATCCTGCATGCGAATGTAATTAAGCATTGCAAGATTTGAATCATATTTTTTGGAGTTGTCCGTTGTACGAAGAGCATAGGGAATGATAGTGAAACTAATGATAGTTAATGTGCTACCCCCTTATTGTATCAATCCTGTACTTTTAGAATGTAAACGTCAAATACTGAAAATTTTATGTACCTTCCTAGATGAGTGTAAATTATCACGGTAATTGAATTAAAAATTAATTTTAGATTTTTGTTGAAAGCCGTATAAGCCTTTGGCAAGCTTGGGTAGGCTGAAATATTACAAAAAAAATAACTCATACACAGGGTGTTCGTGAATTGCATGTACACGTTATACCACAGATTCTTCAGTTCGAAATAAGTCGATCTAGGCCAACTTACCTATATGAAAAGTTTTTTCGTTTGGCCGCTAAAGGTCGCCAAATTCAAAGATTTTTCTTCTTATTTTTCAAATAATTCGAGAACGACTCGATCGATAGAAACCATATTTGGTATGCGTTATCGGGTGCGTTATTTACGTTTTTTTGTGATCCACTCAATGACCTTGACGTTTTACAAGTGTCCCTAAAAACTCGAACGTGTTTTTAATCAACCATAATTTTTCAGCTGTCTGCGTTTGAGCAAAATTGTTTTAAACATTAAGTATCTAGGCTAATTATCAAACTTTTTGTCTCTTAAGAAATTTTGATATGAAGAGCGGTTCAATCACAAAAAACAGTTTTCTAATTTCATGATTTCATTTCTTCGATAACACATTTGACCATGTTGGCTTAGGTTCAACCAATTGTTGACACAATAGTGTTCCTTGAGCTCTTAACTAGTATTTTGGTAATTTTTTTATCACTATTAGGCCCGGAGATGTACAATAACTCTGAAATGGTTGATATGGTTATGGTACGGATTTTGTTAAGGCAATGGACGTGAAAGCGCGAGAGTATATGCTGAAAGATTTCCAGATCGCATAGTGCCGAACCAACGTTTGGAAATCTGGAGAAGCGCCTCCGCGAGAATGGTTGCTTCAAGCCCAGGAATTTGGATCAAGGACGACAACGAACAGTAAGGACGGTAGAACACGAACAACAAATTTTGGACATGGTTGAGGAAAACCCACAATTAAGCACGCGGCGTTTTGGTTTGTAGTTGGTCGTTCCTAAAACAATGATTCATGATGTCTTGAAGGATCTTTATCACATTCAGAAAGTTCAGGAACTACTTTCAATGATCCTGAGAACCGCCAAACTATCTGCCGATTCATCCAAGAGAAGAGAACTCAGGATCCCCACTTAAGTAGGAAAATTCTATTTACTCACGAATGCACTTTTACTAGGTTACAATGAACACTTGTAAAGTGTCAAAAATCCACATGCTTTTACAAGTACATATCATCAGAATCAATTCGAAATTAACGTATGGATTTCAGTAATTGACAATTTCATTATTGGTCCGGTAGTAATTCTAGATCAATTTAACGGAGAGGATTATTTGAATTTTTTACAAAAAACTTTGCCGGATTTGTTGGACGATATTCCAGTATTACTGGTTGCAGAAATGTGGTTTCTGCATGACGGTTCATCTCCTCACTTCACTTTAGCGGTTCGCGAGTTCTTATATGCACAGTATGCGACTCGTTGGATCGGAAGGGGAGCTGCTGCTCCTGCAAGTTGGCCAGCACGATCGCCCGACTTGCCACCGTGCGGCTTCTTTCTTTGGGGTGCTTTCAAATGTAGAGTTTACTCTCCTCCAATTGACATCCGAGAAGAGTTACATATGAGAATTTTAAATGCTGCCAGCTCTTCCAAAAATGATCCTGAAGTAATGCCAAGGGTTCAATTTGATTTCTAAAAGAGGATGAACTCCTGTATTCAGCAAAATGGTGAAATTCTCGAACATTTACTATGGTTGAATGAAATTTTGGGTGTAAACTAAATAATCGTTATTCTGAAGTGATTTGTTTTTTCTAATTTAGTTTCTAACTGGCCGACTAGTTTTCATATCTTTAAATAGTCATGGTGATAAACTTATTGAATTTTTTTTCGAATTTTGTGCTACTGAATATTTAATTTCCTATTTGCTTGATCTGATTTAGCAACCTAGAAAACTTCATTTTTTCAATAAGAGGTTGTCAAGCATATTAAAATGACAATCTGCCAGGCTACAGAAACAAATCCAAAGCCAACGTGGTCAATATGTGATATTTTTGACTTGCTAGGTGGTTGAAGAAATGAAATCATGAAATTGAAAACCTGTTTTTGTGATTGAACCTACCAAATATGGTTCCAATCGATTGATTCGCTCTCGAATTATTTGGAAAATAAAAAAAATCTTTGGATTTGGCGACCTCTAGCGGCCAAACGAATAAACTTTTCATATAGGTGAGTTGGCCTAAGTCGACTTATTTCGAGCTGAAGAATATGTGGTTTCACGTCGTACACGCAATTCACGGACACCCTGTATATAAGGAATACCTTGCCACTATTCATTTGATAAAACAACAGTACGGTCGAACCCTACATAAGTTTGTAAATATAATGAAGACTTTGAACAGCATTGTTTTGTTTAATCAAAAAATGTTTATCAATTTTCATTACTGTTGCAGATTTGGGAGAGCATCAATTAATACAATTTTGGACAAAAATAACACTAGTCAACAAAAAAACAATTTTTGCATGTAACATGAAAACTTTGGTCTAGGTATGTTTAGGACAAGGATAAGGATACTAGAAATAAAATTAAAATGCTTCAAATACGAATAGTTTTTTTGTAATACAATTTTATAACGTTTCAGAAATTTTGAATTGTTATAAACAAAAAGAAACTATTTCGATTTATTGCTACATCAATATGAATTTACTTTTATGATATTCGTCTGTATTTTGCTTCAGGAACGTCTCGTTTTGATGTCCAACAGTAATCCGTTAACATACGTGGGCTCCACTAACCCTGATAGCCTTTTTCTACGGTAGAAATGTCTTGATGGAATCTTTCACCGTGTTCATCGCTGACGGCGCTCAAATTTTCAGGAAAGAAGACTAAATGTGAATGGAGAAAATGTATTTTCAATGACATATTACAGCCCAAAGCCTTATAGGTAGATAAAAAAACCGCGATAATACATCTACAGTCACTTGATCGGTGATTTCCTAGAAAATTGGAAGTTACTTTCATGAAAGATTCCCAAGCAAATTTTCGTAAATTACTAAGCTTTTCTTTAAATATATCATCGTTCTACAATATTCTACATAAGCCCAAGCTTTATGTGTAAAGGTGGTAAAAATACATTCTCAGGCTGCACCAATGGAGGGTTTTTCATATTTTTTTTGTCCTGGAGCAAGAGATTGTCTTCTGGGCCAGTCTTGCTTAACATAATGATTTTTTTGTCTCTGCTATCCCACTCACAAATAAAATAACAGCATTTTGTATATCCAAGTTGTAATCCTAAAATTTGGGCGATCACCTTCAAATCTCCACAAACTTTCCAGTTGTGTTCGTTATACTGAATTTTTTTCAAGATAAATTTAATCGTTTCATAAGACTCTTTCATGTTAGAAGTCTCACCTAATGTGATAGAGGAAAGTTTTTTGCCGATATGTAAAAGAACAGCCTTCAGACTTACTTTTGATCCATCAATAAATAAACGCCACTTTTCTGCTTTATATTCTATACCCAAGACAGTCATTACACCATAGACATTATTACAAAATACAAGCTGATCATCTTGTGAAAAAAATTTTCTTTGAGCTCTTCATCTCGATTACGAAAGTAACATACTTTTGTTTTAGGTTTTAATAAATTCCATCCCTTTAATCGAGAGCCAAAAAGTTCTGCCTGTTTTCTAATTTAACTCACGTACCAAGTCATTGAGATCTCCTTGTGATAGAAGATGTGGTTCATTAGATGTAGATGAAGAAGCTTCTTGAAAGTCAGGATCCAATGGCTCTTTTTAGACTTCTGGCGTAAGGGACAGATCGCTAGTTTGTGATGGTTCTGGTACCGGCAGATCTTCACTATGAGAGATTGATCTTATAGCTGATGGCAGATCAGGATACTTGATTCTACTTTCTGTTTAAATTTTGATACCTTTTGTATCAGTAAAACAAAAATAACAATCTGATGAGTGGTTCGTTGGTTCCGTCCAAATCATAGGGATTGCAGAAGGCATAGATCGAGATCTTTTCACCCATCCAGTGAGAAGACCCACACATGTAACATAACAGATGTGTGGAATCCACGCTTTGTCTTGTTGTCTGATGGCAAAACCAAAATACTGTTCATATAACTTAGTTACTAATGGTGTCAAATTCCTACGCTGAGTTTTGAAAGTAACACAAATGTAACAGAACTTGTCAGGATCATTTCTACACTTCCTTGACATTATTCAAGAATCACTTCACTCTAAAAACAGAACAAACCACTGTGCTCTTCGAATAAACAAATTCTCTAAATGCGAAAGTGAAACGAAACAAAAACGGTTAATTTTTAATTTCGTGGATAGTAGCTGTAACACGAAAAGTAGATCTAATGAAATCAAAATAAATATGGTTATAAAATGAGGGTATGTAGGTAATTTAAAATCAGCCAGTACCTTTCTTGTTACAAAGTTTTGTTGACCAGTGTAATCATATATCAGTGGTGGTTAATTTTAGATAGGATAAATCCGAATAAGAAATGCTTGAAGAAGAATGCTTTTTGATAAAAAAATAAAAGGTACAGCATGCCATTTGAGTAAAGAAGTTGTAGTCAATGTGCTGTATAGTGGTGCCGTTCTGAAAATAGTTGCAGATTGTGAATCAGTATCCATTTACCCTAAATTCAAAATTTGTAATTGATAAACCCGTTTCCCAGATATTTTCAATAACCTTTTTAGCGCTCTTAGCTCTTTTATAAGGAACACCTTCCTAAATCTATAATTAAACCACGTTCTGTGAAACGCTACATTTATTCATAAGTATAATGAAAATTTAAACAACATTGTCTCACTAAATCATAAAATGTATACCATACTTCATGAAGTAACGACCTCCACAATAATATCATCATAACTGATAATGTGAGTAATGCAGTGAGGGTAAACAGAACAAAAACATTAATAACTCTGTTAGAACGGAATCACCTACAAATGCTTTTGGGACGAATTCGTGTTCACTACCGGCATTCAATATTATCAATCTTTGCCCTTTTGGAACAGGCTGACGTAGGTCATCGTTTGTGTCGTCACCGCACGCCTTATTGTGGTGTGTTTCGCCCATGTAAATTATTAGCCAGATTCCTTGTCAATAACGATTGATGTTTCTTGAACAATACAGACGAATTTGGGATTTTCCTATTAGAAATTTTCTATTGACCTTTGTTTCGATTCTTTGGAATCCTTATGTTGAGATTTGCATTATATTTAAAACACTTATATCATTATCTAGTTAGTGAACTTCAGTTTTTATAAAATCTAGTTTGCCCTTTCTTTGTATCCATAACAACGAAAAACAATTCGAAAATATAATTTAACAAGCAATACACGTTAGCGTCTCATTCGTGAAATCACGAAATATATCACAATTATTCATCAAAAATACGGCGTGTTTAATTAATTTTACTCACGTGTGAGATTGTATATTCAATACAACCTCAATTAGATACATGGTCCTTCGAGCCGGATGAAAAACTGAAACTTTCAATTCATGAGAAAGTTTTGAAACATCAACAAGCCGAGACGAGATTCATTAGCATTCATCAATCCAGCAGAGTTCCCTAAAACGTTAGTTGGAAAAAAGAACATCCAAACCTACACCCAACAACTAACAATTGGGATTGAGAGGGCAGAGACCTCGAGAAATAGATACCAGATACCATATCTTGATTCAGGAGAAGCACGGACTCTACAGTAAGATTGTGGATTGAAACCCAACCAATCTTGTTTTTTCTATTTCTTATATTTCATTCTCATTTCATTAAATGTGACCGAGTAAGTTTGCAAAATGCTAAGAAGAAACAATGACAGCTCAAAATTAATTCAGTTGTCAAGAACTCGTATACTTATTAAGACAAAATTCGATAATTTCATAAATTTTCTGATCGTAAACCAACCAAATACAACTGAATTGAAATTTCGTTTAGACAAACTTGATGGCATTCTGGCAGGATTTGAAGAAGTTCAAGAAAAGTTACACAAGAATGTAACGATTTTGAAAAATTATATTTCTCAACATGCAGTAGAGCACATGATTTGATAATAGAAAATTATTCAAATTCAACAAGTACTTCCACTAATATGAATACAAAGGCTGAATCAGTCTTTAACGTTAGATTACCCAAAATTGATTTGCCAACATTCAATGGTGAATATGATTCGTGGCTAGATTTTCGAGATTCGTTCAAAACAATGATTCACGAAAATAAGACACTTTCAGATGTTCAAAAATTTCACTATATTCGCTCAAAATTAAAAAGTCAAGCATCTTCAATCATCAATGCCTTAGAGATATCAGAAGATAATAACAAAATCGCGTGGGATCTTCTGAATGAAAGGTATGATAATCAAAGAGTGATCATTCAAACTCACGTCAAAAGCTTGATAGAATTGTCTAATCTTTTGAGAAAACATGTTACGAAAAATGCTCGACAATATAAATATGCACATTCGGGCTTTGAAAAGTTTGGGTGAGCCGGTCGAAACATGGGATACATTGTTCATATAGATATATATATATATATATATATATATATATATATATATATATATATATATATATATATATATATATATATATATATATATATATATACGATTACAAAAATTGGATCGTAACACTCATCAAGAGTGGGAAAGATCAATATTTAGATCTCAAATGCCAAATATGAAAATAGTCTTGGAATTTTAGAACTAAGATATCAAATATTGCCAGTGAAAAAACAAGGGTTTGCTGTCACACATAACGATTCAAATCATTCGAATCGAATTTAATTCGAATGCATTAGCTGCAAGGAAAAATCGTATCATAAATTATTTACATATAAAATTTCAAAATTTAGACATAGAAGAACGTATCAAGTTGGTAAAATCAGCCATGAAAATTCGGAATGTTAATGGAAAGGTTGTAAAAAATACGCAAAAAAGCACAATACATTATTACACATCTAAAATGCTCGAAATCCATCATCTTCAACCAATAACGTAGAAAAAGATGAAGTTAATATACGTCCAATACCATCATCCAGTCATTTCAAGGCACATAGTGCTATCATTTCAAATCAGATATTACTATCGACAGCTCTTATAGACATCAGAGGACGAAATTGATGCATTCAAGCGCGTGTTTAATTGGATAATGGGTCTCAATCCGAATATATTTCGAAAAAATTCGCGCAACTTTTGGATCTACCTTTCAACCGAATGAATATTTCTGTTGAAGCTCTCATTAAAAATTCAATTCATACACAAATTTATTTAAAATGCACAAATTACCCAGATTCATTAGAATTTCTCATAATTCCTCGTATATGCGATGTATTACCTAACTGTTTCTCCGACAAACGTACAATCAACATCCCACAAAATATCATTCTTGCCGATCCTGAATTCAATAAACCGAAGGAAATCGATGGGTTGTTAGGAGTCGAAATAGTTCACGACTTATTATGCGTTGGTCAAATTGTAATTATCATATGATAAAGTTACCTAAAACACGATTAGGCTGGATCATTTCGGGAAAATTGAATTCGTCCAAGGCCAATATGAATATCAAACAAATGCATGATGGCATTAAATTCGTTAGAAAAATGCATAAACAAATTTTGGGAGATAGAAGAAATTACTGAAAAAAAGTATCAATTTGAAGAAGAAACTCATGCTCAGAATCATTTCGAACAGACTACTTACCGAGATGATAGAACAGGCAGATACGTTGTTCGATTGCCATTCAATGAAAGAATAAACAAATGAGGAGAATCATTCGGTATAGCAGAACGTCACTTTTATTCCCTTGAAAAACGACTTGCAAAATCCACTGAACTAAAGAACGAATACATAAAACTTATGCGCGAATCATTAGAAATAGATCACGTAATTGAAATTGAATCACATCAAGTTAAAGAAAAACATTGCTATCTGCCTCATCATCCAGTTATTAAAGAGTCTAGCTCAACGACACGGGTAAGGATCGTTTACAATGCCTCAGCTGAAACATTAAACGAATGTTTGAATTTAGGTGCTGTTACTCAATATGATAGTTTAGATATAACTCTTAGATTTCGGATACACCAAATAGTCATGACAGCTGATATAGAAAAAATGTATAAGCAAGTTCTTTTGGATGAAAGAGACATTCAATATCAGTTGTTTCTATGGCGCGAAAAGGAAAGTGATCCTCTGAAAACATACGCATGCGTTTTAGTGTTAGTCGGCTGTCCATCCGCACCTTTTTTAGCTACACGAGTTTTAAAACAATTGGCTGATGACGAATGCATAAAATTTCCTCGAGCAAGTGTTATTCTTAAACGAGATTGTTATGTTGACGATTTAATGACTGGAACTGACGATATAAACGAAGACATTCAGTTAAGTGATGTTGAAACTCACTCAATCTGTAGGTTTCATCTTAAGAAAATTGTTATCGAATAATGCACCTGTAGTCAAACCACCAGAGTAGAGTATGAGCATTGATATTTCGAATGACGAAAATGTGACTAAAGGAATTCACAATGGAATTATGAAACGGATGAAATTACATATAAGGTAGTAAATGCATTCCCTTGTAACGAAACGAAGTATTTTATTAAATATAGCAGGAATATTTGATCCAATAGGGTTGCTTGGTCCAATCACAGTATATTCGAAAATACTCATGCAAGAGTTATGGCAATGCAACACTAATTGGGATGAATCAGTACCACACACCATATATTCAAAATGGATTTATAATCTGGATCAATTAACATTTCTTAACAATATAAAATTCGATCGAAAGGTAATTATCAGGAATGCAATCAATATTCAAATTCATGGCTTCTGCGATTCGAGCGAAAAGGCGTATGGTGCGTGTATTTACGTGAGATCGGAAAAAAGAAAACGGAAAAATTATGATGAACTCATTTGGTTCAAAAAATCGCGTAGCTACTATAAAAACTATTTCTTTGCCTAAATTAGAATTATGCGCAGCAATACTACTTTCAAGATTGATCAAAATAGTTTTGAAGGCATTTGATGATAAAACGATTCATAGCATTGTCTTGTGGTCCGATTCAATCATCGCATTAAGAACATTTGTAGCGAATAGAGTTTTTGAAATTCGGAAAACTACATCTTCAATAATCTGGAAACACGTTCCTTCCAAAGATAATATAGCAGACGGTTTATCTAGAGGTCAATCTCCTTCAGAGTTTGTCAATAATCTCACATGGAGAACTTAGGATTATCGGGGAAAAATTTTCACTTATGAAGAGCTGCAAACTTATTTGGTTGAAACTGAATCTGTTCTTAATTCTTGTCCCTCGACTCCACTATCATCCGATTCTAATGATCTTCAATCTCTTTTCCTTCTCATTTTCATATAGGGAAAATATTAACAAGCATCCCAGAACAAGACATCAGAGATGTACCTGTGAATCGATTCTCTTCTTGGCAACATAAACACCTCGAAAAAGTCTAGGGAACACTTACCAATATCTTTGAAATATGAATTTGATGATTCGAACTTATAGAAATCTTTCGGTTTTTGTTAGGATGTATTGTATATAATGTATTCTCAAGAAAACAAAATAATATTTGACTTCTCCAAAGCACCTATTATAAAAGAAAATTTGAAATTTGAAAATGACGAAATTTGGTAAAACACAAAAAAAAATCCTGAACTAATATTTTCGAAACGATATGGAAGCACTTATATTTTTCAGTACCCAGAGGGTTGGATCTCTGTTATTAATGACACTTTGGCATCGTCGCGGCATGCTCAATATTAAATTGTCTATTACATTTTGGCCTAAGTCATTCCAAGCCCCCTGAACTGCCAATCGAAGCTCCTGTTCATAATGTTTTGACGCAGGAGATTTCTTTAGGTGTCCCGCACATGCTCGATGGGATTCAGATCTGGGGAGCAGGATGGCCACGGTAGAAGATCGATATCATTCTCTTCAAGAACGTTCAAGACAACTCTTGCACGATGAGGAGGAGCATTATCTTTTTGGAAGAGTGGATTTTGACCCATTGTTTGGAGATACGGTACCACTACAGGTAAAACTATTTCATTTGCGTAAGAATTTCCCGTGAGGTTGTTCTGTATGAAAACGAGGTCAGTTCTTCCACCAAGGCGTATACCTCCCCAAAACATTACTGATCCGCCCGCCTGATGAGAGTACTCCTAATCTTGTCAGTCTGTTCATTCATTCCCTGCTATTGGATCTTCAACCACAGCATCTTTATCATTTTAAGAGTCCTCCGCATATCTGAATGTCGGAGTGCAGTTTCTTCTCAATGGTGTCGTTTCATTAGTATGTATCGTAATCTATTAAAAAGGAGCTACGCATATGACTTACGTTCCTGGCACATATCATTTCAGTCAGTGAGCAGTCCTCGGTACCATTTTCATTTGCCTTGTCCATTGTTGCCTAGTGCACGCGCATCAGTGGAATATTCTCTTCATTATTCCATCGCGTGCGCATATCCTGCCTTGATGGGATTTCAGCGGGACGATTCAAAGAGTCGCTCCCATCCTTCCACAGAACGTAACGGGTCCGGCCTTGAGGTTTCATCTCGGAAGGTCGCGCCGGTTACCCCGCGGGCACTCTCAACAGGCTGTACATCTGGACGGCTCCGAGAGGGTCCAGCCTGAAGACCCCTACCGCCCTGTTTATTTTGCCTCGTAATTGGACTAGCATCTTAGAATCATCCTCTAGGTTACCGACCTTAGTGGGTGGGCGACTCGTGAAACTGCAGGTTCGTCACATCCCGAGACCATGGAGGTCCCCTGCGTATATATATATATATATATATATATATATATATATATATATATATATATATATATATATATATATATATATATATATATATATATATATATATATATATATATATATATATATATATATATATATATATATATATACCCAATATATTTAAAATATGAATTTGATGATTCGAATTTTCGGTTTTTGTTAGGATGTATTGATATAATGTATCCTCAAGAAAACAAAATAATATTTGACTTTTCCAAAGCACCTATTATAAAAAAAATTTGAAATTTACGAAATTTGGTAAAACAAAAAAATCGTGAACTAATATCTTCGAAACGATATGGAAGCACTTATATTTTTCAGTACCCAGAAGGTCCTCCTTTATTATCAATGACATTTTGGCATCGTAGCGGCATGCTCAATATTAAATTGACTATTACATTTTGGCCTACGTCATTCCAAGCCCCCTGAACTGCTAATCGAAGCTCCTGTTCATGATGGAAGACGTTTTGACGCAGGAGATTTCTTTTTAGAGTGTCCCACATATGCTCGATGGGATTCAGATCTGGGGAGCAGGATGGTCACGGTAGAAGATCGATATCATTCTCTTCAAGAACGTTCAAGACAACTCTTGCACGATGAGGAGGAGCATTATCTTGTTGGAAGAGTTGATTTTGACCCATTGTTTGGAGATACGGTACCACTATAGGTAAAACTATCTCATTTGCTTAAGAATTTCCCGTGAGGTTGTTCTGTATGAAAACGAGGTCAGTTCTTCCACCAAGGCGTATACCTCCTCAAAACATTACTGATCCGCCCCCCTGATGAGAGTACTTCTATTCTTGTCAGTCTATTCATTCATTCCCTGCTATTGGATCTTCAACCACAGCATCTTTATCATTTGAAGAGTCCTCCGCATGTCTGACTGTCGGAGTGCAGTTTTTCTCAATGGTGTCGTTTCATTAGTATGTATCGTAATCTATTAAAACGGAGCTACGCAGTTCTTCCAGCAAGTCGTATACCTCCCCAAAACATCACTGATCCGCCCCCTATCTAACAACTTCTCGAGCATGCTGGAGACGGTTTTGCTTTCCAGGTTCCCTCCATATTCGAATTCTTCCCGAATTGGGATAATAACTAAATCTAGATTCATCACTGAAGAGAACTGTGGCCCACCTCTCTTGATTCCAGTTTACGTGTTCTTGGCACCAAGCTAAACGAGCAGCGCGATTTCCATGGGTCAGTTGTGGAACTCTTAAAGGACGTCTGGAGTGGAGTTGACCTTCGTGCAGTCGATTTCTCACAGTTTGGTCGGAAATTTGTACATTATGAACTCGTGATAGCTCTTGAGCTAATTGAGATGCTGTGGTAGTACGATCTCTTCAGTCTTGTAAAACCAAAAATCGGTCTTGGGCGACTGTAGTAATCCTGAAACGACCTGTATGGCGTTCTTCTACGCTACCTGTTTCGCTGAAACGCAACCATAAACGGTTTATGACACTTGGGCTACTTCCCAGAACCCTGGATACTTCCTGTTGAGAGCTCCCAGCTTGGAGCATGCCAACGGCTCGTAGCATCTCTTCTCTAGTCAAATATCAAATGTATCCTCATCAGTGGATTTTGGGTCGCAAAACAGAAATATTTCTTGGAAGAGATAACCAAGTACGTGTTGTATCAGTGAAGACTAATTCGGGCATCTACAAGAGAAGTATAACGAAGCTAGCCCCTCTGACATAGACGAATAATTCGATCCATTTTCGAGAAAATCATTATTTATTACGTATTATTATTGAAACATATGTACAGGACTTTATTGAACTACCTACGTTAGTTCAAGGGGTCCGAATGTTGATATTTGCATTATATTTAAAACACTGATATCATTATCTAAATAGTGAACTTTTATATAAAATCTAGTTTATCCTTTCTTTGTATCCACAACAACGAAAAACAATTCAAAAATACAATTCAATAAGCAATACGTGTTAGCGTCTTATTCGTAAAAACACGAAATATATTACAATTATTCATCGAAAAATACGGCGTGTTCAATTAATTTTACTCACGTGTGAGATTGTTTATTCAATACAACCTCAATTAAATACACCTTTTGAAGATTTTTCGAATACTTTCACGTGATCTTGTTAACTAAATTTTCACTTCACACTAGGAACGGTAACAATAACACGATAACGTAAAATTTCGCGATATATTGACAAAGCAGAGATCAATAAAAGCCACCGAGATTCGTTATTGAGTCTGATTTTTTCCGGTTTTCGTCGGGGGTTGAGAAACGGTCTTTTCCACCTTCTTTCTTGACATTTAATTCTCTAGATTGCATACTTTTTCATCTTACAAACTCCACCTTCAACAATACAAAGAAATACTGAATATGGAATAAAACTTGCTGAAACATATTGAATGAATAATTAAAACACTTGGCTACACTAAATAAAATCGAAATTCTCGACATATGTTTCGGGTTTTCAGCCCATGATCAAGAGTAATACAGTTCTGAAAGACAAAATGAGTTGTTGTACTTAAATATAACGCATATTCAACGAGAGATAAACCGAAGTCTGTTTACTCATTACAAATTTACTTATTCTTTCGAGCGGACGTCATTTCCATCGTCTCTAAAATGTCCAACTTTTTCTCTTTATTAACTGGAAGTATATGTTGAATTATCTCGAAATCTATGAAATGATTTTCATCCATTTAACTCATTAGTGCATACAGTCCTTTTAAAAGGATCACAATATAAATGTATGTCGTAAATGTACAGAGAGTGGTGGGGAGCAGGTAACCCGTGCAACTTCTCATTAGACCTTTCTCAGAAGCATTTATGCCTTCGGCACAACGTGAAATACGATAGTGTTGAATTCATTGACGACTATGGATCCCAGTTCATATTCTATTGAAAACGGCGGGTAAGTAATATTCAATTACTATTTAACAAAAACATTTTTGGAACTCTATTGAAAAATTTCGACGCATTATGGTCTCTTGTTTACAACTCCAATGTTATTTTCACATTTTCATTCCAAGATTTTTTCTAATGCAAGTTTTTCTGGGCGATCCGCTCAAAAGGCTATATGCACAGAAGTCATTACTGTTCCATTTCGGATTATTTCTGCATCAACTTTTGGACGTCGTAGAGGGCGATGATTTTTATGAAAGTAATACGAAAATATATATTGAACCTCCCAATCAAAAAACAGCAGAATCTGAAGAAGACAGCGATGTTTCAGACCAAGAAGCTGGACATATAAACCACCTACCCATAAGTATTCTGGGTCACGGATGCGAAATTTCTTCCGAGAATTGTGGAGATGAGGAAACTCATTAACAACTTTCTGCTAGAATAAGTAGACTTTAACCACAAGCGACCACACTTTCCCGTCCATCAGAGAGTGATGATGAAGAAAATATACCACTTCCTGTTATACAACAGCTTTCTTGGAAGAAGAAAGGTGAAACTGTTCAAAACAAAAATTCATAAGTGGACGGGGAATACACTCAAACATTGTATGAACACCACTTGTGATCCTGTGCCTTAACCTCGCGATGCACAGTCGGCCGAATCTCCAGCCGATTTATTCAAACTTTTCTTCACGGAGTGATCAAAGAAAATATCGTTCACCAGACTAATTTGTATTTCACAGAAAAACATTTGTTTAAATTTTTCTATGGATGAACTGTGTGTAATCTTTGGAGCTTTATTGCTCAGTGGATATGCCTAGTACCCTAATAAACACATGTATTTGAATGCCACTAATGATACCCCGTCAATACTCACGTCATCTTCACTTCAATGATAACAACAATGTTTCGACAGACAAACTTCACAAATTGAGACCACTTATTGAAGGATTAAATCATAATTTTCGAGAGCACGGCAGTATATATGTGCATCTATCGATTGACGAGAGCATGATACTATACTATGGAAAGCATTATGCGAAGCAGTATATCGAAGGAAAGCCAATCAGGTTTGGTTTTAAACATTGGACCCTTTGTCAAAGTGGAGGGTATATGTCAGCATTCGAAATAAACACTGGTAAATCTGATAGAGAAAAACAATTTGGTTTGGGTGGCGATGTTGTTTTATCTCTGATTCGATTAGCAGGACTGGAAGAGAAAATTCTGATGGCTCAATGGTAAGACAACAAGGTGGTAACGATGGCCACCAACTTCGAAGATCAATATATGATGACCGCTAGACGTTGGTGCAAAGAAGCCAAATCCAAATAGAATGTTCCCCAATCAAAAGTGATATCAAATTACAATAAATACATGGGAGAGTGTTAATAAGATGGATGGATTAGTAGGTGCGTACTGATCGAAAATGCAGCAAAGAAAATGGTACTGGTCCATTTTTCAGTATTTGTTCGATATGAGTGTGGTAAATGGCTGGATTTTGATGAAAAAACTGAGACCTGAAGATCCAAAATGTGCAAATTTTCTAACATTCAGACGGTGCATAGCCGTGAGCTTTCTGGAAAAATATGGGACCAGATCAGTCAAAAACCGCCAACAGCTTGTCAACAATAACGATGTTAGATTCGATAATGTGGGACATTGGTCAAATACTCTGAAAGTGACAGGAAATGTGAAATGTGCTATAAAATAAAAAAGTTCATATGTGATAAGTGCAATATCGGCTTACAACCTACAAAATAATGTCAAAAAATATGATATTAATGTTATCGTATCTAGTTTATTCAAATGTGTTACTATTTTCAATATTTCATTCGTAGAAAAAATAAATGCTTTTTGCATATAGCCCTTTTAAACGAATCACCTTTTTCCTAAACTAAGAGAGAAAATTTGAAAATAGCGACAGAACCACGTTTCAACAGTAAAATTATATCCATTTAAGAAAAAATTATAATCAAATCTAAAATTTATTTTCTACATGCACTAATGGGTTAATGGCCAGAAAAACCAGTAGAATTTTAATTCCGAATGATGGATATTTTATGTTTTCAATTATACTCTCGAAATATCTTCAGGTTTGGCTTGAATTGATAGTGTAGCATTTTGATGCAGTGTATTTTATATACTCCGCTTTTATTCAATAAGTTCATTTTATTTTCTTTCATACTTACAATGGACCCAAATTTTTCCATTAATACTAAAGGCGTTAATTTAATTTTGTGTAATCTACCACAATATCCTGTTGGTAATATTCGGAAAATAATTAATTAGAAATTCTCTATTCGGTTTCCCAGTATGCAAAGGATAAATGCTCTGTACTAAAAGTTTATGTTGTTTTTGTTTTATTAAGATATCAATCAAATTCGGTTCATAGCCGTTATTCCTAGTGATTAATGTTTATATTTGAACTTTATTCTCGAAATCAACAGCTCACAAAAGAATCTGTGAACAAATGATTGAGAAGATCTCAATTTGATATTTTGGAATTTAGAAATTCTTTTATGTTTCAAGATATCCGAATCAGTTGGTTATCTGTATATTTTGAATACGAATGAGATATGAACTTTATTAATAAGTCGAAGAAGTTCCAAGATTT
Organism: Cryptolaemus montrouzieri; assembly: GCA_013387265.2. Classification (NCBI taxonomy): domain Eukaryota; kingdom Metazoa; phylum Arthropoda; class Insecta; order Coleoptera; family Coccinellidae; genus Cryptolaemus; species Cryptolaemus montrouzieri. Next base: position 85,842,342 of record JABFTP020000185.1, read on the forward strand.
GCTATTATTTTCATTATTTCTTGTAAATTGAATCGATCAATGAAAAGTATTTGAAAATAATAAGATAATATTCAGTTGTCTGTCAGTGCTAATCCAAATACAAAAATACAATTTTTTAAATTTATCATAAATATTTCACTGAATAACGGAGGTAATTGATAGCTCATAAGTTAACCATCTAGTTGTTGATAATTTTCATTATTCAGAGCTATCAACTCCTATGCAGTTCCTATTCTTACATCTTCTTTTGGACTTATTAAATGGTCTAAAACTGATCTAAATGAATTACAATGTCAAACGAGGAAAATGCTTTGTAAATATCATAAGCACCACCCAAAGTCAGCTGTTCAGAGAGTTACACTACCTAGACATCTTGGAGGTCGTGGATTAACTGATTTGAATAATATTCATAGTTAACAGATTTTTTATCTACGTTCCCATTTTTAATGATAAACAGTCTAAATTACATGATATTGTTGTTGCTTCAGATTATAATCTTACACCTCTGAACTTGACAATGCAAAAGGTAGATTTTGATATATTTGATGATAATTCTGAAAGAGAAAGTTGGATGCAGAAGGAATTACACGGAAAGCACCCTAAAGAATTGAAAATTGATTATATTGATGAAATCGCATCGAATAAATGGTTAGTTTCTGGAGAATTGTTTGCTGAAACAGAAGGCTTGGCAATTGCGATCCAGGATCAGGTTGTTTTCACGAGGAATTATAGAAAACACATCATCAAACAAAATATAGATGATTCTTGCCATAGATGTTTTTGTTCTTCAGAAATAGTTTTTCATATATTATCATCTTGCTCAGTCCTTGCTCCAACAGATTATTTAAAAGACATAATGCCGTCGCTAATATTATTCATTTAAATCTAGGAATTAAACAGGACCTAATTCTCGAAAGAAAAAATTTTACAAATATGAATCTGAGATTATTTGTGAAAATGACCAATATAAACTTTAATTTGATAAAACAATTCTTTGCAACAGAGCTATAAAACACAATAGACCAGAAATCATTCTTACTGATAAACAGAATCAAATAACATATATAATTGATATTGCTATACCCGATACACATAATATACAAAATAAATACAATGAAAAATTTCTAAATATATGATGCTTGGCGACGAGATTGAAAAATGTGGAAAATAAAATATTTTTATTCTACCGATTATTATTTCCACAACAGGTGTTATTCCTAGGAATCTTCACAAAAGTATTGAGATTTTGGGTCTGAAGAAAAATTTGTTTGAACAGTTACAAAAGATATCAGTCATCAAATCTTGTAATATTCTTCGTAGGTTTCTTTCCAAAAAAATAATGAAATAGAGTCATAGGTTTTCTCTTTAGTTTATACTGCTCAGAATCTAATTTCATATTTAATTTATTTGTTTATATAAATGTAATATAATTAACTGACAATTTTGTCATATTTATAGTCAGAAGTATTCTATTCGATCGTTCACCACTTCACAAAGGAAACTATTAGTGAGTAACATTCAGTGTTACTTGACTAAGGTCTGTACACTGGATTTTTCCGGGGAGAAAGCCTCTGACACTACTCGTTGGTATATTGATATCATTGTCTGATGATGCTATAGTATGTATATATTCTGGCAGATTGATATGTTTTCATAACATTTAACGTTATCCTAATATATAATTATTCCAGGAATGTTTTGATTATAATCATTGCCTGGCAATGGTATTAATTACTGGGTGGTGGATTTATATTTTTCATGAAATCAGTTTGATTGCATGAACAGATATATGGGCAACTCTTCGGGGTGAAACCCTATATATATATATATATATATATATATATATATATATATATATATATATATATATATATATATATATATATATATATATATATATATATATATATATATATATATATATATATATATATATATATATATATATATATATATATATATATATATATATATATATATATATATATATATAATTTGTGTATTTTAGGTAATGAATATAAAATTGAAGCTTTTGGAATCAAAAGAGTCAATTTTGCAATGGATACGTTAATTTTTTAAACATTTCGTCTTTCAGTATCGTATTATTCTTGATATTGGGCTGATAACCTGAGACATATATCGAGTATCAAATGCTGAAGGTGAAGCATGCAATGCAGAGCAAGCGCGTCAAGGACTTCATTCCCCAAGGACGCTATGAATTTGTGACGTCCTGTGATAGTCGATGAGCCATTTCATCAATTTACAAAATATGAACAGATATCTGTTTGCGGCGCAAAACTTCATCGGAGTATTGAATAAGGTTTCTTCTTTTATAACAATCTCGAAACTGGTACGTAACAAACATTAAATCTTAATATATTTTCTCATTCTTTATGAATTTTTCCTTCGACAATAACAATGCTTCAATTATAGGAGAAGCGGGCTCAACCAAATGAAAATTCGCAATTACCAAGATAAGTATTTACTGATTCTTCAATATTATTTGCCATGTAATCAATTCGTATGAGCAGAGAACTATTGCTGAAAGGATTTTTTCTATATATACGCTATATATATTATGTATACGCAGAAGAGTGGTTATTAGTTCTTTAATTTCAGGTAAAATTGAATCTTATCCGTATTTCCTTTGCTTTTAGTATTCGAGTGAAATAATCGAGAAACTTAGCAAGCTTTATAGTATCATTTGCAAATATTTTAGAAATAAGGCACAAGATGGATAAGTGTGAACGTTTCCTCAATTGCGCGCGATAAGTCTAATGAAAACAAAATCTACAATGATTGACTTTATATAGGTTGTGAGACATTCATTACGTAACGACGGGAATAAGATAAACATGTAATGACCCGTTTATACCATGCTGCGTGAAAGATGAGGGTAGGGCGCCATGCGGTGGAAGGGCGATTCGGTAGTGGAGTGCGGATCCAGAGTTTTTAACTCATGTATGTTACTTACTGTTTTTCGAATGCTCTGAACAAACTGAACATCAAGAAGCTAATATAACTTAATTAATTTCCATTCGGAAGTATGAAGTTCTTCCGGGAATTAAAATTTATTTAATCTTCATCTTTGTACTTCAACCTCAGCTGTAGCACTGTTATTTGAATACATGTGTTATAAGATTTTAGTGATGATGTTTTCAATCCACTGCCCGTTGTCCGAAATAAGTGAATTATCTCCTTACGGCTACAATAACAACAATCATACGATACTTATTCAAATTTTACTCTAGACGCAAGAAGCGTCTATATTTCTTTATCTGCTAAGCCCACTCTGCGCCATCTCTTTTTCTGCACCCCTACAAGCCTCAATTGAAATCTTTAAATGCTGCAAAATGGCGAATGCGCCAGGTAAATTTGCGAAGCGTAATTGTTATTACACATAAAATGTGAAAAAAAGTCTTGCAATAAAATCCTTCGTCGCTTTCCATACGAAGTGACGTAATTAATTAAAATTGAGTCACAGCGATAGAACATAATGTTTGGATGAACTTTATCATCTCATGACCTGCCGTATCTGAAATATGCATTTGTCATATCTGACAAAAGTAAATTAAAGATTCCCACTAATAGTCGTAGGATAAGCTAGTTCCCACAGTTGAAGTGCATGCCCTCTCTAACGTTACGGCGTATCTACATGTCAACATAAATAGACATGTTTTTTTGCAAATAATTGATTATCCTACTTTCACAATGAAACATTTTATTAGTGTCCAACTACACAAATAGACTTGACAAATGTATAAATCTCAATTAGGTGGCGAGGATATTAGAAAGAAGTTTGTTAGTAATTTTTCTCAAAAATTGATGTTATTGTGTTATTGTATTATGGACAATGGACAGATAACACGAAAAAGTAGAATTGGCAAATGAATTGCGAGTTTGTGATGGTGGTGAAGTTATAATGATGAAAACTGTTAATATGTTTTACTGCAAAGAATGGTTTTATGGATACATACTTGCTTTTCAAAGGTAATGATGATTAAGATATTGATTTTCAAGATCATAGTTTCAGTGATACCACCAGAAATAAAATAGAGCAATGTTTACAAAATCTATTTGAGGAGGAGGATGATATACTTTTGCGTAAGTTATCTCAAAAATCTTTCAATAAAACAATTAATGATTCAAAATCGATGTGGTACCTATAAATCATCATTTTACAGATTTAAAAATCGTTACAATCTGACCTTTAAGAGTAGTAATGACGATAATCAGCTACCAGAAACTATTAATAATAGAAGTCCAGCTGATAACTAGTTGCTTTCAAATGGTATAAAGAGATGTCCAGATATTTTGATATACGGTACAGAGAAGGTGATATTTTATCATAAAAAATTAGCAAAACTTGCCAAATAAATGAGGGATCTGAGTAAAGAGCACACAAGTCCTTTTTCGAAAAAATTTGTTTTTCAAGGTCAATAAAACAACGTTGTATATCTGAAAATTACAAGAAGTCTGGAAAGAAGTGTAAACAGATTACCGATGAAGATCGAGTTAATATTTTCAATGACTATTATGGACTGGGAGATTCAACAAACAAAACGAGTATTTGCTACGTCAAATTAAAAGTAAAGATACTAAACAAAAAACGACTGGAACAAAGGAATCACGCAGAAAACAGAGTTTGTACAATCTAACAGTATCGAATCGATATTTTACTGTTTGCAAAACATTATTTCTAAATATCTTGCCGATATCAAAGCGTACACTATGAACTACATTGTGCAGAATAAATGAATTTGGTATTCCATATAATAATAGAAGACGTGGCAGATGTTTAGGAAAGGTACGCACTTTAAGACGTAACACTGAAGAGCATGTAAATAAAGCTTCCAGAGTAGAATCTCATTACCGTCATGCAAATACATCGAGAATATACGTTTATCCCGATTAGAGGGCACGTCAGTGCCCCTGGCAAGTCGAGCGCGAAGCAAACACTGCCGTACCATTCTTTACTGGAACCATTTCGCCGCATTTTAAGGCCCCTATTTCAGAACCTCTAGATAAGACTAGAACGCAGAAATTTTTGTCATCCAGTAAGCTATCATTACATACTCAAAATATAAATTTCAAATCTGTAGGTCATTTAGTTTCGAAGTTAAGCGAAAGCAAAGTTTCGCATTTATGACACTCCTTCATTCACTCATGATCATCAGAATAGAACTAGTACTTCCCATAAACTTCGAGAGCTAAAATTTGGCACAGAGTCAGGGTTTAATGGCAAAATAAAGGAAGAGCTATAAAAATAGAATAATCGAAGATCTGGAGCACCTGATGACCCTGATTAGAAAACACTAGACCCCAACCGAACTATTACAGATCGACAAACCGCATCTACAAAAACTATTCTTCTTGGTGGGCCGTTTCATTTGTTGTTAAAAATCGAATGTCTGAAGTATCTGATAAAGAACCCTCAGCTAGTCTCAGCAGAAAAAATCGACTGTCATTGCAAAAATCCAGCGTAGTGGGTCAAATCTCCTAATCTAATCTAGCCTATAGCGTTTCATAGTGACTGCTTGGCGAACGCCTCCCTTTCTGCCTTTATTACGCATATAAATAAAATAAAAGGAAAACTGTGGATAGGACTAGACTGGCTTTTATACTTAAACTTACAAGTTTACAAAAAGAAATAGCGAATGGGCAATACGAAAAACCATTGTCAATGTATGAGAATCAGAACCGAAAAATAAGAAAAGAAAGGTTTGTAATAATAAACAAACAACTGCTAAAAAGAAGAAAAAACTATCAAATAAGAAAATTTAATGAAATAAATCAATGTGCCCACGTTTCTACAAAAAGAAGTGAAAACCCACCAAAAAAATTCTGTAAAAAAACTAGCCAAGTCTCGATGAAGCTGCTCGTTTATCTCTGATAAAATCTAGACAAAGTCGTGCCATGTCTAAGGTTCCTTACTGCAATTTCTTTATTATTATAGTTAATAATGTGTGACTTGGTCGTTGAAAGGTACACAAGGGTACAAAACCAGGTGCTCCATGACACAATTGCACCAATCTGTCCCCAGAATCACTACCTATTGACGATGGAAAATTGCCACTTGGAAAACGTTCATTAAATAACCAGTCAATTGTAGGCTTGATTAAACTGCGTATTTCAATAATACTTATGTATAGGCGAGCCTGAAACAAACAGTTTTAAAAAATATTTCCAGTACAGACGGACTTCTAATCATTGATAGAAGTCCGTCTGTACGTCTATTTTATGTTAGCTCGGTGGCCGATTTGACGCTTCAAAAAGAAGAGAGCAGAAGTCAGCAGTGTCAATGCTGAATGCATGTGTTGCCCAACAAATAACTGCCTAAAATAAGACACTTGCGTCAAATTACCAATACCAGTATGGGCTATTATCTTATTTAACAAATATGGGTAGTTACAACAGATATAACATTAGGTGTAAACAAAATTGACTTGTACCTACTCACTAACGCATAAAAAATGTTCAACGGCCAAGTCACACAACATTAACTATAATAATAAAGAAATCTCAGAAAGGAACCTCAGACTTGGTATGACTTTGTCTAAATTTCATTACTTTTTAGAGAAAAACAATCAACTGCATCGTGACTTGGCTAGTTTCTTACAGAATGTTTTTGGTGGGATCTATTTTTAAGAGAAATGTATGCAATCTTCATCCCCCTAATTTTTCATCGTTCAGAAGGGTTTCTAAAGATAAAAACTTGTCTTTCCATTCTCCCAAAAGAGATCAGTGCTTGCTTTGTTTATCAACGAAGGTAATGAAATAGAAAAAGAAACATTGAAAAACTACTTCCGACAAACAAAATCCGAACAAAGCATAGGAAGATTCATCCATCTTGTACGAAGTTTTCGATCTACAGCAGGCGATTTATTTACCCATTTCCAAAGTTTTACTTTCATGATATAGCAAACAAAGAATGTTTTTGTTTAGTATGGTATGAAACAATAAGCAAACGTATATCTTCAGACATTGTTTTGAGCTGAATAAAAATTCTTCTGTTGCTCCAATGTTACTTCACTCGTCAAGCAAGTTTTCAACTAAAAAGGAAATCTCTTTGTGCTTATTTGAGACAGTTTGAATCATTTCGGAACTTCTGTCTTAGGTTTGCTATTCGCTAATCTCAATATTGAACCTCCAAAAATTCCAGACAAAAACTACCAGGACCTAAAATCGCTTTGCCAAGGAAACATTTCAGTATTCTCCGCTCACCAGAGTATCAGTGATTCTTTCTATCCTTGGCTGATTACGATGAAGATCAAGGATTGACCCTTAAGAAACCTAGTTGAGATTCACTGTGAACGTTTTATTTCTTTCTTCGTAAAAATTTAATGAATAATAATTATATCTTGTATTTATATAATATTACTTCGGTTTGGCAATACATGTTTTCCTCATATTTCTTAATAAATTTTTCTAGAAAATTATTGTTATACAATATTCTGATTACAACCCAGAAAAAATATATACCTTAGTTTTACGACGTATGTTCGGCTTATCTTCTAGTTGCAATGAAACATTTCACACGAATCGTCATATCTACTTTATGATCAAAGAAAAACTTGCCATTTAATATACTATTTTGTAGAAAAATTTTATTTTTCTGAAGCTTCAACAATATAATGCAAAACATTCATATTCATATTTGAAATACAAGCCAGGGTTATCTTAAAGGGTGGAAGTTCTTGTTTCTTGGCTCTCCTGTAAAATTTGTGAAATGTAAGTTACGTCACTTCGTGCGCGAGGCGACGATATGGTGTCATTTGAATAGTTACCTACCAACATTTATTGGGACTGTCAGAATTAGACATACAATGACGAGAGTGGAACCGTCGGCTTGAGCTAGTAATGAGTAGAATTCAAATTTGTCTGAAGGTTATTCTTTCATAAGTAATATTTCAAGTTCGTTTGTGCTTTAAGATACATAAAAAATGTGACGTTAGTCTTATGCTGGTGGTGAAAATCTCTGTTCTGGTGTTGTTTATTTGGTCATTTGCATGAGCTGTCATTAGTAATATATGGTTTCAATAAGACAGTATCATGTTCTATACAACTGGTTAAACTATCGACTTATTGAAATCTAAATCAGATGAACGCGTTATATCGAGATATATAAGTATTTTTCCTAGGGGGCTATGTTACTGATCGATACTAACAAGCTGGTGTCATTAGAGAGCTCAAAGCCATTATAGAATGAGAATTAGCGGCCATTCCTGTCAAAATGTCGGGTCCACTGATCGAAAACTATGTCCAACGAATCGACCGATGCAAACGTGCCTAGACATGTCTGAAGTAGATTCCTCTCCATGAATGTTTAGATTTTACTTCAACAGTGAAATTATCTGAGATTGAGAAAGATATCAGTAGAATATGATGAATGGAATGAAAACTCATCTCGAATGAAAAAGCAGCTTACAAATGAAATAAATGTGTAAATATATTTCCTATTAGAGGCTCACTTGTTGCGTTTCGTTACTTTCTGCGAGATGGAGCCAAAACTGGTTATGTTAAGCATAGCCTTTGAAGTTTAATATTTCCAAAATATAGTCGCGTCCAGAAGACGTTTACAGAGAATAGTTCACTTCACAGATGTTGGGATCTTGGGAAATGGGGGTGTCGGTAAAATTCTCTTTCTTTTATTTGCAACTCAAAGAAGTAATAGGTATTACAACGTAAGACAATGATAAATTGAATAGAAGCGAGTGTGGTATAAATTCATCAAAGATGGACGAACGTCTGTTGATAGGTACCCATGCTTTAAGCTGTCCTTGATAGAGAAAATATGCGATATATTTCTGATGCAGAAATATCGGAAATGAATCTTTGAAGGATATTAGAGAAAATTTGCCATGATCCGCGTGTATGCTGACATATAAGTAAGAAAACTGTCGCATTTAAAATTTTTAATAAAACTTGGAAATGGTCAATGATGAGGAAAATCTGCTTTGAAAGACTACATCGAGTGATGATTTATGAGTATTTTGTTAATATCTTGAAATCAAACATCATACCTTTAAGTGGAAGTTTCATTTGAGCCATAGGCGAAAAGCAGTTGCAACAATGTCAAGTCAATGCTGACTATCTTCTTATTATGATGGTATTGCGCATCATGAGTATGCCCCCGAGATCAGCCAATCAATAAAGAATGTTATTTCGAAATCTGAGTAGAGCAATAAGAAGAAACGTGGACAGCTTTGAGCAAGCGATTCTTAGCTGCTTCATTAAGATAACACGCCAGCACATTCGTTGTACCTCGTCCAAAACACAAGATTCAACAGCTGTGACAGCTACCGTATAGTCTTGATATGATTTCTTGAGACTTTTGGTTCTTTTCCCAATTGAAAGCGCCTCTTGAAGGGCTCGATTTGACGATAACTGAGCCATAGAAACAAATACGAAAAATGCTTCGAATACGATAGCAAAAAGTTAGTACCAGAAATGGAAAGTGTGTAGGGGATGTGTCCGTGAATTCAGTGGGTATAAGCAAAAGAATGTAGAATAATATATAATACCAGGAAAGAAATATGGAACTAAGTCGAATACTTTTGGGACAATCCTAGTATATCTTGATAATAAGTTTGATGAAACCTGAAAGAAATGAAAAAATTTCAACAAAAATGTGTTATTTTTGTTACAGATTTCGTTCCATATAAATGCCATTTTTTCGACTTTATATTGTCTATAATTCAGAGGCAGTTATATCGTTTATATTCACGGACCTTCTTTCAGATGAAATGAAAAATTCAACCTACTATTCTTTAAGATTTAGTGTGCTTCGGGTAATTTATGATACCGCCTTATTTCCTCAATTTGTTTAATGGTTTACTTACTTTTGATAGCATGACTGATGGCTGAGCAGCACTTTGCTATTAAAAGAAACACAAACTTTCCACGCGAAGGCTTTCATAACCACAACAGGGCAATAAAAATATCCAAGGTTATTTCTTCTTTCTTTTATTTCGGGAAATTCAATTAATTGAAAATCACTCTGCAAGAAATAATATGACACCTTCAGCAGAAGGTTTATGGAATTACGGTTGTCAGGCGCTCCAAATCATTTGATTGTATTAGGTTTTTTTATTTTATACATCTAACAATTAGAATTCCCCTCAATTTGAGTGACATAACTTGACGTTTGTGAAAAATTGGCCTTTCTTTTTGCGTCGACGATTATTCGTGTTTGTGGTTTCAGAAAGGATATTGCATTAACGAGTTTAAAATGAGTTCATCGGTGTGAAATCTTGTTAGAGAATCATTACATTATTCCAGAACGAATGTTTATTTATAGTGAGAACGCTACAAAAATAGTCCGTCGAGAATGTTAAACAGAGTTGAAGGTGTCGTAATGAAATAATGACGATTTTAGTTTTAGAATAAATGAAATCTAATCAAAAGAAAGTTAGCAGAGAACTTATATTCATATTTGAATCCTTTCTAGATACCATATTTGGGACAGACCGTGTTGGTTTCGAAAAATACGGATCAAGAGATAAATCCGTTCTGATAAAGTAGAATAACCAATACGCTCGGAATTATAATGAATCTAGAAGAGCAGTGTGAATTTTATTGTTAGAATTTAATTATGACTTTGTCGTTTATATTGACAGAATAGTGAATCGAAAACAATAGTTATGAGCTAAATATATTCAATTAAAAATACCTACAATTCTGGATAAATTCACCCTTCTAACATAATGGGGACAAACGAATAAAAAGTAGCAAATAACTTTTCCAAGTTGAATTTCAAAATTGCATTCATACCTCGAATTGGATTGTCCTCACTCTCATTTAACGCTAAAAATGCTTTTGAAAAATTGAATTGAATTGGGACTTTATAAGTTGATTTGTCCAGCCAGCAATAATTTATACATAGATCCTTCGAAGTTAGATAAAAAGATCCTCAAACTTAATTCATTAAAATTTCAACCTTACCCACCCATTATATCTAAAATGGTCATGGATATTATACAGAAAGTAGAAAACTGAATTACTTATAATCAGTTGAAGTTTTAAAATGACTTTTTATAGATTTATGTAATCCCTAATTTTCGACGTATTCAAGTAATCACTCTCTTTTAGAAGTTGTTTACGATCTGCATACCTAGTATCAGGTTCTTTCAAATACATTAAGGTTCCAATTGGTGGTAAAATCATAATAGAATTCTATTCGTGTTTGAAAGAAATGAAAACTTTTGTCATTTTGACATTTTTTGGTCAAAGAATAATAGTCTTATTTCAATTAGCATCACCGTTTCTATTGATTTGACTTTGATTTTGCTATTATTCAGTAGAATCAACATATCTGGAAGACTCATATGTATTCGCTTGATTTCTCAACAATATTTCATTATATTCGGGATACGGATGTACTCCACCAGGTTGAGCATTCCTATGAATTTTAATAACTATCAATTTCATTGAAAGTAGCATTAACGCAGTTGATTTTCCTTGAGTAATTCAAACACGTACGGATGCTTCAATTTAAACTGTGCAGCAACTTCTATGTCACTACAAGCATGATTAAGAAACAGCCGGAATAGTCAATTGCATTTTAATTTTAATGATGATAGAAAAGTTTAGGGTTATTGATATTTAAAACTTATGTTAAATTATTACCTTCATAGCATTCTTATTCAATTGAAAAATTAGCTTTTCTTTCGAAATATATATATATATATATATATATATATATATATATATATATATATATATATATATATATATATATATATATATATATATATATATATATATACTGCTCATCTCATTTCATATTTTATTTATTTGTATATATAAATGTAATATAATTATCTGACATATTTATCATATTTATATTCAGAGCAGTATTCTATTCGATCGTTCATCACTTCACACAAAGAAAACTATGAATGAGTAACATTCAGTGTTACTTGACTGAGGTCCGTACACTGGATATATATATATATATATATATATATATATATATATATATATATATATATATATATATATATATATATATATATATATGATATATATATATATATTCAGAGTATTCATGGAAGAAACAGATAAATTCATGTTTCTTACCCGATACAATACTGTATTCCAAATCAAAGACAGATTAAGGACAATAAAAATAGATTTTAATCTCTTTTTCTAGGAGGTCTAAGCAAATTGTTGGTTATGGAGTTTTATACAACTGGAGCTTGTATTAGTTAGCATTGTTTTTACCAATAATGTCTATAACTATCTCTCTGCGTGAGAAAGGAATTTATTAGGGGTTGCCACTTCTCAATTATACCAACCCCTTACCTGTTATACCACATTACAGAGCTCTTCAGAAATTCTTCACGGCTCTATTGAAATTTTTTTACTTTCATGGTTTTCTTTCGGTAAGAATGTTGTTGGAAATGAAAATGTGTTTTCTTCACATAACTTGAAGATTGCTACAGATATTGTCGTAATACTTTCATGCATTCATGAAAAGTTCATGTGAATTCTCATCAAGAACAAATAACTATATGGAAATGATATTGTGAGAATATCGCATATTTTCACAATAGTTGCCTTTGTGTTGTGACGAGTGTCACTCATAAAAACAGCATCAATCATGAGCAGTTGCAAAATCATTTCAAGAAATCTATTCTTAACTTTTTTTGAACAGCTTGAATTTCTGAGAAAAACGTGTCAATTGGAGAATCACGATGTTTTATTTCAGTTCCCTAAATTAGGGCTACTTAGGCATGAGGGGTAACTTTGGCAGAGGACGTATTCCAGAGAAAACTTTTTCGTACTTTCATTTTTCTCAAATTTTTCACCTTAAAAGAGTTCATCACATTCTATTATTTCATAATGATACGAATCAAAGGTTTTTGTTCACTAAACTGGTACGTCTCGTGAACTCCTACTAGGCCAATTAAGGAATCGTAGGTGTTTCTGTTTTGTTGACACTATTGGTATATTCGTTAAAGGAAAAACACAATAGGTCGGTGAAATTATGACGCGAGAGACGTAGCTGTCTGAGGCATAACATATCTTAGTTTATTTAAATAAAATGAAATACTGGCTATATAAAAACTTGGTAAAGGGTTATAAACAAACTACAGTGACTTCCCAAAGAGTGGGAAGATATTTTTAAACGGATATCATTGGCCCGGCCCTTACATAAAGTTGGGGGTAGTGAAAACATCTCATCGGTCGGCAAGAATTGTTGAGAATTCAGCTTTCAAAAGTTCTGGTTTTCCTTCGAAATTTAGCTATGGACTATTTCCAAGAAATTAACAATGAATACATTTCAAAGGGCTCTATTTCCCATTTTATGCGATGTAACGTAATAACCCAGATAAATTCAAATGAAAGACCGATTTCTTTTGAATACATAGTACACTCCGTGTTCAGAGGGTCAGTTTACGATAGTCTAAGTAAACAATCATAAAGGATTCATCTTGTTCATCACGCAAGATTCGGATTCATAGAAACTATTGAACAGATGGGTTAATAAATTAATAAATGGAGTTACCAGAATCAGTTGTGTGACCATTGAGATATTCGTGATATCATGTACAGGAGTGTACTTAAATAATAAATAATTTTCAATACAATACTCTGTATGGAACAGTTTTACTGGACATTTATTTAGATATCCAGATTTCGAGGTATATGAATATATATATATATATATATATATATATATATATATATATATATATATATATATATATATATATATATATATATATATATATATATATATATATATATATTATGTCGTACTCAATATCAAAATTAGGAGAAGCACAGCACTGATTTTCTGAGAGAATGGGATCGTTTTCCGAAATCTCGATATTTCTGGCATGAGTCTATTCTTTTAGCAATTGTAGATAGGTCTTCATGGAGATAACCCTCGATAAAGAACGGACCAACAAGATGGTTCCAGTACACCCGTGCCCAAACATTTGATTTGTGTTGGGTTTGGGGTTTTTTCTCTTAACAAGTGTGGATTCAGGGTGTCTCAGTATCAGCAATTGTGTCTGTTCATCTCTCCACTGAGCATGCAGGTACTTCCGTCAGAGTAAGAGATATTTCGAATAATCGAAGGGATTATTATTCATTTTTTTCACTCAACTTTTCGCAACATTACAGGCAATCACTACACACCAGTTTGATGGGATAATTTTCTACCCGCTTCATTTCTAACAGGTCGATCTACTTCATGCTTTTGGTGCGCCTTTAAACCAGTGTCTTTAAATTGTCATATTAAAAATTTGACTTATTGGTGACGCACTTATTTTTCTGGATGACTTGTGTTGAAGATTGTTGTTGTTTCTTTCGCGCAACTGTTATTTCGGAAGTATAGTGACAAGATTCTTAATCTTTCCCCAATTTAATACATGATTTTCGAGTTCATATCATACATATTGAATACTAGTGATGCAGTTCTGATTGGAAAAACAGATTGATTAATGTATTGGATATTAGTTAAGGAAAATAATTGTAGCATATGTGCAAGAAATTGATAAGCTGATTGCAATGATTTTTATCATTATCTTAAATAACAAGCAGAACCTCTTCGAATTGAAGTATGTCGGCCGTTTTTGTTTCCAAATAAAACAAATTGAAGAAAAGCATCGAATGAATTAAGATTAATCGACCTGGCGTACTCAGCTGCTTAATAGACCCCATACACTTCGTTCTTTTTCGTCCGTTTGTCGGTTTTCGGTTCGAGATGGCGTGTGAAACTGCTTGTGTATGAAGCAAAACCGCCCAGTCGGACCGACGGTTCGAATATCTGTCGCGGCTTGATTTTTAGCACGTCGGTTTGTCGATTCTCCTCCAAACAGACAGTTTATGGCTATGCCGTGCTAACAATCTCGGTTTTCTTCATAGTCAGTGGCGTTTAACGTTTTTAACTTCAACACAAACTGAGTTCACGGATATACAATGGATCAGAAAACGAACAAACAATTCTTTGTGGAACTTATCGATATATATCCTTGTTAATGGAGAATGAAATCGATAGAGTATTGAGATAGAAATTAGAACAGAGCTTATGTACAATTTTCAACAAAATTGAGGGAAGTGGACGAGGATGCCACAATTCAATATGTGAAGAAAAGATCGATTCGATTAGAGGGTGTTTCAGAAAAGAGCTGAAAAAATCAGAAAATCGAAACGTTCAGAAAGAGCAGAAGAAGGGTATAAACCAAATTTGATGCTTCAATAATCTCATGTTTCTTTTGGATCAAGAAACTAGGCTAGACACTCCAATTAAAAATATAGTAAGTCAAAAAGTTTTGATGCCCATAAAATGAAAACGGTTCTGATTTCTTCTTAATACGAATCGGAGATATTCATCCCTGATGATACTTTTATGCATCAGTTATGGCAAGTACGTCCCGTAGTGCTCCATAATCTAGCATTACATCTTCAAGTTCTGAATCAGGGAGGAAACGTAAACGTGACCAAGCGAATGCTTTTAGAAAAGGTTTCGAAAACACTAGACAACAAGGACGATAAATTTCAACATCAATAGGTAAAAATTATGCCAGCAAATTAAGAGACATGCCTTTTTATGAGAGGAGTAACCAATTGCAATAATTCAAGATAAGCTTCATTTCATGCGGATAGCATGAATTGAACTGGTTCTAGTTTCTGCTACTTCAATAAATTTATATGAGGAAACTCGTTTCTTTCAGCAACTACTCTTTAGCCCATACTAAAAATAATGCGAATAATATAATGTCTGGAAACATCTCAGGGGGTCTCATCGATGTTAACAAAATCAATGAATACTTTACTCATGTGCTCTCTCCTAATTCTGGACCAAATATAGAGATGCTGAACAGATATAACAATACCTTGCAGGATGAGTCGCTATCTTTTGGAATTTCGATGGTGTTCAGGAACAAGTGCGTGAAGCTTCGACTCGACGAAGTCAAACGCAGTAGGATCTGATGGGATCAGTGTAAAAATGCTGCTTCTATGTACACCTGTCATTTTGAAGTATATTTATCATATAGGCAACTACTGTAAAACAAAATCCGTGTTTGCTCCTTCATGGAAGATGGCACATGTAAATCCAATACTAAAAGTACAATCCTCAAAAGAACTCAAAGACTTGCGGCCAATAAGCATATTGAATGTGTTGTCCAAAATTTTCGAAAAACTTGTTGCTGCTCAAGTAAGGAACTATCTTGAGACACATAATATACTGCCGGATAAATAATCATGTTTTAGAAAGGGTTATAGTTGTACTACTGCGTTGGCTAAAGTCCTCGATGATATAATTCAATCTATAAACAATAAAGAACTAATCATTCTGATCTTGCTAGACTATTCTAAAGCTTTCGATAACATTAATCACGACCTGCTTTTAGCAATACTTCAATTTTCTTCACATGGTACAGCTTCCAGATGCCCAAATGCTTATCTTATTGTCATGGTCATTTATATGCTGACGATACCCAATTGTATTATTATTTTCCCAGGGAATCGTTTGATAAAGCTCTGAAAGTATTTGTTTCAAATTGAATCGAAATAAGACAGTCGAAATTTTGTATGGAAGAAAGCAAATGAGAGAACTGTGAAATCACTCTGTACATATACTTTTGAGGGACACTGAGATTCCGTTGACCGATGAGTCAAGAAACCTAGGGTTGATTATCGATACCGACTTGAGATTCTGTAACTACTCTAGCTGCATGAGGCAGACCATTGTCATGCATATAAATGAAGTTTTCGCCAATCAATGGGCCAAAGGGTACCACATGGGGTTCAAGGATATCTGCGATGTATCTGGCAACTGCCATTCTTCCATTATTCACTATGACTAACTCAGTTCGAACATGGAAAGAAATGCCTCCCCACACCATTACTGAGCCCCCTCTGAAGTTTTCGGTTTGCCAGATATAGCATTGCTGATACCGTTCCCAGGTCGTCTGTATACAGGCATGCGTCTATCATTTGATACTGGACAGAACCTGGACTCGTCGGAAAGGAGAACATTCGACCATTCTGAAATACCCCAATTTGCATGTTCCCCCGCAAATTGAAGTCTTGCAACTTGATGCTCTCCGGTGAGCCGGTAGAAGCTACCCTTGGTCTGATATCGTTTTTTTTCAGAGCCTCTTCCTAACAGTTTTCAATGAAATATGCACATTTCTGGGAAGTGCAAGTTCATTTTGTAGCATTCTAGCCGTACAGTGCCGAACTCTTAGTGCAGTTAAACGAAGCCAACGATCATCAACTGGTATTGTTATCCGATTTCTTCCCGGTCCGGTCCTTTTTCCATACTGCCTGTTTCGTGGTACCAATTAATTGCTCTTGACATAGTGCTTTGGTTAACATTCAACAAGTTATCCACGTTACGTTGGCCTCGCCACTTCTCTAGAAGTGTTAAAATTCTTACCACTTCATGATCCCTCAAATAGCGTCCAGAACAAGAAACACAGAAAACTTGCATTAATTTAGCGTGAAAACTGAAGAAAAATTGAATGAATACTGATGGTCAATCAAACTCATTGTTGTTTCAGACGTGTTTGAGATCATATGGAAACAAATGTTACTACATAGATAAGATTTTTTTCCCCTCATATGTCCAAAAACATATGTTGACAAAGAAACTGCGATCGAGTTGCTCAATCGATTGTGGAATTCAGAATACCAGGTGATGCGACAATTTTTGTGGTGTGTGTATTAATATGATACAAAGTGAATACATCAACTTGTCTTTTATATCGTTTAGGAATGAGTGCAAAAAACATTTATTTACATTACAGGGCGGATAGATTGAGTGTTTCAGCTTCAACATTTTATTTTTTTTATCCTCTTTCTCGATCTTTCACAGTTGTTTCTATTGTTGTTATTTGCGTAGGTAATAATGTCCTTTTAGAATTTCCGATTGCTCAGTGCTGTGATGTTGTAGGTACGATTAATCGGCTATGTCGCTTCCCACCTTATGGTATCATGTGTGTACAAAAAGCACTAAGATCTATTGTATTATGTAATTTTTCTACCATCCTTTCACTAGTGCATTTGTATGATACCATAGTTCTCTATTATTATTCATTTTAATATGGACACACGCCGCCACTGCTAACACTAATTTGTTATCTGTCATCTCACGCGAATGATTGGCAACAGTTCAAATCGCCGGTCTTCATAGCAAGTGTATGGTTCATTAGTTCAAAACGCCATGTTGAACAGAGAACCGACAAACGGACGAAAAAGAACGAAGTGTACGGAATGAATACCTCCATTTGAACACACTGTATAGACTTCTAAAACAGGGTGTCTACCAAATTCGATCAGAGCACCAATAGGACTTTCCGATGAGATATCACACGATACTTTATGCGATTGAAATTCTCAAGGTTGTTGATGCTGAGAGGGTAGGTGGTTGATCCCTACATTTTAAATTCAACGCGCTTAAACATCTTTTTCAATACTGATGTTAGTTTTCACTACCCTTTATTCGAGATACATTAGGTTCAAACGGATATGTAGATATATGATTATATCTTTTTCCATGTCAGAAAAATTATCGATTCATATTTACAATCGAAATACCTTTCTAAGGATATGCTGTTTGACCCATGGTGGTTTTGTAAGTGAAGGAAGGTGGGGACAGGGGATGGGATGCTCAAAGTCGACATAGACAATGGTCCCCCTCGAAACAAAAATCGACCTGTTTCAACGTTTTCCGCTATCAGTATTTTGTTAGAGGTAGGGTTAAATTTTGCATGGAACATTAATAGATCTATCCTCATTTATTTCAAGACTCTATAGTAGAAAAATCTGTCAAAGCATTTTATAATTGGTGAATTTCTTCATGCTGCAGCGCGTTATATAAGGTAACCTGATAATTTCATTACGATTGAAAAGTTTCAGAAAAGAGCAAATAAGCAGGAGAACATTACTCTAAGTAGCGTGTTGCGATGTTCTGAAGCGTAGAATCACTTGCTTATCAGTAAGTTCAACGAATGCATAAAGTGAACGAAACTTATCATTAGTACACCAGAAGTTCGTTCTCGCCTTTCGCTAAACTATGTTTATGATGATAAATAGTTACTGTGGTGAGAAGTTCTCTTTATTATCAAACGTCAACAGTTATAAATTCCCAACATGCAGCAAAGCAATTTTAGTGCAAAATATACATAAATGAAATATTTCCCAGATGTACGGTGAACTCGACGATGGCAAAAAATTTCAATTTCGTCGTGAAATTCAAACTGAATTTGAGTTAGGATTTGAAAGGAACAAGGAATAGTTTATATGTCGTTAGCACAATAAACCACTGCGCATAGCAAAAGGAGCGTTTGGATTAAGTTCAGTTGACCAACAAGAATTAAATGCGAGTGAAACAGTTTCTGTGCATACGTCTCGACTAAAATTGAACAGGCTGTTTCAGTTTCAACAATGGTTTTCCAAGTAACAGCGCAGGAAAATACTCCATACGAATGAAGCAGTTATTGTTCATACGTTTCAAATGAAATTGTTTGAACTGTTTCAGTGTAAATCACATCCCATATAGCTGGTGGCATTCAAAGCAAGTTGATTGGCTTCGGGCGAACCAGGAGTTAAACTATAAATGCGCGTTGAAGTTCGGAGGATCTATTTATACTGATCAACTTTTTAGTGGACCAACAAAAGTATGTTTGGGTCAAGTTGTTGATCATGTGAGGAAACATCTTTGAAATAAAGCAAATGCTGTCATAAAAATATCACCGGATCGCCTATAGCCTGTCAGTTTCTTCTCAATTCTTATATGTGCCTGATAGTAATTTCCTCTGGCTATCGTGGAATATCTTACAACATGAGTGTGATATGTTTCTGAAGCGAATTTCCTCCAATGTAATTATTTGGATAATTATTAAAAATAAATCATGCCGTTCAAATTTTTCTTTTGCTTTCTCAAAATGTTCTTACGAAAATACGACCCCCAATTTAGAAGAAGGTTTTTTGTTTCGAGAAGGTCCTTTGCTTATGCCGACTTTGATCAACCCCCTACCCCCACCATCTAACCTACCCACAAAATCATCATTGAGAATATGGATGGAGTGACATATCATCAGAAAGATATTTCGATTTCTATATGAACTGATAACATTTGAGACATGGTGTTTCAATTATGAAAAGATATTAATACATAAAAGTTGAATAATCTATTGAACCCGGTATATATTTCAATAAGTACTAGTACAGATTCATATCAGTATTGATGAAAGAGTTTTAGCATGTTCATTCGAAGGTATAGAAATCAACTCCCTACTCTCAGCATTTTGAAATTTAATCGCAAAGAGTATTGTGACGCCTCATTGGAATGGCGGTGCTCTGAATGAATTTGGTCGACACTTCATGTGAGGGGTCTATACAGCGTGTTCCAATCGAGGTATTTATTCCGTTAGGCAGCTGGATACGTCGGGTCGATTGATTCAGATTCCTTCGATGGTATTACTTAATTTGCTCTATTTCTGAAACTGAAAACTGGCGATAGATGGTAAATAAATACTTCAATTCGACTGAAAACCACTTGTTCATGATGAAAGTCATTGACTGAGCACATCAGTTTCTAATGCTCTAAAATTTCCTCCCAAAGCAATTTTTTCATCACTCTCATTAATTCAATGATCAATATGTTGTTCCAATCAGAGCTGCATCACACTTATACACTATATTTACTAGAAAGAGTCGAAAATGGCGAATTCAATTGAGAAAAGAGAATAAATCGTGTCACTTCATCTTCACAATAAAAGTTGCGCGGAAGGAACCGCAATCGCATTTAGCACGAATCGTTCAGAAAAAGAAGTGGGCCAGCAATATGTCAAATCTCTGATACAGGCAACTGCTTCAGTGGCGAACCGAAAGCAAGAAAAAGCTCCTCGTGTGAGAAATGAAGCTGTTGTTGCGGTTATGAGTCATCTATAAATGGACAACACTCAGTTTTCATAAGGAAACTATCCCATCATTTGGCATATCAAGTATAAATGGCTTCCAAATATCATAAGTTGTTTTCCTACAAATAAGATTGCACTATAAACAAAATGAAGATGACACTGATCGTCACCTGCAATTTTGTGCGAAGGAGTTTTATTTTCATCTCTGATATTTAATTAGTTGTAGTCTTGATGTCCCAATATATAAAACTTGAAGGACATTCTACATATTGATACTATGAAAAATGTATTATTTTCAGTTCAGATATGCAGTTGATATGCAAAGTTAAAGTAGTTATTAATATAAGTGTGAAAAGTTAATATAATAAGGTACGAATAAGTAGTTTTCCTCACACCCGATCCATTACAATCAAAAAGTTGAATTAGTTTAACTGAAAATTCCTTGTCGTTATTTTGAGTACTGATTGGTTTCGAATCCAAATAGCATAAGCTTGAAAAAGTTGTAAGTTAGATGGAAATTATTAGAAAAATATTCTGTTAGAACATACTTCAAATAGGAGGGGCAAATTCGTTCTGCATAAATATCTAGCTTAAACATTCTTGGAAATGCTTAAATTAAAGTGAAATTCAAGCTTTTGAAATATCAACGGTTTGACTTGATCAGATCTTGCTACTGCGAAAGCTGGACTTGATATCAAGCTTTCACACAAACTGCTTGAGAACTTGATACTTGTAAGATCATACAGTTAAGTTTACTTGCTAATCATTTGTTGCCGTATTCTTACAGGTGCAATAGAAGAAGGTAGTATCTCTGGTTATACAGAATGCATATTGGGATTTCAAAACTTAGTACGTTTGATCTAGTCAATTTGTTCAGAAATATAAAGAGTTTCTGTAATTGAGAGGTTTTTCGTATCCTCCTTGTAAAAATTTAAAGAAAAGTGAGAGAAATTTATGTAGTGTCGTGGCCTAACGAACAGAAGTGTAAGAATAATAATTTATCGATTAAGGTATACTATATTTGGCGATATTCAGCAGAACCCTTTCGAAGAATTAGTAAATTCCCGAGAATCGAGATTGAACGTTGATTCCCAGAGATCCCAGAGTCGGGGAGTCCAGGAACAGAAAATAACAAAACTATTTAAGCTTTGACTTAACTAACAATCCAACAACTATGAATCTGTAGTTGTCATCACCAAGAAACATCATGTTTCTTCAGATAATGGACTTATTCGTCACTTCTCACGAACGCATGAGGAGATCAAGTTGAGATTGATACGACATACTCAGGTCAGAAATCTAACCTAACCTAGGAGCGGTTGAAATATCAAACTTCTTGGTTAACATAGCCGTAATATAACAATGTTTATATCGCATTTGATTGCATATTTTGACACTCGAAAGGGAATCAAAACAGAGGTATTCTCTGTTAACATAAAAATGTTTGATTCGATGAAAAAGTAAGGTTGTGTAGCACTGATAAAAAATAATAAAATGAGTATAACTGGCTTTCGACCTTCAGAGAATAAAATCAGGTTGGTGCCGGTCAGGAAATTGGTTTAAATGGTTTCTGCTTTTGCATTTCAATTGTAGTTTCTTCTTTATGTTTCAGTCCATACTCTTTTTTATTGGTGGTTTGAACGATTTATTATTGATTGGACTTTCTTTCCACCTTTGGAAAATAGACTCATCAGGCTGGTGTCTTTCAGTTGCAGTTAATTCAAACCCACTTTGAATATAACATTCTATCATGTCAAATTTCACATAATTGTCGCAGTGTTGATTTTCATTTCTGCGTCTCCAAAAAACGACACACGTAGTTGAACAAATTAATTTTCAAATTTAATAACTTTGAACATACACACAAAGAAATTAACGCACAATTTCCATATTCCAAATATTTATATTCATGATAAATAAAATGAAAGAAATTAATTGAGAGCAAAAACAACATATTGATAACAGTTGTTCATCAATTTTTGCGATCAACGTTCGTTTTTCTCCAGAATTTTAATTTTCGGTAATGATGCAAGGCGGATCACGAAAGTTTACCCCGGAAAAATGTGCTGAAGCAGGAATTTTAGATGATCTAGTTTGGAATTATACGAGAATAGGCCAAAAGCCTAGGGGTGTCCGATTTAACTATTTCCAGAATGATCCGCAGCTACAGGGAGACGGTAGACATGAAAGGGGACCAGAGTAAAGACGACCTCTAGCAAAAAGGCCATCCATGACCATTATTTGAGGATTTATCGTTGAGACAACAGTTAGTTACTGTCGCAGCTTCAAAAGCAGCCTTCGACAGAACAGTGGAGTGTAAACTAGCGCTGAAATGATACGACCATGTCGCAGGGAATTTGTTTTGACGCCTTGTGTCGCAGATCGAGGTCCAGCCCTAGCCGCAGCACATCGAAGAGCCCGACTGAATTTTGTCAGGAAACCTGCCAATTGGTCAGAAGCTGACTAGGATTTCGTCTTTTTCGTTGCCATCGACGTTCTCTAGTGTACATACGTCGAAATGAAAGTTATGCGCGGTGCAATTTTTACCTATCTATGTATAGGCGGAATCCATAGAGGTACGTTATAGATAATTTAGAAAAACATGTTTCCCATTTGCGGCAAAGGTGGTGAAAACCTTTTATTATGCATGATAATATTGAAGCTGCGTTGAATGCGGCCCCCACTGGCTCGTTGTGTGGGGCTGCAAGAGCCATAGGAGTGCGGAATGGACTAGTAACATGCTAAATGCCAGAGTGCTCAACACTTCACTGAAAGGGGAAGTAGATACTTCTGTGTCTGGCAGGGGCTGCCCTCAGGGAGGAGTGCTATCCCCTCTATTGTGGTCCCTGCTAGTTGATGACCTTCTGGCGATAAATGGCGCACTGGATGTTTATGTACAAGCATACGCTGATGATATAGTCATTCTGGCTGTCGGAGATGACAGTGATGTTTCTGACAGACTTGAGTAGGCTATTTCAGCAATTCAGCTGTGGTGTGAGGGATAGAAACTTAGCATAAACTCCTACAGAACCCTTATGGTACCATTTACCAGGAAGATATTTGTTTCCCCGACCCTGGGCGGAGTGTTTATTTTGGTTGAGGCAGAAGCAAAATATCTGGGGATCACCGTGGATAGCAAACTCACGTGGAATTCACACCTGGAAAACACAATACACAAGGCTAGACATTCCCTACAGGCATGTCAAACGACTTGTGGAAAAAAGTGGGGTCTTGTCCCAAGGCAACTCAGTGGCTATACGTGATGGTGGTTAGACTACGTGTTACCTACGGCTGCATTGCTTGGTGGGAGTGCAGTCTCAAGAAGCAATCTCAACTCAAAATCTCCAAATTGTAGAGAACGGCCTGCATGATGATTACTGGAGCCTCTCGATCTACACGTACTGCGGCCATGAAACTGATATTGGGTCTTGATCCTCTTCATCTGGTGATACGAGGAGTGGCTAGAAGGGCTCTTTACAGATTCCATCATCTTCACCGTAACGGAACAGATAACTTCGACTTTGTGCCCGGCGCCTTACAGTCTGAAATCGAGGACAATGAAGTGCTGAGTATGAGGTCTGTCATAGCAACACCTAAAACCAACATGGAGAGGTCATTCCAGATCATCATTTCCGATAGACAGAAATGGATCAGCTCTAGGGACCGTCTACTTAAGGTTCCCTCTTGGTAAACGGATGGCTCAATGGCTCAAAAACTGAAAAGGTGTTGGAGCTGGTGTCCACGGTCGAGGTGCTGCGAAGGAACAGTCGATCTGTCTTGGTGGGCATGCGGCTGTCATTCAAGCAGATATTCGCCATTGACAACTGTGCTATCCTCTTGCTTCCGGGGGGATTAACAAATAGGTCAATTGAAATCCTCACCAATAACCAAGCTGCATTGAAGAAATTGGCATCCGATACCTGTACGTCACTTTTGGTGCGAGAATGTCGCTCCACCCTTGCCAAACTAGGAGATCGGAGCAGGCTCCGTCTAATATGGGTTCCCGGTTACTCGGAGATTGAGGAAAATGAGAAAGCGGACTCATTGGCTGCTCGAGGAACTAGTCTGGAGTTAATAGAACCGGAGCCTAAGCTCGGAATTCCCCTGGAGACTGCAAGGATGGAAAACAGCCGAAGGCTAGTCCTGAGGGTACGTGAGCATTAGATGAAACTCCCAGGACTCAGACATGCTCGACGTGCCATCAGTGGACATTCCACTGCGAAAGCCAAGGTCTGGCTCAAACTCTATGGGTTGGAATTGGAAGTTTTAACTGTCATCAATACGAGTCACTGTCGCCTCAGGAAACACCTAAATGAGTTAGGATTGATTGAGAATCCTTCACGTAGGCTATATGAAGAAGATATAGAATCGATGGAACATGTTATGAGCGAGTGCCCAGTAGGGGACAGAGTCAGGACGGAAGAACTTGGATCTTTTAAATTGAAGCTGACTGAGCTTATTAAGCTCTCATCCACGAAACTCGTATCCTTTACGAGAAGGATGGATAAAATTTAGGACAAAGTGTGCCACAATAGGCCACTGGATCGTAGTGGCCGGGCTGCTAGACAGCCCTCAGTCATATAATATCTAATCTAAATCTTAAAAATGATAACCAGACCTCACCACGCTCAGCAAAACCGAACATCTACCTTGAATGAGGTTCGGATCAAAATTTGAAACAAAATGAATCAGAATGATATAATGTAATTCATTTTAAGTATGAATCGTAGATGCCATGCAGTAATTTTCGACCGAGGTGGAAATATCCGGTATTAATAAGTTTTTGAGGAGATTGATTTTTTCCAGAAGTATTATATTCCTCATTATTACTTTTATTTCAATTTCTAGGAGTACTATTTTCATTTCGATTGTTCTCAAGCGTTCCTTAGCGCTGGTGGATTACTGAAAACATAATTCTTCAACATATCTAAACTTCTTCTGAATAGATTTCGATTTTCGAATTTGTGCGTTACTTTCTTGATGCAGTGTAATATAAACTTTAAAACTGTAATTCGAAGTTTTTGCCATCTTAAGTTAAGTAATATGGTCTTAATTTGATAAGACTATGGAAACAACCATGGTCTTGGATAGGACTTAAAAACCGTGATTTTCAGTCATTGAACAACATGAATCATTGTTGGATATACATCGAATGAATGATAGTTTTCGGTTTTTCCTGAAAAAGGGTAGTTAATGCAAAAGTTGACCACATATGATGTATTTTTGAAAAGGAAGAAATACTGCATCTAACAAAAGTAAAGTCCTTTATTGTCCATATTTAAAAGAAAAAGCATATCTGCATTCTCATTAGGATACCACTGAGCCGAATTTTTTTCCACATCACTGAATTTCACTCAAAAAAGTGCCAGAAGAATGTTATGATATATACACACACAACACAAAAATTGTCGCATCACCTGGTATTCTAAATTCCACAATCGATTAAGCAGCTCGATCGCAGTTTCTTTGTCAACATATGTTTTTGGACATATGAGGGGAAAAAATATTATCTATGTAGTACCTTTTGTTTCCATATGATCTCAAACACGTCTGAAATAAGAATAAGTTTATTTGACTATCAGTATTCATTCAATTTCTCTTTAGTTTTCAAGCTCAATAAATGCAAGTTTTCTGTGTTTCTTGTTGATTTTCGAATCTTTGAATTTATTGTAATGGCTGCTGAACGTCCTGGACGCTATTTGAGTGATCATGAAGTTGTAAGAATTGTAAAACTTCTAGGGGAGGGGCGAAGCCAACGTTACGTGGCTAACTTGTTGAATGTTAACCAAGGCACTACTTCAAGAGCAATTAATCGGTACCACGAAACAGGGGAATATGGAAGAAGGGCCGAACACAGAAGAAATTAGATAACAACACCAGTGGATGATCGTTGGTTTTGTTTGGGAGTTCGGCACTATACGGCTAGAATGCTACAAAATGAACTTGCGTTTTCCAGAAATGTGCCTATTTCATTGCAAACTATTAGAAAAAGGCTCAGAAAGGACGATATCAGACCAAGGGTGGCTTCTACTGGCCCGCGTCTCACCAGAGAGCATCGAGTTGCAAGAATTCAGTTTGCGAGAGAACATGCAAATTGGGGTATTCCAGAATGGTCGAATGTTCTCTTTTCCGACGAGTCCAGGTTCTGTCTAGTATCAAATGATAGACGCATGCCTTTATATAGACGACCTGGGAACGGTATATGCAATGCAATATCTGGCAAACCGAAAACTTCAGAGGGGGCCCAGTAATGGTGCGGGGAGGAATTTCTTTCCGTGGTCGAACTGAGTTAGTCCTAGTGAATAATGACATAATGACAGCAGCCAGATACATCGCAGATATCCCTGATCCCCATGTTGTAACCTTCGGCCTATTGATTGGCGAAAACTTAATTTATATGCATGATAATGTTCGGCCTCATGCAGCTAGAGTAGTAACAGAATTTCTGCAAGATGCCGAAATTGATATTCTAAGATAGCCAGCCAGAAGCCCCGACTTGAATCCCATAGAACATGTTTAAGGTGGCAAACTCAGCAACGTAGGATGCCTTGTAGAACACTCCAACAACTAGAAAATCTGCTTCCTGAAATTTGGAACTCAGTGACTCAAGAGTACATCCAAAATTGGTTTGATGGACTTCCAAGACGTATACTGGCAGTAATTAAGGCCCGGGGAGGAAACACTCTATTTAGAAAATGATTAGTAACCATTCGATGCGAGTTGATGGGTCCCTTCACGAATGTTTGAAGATGGAAGAATTCTTTAATTTATATTAACTCGAAAATTGTTGATATTTTCCATGATAAACCCATCTATTTTGAATGATATCTTCTTATTTTACACTTCTGAAAGTTACCAAGCGACTCTTGAATGACCAACCTAAGAGTTTAGGTGATGCGACAATTTTTGTGGGAGTGTATATATATATATATATATATATATATATATATATATATATATATATATATATATATATATATATATATATATATATCTGCAAACTTCTCGAAATTCGAGAAATTTTGAAAAACTAAAAATGGACAGTGATATAGGAAAATGTTCGTAACATTAAACCAGTCCCTAAAGAAAATCGATGTCACGCATCATTTTTCTCTAACTATAATAATTCATCTAACATCCGTACTGAGACATCGAAATTTCTTCATTCTGTGATTTTCGTGTTCTGTGAAGCCCAGATGTAGAATTCTCGGATGAAAATTTCAGTACCGGGTGAATTTTTCAATTTCTGAAGTGAAATCTTTTCATGATCCATACTCAATATAATTATACGACAGACACATTTGAAACCATGAATCTTTTCAAAAGCTGCTTATTTTGTGAAGTCAGATTTGAGGAGGAAAGAAATTGGAGTTTGAAATTAATTACGTCAAACATTAAACATTTAGTCAACGACAACCTCGAAACATGCTATGGTGGAAAAACGTGGTCCCAGATTTCACCACAATCTGTCAGTAAACAGATCAGAGATCATTGGAAAAACAATTGGGACGGAATTTGTACGTCACATTATTTGGAGTCAAAATCAGTAATGAATATACTTTCTATCCACTGGCAACGCCACTGCATACCAGACTTCGCTAAAAATTATAGTAACGAATAAAATAAACAAAACCGAATAGTGGAATTAAAGGGGATTCTTAATTAATTATTCGAAATACATTCAGAGGAATTCATTAAATGAATATCCCAAATAATCAGATGACATATGTTAATATTCACTGAAGTGAGACGCGCAATGTTTGATTTCGATTAATTAACTCTTTAATTCGATGGAATGTATGTTATGTTGAAATTGCAATATGAAATGACAAATTTTAAATCATAAAGTTTAAAAATCACGTGTAAATTTTTTATTTCAAAATGTTATAGTTGTTACAATGAAGAGTAATATGTTGAAACAACCCTGAGCCGGAGTCAATTATTTTGTTCGTTTGATTTTTTTTTTTGAATTTTATTGTCAATTGTGAAGAAGGTACTTGGTAGATCTACCTGAAAAACTTTTATATATTCGATCTGAATTCAGATTTACAGTGATTTGCCGAAATTATTCAATTACACTCGGAGGCAAAATTAGCGGAACACTCGAAAATTTAACCAAATTAGAAGTCCGATATTTTTCCTAAGTCTCAACCGATTTAGATGATTTTTTCGGCAAGTTATAGATCAACTCTTCTGCTTTGTAGAAATTATAAGAGAAAACAAAAAAAATTTGAAAAAAAATTTATACGGGGGCAAAACTAAAAGTGTTTGTTTTGTCAAAAATTCGTAACACCCTGTGAAATTTCGTGGTCCGAGTTGAAACGTACAATATCATGGTCTGTCAAGACATATCTTCCTACAGTAACGCCCTCCTTGTTTCATGCGTTTATCTCTATTTTTGCAAAATATATTTAATTTCAAGTGGAAAATCACCATTTTGGAAAAATTTCATTGAATCAAGAAATTGTCATTAAAATTCGTCTATCAATTTGGAATTTTCTTATTATCACTCAGGCGTGTCGAAATTGTCCTTTGCGATTTTTATGTTCGAATTGCATTAGTTATTGATGACAATTTGTTTAATTTGGTGAAAATTAGGAATTCATAGGAGATAACAGTCGGTAGGTATTAAAATACACAACCGAATTGATAAAACTTTTCATTTACACATGTGCACACCTTTTTTTATCAAATATGAAATACAACAGACGTTTTTTTGTATATGACCACATTTGCACTTGTTTGAAGAATGAGAGTTTTCCATTCTTTGATTTGATACAAATTCGATCGGTTGCGGTGTTTTGTGATTCTTTTACTGTTTACGATTCGAAACGGTATTTTTCATTCAGAATGAGAGATTTACCACCAACCTCAGTAGCAAGAGCAGTTACATTGATCGAGGAAGGGCGCACCTACCGCTTAGTCGGTACCATGTTGGGTGTCTCGACGTCGGTTATCCATCGAATCTACCGACGTTACAGGGAAACTGGATTGTAAGTGAGGAGGCGAGGACAAGGAAGAAATCGGGCAACCCGCGCTATACATGACCGTTTCATCGTCAATCAAGCCATAAGAAATCCTCGTCTTACTGCTGTTCAGACACCTTTTACAAGCAGTGGATAACATTAACGTCAGTGTGAGGACAGTCAGAAGACGATTAAATGAAGTTGGTCTGAGATCATACGCGCAAGCAAGAGCACCAAGACTCGATAGAGCCCATCGGGCAGCAAGATTGGCGTTTGCTAGGGAGCATGTAGCATGGACAATCAATCAGTGGAGACGAGTTTTATTTAGTGATGAGAGCCGATATTGTGTGAATTTCGTGGATGGTAGAGATAGAATATGGAGGCATCGAGGGGAACGGTACAATCAAGCGAACTTCGCAGGAACTGAGCAATACGGTGGAGGGTCAGTTATGATATGGGGTGGTATATGCTTGGGAGTACGAACAGAACTGGAGATTATTGGCAATGGATCACTTAATGCCCATCGGTATATAACAGAAATCTTGGAGCCCCATGTTGTGCCTTCTGCTCCTTACATAGGGGAAAATTTCCTTTTTATGCACGATAACGCGCGCCCTCATACTGCGCGCATAGTGATAGAATATCTCAATGAAGTTGGGATCACACGAATGGACTGGCCGTTGCGGTCACCGGATTTAAACCCGATCGAACACGTTTGGGACATTCTTGGAAGAAGGGTTCGACAACGGAATCCAGGCAACGTTGAAGAGCTGACATTGGCTTTGGTGGAAGAGTGGGACAACATACCTCAACAGATGATAGACAACATCATTGGGAGGATGCGAAATCGTATGCGCGCTGTAATAAGAGCTCGGGGGGGTCATACTCGCTACTAAAATCAAATGTTTTTTTTTGTGGGTCACCATGAACATTTTTCTCAACATGTTCATTTCATTTCACGAGTGTATCGCCAGGATACACACCTGCTCTCAATTCTGGACAGGAATGATAATTATTATAGAGTGTCACACAAAAAAATTCAAAAATAAATGTGCAAAATCAAAAGTTTTCCAGTGTACTTCGAGTTCTCCCGGAGCGTGAAATTGGCCAGTGAAAATTTTCATTTCGTTAGATTTCTGCTTCTCTAATTTTGATTTTATTTTTTGGCTAACCTCCGATGTTATGCACCTACGCAAGATTAAAAATAAATTCTTGAAATTTGTGACTTTTCGCTTCAAATTGGATATCTCTTGTAAAAAAAGAGATAAATGCATAAAACAAGAAGAGAGTTACTGTAGGAAGATGTGTCTTGACAGACCATGATATTGTACGTTT
This sequence comes from Cryptolaemus montrouzieri, assembly GCA_013387265.2. Classification (NCBI taxonomy): domain Eukaryota; kingdom Metazoa; phylum Arthropoda; class Insecta; order Coleoptera; family Coccinellidae; genus Cryptolaemus; species Cryptolaemus montrouzieri. The sequence continues at coordinate 85,873,531 of JABFTP020000185.1, forward strand.
CAACTCGGACCACGAAATTCCACAGGGTGTTACGAATTTTTGACAAAAAAACACTTTTAGTTTTGCCCCCGTATAAATTTTTTTCTAATTTTTTTTATTTTCTCTTATAATTTCTATAAAGCAGAAGAGTTGATCTATAACCTGCCGAAAAAATCATCTAAATCGGTTGAGAATTAGGAAAAATATCGGACTTCGAATTTGGTTAAATTTTCGAGTGTTCCGCTAATTTTGCCTCCGATTGTATTTCATTTTACAATCTCAATGAAGTAGGAGGCATGATGCGAGTTTAGATGCCTGATTAAGGAACGGGCATGGTCTCTCTTTTCCGCTGGTATTCTATTTATTCGCTTGTTTTTCACGATTGAGTTGTTCTGACACATACTAAAATTATAGATATAGGCATTTATTATAAATACAATTATCAGAAATTTTGTAAATCCTCCCTTTTCAAAAGAATAGATTTTAGATTTATATTTAGATTTATTTCCCAAAAGTATTTTAAACATAATAAAATATTATTCGAAATACCAGTGCTTAAAAATACACAACAATATTCCAAATGCTTTAAGTTCAGGTGATAAAGGAAAAATTTTCATATATGTGACACAATATTGATTGAATTTTAAGAAAATAATAAGAATGAAATTGATGATAGAAATTACCATAAATTTGAAAAATTATATTATTTTCTCATTTTTACATGATTAAAGCCATTCGTTCAAAAATTCTGCAATGTTATAGAAAACATGTTGATGGAAAATTTATTTTAATAAAATCTTAAATTTTCTATCAGTAGTCTGCTTGATTTCCGGAGACAAGTGATTGGAAATTCGTATACCTGTATATAAAGACAGTTTTCTACTTAATGAATATCGGAAATCAGGCACCATCAGCTAGTCTCGTGTTCTTGTCTCATACCTATGATCATCTGACGATGTTTTCAATGTGGTTTTTCGATTCTGAATCATTATTGCAACTTTATATATGAATAAAATTGTTAGTGTGAAAATTTTACCTCTTATAAAATAAGTGTGGCATGATTCCCTAAAATGAAAACTGTGAAGAATCCCAAGAGGTCTCTTTTGTAATACAAAAACCGAGTTCGCCGTGACGTCCAATCCTCAAAACTCAATTCCGTAATGCAATAAAGAAAAACAAGTATCATAAAAAAAACAATGAAAAATGAATGTTGGGTAAATCTGCAGTAATATCGTCAACATAAATGAGGAACATTATTGAGCCGACAATTGAGCCATGAGGGCTCCCACAATTTGTTTCGAGCAAAGAAGACCTATGTGTTTTATTTGACTAGTCCTTCACTTCTGTATAAACTCTGCGATCCGCCAAGTATGATTCGAACCATGCTAAAGGTACACCTTGATGGCATAATGATTAAGTTTTTCTAGAACAATAGAATGTTTAAGGCAGTCGAAAGCCTTCGACAAATTGCAGAATATACACATAACACACTCCTTCCTTTTCCACAGCTCTACAATTTTATGAGCCAATGAAAATATTGCATCAGAGGAGCTGAAGATAATATAAGTGGCAAGGTAATCAACATGCTGATTTGCAACTAGTTTTTCTAAAATCTTCGACATTACCGGTAAAATTGATACTGGGTGGTAATTGGTTACATTGTTCTTTTCTCCTTTTTCAAAGAAAGGGTTTTACCCTAGCCGTTTTGAATATGTCCAGGAAAATCCCCTGTTCTAGCGACATAGGCCAAAGGGGCCTTCAGTGAATTTATATTTCGCTTCATCACAGTAATCGGTATATCATCATCCCCAGAAATCGTTTTATTTGCCAGAATATACCGATTCCACAACTAGCTTGAAGAAAAACGATGATGCAGAACTGAATTTTTTATTTTTTAGGTAATCGCGGAATCCATATTTACTTTCCATATCAGCTGGTAAACGAGAAGCTTCATGAACAATAAATTGGTTGAACGCCTCTGCGATTGATTGTTGGGTTTTAATAATATCATTTTCCTTCAACTCAATATTTTCATTATGACAGCGAGAACCATTTCCAAATGATTTAATGATATTACATGTTGTTTTCATTTTATTCGATGAGTTAATACTCTTATTAGTGTAGTACCTTCGTTGAGTTAGTTTAATTACCTTATTCAACATTTTGTCATATCTATTAACATAACTAATGAAATGTTGACTAGTTGAAAGTTTCCTGAATTTAATGAGTTGATATTTATTTCGGCAGGATATTTGAATTCCTGTAGTTATCCAAGGCCTTTTTTTTCAGAATTTGTTTCCTTTGTTTTTCCGGAAAAGCTAGATCAAACCCCGTGATAGCTCTTTCATGAAATAATTTGAAGGCTTCATCCACGTTCGAGATTTTGTATAATACATCCCAGTTGCAGTTGTCGATATATTCAGAAAACTTTTTCGAGTTTTTCTCACTGAATATTCTAACTTTGTCATCTGTTTTCAAAATCACGGTTTTATCACGAATACGTGTAATTTTTATGAATTGTGCATTGTGGTCAGAAACACCTAATTCTATCACATCCGCATCAAATGAATTCGCGCGATCTATTAAGATGTTTGCTGATGTGTTCTAGCGATTCTAGTGGGCTTTTCGATTGTGATCTTCGAATTGAACATAGAAATCATATTGAACAATTATCTTCTCTCTTTCTTATCGATCAAAAAATCAATATTGAAATCACCACATACGACCACATCGCAGCCACAATGCACCGTATTCACCTCATGTTAGAGATTCCATAGTAACTCCAGGAATTCAGACAAACCACCGCTTCGCGGTCTGTATACACCTATTATAATTTGGTTTTTGTTTTACTTATATATATATATATATATATATATATATATATATATATATATATATATATATATATATATATATATATATATATATATATATATATATGAAATGGAAAAATACATATTTCAAGAGCAGCTTGAAACCATCAAAGAGCGTTAAAATTGTGTTGGTGAAATGCAGCCAAATTCGGATAAGAAATAGAGCGAAAACAATATTGGACGCTATTCCCGGAAGTTATGTAACATCCTTCCGAGGTCGTATAGTAGACACCATCTGGAATTGCATTATGCAGCGATCACCGAGTTGTTTGTTTTTCCTTTAACGTGCTCTATTTCTGCCTTTCGGCTAATGACACGCCGGGGAATTCTGTCACCTCACTAACCCGGGAATTTTACCGAACCCCTCTCGTGTCGAGGGAAGGGATCTTTGATGTCCAACACATCTCTGTTAGACAGGACCAACAGCTTCACATCTCCTCCGAAAGATGGACACTCAAGCGATTCCCAGAATCCGAAAAATCACACCGACTTTGTGGGGATTGATCCCAGGTAACTCTGCGTAGGAGACGAGCATCATATCCCATACGCCACCGAGCCGGCCTATCACCGAGTTGGAAGTGACACGCTGTGAAAGCGACATATATAATAATAATAAAAATAATAATAAGTTCTTTATTTCCTACAGGTAGAACCCAATTACAACAAAAATTTAAATATTTATATAACAAATGAACAACTTAAAGCGTAATCATAAATAATGAGTTAATATTAGTAGAAAACGATGCAGCTATTCGAAACTTACTCGGTACAGAAAATGACAAAAATAAAATGAACAAATCAAGAAAAAGAAATAGAAAAAAATGCTATGGCATAAAATAAATTGGAAGGGAATGGCGTGAGTTAAACTGAAAATTTGAAAAATAGAAAAGTATGCAATACCTCAGTTGCGCGTCAGAGAACAGTGTCCAGATATACACTACTGAAAGTGGTTAACGAGTCGAAATTAATCATACAATCTCGAGAGAATTATAAGTTGTACACATAAATAATATTGGAGATTGTGTGAGTGAGTTTGTTCTGGACGTGCTCAGGAAAATGTTCCGAGACGCCCATCTCTTGAGGTGAGTCTCTAAACTGAAATTTTCACTTGAGCAAAAATAGAGGGACAATCCGAAGGATTATTCAGGAGGTTTAACAAAAATTTTAAGGCCAGAAAGCCTTTCCTTATGTTCAGGGTTGTCGCTTTGAATCTACTCAAGAGTGAACAATGATCATACCCACTCACAGGGTAGTCACCATCTTCTCGCCAGACAAGGTATTTAAAAAATCTTCTTTGAATTGCCTCCGAATGATAATTATAACAATAATAGATGGGATGCCAAATAATCGACGCATACTCCAACTTACTCCTAACAATAGTCTCAAAAAGACCAATTGAAGTATTTGAATTCGTATAGTGCTTTCCATTCCGAATTATGAACCCAAACAATTTTGAGGCGGATGTAAAATATCAAGTGCACGTAGATACATTCAAGTCCAAACGATTAATCACACACCAGTTTGATACGAAACTTCTTGCAAAATCTCACAATCGCGTTCTGACGTTATCTTCAGATATAATTTCAGATCATCAGCATACATCAATTTGGGTATATTAATTATGTCCATGAGATCATCAATGAACATTATAAACGCGGGAGCGAAAACTTTCGAGCTGTACGAACTGTCGGCGGCCGACCAAGTAAGATTCCAAGAGAGCATCTAAGGCTTCCGAGAAACCGAATCTCCACAGCAATAAACGATGATTCACTCCATCGAATGTTTTTTAAAAATCTGTGTAAATAACGTCAACTTGACCGGAACAGTCCAAAATCTCGAGCATATACTGTGATAAAACTACCTAATTGCTGATGTAGGATCTCCCAGGCATAGAACCATGCTTCTCATCAGGAATTCTCCTTTGGATCGCGGGAATTATACCAATGTATAAAATAATCTCTAGAAGTTTTAAGACATTAGATAGAATTGCGATGGGCCTATAGTTACCTATGATGGTAGAATCTCCTTTCTTAAAAATGGGAACAATCTTAGCTACCTTCCATGTCGAGGGATAAACTCCACTCTTCAAGACAGTATTTAAAAATATGATATAAAGGATGTGCAAAGATACGTATGCAGTCCTTAACAACAAAGCTGGGTATACCATCTGGACCAGCGGTAGGCTTGCTAGATAGTTTTTTCGCAGCGGAGATTATATTTTCCACAGAAATGACATTCAGATTGAAGAATTCAGTAAGAGCTTCGCCATAATCAACTAACACATCTCCAATATATCCATCATACACACCACCAAAGTACTCCGCGAAAGCACCAACAATGTCTTCAGGCTTTTCATATGTCCTCTCATCATCTCTCATCTCCTCTGGTATACGTGAATGGCCTTTTTTTGATTTAATGAATGACCAGAAGTCAAAAGGATCACTGGAAGTTCACTCTTCGGATGTTCGAATAAAGTTCTCATAAGCTGTGTTCATTTTAGATTTCACAATACTCCTCAAAGACTTGTATTTATTGTAGTGGAATTCGGACCTTTGCTTTCTATAACCTTCAAAGGCTTTTTTTTTTATTGAAATACTTTCAATTAAATCCAAAGTATACAATGTTGGAAAACGGTGCTTGTGCCTGGACTTAAGGAGTACTGTTTTTTCGAAAATTTTCTGTATAATGGAGTGAAAGTCTCGACAAGCCTCATCAGGATCGTCCGCCACTTCCATAACAGTTGACCAATCGGCATTGAGAATCATGTCATACATCAAAGTGAAAATTTGCCTTTCTGAAATTGAACTCCTTCCAAACCGCGTAATTCACACCCAAGTCTGGTATACTTTCTACTCGCATATCAAAAATAAAGTTTATGGGAGGGCGATGAGAATCCTTTTTTACCAGAGGGGCAAAAACGTCCAGTATTCGGTACTCATTATTGGAGAAAATAAGATCTAGGATTTTGTTATTATCATTCTTTACATGATGAAATTGTTTTTGGTCGAGAGTTTCTGCAAAAATTCTCAATCATATACACCTAGTATCGCACAAGTTTTCAACATACGACGACGCATTGAAATCATCTTCAATCAGCAGTTGTCGGTCTAAGATCATATCTATGGTAGAAAGCGTAACAAAAAACAGTTCATAAGTGTCAGCTTCTGTTGAAGGAGGTACGTAGAGCTCTTAGACAAATAGTGTATTCATGTATTCACCTTGCAACAAACGACATCAATTGAGGGCACGTGATCATGTAGAATCGATAAATCAACAAATTCCATTTGAAACCTTTCTTTGATTGCCACTAATACTCTACCCCCTCTCGTACAATTGGTGGCTGTCAGATTTCTGTCATCCCTGTTCACAACATATACATCCAGGAAAATCTCAGAGTTGGAGACATCATTGTGCAGTCAAGTTTCACTGATACATATTAAATCGTAGACACCGCAGTTCAAAATTCGTGAGTTTTGGAATTGAGTCCTCGCACATTCTGGTAAATCCATGATGATGCTTCACTGCTGTAATTGGGCACACTTAGTTTAAATTCACGATTGTAGGAATACCGCGAATATGTTTAACATTCTTTCCCTCTGCCTTTTGCCTGTTAAACTCCAATTCAACATTATTGAAGAAGTTTCGTTGTCTTGGTGTTTTATCAGCAGAAAGTGAAATATGAGAATACAGAGGCGAATCTTTGAGCATCTTCGATACCTTCAATATGTCACAGACTGTTCGAAAGAGTAGTCTTAATTGGACGTGGTCCATCAGAAGCTGCATTGAATTTTCCTAGTCGACGAGTCTTAATATCTTGGAAAGAGGCATCAGGTTTAATGTTTTTGATTATTTCATTAACTTGATCGTTTTCTTGAGCGATCCTCTATTCCCTTGGCACATGAGACGTCTGCTTGCGCAACCCATAGAGCATAATATCATTCTTTCGCTCCTGCCGATCCTCAACCTCCAGAGTAATTCCTCAAACACTTGATCATTGATGACATGTTGATTAGGTTCGGTTAGACATTATATATAATGCAACTAAGAACAAAGAACAGAAGGGAGCACGGAGGATTACTCTGTAAGTGATGCTGGTTCGATTGAGAATATTTCTGTTCCCCCTTGGAGGTTGTAGTGGTCCAGGTCACTCATTCTTTGGGGGGCAGTCCAGTCCATTCACATTGAGGCAATTGTATTTGTGAATGCAGAGTATCGATCTCCCCCAGTTTAATTTTTCCTTCTGGGGCTTGTAGGGGTCCAGTCTACTTTCTTACAAACTCAATCTTACCAGGAGATATTGATAACCCGTTCTTATTTTCGGTGAATATTATGGTCGACGAACGCCCGAGGCTTGTAGTGGTCCAGTCCACTCGTCTTCAATTGCTCTAGGTATATATCGGAGTGCTCAATGTGGTCCATTCCACTTGCATAACGATACGTACCCACAATGGTTATAATATTGACTCCCACCGGATTGTACAGTCTCACAAATTTTAGAAGTACTTCGACTTGGTTTCGGTGGATTTTAGTGGTTCGTTCCACTCGCCTCCGATGCAAAAACGGAGTTAACCGGAGAGAGTCCATATTTTACCAGTAGCAGATAGAACCTTTTCGAGAATCTCGGCAGGGAAGAAGAAATTCAGTTCCCTTATGTCACACAGGTAATTTTTATCTGCATGTTTGTCAAAATTTCTGTCCAATACTCTTTTACAAATTTTCTTAAGATGTCGATATTGACTACGTAATTTCTGAATGCATTGAGGGCGAATTAATATTATTACTTCTTAAATAACTCCGAATTATTTCATACATTTATTACTTGGCAAATGATCTATTTGAACTGCAATACTATTGATTTTGAACATTTATATTCATATACTCAAATTATTCCAAATTAATTCTATCATTTGTTTTCATAACTTGGTAAAATTGTATTGTATTGTATTTTACTGAAATTATTTGTGTACTCAAATTATTCAATATTGATTCTAACATTTGTTTTCACAATTTGGAAAATTGTGAGAAACGCAATGAAACTATTTCATATTGATTCCAATAACTTTATAACTAGTTGAAACTTGATGAAGTTAAATATTGAATCTGAACTTTGCTTTTAGGACTCAGCTAATGATCTGATGACAACGTGATAAATTATTTTATATCAATTCAAATCTTTGGTTTCAAATACTCTGTGCAAAAAAGTATCCGGAAATTTGAAATAAAATGCAAAAATCTTTAATCTACTTCAATATTTATAGACTCTCCTTCAGAATAAGCACCACTTGGAGCGATAAACATGTGCCAACGTTTTTTCCAATAATCGAAATATTTTTTATAGGCGCTTTCAGGGATGACCTTCAACTTCTTCTGCGAATTTTTTTTTATGAAGTCTATGGAAACAGATCTGATTCTCCGGAGCAGCAACTTCAGTCTGAAGGGAAGGAAAAAGGAAAACGGAGCTAGATCAGCCGAATAAGGAGGCTACTCGATGGTATTTATCCAGTGTTTGGTCTTAAAGTCGTTAATAACCGTGGCCCGATGAGATGGTTCGTTTCCGATGATAGTTGGCTCATTAGTGTATCGTATTCATAGACCCATGTCTCGTTACCAGTTATGATCCGTCCCATGAACGTGGGAACAGAGTCCGCATGATCCAGCATGTCTGCAGCTACCTGCATCCTGTACTGTTTTTGAAGAAAAGTCAGCTCTATCGGAACGAGCCGAGCGGCGACGTGCCGCATGCCCAATTGATGCACCAAAATCAAACGAGTGGTTTCACGGGACATGTTGAGGTCACGAGCTATCTCTCTTACACTGGCATGACGATTTTCGAGCACCATTCGAAGGTCGTCCCGAACGAGGCATCTCGTCGACGATCTCCCAACCGTCTTTAAAGTCTTTGCACCACTCGTGAACTTGGGTTTTCGATGAAACAGAGTCTACAGAAGCCTTTTCCAGCATTCGCAATGATTCAGCACACAGAATTTCTTTCAAAACACGAAATTTGAGAAAAACTCTATGTTCAATATTTTTACCATTGTGAAATTCGCAGATAACCACTTAGGTCGACTGGTTTCAACAGCTGTCGTAAACAAACTAGTTGACAGATCGCGCTAACGTTTGGCATAGTAATTAAGGACAGTCCTACCAACATACAGAAACTTGTAATACTTAAAAATACTTAACGCGGAAAATTGAAATGAGAATTTCCGGATAATTTATTGTCACATATCTTGATAAATGATATTTGCATCTTTAAATTGACCAAGTATCAATTCGAAATGGGATAATCAATTTATACGTCAGCATGAAGATATCGATGAATATTTGAGTTGGTGGCATCAATTTGTGTTTGTGGTACATATTGGTGCATGATTAATAACAAATTCGCAAATATGGGAACCTAGAGCATGCTATCGGAGTCAGTGACTATTGCGAACTTACATCTAGGCACATCAAATATATAAATACTAAATTAGAGAGAACTAAGACTTGCAGGTTGTATGCCCTTAGGACGTGTTCCTTAGAATTTTAAAATTGAATCTCTGTGTTCCGAGTATCAGGGCTATGACTCTTTCATAAAAGATTATATCATATTGCCAAAACCCTTTGAGGGAGACCTACCACTCATAATTTGGGAGAGGGCCAACTAGACCTGTCTATAAATGATCTAATATCTGATCTACCAATCATTATATGGGTGAGGGCCAATTAAGCCTATCTCCAAATGATGTGATGTCCGAGTAAATTTATTTAAAGAAGCTAAAAACTGCAATTAAAAAATAATTTAATATGAATGTTGCAAAGGTAACATACACATTATTTCCGAATTTGTTCATGATTTTCCCGTTTACCTAGGATTTAAGTGACGAAAAACTGTCACATCATATCTCACATACAAGAAATTGAAACTACAAACACACCACACAGATAAGTGCTATTTTAGTAATAAAACTTCAATGCAAGTTCAGGTAATAGAAGATCACATGACTATTTCCACTTGGTCTCAGGTGTAATTAATGTGGAAAAGAAAATAAGATGAATCCAGTATTGCACTATACATTTAAGCAATGAATTCTTCATCGTCTTTCATAAATCGGAGTATGGTAAAAATGAATAACAAATCCGTTTTCTCTACTGGGTGTCATTTATTCTTCAACATAATCTCCTATTCCGGCTATACACTTGCAAATGTGATGCTGAAGGTTCTCGATGCCCTCTTTGCAATATTCCTTCCAAAGTTCCTGGAAATATGCCTTTATGTCGGAGATGACTTCTGAATTTGTTGTTTCTCCGTTCGAGCCATATTTTCATGTTTGGAAAGTCAAGTTTGGAGAATCTACTGGATGGGATTAATTGTTGTAATGGCTTTCAATTGGTTTAACTAGATGATTTAAAAATGTGTGTAAAATTTCAATTTTAACTGTTAATAAGAGTTTTTACTATACCTTGTAGCCTTGAGAAAGCCAATAAAGTTTGGAGAAAAGTTGGCAAATAATTAATGGAATAGTTTGTTGGCTTCCCTTGATCTTCCTCAAGAAACCGAAATTTCAAAATAAATAGAAACCATAATTTGATATAGGTACTGATTTGTTTGATGATTCGGATTCTACGGAAGGTTGAATAACATTGTTCCTTGAATAAAAATTCGTCAATGTGTCTACACATACTCCGAATATATCAGTGATCGGATCAATAACGATTAAAATTTGCTTTTAAATGTCTTTCTGACGAATCCAGTTTTTCTTGAATGGTGCACCACCTTAACTATAGAGCCTGGAGTGATACTAATCTCCAATTAAAGAGGCACAATCATTCTCAAAGATTTAAAAAACTTAATGTTTGGCCGGAATTTTTGGGCACCATATTCTAGGACCCTTATTCATACCGGAAAACTTCGACGGCGAAACCAATTTGAACATGCTAGAAAATTTGATCGATCCTATCATAATCCAAGGAGATCTAAAATTATCTGAACATAACATCATGATGGAACACCGCCCCATAATGTTGCCACTATACTAGACTTTATGGATAATAGATTTTCAGGTTGCTGGATACGGTAGGAGTGGCGCTCAAAGAATGGCCGGCTAGATCCCCTTTTCTAACGATTCTTTCTGTAGGGGCTGAAGAATATGCTATGCTACCAGAATTGGTAGCGTGAACGGATTGCTGAAGCATGTCAGCAGATAACATCACCAAGGTTGCAAAGTTGCGATGAAATCTAGATTGTACTAACGAATGGAAGGAAATGGGGGTCACTTCAAATATTCGTAATAGGAATATCCCATGATCAAAAACTGAAAACTCATAATCTGTTTCATTTCTCAATACATTTTCATGAAAATCATAAAAATCCAGCAGTGTTATTTCATAATCAAGGGTACTCCAAGAAACAGACTAAAATTGTGAATCAGATAACCTTTTTAGTGTATTACACAACGCCTTCCTCATTATAAAAATATTCGGGGTGGTACTTGATAGGTGTAGGAGTGGGTAAGCACATATTTAAATAAGTAACAACATTTTTTTAGATACAACCAAATCTATTTTGATCGAATGTTTTCCTCAAACGAAGGTGTCATACAATTCGTCACATGTCATTCTGGAAAATGAACAATTACGTAGTATTATAGAAGATGATTTCGCCTTTTCAAAAAGGTATTACTCGACCTCTTTTTCCTATTCGAAAATTTGGGGTAAAAATTGCTATAGAAAGGGTTGAAAGAAGCATGTAATAGAACATGTCTCAGAAAAATGAGACCAGTCGAGTTATTCAGGGTTATTGGAACGCAGTATACATGAATCAGTGATAAGTGATTAAGAAGAATCAGAATGGTACTTATTATTTTGTTTGAAAAATATTGTTTAATTAGCACTCGATATTCACTTCTTTCTATTTGAACACAGGAGCATTTCACACCGGTTTGATACTAATTACCATACATATCAATATGAAATTTCATGTTTGCATTTTCAAAGGACTGTATTATCAAAAATGTTATAACTTGGGTACTTATATTACCACTTCATTAGTATTTAAATAACTTATCAATTTGCTTTCTAACATAAAAGGATGATGAAATCACGTAAAATTATTAATTTTTCTACCTGGCAAATGATGATCAATGTAGAAAACTTGGTCATTATATGTTTTTTTCTACAAGGGACCTCTTAAGTATACCATATCTAATGTGGATAATTATTTGTACATTAAAAACTCGATAACAAGCTTGCCAAGAAGTAGATTTCCCGATATTAATCCCACAGCTTCCCCATGAATGAAGATAAATAGTTTCAGATTAGTAGGAATATGGTGACAAATAGGTAGGAGAACTACCTGAAGCTTTTCAAGTTGGATAATAAGAAATCATGGCCGATGTGAACTTTTCAATTGGAATATCTGTATCACTTTCCCTTGATTTACTAATGAAACATTATTCAAATTTATTTAGTGTCAACGAGAATAAAAATGCTCAGTAATATATCGATTTTCATAGAATGAATTAGTTTTCAGAACCAGGAATCAATATGTTCATTGAGATGTTAAGGACAAATTGAAGTCAGTACAAACTTCATTCAGTTATTTGCTATACCGTGTGTCTATTTAATGCTTGTTTGTTCTATAGTTCTCAAAGTATACATTGAATAGAAAAGGTTTGCAATAGGTATCTTAAGCTGTTGCATATTTCAAAATTATTTTCGAATGAACAGGACGAATGTGGTGAATACCCTGTGACAGAAAAGTGGAAAATCCGGAAATTTGAAATGAAACGCAAAGTTCTTAATCTTCTTCCATGTTTATTGAATCTCCTACAAAATATGCTCCATTTGAAGCGATACATATGTACCAACGTTTTTTCCAATCATCGAAACATTTTCAGGGATGTCGTTCAGCTCATTCTGCGAATTTTTTTTATGACGTCTATGGAATCAAATCTGGTTCCCCGGAGCTGCAATTTTAGTGTTGAGACAAGAAAAAAGTCACATAGACCTAGATCAGGCAAATAATTTATAGAGTGTTTGGTCTTAAAGTAGTTAATAACCGTCGTACGATGAGATGCTGCGTTATCGTCATGCAATATCCACGAATTGTTTTGCCAGAAATCCGGCCACAGCGACCCAAGGGTATATTGTGGCACACTCTATCCTAAATTTCATCCACGAGGTACATCCTTTCCGTAAAGGGTACGAGTTTCGTGGGTGAGAGCTTAATAAGCTCAGTCAGCTTCAGTTTGCATTATCCAAGTTCTTCCATCCTGACCCTGTCCCCAGCTGGGCACTCGCAAATAACATGTTCCATTGATTCTATATCTTCTTCACATAGCTTAAATGAAGGAGGAAGGAGTCTCAATCAATCCTTATTCATTTTGGTGTTTCCTGAGGCGACATTGCCCCGTTAGTATGGCAGTTAAAACTCTCAGTTCCAACCTAGAGAGTTTAAGCCAGGCCTTGGCTTTTGCAGTGGAAGGTCCACTGATAGCACGTCGAGCGTGTCTTAGGCCTGGGAGGCTCATCCAACGCTCACGTACCCTCAAGTACAGCCATCGGTTGTTTCCATCCTTGCAGTTTCCAGGGAAATTCCGAGCTGAGGCTCCGGTCCTATGAACTTCAGGTTAGCTTCTCAAGCGGCTAATGAGTCCGTCTTCTCATTTAACTCAATGCCCAAGTGACCAGGAACCCATATTAGACAGAGCCTGCTCTGCTTTCTTAGTTTGGCAAGGGTAAAGCGACATTCCTGCACCATAAGTGACGTACAGGTGTAAATAGAAGTCCTAATTGACCGTTCAACCTTGCGGACCGAATTCATGATGAACCACACCATAAATATCGACGAAAATAATCAGCATTGTCTTGATTTTCGAACTAATTTGGCTCATTTTTTCCACCATTCCGACGATTGTTGGCTCGTTAGTGTCTCGTATTCATAGACCCATGTCTCGTCACCAGTTATGATCCAACCCATGAACGTGAGATCAAAATTCGCACGATTCGGCATGTCTGCAGTTACCTGTATCCGGTACTATTTTTGAAGAAAATTCAGCCGTATCGAAACGAGCCGAGCGGCCACACGCCGCATGCCCAATTGACCCACCAAAATCGAACGAGCGGTTTCGCGAGAGATGTTGAGATCACTATCTATCTCTCTTACACTCGCATTACGATTTTCGAGCACCATTTCCTTGATTTTTTGTACGTAATCCTCGGTTGAAGAGGTCGAAAGTCGACCTGAAGGAGGCAAATCTTCGACGATCACAGAGTCTCCATAAGCCTTTTCAAGCATTCCTAACGATTAAGCACACGAAATTTCATTCATACCACGAAATTTGGGACAAACTCTTTGTTCAATATTTTTTTCCATCGTAAAATTCACAGAATACCACTGAGGTCAACAGGTTATGTCGCATCATTTTCGGATACCTCATACTGAAATAATATGAGTTTTCATAAAAAACTTTATAGGCATGCCCAACGGATTCTGAATTATTCAAGATTTTGTGAAATTTTGACATTTTTTTTCGAACTGGTCCTGTTTCCTTCAAGAAAATTTTCACCGAGACGCCAAAAACTCTCTTAAAGAATGAAACGTTTGTGAACAACAAAGCGAATTGTATCAAAATTATATAGGGTGTTCATTTTTATTGTCAAAATTTGGGAATATTAGAAAAAAATTGTTTTTCCTATTTCAGACGGCACACACTACATTTAATAGTTGAATCTGAATGAGAATTTCAATATCTAACGAATCGTGTATGGATTCTTTATACCGATCCTCGACGGTTCTAGAATTGAAAGGGATTTCTATTTTATTTGCCCGAAATGTTCACCTTCTTGAAAACACAATTCAAGTCAATAAATAAAACTTCGAACATAACCCAGAAATTCAAGAGTTATGCTAATAATATTTCATGAATTTTTCGTTTCATTTCATCCATTGTGGCAGGAAAAACTCTTATCTTGCGATTTCACAGCTACCAGCAGTTTTCATAGGTATCTTTTTCGTAGAATTTCATACAACAATCCGTGTGTCTACTTCCAATCTGAAATATATTACACTTTAATGTTTTTCATTATTATATTTCCCGGCTATTCAATAGTCTCTTGAAAAATCGTGGTCCGTTCACCAAATTTTCAACCCTTCCTTTTCAAAATTGGAGGAACCATTCATGCCAGATATAATTCATCAAAATCCTTCAATGCAATATCTTATCTGCTTCTAGGTATCTGATTGATTGACTATAAAAATGATTTCAGCAATTACTTTTCGAATTTATGTTGCCACCACATATGTAAAGAATATAGTGAAAACTTTGATATGATGTTGATCAATGTTCATATTCAATGTAACAACACTACCCGTGAATTCTTATTACCAGATACGAGTAATTCAAATTTTTCTCAACATTATGAATTTCAGTGAAGAGAAATGAGTAAATATGGAGTATTCAATTGGAAATAGCTATGGAAATTGTATGTTTACTTCTGGTTCGTATGGAGTAGAATCTTTCGAAAATTTGAAACGACTCTTTAAGCAGACTGGAATCGTTATTTGTGGAAAACACCCCAAATGAAAACGGTCTTAAATGAAGAAAATCAACATCGAATTTGCCTTGCTGTACTGGAAAATCCGAAAATAAATGTACTGGAAGTTAGTACAGACTTAAATATAAAGAAATCTTCAGTATCAAAGAAATTAAAAGAGAACATTTCTTAAAATTCACCTTATTCACTGACTGTTCTTCAAGAAAATTTTGCTGTCTCGGTGAATATTCTGACGCTTCTGAGGAGTATAGGAATAGTTTGAAAAAAGGTCCAAATTTTAGAAAACCTCAAATTATTCCAAAACCCTTAGATTGATGTATGAAAATTCGCTAGAAAACTCAAATTATTTCTGTATTAAAAATAAGAAAATAATGCGAAAAAAGGGGGATTTCATTTGAAGAATATAACTTTCATTTGAATCTCAGGAACGTCACATCCTGTATATCCGAAAATAATTTCGAAATATGCATAGGTTGAAGATCCACTTATCTTCACCTCTTAACTTTTCGATACTGATACTATGTACAATTTCACAGCTATCGTGAAATGAAAATTGAATTCATATCTGAATCTTAGACAACTATTTTATGTTTTGTATAAACACAGATGAAAAGAACAAAAGAAAAATCCATACTCATCAAACAAACACTATATCACACCTTTTAATGATTTATCGAGAGAGTAGCTAACATTTCTCAATAGAACTCGCTTAATAGTACTCTTGAACTTCTTGGAGTCAATTTACTCTTAGTAGCCCATTATGAAACTTTAGCCTAGGCAGATGAGATTCTTCTACGTGAAAGCCAATTTATGCTGAGGTATGATCAGATTGTTTTTGAATGGGGTAACATGTTTATGGTCGTTTGCTCTGGTGGCAAGCGAGTGATAGTGATCCTGAACATATGCGAGCAGAACAGGATGCCAGGATGTCCCCGGAAAGGGATGCTATATGTTGCTATGCTCTGTAACTGTAACCTCCACTAAACGTCTAAATCTCCGTACCACGAAAATTGCTGATGACAAATGATTTCCTTGTTTTTCCATATGCTTCGATTTCGGAGGTGAAACCGATATGCTTTCTGAAATTCTCGAATTTTACATTCAGAAGATCTTTTCTGGTTGTAATTGCCAAATCTTGTTTTCTTCAAGTGGACGAGGATCTCCAATCTTGCGATACGATATTTTTGCTAAATGCTGCCTATTCAGTCGACTACTATTTAGGATTCTCGTATCATCTGGAAATGATCTTACTCAATCCGAGGTCATTTATGTATAAAATGAAGAGGAGTGGACCCTAAAGAGAGTCCTGTAGCATACTTCATTTTACTCCTTTTCGAAAAATTTATTTACTCTACAGATCCAAATCTGTTCTCTAAGTATCTAAGAATCGAAAGTTTTATTCAAGTCGCAACATTTGATAACCGCTTCTTCTTCACCATGTAGTGAATCCCACAAGATGGAAGTTCTCTTTGAATATTCTACAATTCTAATTTTCTGAAGGACTACAAATACGAAATGGTGGGAAATACGGAATATGGATGATAATTGACAAAGACTCCATGTTAGCAGCGTAGGTTAATGAGATCACTTGAAGGATTAGTTCTGTTAAAGATGATCTTTTGCAGCAACGCAATGTATATATATATATATATATATATATATATATATATATATATATATATATATATATATATATATATATATATATATATATATATATATATATATAGACAGGTGCTTCAACGAAAACTAAACAGAGGCTATATCTACCAAGATATTCATTTCTGATCAAAACGCAAAAATAGGTCATTTTTTGTTTCAAGGGGGACATCTTTTGGAGTACAAAACTTGCCTGAAATATCAACCCCCTAAGCGGGGGATGCAATCCTTGAACATTTTGAATAGAGAAGATGGGTAGAGTGATGATGACTCAAAAGAATGGTGGTATCTTCGTCTACATCGCCTTGAACGAATTTCCATTTTTAATTGAAAACTGTAAAAGATACAAGGTGAGCAACTGAAAGATGGGAAAGTTTATTTCCCTGAGACTATTCAAGTTTCAGTGAAGTGAAATGGAACAGATCCATGCTGATCAATGGCAGTCATCATCAAGTACTATCCTCATCTCGAATTTCAACTCCTAGAGCAGGGGTGACCGCCCTTGAACATTTGGAAGAGGGTAGATGGGTCGAGTGATACCTCGAAAAAAAGGTATTCTCTTTGTCTGCATCCCCATGAACGAATTTTCATTTTCGATTGAAAACTGTAGAAGATACAGAGTGAGCTACTGAAAAATAGAGGAGACTTTCTATCGCCCTGAGCTATTCAAGTACAAGTGCAAAAAATGGAACAGATTCATTCCAGATCGAAGATCATCTTTGATCTAAATGAATCTATTCCAGTTTTTCGCACTAATACTCCAATAGTCTTAGAGCGACAGTCTTCTCTATTTTTCAGTGGCTCACTCTGTATCTTCTACAGTTTTCAATCAAAATGAAAATTCTTTCACGGGAATGCATACAAAGATAATACCGTTCTTTCGAGTTATCACTCGACCCATCTACCCTCTTCCAAATTTTCAACCCCTGCTCCAGGGGTTGAAATTCGAGATGAGGATGGTACTTGATGATGACTGCCATTGATCAGCATGGATCTGTTCCATTTTACCTCACTAAAAATTGAATAGTTGAATAGACTTCCCTCTCTTTCAGTTGCTCACCCTGTATCTTTTACAGTTTTCAATTGAAAATAGAAATTCGTTAAAGGCGATGTAAACAAATATACCATCTTTCTTTTGAGTCATCATTCGACCCATCTTCACTATTCAAAATGTTCAAGCATTGCAACCCCGCTTAGGGGGTTGATATATCAGGCAAGTATTGTACCCCAAAAGATGACCTGTTTTTCGTTGAAGCACCCTGTATATATATATATATATATATATATATATATATATATATATATATATATATATATATATATATATATATATATATATATATAATATATATAAGCTGAAATAAATATATTAAATTTTTAAATTTTAGTTAATTTTAAAATTATAACTAGCGATTTCAATTGAAGTGGTGATATCCACCAGGAACGTCCGTTAAAATCTTTTAAGTTCCAATAATAATATCAAGCTGAAATTTTAAATTTTTTAAATATTAAATTTTTAAATTTTAGTTAATTTTAAAATTATAACTAGCGATTTCCAATTGAAGTGAAATATTTTCGTGATGCCATTTCCGGTTATACCGGAAGTGGGTTATCACTTTGTTATTTCAAATTTCAATCTACCTTTTTTATTTTACATCTAGAACCGACATTTGAGCAAGGCATAAAATATCCAAGTTGTTGGACTTATCTGTCAAACTTTTGTTATAAACTCGACATTTAAAAATATTGTAGCTAGTAGATCTTCTGCACTACAGACACAATATTTGCTTGGGTGGATAGAAGAAGGATCACGGAATTTCTTAAGCAGTCTACACATGTTCAAATGTTTATTTCGTTGTTTTGTATGATTTTTTCATATTGGCCTTTTTCAAATAGCAATAACTCAATTTTTTCAGCCGGCTTGGTGGCGTATGGGACAAGATGCTCGTCTCCTACGCAGAGTTACCTGGGTTCAATCCCCACAAAGTCGGTGCGATTTTTCGGATTATGGGAATCGCTTGAGTGTCCATCTTTCGGAGGAGATGTAAAGCTGTCGGTCCTGTCTAACAGAGATGTGTTGGACATTAAAGATCCCTTCCCTCGACACGAGAGGGGTTCGGCAAAATTCCCGGGTTAGTGAGGTGACAGAATTCCCCGGCGTGTCATTAGCCGAAAGGCAGAAACAGAGCACGTTAAAGGAAAAACAAACAAACAAACAACTCAATTTTTTCAAATGGCACGTGCCAATTTTTATATCGCCATCAGATGAAGCGTCAATAATCAAATTCGAATGAACGAAGTGACAATTACATTAATTTGAGGCACCTGTCCGGTGAGCGTAGCCAGTTCAGCTACTTGATTCAAATATTTCAAAGCATTCTCTGTTAGTTCTTGCAAAATCATCAAAATTCAATATATTCCCAATTTATTTCGGAACTATGAGAAATGTGTATAGTACATGCTGATACAATTCCATCTGAAATTTGACGCTTCATCTGATGGCGATATGATATGGCACGTGCAATTTGAAACAATTGAGTTATTGCTGTTTGAAAAAGGCCAAATTGAAAAAATCATACAGTATAACGCAATAAACATTTGACATGTGTAGATTGCTTAAGAAATTCTTTAATTTTTCTTCTATCCACCCAAGCAAACATTGTGTCTGTAGTGCAAAAGATCTACGAGCTACAATTTTTTTAAATGTTCCTCTAAAATCGAGTATATAATTAAATCTGTCAAAAGTTTTGACAGATAAGTGCCAACAACAAAGATGGATTCCCAGAATCCGAAAAATCGCACCGACTTTGTGGGGATTGAACCCAGGTAACTCTGCCCAGGAGACAAGCATCATATCCCTTACGCCACCGAGCTGGCTCCGTGTTCCAGTTAATTGTCTGCCAACTGTCTTCGTTTTATCTTCCGATTTGAGAATAAGATTATTATAGTAGGTTTTTGCTCTGAATATTCACACCATGCTAGAATTCAGCTATTGTTTTAAATTCTATGTTCCTCTAACCTTCCTCTTGAATCGAGTATATAATTAAATCTGTCAAAAGTTTTGACAGATAAGTGCCAACAACAACAACAACAAAGATGGATTCCCAGAATCCGAAAAATCGCACCGACTTTGTGGGGATTGAACCCAGGTAACTCTGCCCAGGAGACAAGCATCATATCCCTTACGCCACCGAGCTGGCTCCGTGTTCCAGTTAATTGTCTGCCACACTGTCTTCGTTTTATCTTCCGATTTGAGAATAAGATTATTATAGTAGGTTTTTTGCTCTGTCAATATTCACACCATGTTTCTTTTTGAGTTCATTGTAGAATTCAGCTACATTGTTGTCATGTTTAGTAATTCTATGGATGTCTCTGAGTAGTTTACCTTCCTCTATAATATCCTTTGCAACCCAAGGTTTATTCGTGTTACGTTTCTTAGAATTGAAATTGTGGCTCTCCAGAGGAAAAGCTTTGCCAAAGAATCTATCAATAGGTCAAAAAATGACAAATTTATTCTCAACGTTCTCTTGTTGGTAAACATCCATTCAATTCCATCTGAAATTTGAAGCTTCATCTGATGGCGATATGAAAATTGGCAAGTGAAATTTGGAAAAATTGAGTTATTGCTGTTTGAAAAAGGCCAAATTGAAAAAAATAATACAATACAACGCAATGAACATGTGTAGATTGCTTAAAAAATTCCTTGATCCTTCTTCTATTCATTCAAATAAAAATTGTGTCTATAGTGCAAAAGATCTACGAGCTACAATTTTTTTAAATGTTCCACAAAAATCGAGTTTATAATAAAAATAATTAAATCTGCCAAAAGATTTGACACATAAGTGCCAACAACTTGGGTATTAAATGCCTTGCTCAAATGTCGGTTCTAGCTGTATAATAAAAAAGGTAGATTGTCATTTGAAATAACAAAAAGATGACCTACTTCCGGTATAACCGGAAATTGTATCACTTCGAAAATATTTCACTCCAATTGGAAATCGCTAGTTATGGCTGCGTATAAAATTTCAGCTTGATATTGTAATTGGAACTTTTTTAGTTTTTAACAGACGACCCCGTTGGATATTCCTGTATAAACTGCAGAAGATGTACTTTTTAGATGATTTTCAATCTGACTGTATAATAAAAACTGAAGCCGCTAGAACAAAACTAGTATTATTTTCGTAATCACTTGATTTGACAAATAAAAACGGTTTGAAAAATCTTCTCTTCTAATTAATAAGATAAACATTGAAACACTTTTTAACGTCTTGTTAGAGTCATTTATATGGGAGCTTCAGAGATTCTTTTGTACTTTTCAATGAATATGGAGTTCCGAAAACAATTTATCAGTTTACAATTGCTCAGCTTTTGGCGAATTAATTAAAATTTTTCTTCAACGCAACTTCATTCTTTCGAGTGTTCAAAGGACAAATTTTCATAAATTTTTCGAATTAATGTTTAATATTGTTGAAAGTGCGGTGCTCAATCTGTACACTATGTGCACGTATCGTGAAAGATGCGCAGACCTCTATATTCAAGGAAAAATTGAGATTATAAGTAGAATAGATGGAGTTTTGGGAGTTAATACGAAATTTCTCGACGATAATAGCGATACATCAAAGAAAATCAAATCACACTAATAATATCCGATAATGAAAGTTACACAGTAGTAACAAGTGCGTGGTATGAATGTGCAGTGATATGTTGCTTGCTCCCTAGTCGTCTGACCATTTTTATGTCTGTAAACGCCCGGGTTGATTTAATTTAATTATTTGGGTTTCATTATGGCTACTTTATGTCTGAGCAGTATATTTATGTTTCAACACTCGTTTTATTTTGCCTATTCGTCTACTTTGGAACGCACTCTTTTTAATTTCTCCAAGAAGGGTCACAATCTCGTTTAGATCGGCATGGTATTGAGTGTGCCTCTATCCGAACGCTAAAAGTTACTGAAACTTCCCTCAAAGTAAAGTGAAATATCACGAAAAGACTCAGAACTCCACTCAACACTTCATCTCAAATACAGTCCACAGGCCTAGAAAACTGTTCTAGTGGTTGCAACCGCAAGGAGCAGAAACTACGGACTCAGGGTGAGTGGCTTTTTTAGAACGGAAAACACTCTTTCAGTTTCATATGATTCGGTGCGATCAATGTCTATGCAGATACGGACAAACAGAAGATGTAGTCTATCCACCAACTTTTTGCAATTGAAAACGATGTTTTCATAAAAAACTATTCTTTCTCCTCACCTCAGCCGTCTTTACTATCAAACCATGCTTAGTAACGCGAAATGTCGTAATCGTCTTATTGAATGGTTGGATTCCGAAACGCTAAAAGTTGTGAGAGTTTGGGATATGACTTCGATTTATACCTACTCATACATAAAATATTCATAGCTCTGAATCTAAATAAATAATATACTGAGAATCTGAATCTGTACTTTCCTAGTTTCAAATGGTTTGAAAAAAATATCATTGCACGTGATGTGAGTATTTGAATTCTCCTCTGAAAAAGAATCAATACAAGATTTGCATATTTTTCATTTGATATGCTCATCCTAGGGAAACTCCGGAAAACACGATATAGAAATATCCTGTTGAAATATATTTGATTTCTCACTCTTTTTAGATTTCCATGCTTTCGTTCAATGTGCATTTATGTCTGTTTTGGAAATCAACTTGACAATTTTGAATTGATAGGTCACCCATTTTAAATCATTAAAATTCGGGGCAATTGTTTTATGAACAATTTCAACCAACAGATTCTGGTAAATGACAAGCTGCATATTTAGAACTGACAGTTTTCTGAAAAAATTGAAACGTAACCATACCATCGAAAATTTTCGTCAACAATTTAATAATCCAACAATTTGAAAACCTTATTCAAATACGAGAATTGGTTTCCAAATCCAAAATATTTTTTACGAAATCTGCAGGTTTGAAAAGTTTGTACATTTTTCTTATTGATGCATTATTGATGTTTTCTTTCAGATCTTTCCTCCTAACTGATGGTGATTTTGATAGATAATGAAGATAATATATAAGATGAACGATTAAGTTAGATTTCTGGTCTTAGTTTGTTCAGTGAAAGTTTTTCAGAAGTACCACCAATGCATCTGGGAATAGAAAAACATGTTGAAATATCTTTATCATGGAAGTGTTTTATATAAACAGCAAAGGATATAGAAGAAGTGAAGTTTGGAGGAAAAATAGCACTAACCTACGTTTTATTTGAGGAGTTAATACTACAGAGAAGAAAATCTTGTCTGATGTTCCTTTTTCGTTAGAGTTGGGTCGTAATGGATTTGCAGCTAGGAACAAAATAAACTCCAGACATTCAAAACCAGACATTTGAAGAAATCGATGAATTTATCTACTTGACAGAATAATTACAAATACATTCCATTAGATTTGAGACTTCAGAAGATGAGATGAACAATTCTTGGAGCAAATAATATCACCGTAGTAAATATACAGTACAACTTCACTAGTCCGGGCAGATATCGTTCCGGCGCATGCCCGGACTATGGAAATACCCGAATTACTAAAGTGACTCGAATTTTTTTCATTTTCAAAATAGAAATAACCCAAAATCTGTTAAAGCCGAGTTTATTATAAAAATATCGAAAAGTTCAACAAAAAATAGTTTCTGTTATAAAACAGAATCGAATTATAGAATTTCCATTCACTATAATCTTTCCTCATAGAAAATATAAAATTTAAAAAAAGCTAGTGTACATAAACAACATGCTATTCCTTATGACGTTTACGATATCCATCGATTTTACTCTGAACCTTTCTCGATGCTGCCGTCTGAACTGAATTTTCCTTGAGCCTTTTCAGGAGCAATACGTCTTCTATAGGAAGATTATCCTGTTCGTACCAACTGATAATCAGGGAGAACGCATTGACAGTATCTGCATGTTTCACTTTTACCATACTATTTAAACCATCCTCTGAGTCAGAAGATTCCTCTACGTTTTCAATATTCCTTCCTAAAGCATCATGTATAAGCTCCTCTTCAGTCAAATCGATAACAAACTCCTTGTCTTCCACAGCCCAGTTGGTAATGTTCTCAATATTTAAGTCATTTTCTGGATCGATGACTGTAAAGGATCCGGCAATATTTTTCGAATTATTTTCACTGATTGGACGAGGTTTCTTCTGAAACTCTGAGCGTGGAATATTTTCATCATCTGATTCTCCTACTTCTGTAGTGTCATGCCACAATGCTGTCCAAGTCTTTCTAATATTTTTTGAAATAATGGCTTTTCAAGTTTGGGCAAGATTGGTCATGGCATCTTTCAAATAATACTACTTCAAGATGGAAGTTATATTTTCACCTTCATGCGAAATCATATGACTAAGAAGGCATTTTCTATACGACACTTTAATGTTTTGAATTAAATTCTGATCCATAAGTTGGAGAACGGCAGTACAGTTTGGTGGCAAAAACTGAAGTTTGGATCAGTATTAACCTCTTCCTCAGGTGGGTGCGATGGTGCATTGTCTACCAACAACAGAGCTTTAGAGGGCTTGTTAATTCTTCAGCTCGGGGATGAAAGATGTTTTAAACCATTAATTAAATAATGGCCTGGTCATCCACCCTTTGGTAGATGCTTTGTAGACAACTGGTAGTGAACTTTCGTTCTTGAATGCTCGTGGATTTGCCACTTTTCCCTAGACTAGTAAAGGTAATTGGTGAGTTCTAGCCGAGTTGCAGCATGGCATGAGTGTTATGCGGTCTTTTGACACTTTTCGACTCGATGAACCCAAGTTGTATCTGGTAAACATCTTCAAAAAATGCCCAATTCATCAGAATTATACACCTGTTTTTCCTTAAATGGTATCACAGCGGAAACATCACTAGAAAGTTTTTCACCACAAACCTTCCGGAAACGAATTCCATGTCTAAGCTTGAATTCATCTTACTATCCCAAACTTGCCAGAAAACCTTTTTTTTTGATTTGTTCATAAAGCTGCTTGGCTTTTGCTCTCAATATTTCTGACGAAATTGGTACGTGTGCGTTCCGTTGTTGAAGAAGCCAGTTATACAATGCGATTTCAACATCAGGATTCTCAGCTTCTCTAATAATTTTTCTTTTTCCTACGAAAATGCCTTGGATAGAAAAAATTCGAGAAAAGTTTAGAATAATATTCCTACTAGGGATACACCGAGGGCCTGGTTGGGCCAGCCGAGCCGTCGACCGTGATACTCGGCATGCAGTAATTTTGTTTGGCCGAGAGCCAGGTACCCGGCTTTTTGTGAAAACCCTTGCTCGGTGCGTCCCTAATTCCTACCTGTTCTTTGATACGATTTGGATATAAATCTCCTTATTTTGTTCTTGTTCTTTTTCATGTCAAATACTGTTGATTTTGGAATCGTAAATTTTGCTGCCACTCGAATAGTACTCATTTCATCATCAATAAAATCTATTATTTTCGATTTCTCTGCCACTCAATGCAACTGTAGAACGATACTCGCCACTCTTAGATGGTACAAGTACATACATACAAGTACAGACAGGAAAATTATTATTGTTTGTATATCAGCCGGCGTCGACGTGCCGGGACTATTGAGGTAAAACTCTCAAAGTGCCCGAATGAGTCGCGTGCCCCAGTTACTGGAGTGCCCGATAAAGTGAGTGTCTGGACTGTTGAAGTTTTACTGTAATAGTATTTTGCTCTTTTCTGCTCATTAACTCATAACACAGACACTTTTTGCTCTATTTTATTAGCTACAGAAATATGATATTTTTCCTTGAATCATTGAAAAAGGAAATACTTTTCACGCATGATTTGCTCAGAAACAAAACAAAGAAATAAAATATAATTCGGCTGTGAAACAAGTCAAACGTCGAAAATATTAGTTTTTTTTGTGAATAGCAAGTGTTATTACGATTGGTAGGAGAAAAGTTGTAGGCTATAAGACTGTCAACAACTTATTGTTTTTTACACTCAAAAGACCATTTCTTAGATATGATTTCACGATTTGTATTGAAATAACTTTGTTTAACACTAATCTATCTATTAACGAAATTAAAGGAATTATAAGAAATAATCAAAGTGAAATGGATTATTGTTGACTACAAGAAAATTTTTGCCTGAATGATGATTGAAATGTTAACTGTTACATTTTCTACATTTCTTCTTCCTCTTATTCCTGTATTTTTGCAAATTGTTCTATTGATCTATTGGTCATTTGTTGATGAGTAGTCCCTTATGCATCAATGTAAAAATCCTCATTTGTAGTCATTTGACAATAGTATTCTGATAAATAGAAAACACCAGCGATGTTAACTATATAAAATTTCGGATCTGCATATGAATACGGTTACTGGCTGTGAAATAAAAACATAAGCATTGCAATCAGTATTTCAATCATAAGTTTTTCAGGTAAAGTCATAATTGAAATAAAAAGATTCCAGATGAAGTGAATTGAATAATTGTTGGGAGTTAGAATAACTTGAAGAAAGGTAATTGATATCACTTGGTCTTGCTGGTCGTAGGGAACAAACTAATTTCAACTTTAGATGCTTTCGAACTATCCATCGATTCAAAGAAATTTAGTCTGAAAGATTTATCACTAAAGTATTTTCACACTTTGAATTTCCGGAACGGAATGTTTTTGTTCGGAGTAATATATGGAATTGGAGAAAATTGTTTTGTATGCATGAAAGATGTATAATGTTCTTTGTATATAGGGCTGAAAGAACTACCAGTCTGTCGTAGATAAAAATAACTACATTCGAAACGAGTTAATTGGTATGCACCTGGTCTTTCTGATTTGTCGATTTCATCTTCAGCGTTGATAAAGAAAACTAGATAACTGAATGGTTGGTTTGAAAACGACGTTTATATCGTTATGATAACCTAGCAATTTGTCTCGAAATAGGTTAGGCGATTAACTTTCTTGATTTGCCTTCTTGGATAAAGTGTGGGGTCCTAATACTTACTTCATGACATAATCTGATAAATTAGTTTGTTCAGCTTATTTCGGGATAACTTCTGAGAAAATAGTTGGTATTATAAAATGAGAATATTTAGATTTTAATCTAACAACTAAATTTTGATATTTTCATGTGCTCAGAAATTTTCTCTATTTAAATTAGGCAAACTACTCCATCAGGTTTATGTTTTATCCTTGTAGAAGAGTAGCCATTTGATTTACCCTCATCAAAATGACAAACCTGATGAATAAGTGTGCCCAACTTATTTCAGGAAAAATTCAGCGAGCTATGATAATATGAAATAAAAATATCAGCGTTGTTCTTCATTGGACCGAAAAGAAGATTCCTTTTTTGAAATGCGGGATATGAAATTACTCAATTAAATGATAAATCTTATGAACTTAATTTTTTGGAATTGAAAGGGATGAACTTCTCAACGACTTGGTAGATTCAATGACATAACAATCATCTTTTTCATTCAATATTGTATTCCCTCACTATTCTTTAATTCATGTTGCGTGGTATTTTTCTGTTATAAATATGAGTTATAAGTTCCGAGTTGCGAAAACACTTCATCAGATCACAATTGCTCGGCTTTTTGAAAAATTAATTGGAATTTTTCTCCAAAGCAATTTCATTCTCTCAAGAACACAAATGACACTATAATTATTAGGAAGATTTTGAATTGATGTTCATTATTGTTTGAGGTGCTATGCTTAATCTGTAGACCAGGAGTGCTCAAAATTTTTCGTTTCAGATCCTTTCTTTTCAGTTGATCTATCATAAGTTGCAATTTACTTTTGAATGCGTTTACTGCACTAATTATCTCAATAATAGTTTTTCCTTTACCTTGAAGTTCCAAATGTTTAAGTGCATTGTGATGTCAGTCAAAAATGCCAAATCAGTCGCCTATTTTCGTTTTTCAACATCTGAGTGTCATCACCTCTTTCGTCTAGAAACGCTGTTATTTTGGGCAGTAATTCTTGAATTATTTCTAGGAATTTTCCGCGACTCAACCACCTGACGTCCGTGTAAAGAACTAAATCAGTGTGTTCAGCTGACTCCCTATCTTCCAACTGCAACTTGAGGAACCGCCGTTTCAAGCTACGTGCACGGATCTCATTCACAATTTTTGTTGCAATGCCCATAATTTCCTCATTCACTCTATGAGGCTTAGATATAGCAAGAATAAATTGCATAATGCATAATGCTTGATGAAAACACTCATTCTCTATTCACGTTGATTATGTGGTATCAAAAGCTTTCAAAATGCTAGGTTTCGTGTTGAGGATAACGAAGAACTTCAAAAGCGAGAATATACTTAAAAAATTGTATTTCACACTAGTAAGAAGCAACTTGGAGTATGCAACCCCCATTTGGTCTCCTAATTTTTATATTTGTATAGATAGAATAGAGAAAATACAATGAAAGTTTGTCAAAAATCTTAACTTTAGATTCAATCGATGTGGACAGGCAAGTGATTGTAAAGTATCTTTAAAACACCTTTATATCTTGAGTCTGGAGTATAGAAGGATGTTTTTCGATGGAATGTTTTTGTACCGTTCTATGAACTGCCATTTCAATTATCCTCTCATCAATTTTTTTCTTTTCAACGTTCCCCAGTATAATAATCGTCGAATTCCACTTCTCTATGTTCCAAAAGCTCGAACTGCCCTTTATTATAACTCTGTGTTTCTGAGAATAATGCGTTTTGGCCTTTTCCACCTGAGTAAGTAGACTTGTTTTCAGTGAGCCTTTACAATTTCAAAAAAACTTTATTTACTTATTTGAGAAATTACAAATGGGTTATGTTATGTGCCGAATTTCATAAACTTAGTAGTGTTTCATGTAGAGAATTTTAATTTTCTTTCTCCTTTTATTTATAAGCTTGAATAGTGTTAACATGTTTTCGAGGACAACTCGTTGAAAATTGTATTATTATTGTTTCTAGTTAGAGAACTCCTGTGATTGGGATCACCTGTTGGGGTTCCTGTTCAATAAAATAAAATAAATAATGTCCTGACTCATGACTTCTATACGCCTTGTGACAGTAGGACGAGATAACTGAAGTTCTCTAATAGCAGACTTGATTTCTGAATTGTTTTTAAAATCTCCAAATAGAGTCTCACACCCGCTTCAATAAATGCTTCCTTCATAACTGATCCATATTCGAATGGTTTCTTGTGTTTCGCCAATATATGAGATATTTTAAATGACACGATCTTAGCAGATTTTGATTGTTTGACTGGTCTTATGGACATGGTTTGTTTTTTTATCACACAAGATATCAAATCACGTACTTTTCGTTTTCTTAATTCACTCTGTGCCTGAAAATCTTTTTCAAAGTTTTCATGGAGATGCCTCTCTAAGTTACCACGCATAGGAATTGCAACTAACGCACGACAAATGAGACAAATGCACTCATCCTTCACCATACAACAAAAATTCTTCCTCCCAATCGTTATTAAAATGAAACGTTTAAGATTTCTTCTCTGCACTCATTTTGTACTAATTAACAATGAACTTTGTATCGACGTAGTATTAACAATGGATCCAATTCCTGCAGGCGCAACATTTATATCAGCGTGAACGAAAGTCTCAAATGTTTCCGTCAAACGCGCCACCCGAAATTTCTGGAAAAGCGGCAAGAATAAAGAACGCAGATATTCTTCGACAAGAACCGCGCATTCCTTTGATAAAGCCGATTTTTGCCGCCAGCAGAGTGTTATTTTATCACGTAATAAATTATTTTAGTTTAGTTACCTACTTATTAAAAATTTTTTTCTCCTCGAGATCTACCCAAAAAGCACTCGACCAGTCGATCGCGATCGACCGTTTGAGCACCCCTGCTGTAGACTAAGGTTTCGTATCGTTAAGGCTAGTTGGAGCCTCATGTTCACTATAACATTGGGATCATAAGCAGAATAGAGTTTTGATAGTTAGGACATTTCAATAAAAAATGTCTCGACACCAATCGCAATACATCAAAGGAAATCAAACCGCAATAATTATAATCGATTATGAACATTACAAAGTATAGACATAAAGAAAACTATGAATGTGCAATTATATGTTTCATGCTCCAGGGTCGGCTGATCATCTTTAGGTTCATGCAGAAAACGGACAAACAAAAGATGTAGTCCATCCACCAACTTCCTTCATTTAAAAACGATTCTCTGTATAAACATTTCTACCTTTTCATCACAGCCATCTCTATTATCTAGTCATGCTAGATAATATCTTTTGGAAGATTACGAGGAACCCCATGTTCAACATTACATTGAAATTAATAGTAGAACTGAGTTCTCAGGAAAATTTCTGGACACACTCAACTCTTCAAAGAAGATCAATCCGCACTTATAATAGACGATAATCATGTATAAGTACTTGTGTTATAGGTTTTTATTAATGATAATTGGTCTTCGGGAAGAAGCAGATGTAGGGTTAATTGGAATATTTGATATATCATTGAATACAATGTCTTCAATACCTGCATCCATTTTGGGATCTATGTGAATAATTGCAAGCTATCCATTTTTGGTATATTTCGAATAGACTACTTGCTTGAATGCTTTGACTTATTAGCTTATTAATTAATGACACACTGAGCCACGCCTGAACAAGTAGTGTTAAGCTTTTTAATCATTTGGATTTTGAAAAGTCGTATTTTGGAAAAGTGAAGGCATTTTTAATCTCAACTAAATAAAATTTGGTATTCAATTGCTTATTTGTAACAAGACATTACATACATAATATTGAGGTTAGTTAGTTAGCAATATATCCTTAGAAAATATGAAATATGTACGTGAGAAAATAGGATTAAGTCATGATCATGAAATTGATGCATTTCCCTCATAAACATCTGTGGAAGATTTCTTATGGTCACACAATCCTTGCCACAAATTTTATTAATATGAGAATCGTGATTTTTCTGTGCAGCACACATCCCAGTATGAGCCCAACAATATATAAAGTTAATGACATCACGAAGGAAACTTTTGATTTTATTACCGACTATATGATGATTTATGTATGACAAATTGAAAAAATTATGTTCTCCTCTCGTAGAGGAACAACATAAGTATACCATGTTGGAACTTGATATTCATTAGCAAATTTGAAACACAATAACTGACTTACTAAGCCTTAGGTATAATAATTGCATTAAATCTCCTTTTTAGGCTTGAAATAACATTCTGAAGTGTTACAAGTTCCCGTTATTCCAAACGGAGTGGCTAACATATATATATATATATATATATATATATATATATATATATATATATATATATATATATATATATATATATATATATATATATATAGCGCCCGGTAGCGGGTTCAACGTTTCGGTCCATGGAGGGCGACTCTCGTACGTATGTACGGGGTGCGTCCTTTCTGGATTCGATGAGGCACCGCGATGTAGCTTGATAGGTTGCTGAGAAGTGATATGCGATACTGATGAGCTCCTAATAAGGGCGAAACTGCACTATTGTGGTTCTTGGGGGCTGCGTGCATGGCGGGCAGATTTGGGAACTAGCTCTTGTCAGGAAGGATTATTCATTGGTCTACGGATTTTTGAATAATTCTTTTCGTCTCAAGTTTACATATGTAGACTACTCGCGAAGTTTGTCGCGGAAGATATTTGTCCCATCAAATATATCAAATATTTACCGACGGGAGGTTTAATCTCGGAATCAGAGGCCCAGAGCACCATTCCAGCGGGATTATTTCGCCCGTTTTATAATGTTGATGTGATTCACGGACCGGCAAAAGATGTCTCCAAGTGTTGGAATTTCTAACCTTCTCACATCTGTTTGTTATTGTTCGCGTTTATATATATATATATATATATATATATATATATATATATATATATATATATATATATATATATATATATATATATATATATATATATATATATATATAATATCGCCCATCGATGCAGCGTGTACGGCTGAAGAAAGATATGTAGAATCTGATCATCGTAATAATGAAAAATGAAAATTATACTGTAGAAAAAGCATTCATCCAAGAACATAATCTTTTCTGCAAACTTTTCATTTTTTCGGATCATTTCCGACGTCTATAAATATAACTCAAGCTGACGTTCAAAATCCCCTTCCGATTCTTCTGGTGCATCTGAACATGATACGAACGGTATACATGTATTTTCAAGATTTTGGATACACTTCCTCTAATAATTCATGTTTCATCGGCAATCTTCCGCTGACTAGTAGTTGGATTTTCAACGACGGTCCATAACATAACGCTATAACTGTCATTTCGTTTTCATCTTCTGTCTCTTCGTTTCTGGGTTACGGCTACGTTGCCGGTTCGCCGAAACGTTTGTGATACTTATTCTGGGGAATTTCTATCTGGATGTCTTCGATTCGGGTATCTTTCGAAGTGGACTCTTGAAGCTAAAAGACAGTTCTTTAGGTACTCACCGATGACAAAAATCATATCAATTCGTTCTTGTATTGGATAAGCCCTAATTTTGAAATGTATATCAAATAGCAAAATTGTTGAAATTTGGAATTTTCCAAACCATAGTAAAACAAAACAGAAATTGTGAACACTATACACTGATACGTACTCGAAACTTGTTCTGTTCAAGACGGACATAATTTTTTTTTATAATATAAATAGGTGTGAACAACGACCATTTCCAGGAATTTGTAGATACCAAGTATATCAAGCCCCTAATATTAAACATCAACATTTGAATGATTAGGATTAGGTAGGTACCAACTCGATTGTTCAATTACCTTGATGCGATTTTCCGGTATTGAGCATCATCCCTTCATTGAAATTAAGTCGATAATGGAATTGGATTCACTGAATGTGAAGAAATGCATAAATATTATACTTTCTTCTGGGAACAAACCAGTGTAACTGAAGAGCTATGAATTGGAGTGAGGAATTGGAATATTTCTTGAAATGTGATGAAAATTGGCTAATATTTGAAATTTTTGCAACCGTTGAAACTAGGTATAGGGAACCTATGTACCATTCCAAGGGTATTAAAATATATCGCTCATTTGAACATTTAAATATAGAGTATCCTATTTGAAAAAAATAGTGAAATGAGATTTGAATGAACCCCAACTTCAAAAACTGTTGTCGAACAACCTGTGTAACATAGATCAAAAAAAATATTTTCAAGCAACAACAATAACTATCAGAATAGTTTTACATCTGAAGCTTTGATATCAATATTGAGAGCACAGTTTATTTTAAAACTCCTCAAATTCCAGAAAATTACTAATATTTCGAAAAATTTTTAAGATAGGTATAGGAATTTCGAACAAACTTACATTTATTTTTCCTCACAAAGTCAAAAAGAAACAAAATATAGGGTGTCCTATTTAAAATATCATAGCTTTGGTATGTAACTTTATTATGGAACACCCTGTATAGTCTGAAATATTATATATATATATATATATATATATATATATTCGTTGTTCGTAGCCACTGCAGCACTACATATTACTGCGCAAAAAAATTTCAAAATCCGTGAAATATGCCTAATTTTCCGTCGTGAATGTGGTGAGCCACATGGTTAGATAACTGGAAGTGCCCTGGCATTCAAAATATATTCGGAATTTAGTTCAAATGAACCAAGAACAAACCATTGAAATTACCAATCAGTAAACACGTTCTCCATATACTTCTCATACCCAATTCGTGTGGACACACTGTGCATTTGATATTATTGTGGTACTAAATAATATCATAAGTCATAAAAATATATATTGGGGAGTGGATTCCAATATAGTTGGAGGTCACAAAACATTTCGTTAGTTAACGATTCCTCAATTTTTGAAAAACTAACTAAAATTACGTTTTTTTGAAGCGACCCAAATTACAGGTATTCAAATAGGACCAAATTTTTGAACTCACATTTAATACTTTCAAAAAATGTTTCCTAGCGCTGTGCTTAGCCTGGAAACTAAACGCTCGTGTCGTAAAGGTCTTGCAAGCCCTATGTTCATGGTTGAATCAAGATAAAATTATTAAGATTTTTTTAATACTATGTGAAAAGCTGAAAAAATTTACAACTTGAAAATTTCTAATAACGTTTATTAAATACTTAAGGGGCTGAAAAACATTTGAATATATTTTCTAGATAACATTTCCAATCGAATGAGATTTCGTTTATATCTTTAGATGTTGTTTATTCAAGAATAAATACCGAACTTCCGAATTTGGGAACTAAAGTAATATGTTTTCGTTCGGTAGCCTTTCCATAATTCTTTCGATATAAATTCTTGATCGACTGCTCCTCTTCCTTTTCTGAATCAGCATTGATATTCTTCTTTCATCTATTGTGCCGCCTTACTAAGACCATTATCGATCGTTACAGGACTTTATAGGCCACGTTTTGAGCAGATCTATGCCTCTATAATTTTCACATTTATTTGGATTGTCCCTTTCTAATATTGGGTACATTATTGTTTCTTTCTTACCCTACGGCATTCCTATCAACCTCTTGCCACACCACTTAAACCATTCAGCTACAATTTCATCGTTAACCGAAGTTTTGCTCTTTCTTAAAGTTCTTCATGCTTTAAATCTCTTGTTGATCCGGTTTAATAACGGGGTTCCAATTTTCCATTTCTCTGTCGTTATTTAATTCTCTATCCTAATCTCCATTTAATATTTCGTCGAAAATCTGGCAGTTATTCTGGAATATCTCTCTCAATTGATGATTAGAGTTCTTTAAACAGTAAAACTTTCACTGTATAGATTTAGCCGCTACTATTTGGTAGTTAAGCATGATTAGAACGCGAAAGAAATATTTTTACTATGTTTTTAATACCAACGAATAAGTAAAATTGATAGAACATTGTTATCGCAGTTCGCAACTATCGTTCATTGTCGGACAGAATAAAAACCAAGTACAAACATACATGAACTATATATGAATAGGTCGTTATTTGGCTATGGAAAACCAGATACTATGACTGTGTTCAACAATTATTGAAAAAGGAACATTTGGGATTTACTTAGATTCCACTGATTCCATATAATTGAGTTTTCTACCCTTTAGGGCATTGTGTTGAACTTTCAATTTATCACTACTTGAAATTGGCCATTTTTATGCAGTGGTTAGCTTATGTTCAAACTTGTTCATTTTAAAGGAAAGAAGTTTGATTTTCTTTATGTCCAATTCTAAAGGAACGACTACTCTGATCTATGTAGAAATAAGTGCAGTCTCGACAAGATAACTCATAAAAATCCTGATTTATTCAAATTCTCTATAGTAATTCTAGCATTAAATAAAAGATGAAAATTTATTTTGAGGTCTGAATGCAATTTTAATTTTAATTTGGTATGGTTATTTGTGATATTTTCAATTATCTATCTGAAGTATGTAAGACAGTTTTCGGATTTATTGGTACTTATAACTCGATATATTTGGCTAATAGCAATATTTAATCATTTTCGTTTCACTATTTTGTCAATTAAGCTACGATGAAAACCTTTGTTATGCTAGATTAGATTTTAATGATTCTCCTCTTTTCGAATTTAAACTTTATTTTGGATAGATACCGTTTATGAATTTATGAATATATATATATATATATATATATATATATATATATATATATATATATATATATATATATCATAGTAGTGATCCCATCGCAAGACCACTTGGTTTTTCATATATCTTTTCATTAATTTGAAGATAATTAAGCTGCATGCATTACTCTAAAAGAGTTATGAATTTGCAATGCATTAACATGTGATTGTTCTAGAATATCAAACATGAAATTAATACTTTTATCTCTCAGAATGTTTGAAAACATGTTATCTACATCTAAGCTTAGGAGGTAGGAGTTATTTGATTAACGGAATTCTCCAAGTTTTGGGTTAATTTAATTGAATTTTTGATTATGCGTTCAGGGTTGAAGTTTGTCAGTCTTTTGAATATAATGTTTAATCCTTTATCCAACTTGTAAGTGGGCTATTAACACATGTGAAGAATGTTAGTGAAGTAAAACTTTCGCTGAAAGGGCATACCATACAGGGTGTTACATAATAGTGTCACAACTTGAGGGGGTAACTCGTAAAATCGTATAAATAAAGGTCCGCAGAAGCTTCGTTACGGAGCTACAGGGTGTTGAAATTTCCGAAAAAAAATTGTTTTTCTTCAAACCTCCTGTAGTTTTTGAGATATTCAGTCCAAGTTTGGAATGCAAGATATTTTTATATTTACACGTCCTAGATTTCAACTGAAATTCACAAGGTATTTTCTTTTCCGAGGCCATGTCTCATTTAGCCCTTTCAAACTTTTTTGAAGTATGCCACTGATCAGCGTACAATCAATTTTAGTTATCTTCGTTCAATTTAGAAACTTTTTTGACACCTGTAATTTTTTCGTATCTCCAACTGTTTTCGAGTGAGAAACAATTGAATTTGAATTATTTGAATTGTTTGTTTTTCGCTAACTAAAAAAAAATAATAGAAATACTCGATAGATATGCCCAAAATTTGCTTTTATTTTGTCTTATTTTGATAGCTCGTCTTCTGAGACTCAACTTATACTTATTCATATCAAACTAGAAAAACAACAATTAATAACTAATAAAATTGCTTGGAAGTATCCTCCTCTTGCAAGAATACAGGCCTCTGTCCTTCTACGTATATTATCAAGCACTCTTTGAAATATTCCTGGGGTATCTCTTATCGTGTCACAGGAAGTTATTATTCGATTTCTCAATTCTTCTACAATGTTCACAGGAGTGGTATAAACTGAACTTTTGAGGCGTCCCTATAAGAAAAAGACTAAACTATTTAAGTCTGGGGACCTAAGAGGACATGGTTCTGGCCCACCTCGACCTCTCCATCGGTTGTTGAATGTATAATTCAAGAAATTCCCTAGCTTCTCCACTGAAATGAGCTGGTGCCCCGTTATGCATAAACCACATTATGTTTCTCACCAAAAGTGGCACATCCTCGAGCAATAAAGGTAACTGCTCCTCAAGAAATTGCCGATAAACGTGACCGTTTAGTCTGTTATGCAGAAAAAAGTGGCCCAATCAAATAATTTCCAATTATTCCGACCCAGGCATTTAGTGATAATAGTTCTTGCTGATGAGATTTTTCAATCAAATGGGGGTTTTCCTTAGCTCAATAATGATTATTGTGAAAATTTGTGATAGCAGTTCTCGAAAAGTTAGCTACGTCTGTGAACATCATTTCACTATCAAAATGAGCATTTTGTCTAATTTTATCTAAGAACCATCGGCAGAAATTCAGTCTTGAAGGGAAATCTCGAGGAAGTAGAATTTTGACGCGTTTAATATGAAACGGGTACAACAAGAAGGTCGTGGAGAGTCCTCCAACCTAGAACATGTGGAATATTCAACTGATTTACAATTTTTCTTGTACTCACATGAGGATTCAAATCAATACAATTCAAAACTGCTTCCTCAATATCTGAAGTTCTCATACTTTGAGTTCCACCTTTTAAATGATTATTTGTAGTAAAAGTACCAGTTTCCCTCAACGTTATGTGTATATTTGAAAATGTTCGCCTGTCTGGTGTTACTCGATTTGGAAAGCGCACCTGATATAATCGCCTAGCTTCTGTTATGTTTCCGTCAGCCAGACCGACCGTACATGTAATGGATATCAGCCTATTCGGCCTTAGTAAAATTATTATAACTTCAACAGTCTTGAAGACACTGGTTCAACTTTAGCAACTGCCAAATAAATAAATAAATGTAAAAAGTCAAAGCCTACTTGCCATATTTTTGATTAGAAGTGCTTTCAATTCAGCGAATGCATACAATCGTTTAATAATTTTTTGCTCGAGAACGGTCGGAGATACGAAAACACTACAGGTGTCAAAAAAGTTTCTAAATTGAACGAAAATGACGAAAATTGATTTCACGCTGATCAGTGACGTACTGCAAAATAGTTTGATAGGGCAAAAGAAGTATGGTTCCAGAAAAGAAAATACCTTGTAAATTCTAGTTAAATGTTAGGATCTGTAATGATGGAGGCTGTAAAAAATAACTTGCATTCCAAATTTGGGATGAATATCTCAAAAACTGCAGGAGTTTTGAAGAAAAAGCCAATTTCCTTCCGGAAATTTTAACACCCTGTAGCTCCGTAACGAAGCTTTTGCGGACCTATGTTTGTAAAAAAGATTTTTCTTGAAATTGCACGTAGATTCACCCCCTCAAGTTGTGACATACTATTATGTAACACCATGTATAGTGACAATTTGTTCAGTTTATGTGAAACTCGGTAATAACAGTTTCGTTCATTCTCTTATGCATTCATTTGAAAAAGGACTTCATCACTATTTCGCATTTGATAATCGTTGAATATCTCCCCTATCTTTTCTTGTTCAATAATCTCCTTATCTTTTCTGGACCATTTGAATTTGTAGGAGTGGAGATTGAACATTTTTGGAACTATTTGCAAATTTACGTATCAAAAGTAGTGGAGTTTTCAAGTTTATAATTACCGACGCGTTGCACGTTATTCGATTGGTATCGTTGATCTTGGATCCGTACCCGGCTCCGGCATGTTTATTGCTGAACCTAAACTCTAAATCGTGTTATCCAATTTTCAATTGATTTGGTCGATGGCGCATCACGAATGTGGCGTATCTTGAAGCGAATACAGAACTTATGCTGCGCTGTGATTGACGAAAAACCATTGGTTGGTATAATTCAATATCGTAGATTCACTGCTTTCCAACCCAGCGTTCCATAGCAAGCATGACATCTTGCTCGTATTTCTCAATCGAAAACAATTTGATTTTTAATCGGACACTGGATCTCTTGTTGGTATTTCGTTATATACAGTGACAGTGAGAAGTACAGAGTAAAATTTATTACTTCTTACTCTCCATTTCTTGGCAAAAATGCTCAGGGGGATACGATTTTCGCTATCAAAACAAAATTTTATCGAGAAGAGCCTATTTTTCTTATCTGTAATGTCCTTTAATGGGAGTCTGCGATGAATAGTGTTCAAAATATAGGGAGTTTCATCTAAAAAAATCAGTTCACATTTTTCATTCATCATTCAAACATTTGTTACGCAGGTAGACGGAAACTTTTGTTTCCGTAAAAACGTTTTTGTTGTCAGTTCGCAGTACACGTGGAGAATTCAAAATGATCGGTTGTGCGATACATCTGTGTTTGGATTTCTAATCCAGACTAATTAGTACGGTGAATTTTGGTAACATGGACTGGAAAGTAGAAGCAAGGACGGAACCTCCAGATTCCGGTGGAACGAAAACGGATGAGTACACTGATTCCAATATTCACAATATTTTCACACCAAGCTTACTGTTGCAATCCCTCAATTTGTTAAACGATAAAGAAATAGATATCATCGAATTCAATAACGAATTATTCACGCAAATCAAATCATAGTCCGAAAAACCCCATCAATAAACAATACTCAAACATCATCAATAAACAATACTCAAACATCATCAATAAACAACACTCCAACAAAAGAATCACTAGCCAATTCACCAACAAATAGTCGCTCTCAAAAACCACCTAGAATAACTTCTTTCGACATGACAGATATTGGCCCCTTTAAAGGTCAGGACGGTAATATAGGTTCATTCACGTCCTATGAGCTGGCTCGGTGGCGTATGGGATATGATGCTCGTCTCCTGCGCAGAGTTACCTGGTTTCAATCCCCACAAAGTCGGTGCGATTTTTCGGATTCTGGGAATCGCTTGAGTATCCATATTTCGGAGGAGATGTAAAGCTGTCGGTTCTGTCTACCAGAAATGTGTTGGACATTAAAGATTCCTTCCCTTGATACGAGAGGGGTTCAGCAAAATTTCTGGGTTAGTGAGGTGGCAGAATTCCCCGGCGTGTCATTAGCCGAAAGGCAGAAATAGAGCACGTAAAAGAAAAAACAAACAAACAAACTCACTATGATTCTAGGTCGAATAATTTACAATAACAAACTGATAAGCGAAAATATAATCATTATATCTAAGCTATATATTTTTATCAAGGGTAGGTGTAATTAGAAATGTTGTGACGGATAGTACCGAAAACGAAATATTGGAAAATATTCAATCTTTATATGCTAAGCAATTCAAAATTATAGAAGTTAAAAGAATGCAGAAAAGCATTAGAGATCAAAATAACAAACGGATAGATAAATATTTACCTTTACCTATAGTATTGGTAACATTTAAAGGTCAGGAACTACTGGAAAAAGATTAAATATATAGAGTTGAATGTCCCGTACAACGATATATACAAACAGTAGTGGGGAAAACCACAAACCATCATTAACTAGTTCAAACTGTAATGGGGGCTGATTTGTTGGCTGTTGTTTTAACTGAAACTCATATCGCGACTGAAATCGAGGAATCAGAAACGTATATACAAGGATATAACAGTTTTAAACAGTTATCTGAGAGCAGACATACGGGAAGGGTGACAATAGTTGAGAAAAGGGAGGTAAAATGTGAGGGAGTGGGGAAATTTAGCGTTGACAAAGAAAACTGGTGTATCATAATAAAAGTGCAGATAAATGACGAATCTGTCATAATAGGAGGAATATACCGATCACCTAGTGGTAAGGAACTTTTGTTCTTGAATTTTTTCGAAAGATTGTTAGAGAATGATTATATAAGTGGAAGCAGTGTCGTTTTAACAGGAGATTTCAATATCAATTTACAGGAAAATAATAAATAAATAAGAAGATTATCACAACGTCAGGAGCTTTAAGACAAATTATACAACATCCTACAAGATGTACAAAGCAATCCAAAACATTAGTTGACCATTTGTATACTAATATAGCATATGGCAATACGCCATGATTTCTGACCATGAAATAATCGAAACGAAATTCGAATTGGATGATGGCGAAATTAAAAAAAATCGTTTCTAGTAGAGATTTTTCGGAAGGGAAAATTCGGGAAATAATTTTACATTCATTGGAACAGGATTGGAATAGTACATCAAGTAACGTCAATGTTTTATATAAGAATTTAATGATGAATGTCGAAGAGGTAGTTGATAAGATATCTCCATTGCAGGTGTGTGTGTTAAAACAGTGACTAAAGGGTGGATCAATACTGAAGTGAAACAAGCACAAAAACTCAGGGACGAACATTATAAACTTTTTAAATATACGTCAAATATGAAATACTTTGAAAAATATGAGCAGGAGTGGAATTCAGTAATTAGCACGATTTGAAGAAAGGAAAAAAAGTGGTATGAAAATGAGAATAATAAAAATAAAAACAATAGCCAAAAATGTGGAAAACTTTGAAGCAACTTGTAAACAGGAGTGAAAAATCAATATATTTTTCTCTTCTGAATTTGGGATACCAAAACATCAGTATTGAAAGTACTTTGAATTCTCTTTTTGTTGACAGCATAAAGAATATAGTAGATACTATACCATTTCCGGATTTGAGCTTTCAAGAGGTGAAAATTAAAGTAGATGGTTCCTTTAACGCTTTTTCGAAAATCTCATTGAATAAACTGAATCCCACAATCAAAAACCTAAAAAGCAAGTCGTCTAGTGATGATTTTTTGATTGTTAGTTTATTAAAGAAATTCTTTCCTGCAGTGGGATATCCCCTACTCCATTTAATAAATACTTCACTTGAAACTGGGAAACTACCATCTGTTTTGAAACTGTATAGAACGACTTCAGGTTCTTCAGAATAAGGCTATGAGAGTTTTGTTGGGATGCAGTAGGTTCATGAGGGTGGCTGGTATGTTGAGTTCTATAAAATTTATCTGTATTCAGAAAATGATAGAAGAAGTCAATTTAATATTTATCTTTAAAATGAAAAATAATCTTGTTGCTTCATGCTTATCACATTTCCTTGAGAAAAGAGCAACTTGATGTCTTATAATTTGAGAACAGGCGAGAATTATTTCATCAATAAGCATCAGACGAGAGGTTTTGAAAAAACCCTGTGGAGTGATGGTTTGAAATTGTTCAATTAGCTACCACTACTTGTGAGAACTGTCCAGACTGTTCGGGTGTTCAGAGCTCGACTGAGGGCAACATACTTTTAAGAATCATTTGGATGTATTTCTATTTATTTTTGATAAAGGGATTGTGAAATCTAAATTCTTGTAATGGCATTTGCTAATTAAATAAATATCATTTCATTTCATTCCATTTCAATTCAATTCAATGTCGTGTATGCTTGCGATTCGGCCACATTCCCGATCAATGCAAAAATCAAAATGAGAGATGAAAAAAATGCGGTGGAGATCATTCTGTACAAAATTGTGATGAAAGCACCTAAGTGTATTCATTGTCGTTATAATCATCACAGCACAAACTCTGAACGATGTCCAGAGTTCGCAAAACAGAAAGGTATTAAAAAAATTATGGCTTACGAAATAAATATTTCATATAGAGAAGCGCAAGAGAAAAAGTACTAGCTATGCTACAGTCCTTAGGAATTCCACCCAAAGAAATTCAATCAAATATTAGCGAAGATCTTAGAAGAACTTATAATGAAATTATTCCAATCCCAAGTATCTCAAACATTCGTGGAACATGTCTTAATGAAAATATTCCGAAAGACGATATTATTACCTTCAATAAAAACTTAAATCAATACAACATAGTTGAATTGATTGTTGACGCAGTCAACGCTGTCCTACTCAAAAAACTGTCAATCGAAAACCCATCAGA
Organism: Cryptolaemus montrouzieri; assembly: GCA_013387265.2. NCBI lineage: Eukaryota > Metazoa > Arthropoda > Insecta > Coleoptera > Coccinellidae > Cryptolaemus > Cryptolaemus montrouzieri. Next base: position 85,916,218 of record JABFTP020000185.1, read on the forward strand.
ATTAATACGTTATGTAAAAAATATTATCAATAGCTGTTCAAATAAAACGAAAAGTAACAACTCCAAGATAGATTCTGTTAATGTCTTGCACCCAAAGCAATAACACTTTATATTCCAACAATGTTCATATTTTACAGTGGGATGCTATGTCATTAGTAGCAAACAAACCCACTTTTCAAAATTTGATGAACAGACTGGGGTTGACATAGCTTTAACATCAGAGACTTGGTTCAAAAACAATACTATTCACAAAATTTCATTCTAGAAAGACAGGATAGGCCGGATGGTGAAGGAGCGGCTATTCTTCTTAGAGATAATATTGTTTACAAAAAATTGGCTCTGCAATATACACCTCCGGGTATTGTGGCAGCAGCAATTGAAATACAAACCGAACAAAAAAAATTTTTGAACTTGGTTTCCATTTATGTCAACCTTAGATTGAATATATCATCCACAGCTTGGGATAGATTTTTTATCTCATATTCCAACACCGTATATAATAGGATTTTAACTCTCATCATTTCAGTTGGGGCAACATTTTTAATGATAATAAAGGCTTACAATTCTTAAAATCTATAGAAAATTGGGATCTCATTATCATGAATGACGGCAACCAAACTCTGAATGGGTCTTATAATAGAAATAGCACCGCAGTTGACATCTCCTTGTGTTCCCCGAATATATCTACAACATTCAAATTGAAAGTTGGAATAGACACACGCGGCTCAAATCACTATCCAATAAGTATTACCTCCAAAACTGTGGGCTTAGAAACTGTCACAATTATTGGTTCAAAAGAATGAAATCTGAACTTGGCTTATTGTCATAAATATGCCGAAATGGTGGACGAATATGTGTCACAAACAGAAAACGTGGCATACTATTACTTCATCGTTATAATGAAAAAGCAGCTTCAATATCAATGGAAGAAGAAAAAATTCTTCGGTAGAGAATACAAAAAACAAAATCAAAAATATGGTGGAATGATGCAGTGCAGTCAGGCTGTTGCAAATAGGAAATAAGCATTAACAATTTTCAATCAGCAACCGCCTTTGAAAAATTTCTTAGCATATCAACGATCAGACGCTGTAGTGAAAAAAACGACGAAATTGATTCGAAGAAATAGTTGGAGAACATTCTGTAATTCTATAAACAAATCAACTCCGATCAAAGAAATATGGAATAAAGTTAAATCTCTGAAACACTCCAAGGTGCAGTCGACTCTCCCAATAAAATTCAACAACTGGTCCGAGGAATTCTTCAATTCTTCTGTCAACAAACCTTTTGAAATGTCAAATGATCCAAATCCGAATGATTTTCCTTCGAAGCCTTTAACTTTTAAAGAAATGTTGGTCTCTCTTCGTTGTCACAACAACACCGCTCCAGGAATTGATAATATACACTATTCAATGATTTCCAATTTGAGTATTCAAAGTAAAAGATCTCTCTTGCAAATCATTTATGAATTTTGGTCCGGAGATGATCTACTATCTGAATGGAAAAATGTTTCGTAATACCTATTTTAAAATTTGGCAAACCTTCTACCTCCGCATCTTAATATGGACCTATCTCTCTTTGTTCTTGTATGTTGAAGATCTAAGAACGCTGAATAAAAAATAGGTTAGAGTGGTGATTGGAGCGCTACAAAAAAATGTCTCATTCTCAATTCGGTTTCAGGCGAGGATCTTCTACCCACGAAAGTATTTTAAGCCTTCTTACTGAAGTCAATATAGGTTTATGCAACAATCAAACTATCGTAGCAGTATTTCTCGATATTTTAGGAGCATACAATTATATTCTTATGGATATGCTATATCAAGACTTGATTTCTATTGGAATACCCCCAAATTTGGTTTCGATTATATTAAAAATTTTCCTGAACCGTAATGTTGTTTTGAGGATTAATGGTCATAATTCAGAATGTCTGGAGACTTCTGTAGGATTACGTCAAATAGATATTCTATCGCCGATTCTGAATCTAGAAATTGTAATCCCTAATTATGTAAAAATAGTACAATATGCCGACGACTTATGTGTATTCACATCGGCAAAACCACTTGCCGTAGCCTTAAGGCAAATCGTAAATGGCCTCAGTTGTGTGTTAGATTTTCTTAAGAGTAAGAATCTGGAAATAAGTACTCCAAAATGTTCAGGTATGGTGTTCTCTACTCACAAAGTTATTTTACCTCCAGATTGTGCTTAGATGGATTCGAACTACCGATCAGAAATGAAACCAAATTTCTGGGTCTAATCATTGACAACAAACTTAAATTAAAACCTCATATAAATCACAAACTACAGAAAGCAGAAATGGGACTAAATATCATCAGATCAATTTGCAACACAAGATGGGGTGCTCTCCTGCAGTTTCCTTTACATTCTACAGAGCATTTATGAGGTCAGTCATAGATTATTGCTCCTACTTTTACAGAAAAGCTAATAAGAGCAGCCTTAAACTAATCGAGGTTTCCAATATAATTGTTTGAGACAATGCTTAGGAGCACTAAGTTCCAGCATCTTACTGTCCGAATCTGGAGAAACTCCGATGAAAATTCGCTATGAATTTTTGTGTTCAAAATTCTTAATAAAATTGCGAAGTGAAAAAAGTGTCATACATAGCAGTATTTACAGTCTCAGCATCATCAACCTAACAATTCCTTACTGGAGAAATAAAAAATGCCAGTCAATCGTAGACGCGTTCACCGATAACATAGAAAACTAGAACTCCCTGTATACCAATGCTATCCACCCCAACTTTACCAGTACTGACTATTACTCATATCACTGTTTCCAACAGTGTAACTTTAGATGCTACATTCAATGATTTTGACAATCTTCGAATTGGAACCAAATATCATATACTCATTGATAAATATTTCAGAAACTATCGTGAAATACATACTGACGGCTCAATTATCGAAGATTGTTCGGGATGTGCAATGTATGACCCAGGAGCAGAATATGAAATGCTATTACATCTTCCACATCCATTTTCTATATTTTCATGTGAAATTATTGAAATTATGGCTTGTAGAATGATAAATGAACGAAACTTTCTTATAATATCAGACTCAAGAAGTGTCTCAGAATAAATTGCAAACTATAATTTTACATTTATATATATATATATATATATATATATATATATATATATATATATATATATATATATATATATATATATATATATATATATATATATATATATATATATATATATATATATATATATATATATATATATATATATATATATATATATATATATATATATATATATATATATATATATATATATATATATATATATATATATATATATATATATATATATATATATATATATATATAATATATATATATATATATATATATATATATATATATATATATATATATATATATATATATATATATATATATATATATATATATATATATATATATATATATATATATATATATATATATATATATATATATATATATATATATATATATATATATATATATATATAAATTTTATGGCTCGCTCTCACAAAGGTATGTATTATTGGTAATGAAAATGTGCTAAATAGAATTTTCATAAATCAATCAAGCAATCTACATACAATAAATGGGTTCAGACATTCTCGGAAGATAGTAAAGGAGCAAAATATAAGAACCATGTCAACTATATCCCACTAAAGAGACAATGGTTCAGCAATGTTTCAAGTCAACGAAAATTCATTTTAACGATAAGGAGACTTCGTTCATTGCATGGTCTATTTGGAACACCCATGTTTAGAATTGGGTTAAACTCTGACCCATTCTGCCTGTGTGGCGAAGAAGGAACTCTAGAACACCAGTTGTTGACATGTACACAATATTCCTGAAAGGACACAAATGCTAGAAAAAATTTATTTGATCTTAAAGAATGGCCCTATTAATCTAGACGATATAATTAAATCTAATAATTATGAGGTACACAGTATACTTCACAAAGTTTTAAACAACTGTGGAAGATATATATTTTTTTTGAGTGAAAGTACACATTTGGAGTTGAATCAGAATCTATTTAGGAACTGAAACTAGGATTATATGGCGTATGAAATAAAAACCAAAAAATTGTCAGTTTGGTTTAATGAAGTCATCTCCTCACTCTCTGAACCCCTCAACTAAGAATCTTGATAGGGAAAAAAGATAGAGTAACCACACCTTCTAATCGGAAAAATTTTTTCTTTGAATGAATGAATTATTTATTCAGTACGTAAGGCCACAAAAGTGTGGATGTACACGTCAAGTCAAGTTAATAACAAATAAATAAAACAATAACAGGAAAATACAAATATTAGGAAGATCATTTGAAATCAATAGCTTTTTAACGTTTCTCCAAAATGGCTCATATGCTAGAACTCTGTACCTAACTGGCAATTTGTTGAAGAGTTTTGATCGCATATAAAGTGGTGACTTTTCGAATTTGCTAGTGTTATGGAGCGTGGTTCTAAGCATATTTCCAGATCGAGACGACGAGAGGACAGTCAATATGTAAATGCAGGGAAAAGTCCAGACTGAATTTTGAAAAAATATGGTCTACAACTATCTGTAGGCTGTAATCCAAAAATTACCCGCATGAGCTCTTTTCGACACTTACACACCCGGTCGCGTCCCATCGAATCCCCCATAGAAATATTTTACTAAACAGATGACAGTACGCTAAGGAATAATAAATTGATAACAAATTACTCTGATCCAGTACATTCCTCAATCTCAGAATGGCAAAGTGAGCAGAATTGATCCTTTCGCACACTGTATCTATATGAACATCCCAACATAGGGTTTCGTTGATGTATAGCCCCAAAAATCGAGTTTGTTGACTAGATTGAATATTACTACCATTTAACTGAAAAATTCCTTCTTGACCTGATCTGAGGGAGAACCTCATCAGAACAGTTTTGCTCTGATTCACCACCAGCACGTTTGATCGACACCATGTGAAGAACCGCCCCGTCACACTTTCGACTTTCGCAACAAGTTCCTCAGGAGTCTGCGCTGCTAGAGCCACTGAGGTATCATCAGCAAACATGACCATAAAATCACTACGAATCCCTTCGGGTAACTCGTTGACGAACAATAGAAAAATGAGTGGCCCCAGCACAGACCCCTGAGGAACGCCTGTGCCCACTTCATAACTCACAGAATGTGAACTGCCCACCTTAACGTAAGATGACCTATTACTCAAATAAGATCTAAGCCAGTCCTGCGTAACACCCCTGAATCCCAATGCATAGCATTTATCCAGTATAAAGTTGAAAAACAAAACCTCGAATGCAATTGAAAGATCGAAGAAAATTCCTGCTACTGCTATACTCTGATCTGGATTATTGTAAACAAAGTTCATGAATTTAAGAGTTGCTGTTTCGGGTGATCTCCCAGCTCCATAACCATGTTGTGCGTCAGCCAGCAGAATATACTCTGCTAAAAAAGCCAACATTTTGTCACAAAAGACTCTTTCCATCGCTCTTGATAGTGTGTTTAAGATCGAAACAGGCCTGTAGTTCATCAGATCGGTCTTGTGCCCTTTCTTGTAAATAGGTACAACAGCTGCCATCTTGAGCAGGGATGGAAAAACCCCCGTTGCCCAGATAAATGGATTAGGAAAGCTTCGTTAGGTGAAATTATAAGGATGGGCACCACTCTTTAGTTTGGATGTGTTATTCTACATTGTAACAAAGTGATTTTCGTTTTCCGTTCGAATCTTCTTTGCCGATATTGAATTCTGTTTTGATCAGGATTGATCCCACACACGCTTGGTTTTTTGGATGTCCTCGCTTGATTACCATAAACTTAATTATACTGGAAACCGTCTCTGAAGCGGTGTGACCAATCACATCTAATAGCCAGATTTTGCGATTAGATCAAGAACTGAGATTGTGATAGATGGGACAGAAGGTTCGTGTAAGATTCATGAAAACCATTCAGTTAATTTTACCTCATTTTGATTCTCGTTCGGTGAATTATTTTTCCTGAAATTTGGTGAGTCACTTAATTAGCTGATGCCTCTATACATGCATTATTATTTCAGTAGATTTTGTTTGTTATTGTAAATTATTCCGTGCCAATTTCAGCAGTAATCGTAGTGAAATTGATGTCGCTATATTCCGCAAATATATCATGCATATATTCAGGAAAGTAACAAATTATTTAGTTCCGTTGTTTTCGCTTGTAATTATAAATTATTTCACGCCGGCTGTGGTAGAAATTGTGATGAAATTGGTTCTGCTATTTTCCGAAAATTTAACAAACGAGTGTGGACCGAAAACGATAAAATATCTAGAACCATCAAATCGTTATTGTTTGTTTGTAAAGTTAATTAATCTTAGCCAAACAGACATTTTACCACTTTCACATGGCCATCTCCTATTTAGTGTTTGCTACTGATAATCCTTAGAAAGATTCACGTACTGACGATTAGAGTATTAGGTTTGGGAGTGTCTACTGCACTCTGTTATGCTGTTCTCCCACAGACGCTACAGTAGCATTTGTAGAATCACGAATACTCCGGATTGATTACAGAAATCACTCATTTTGTGATTTTCGAGACATCTGTCGGTTTAGTGGATGCTCCCGCATACACGCAGTGTACGGATGTGGAAGTACCTACCGCGCCAAATAGTACTGTTTTCCCTACAAATAATGCAGTGCTATTCCTGAGGTCTCTTTTAATTCACCGTTTCAGACATAGAACGGCTTCTTGGCGTCCTATTATAGGTTTTGCTAGTTGAATTATTAAACCGAGTTAAAATAGTTAATTGATTCCGCCGTTACTACGTGTTCGTTAATCATGATGATAATAAGAAATTAAACTATCACAAGAGATTTATTGAAAAACAGGATTGCTATTATCTTCAGCTTAAAACAAGTATTGAACTAAAGTTGAATATATATATAAAAAAAAATTCTTCTATCAGATGTGATTTAGGAAGATTGACTCAATATTCCAGGGGTAATCGATCAAAAAACTTATGGCACATATTGGAAAAATATTCTCAAATATAAAACCCATAAAAATAATGAGATAAGTAATGGACAATTGATAGAATACATCGATACTTTAAAACAAAAACTTTCAGTATACTCCATTAGACTACGTGAATATGAAATAAATTCAGATAGAAAATTCCAAAACAAACTATTCAAAAATAATGAAAAACATTTTTACAAATTTATTTCAGGTTCAAATGAAAATATTTCTGGAAATGGAGTTCCTAAAATTGATATTCTAACTGATTATTGGTCTTCAATTTGGGCAGTGCCAAGGCAACAAAATACCAATGCAAGTTGGATTTTGAATGGAAGGTCTCGATTTTCTAAAATAGAATGCATGCAATTTGAAAAATTTTCGAACGAAGATATAACATCAGTTATTAAGCACACAAAAAATTGGAAATCTCTAGGTGTTGATGGTATTCATAACTTTTGGTTCAAGAAATTCTCTTGCGTTCATGAAAAATTGGCTGAATATTTTTCATTTATAATAAAGAACCCCTCAGCTACTCCTTTATTTTTCACACAAGGAATTACTTATTTGAAATCGAAAAGTGATAATACTATTGATCCGTCTCAATATAGACCAATTACTTGCCTTCCAACAATATATAAAATTCTAACTGCATGTATTGCCCAAAAAATTTATGCACATTTGGAGAATTATAATATTCTTTCCGAACATCAAGAAGGATGTAGAAAAAAACACCTTGGTACTAAAGAGCAACTTGTAATTGATTCTGTTGCTCAAACTAAGAAGAGAAATATTCATACAGCCTTCATTGATTACCAAAAGGCTTTTGATAGTTCTCCCCATTCAGGGCTTCAAGAAATTTTGGAAATTTATAAAATTGATAAGACACTCCGTCTTTTTCTTGAATTTGTAATGAAAAATTGGAGAACCAATCTTCATTTAAATATTTCAAAACAATCGTTAAAATCCGAAGTAATTCCAATCAAAAGAGGCATTTTTCAAGGTGATTCTTTAAGTGCTCTTTGGTTTTGTCTTTGCCTCAATCCATTATCTCATGAATTAAATGCTACTAGTTTCGGCTTCAAAATAAAGAGTCTATTAACTGAAATCAAATTGAGTCACTTAATTTATTTAGATGATATTAAATTATATGCCGGAACCAGATCTCATTTAAAAAGTCTACTTGAGATTACTTTCAATTATTCCAATGATATTCATATGAAATTTGGTCTTCCAAAATGTAAAAATCTTTCTATTGAAAAGGAAAGATCACCTCTGATTATATAAAGATTTCCAATATCGAAATCGAGCCAATGCATCAAGGAGATACATATAAATATCTTGGATTTTGTCAAGAGAAGACAATTAACCATAGCAGCACTAAAGAAAATATTAGAAGTTCATATTACAAAAGACTTAGAATTATCATCAAGAGTTATTTAACTAGTAAAACCTTTTCAGAGCTATCAACTCCTATGCTGTTCCTATTCTTACATCTTCTTTTGGAATTATTAAATGGTCTAAAACTGATCTAAATGAATTACAATGTCAAACCAGGAAAATGTTCTGTAAATATCATAAGCACCACCCAAAGTCAGCTGTTCAAAGAGTTACACTACCTAGACATCTTGGAGGTCGTGGATTAATTGATTTGAATAATCTTCATAATAAACAGATTTTTCATCTACGTTCCCATTGTCATGATAAACAGAGAACGTCTAAATTACATGATATTGTTATTGCTTCAGATTATAATCTTACACCTCTGAACTTGACAATGCAAAAGGTAGATTTTGATATATTTGATGATAATTCTAAAAGAGAAAGTTGGATGCAGAAGGAATTACACGGAAGTTTGAAGTTGATCTATGGGTGGAAAATGATGGCCATTTTTGAAACGAAGTGAAGCGAAAGTAGAATCGTTCGTTCTCTGGTTATTGTAATCTAATTGGTGCTCTTTATATCTCGTTTTGAAGGAACGACCAGTCTGACCTATATAGATGCCTTCACGTCGATACAACAGGACAATCGTAAACTCTAGTGTTGTCAAATTTATCAGTTTTATCTTTACTTTAAAAAAAATCCTGGGAGAGTTTCATGTTGGTCTTGAAAACTACTTTTTTATTCTGTTCTGAGATGACATTCGCAATTTTTCATTGAAAGGGCCAGAGCAGGTTGATAAAATATATCTATATTAGTTGGTTTCATACGTGAGTAAATTTTATGGTATGCTATTTGTGTTCTTTATTTTCTGATCATTCTGTTTATTATATTTGAGGATAACCATTGATCTTAACTATTTCTTCAATATCAATATCAAATATTTTCTTTGGATAATAGCAGAGAGAAGGCCCTAGGAATCATTGAATTAAACTCAGCTCATTTATGAGATTTTGGGTGTGTCAAGTCATAACTGATGCAAATATTAGTAAAGGTGAGTTTTCGATAAATATGGTGTTACATAATAGTATGTCACAACTTAAGAGGGTAAATCTACGTGCAATTTTAAGTAAAAACGTTTATATAAACATAGGTCTGCAAAAGCTTCGTTACGAAGCTATAGTTTCCAGAAAAATTGTTTTTTTTCAAAACTCCTGCAGTTTTCGAGATATTCAACCCAAATTCGGACTGCAAGATATTTTTTACAGCCTTCATCATTACACGTCTTGAATTTCAACTAAAATCTACAAGGTGTCTCCTTTTCCGGAGTCATGTCTCCTTTTTGCCCTTCAAACTTTCTTGCAGTACGTCACTGATCAGCGTACAATCAAATTTCGTCAGCCTCGTCCAATTTAGAAACGTTTTTGACATCTCTAATTTTTCGTATTCCCAACCGTTCTCGAGAATGAAATTATTATACGATTGTATGCATTCGCTGAATTGAAAGCACTTCTAATTAAAAAAATGACAAGTAGGCTTTGCTTTTTTTCATTTATTTATTCATTTTGACAGTTGCTAAAGTTAAGCCAGTGTCTGCTCGAATTGTTTATCAAATTAACGATTAAATTTAAGACTTTTGAAGTTATTATTGTAAGAAAAAACGGCTAATTTTACTAACGCCGAATTGGCTGTTATCCATTACGTGTACGGTCTGGCTGACGGAAACACAACAGAAGCTAGGCGATTATATCAGTTGCGCTTTCCAAATCGAGTAACACCAGATACGCGAACATTTTCAAATATCCACACAGGGTTGGGGAAAACTGGTACTTTTAATGCAAATAATCATTTAAAAGGTGCATCTATGAGTACTTCAGATATTGAGGAAGCAGTTTTGAATTGTATTGATTCAAATCCTTATGTGAGTACGAGAAAAATTGGAAATTAGTTGAATATTTCATATGTTCTAGTTTGGAGGATTCTCCACGACTTTTTCTTGTACCCGTTTCATATTCAACGCGTCCAAACTCTACTTCTTCGAGATTTTCCTTCAAGACTGAATTTCTGCCGATGGTTCTTAGATGAAATTAGAGAAAATGCCCATTTTGAAAGTGAAATAATGTTCACAGGCGAAGCTATAATGTATCACAAATTTTCACAATAATCATTATGGCGAAGTTAAGTTTTAAACGGTCCCACAATTTTGAGAACTCGAGAATACTCATAATGGGGTTCATACATGACAAGGCACCAGCACATTTCAGTGGCACAATTCTTGAATAATACATTCAACAACCAATGGAACGGTCGGGGTGGGCCAGAATTATGGCCTCCTAGTTTCCCAGACTTAAATATTTTAGACATTTTCTTATGGGGATACCTCAAAAGTTTAGTTTATACCACTCCAGTGAAGACTGTAGAAGAATTGAGAAGTCGAATATTATCCTTTTGTGACACGATAAGAAATACACTAGGAATATTTCAAAGAGTGTGTGATAATATGCGTAGAAGGACAGAGACCTGTATTCTTGCAGGTGGAGGACATTTCCAGCAATTTATCTGGTTTTTAATTGTTCTTTTTCAGTTCGATATTGAATAAGTATAAGTTAAGTCTCAGAAGACGAGTTTTCAAAATAAAAGCAAATTTTGAGCATACCTGTCGAGTATTTCTATTATTTCTTTTTTATTTAACGAATAACATACAATATAATTCAAAATCAATAATTTTTCACTCGAAAACGGTTGGATATACGAAAAAATTACAAGTGTCAAAAAAGTTTCTAATATGGACGAAGATGACGAAAATTGATTGCACGCTGATCTGCAAAAAAGTTTGAAAAGGCAAAACGAGACATGGCTTCAAAAAAGAAAACACCTCGTAAATTTCAGTTAGAATCTAGGACGTGTAATGATGAAGGCTGTAAAAAATAGCTTGCCTTCCAAATTTGGGCTGAATATCACAAAAACTGTAGGAGTTTTGAAGAAAAAACCAATTTCTTCCGGAAATTTCAACACCCTGTAGCTCAGTAACGAAGCTTTTGCGGACCTATGCTTATAAAAACTTTTTTTCTTAAAATTGCACGTATATTAACCCCTCCAGCTGTGACATACTATTATGTAACAGCCTGTTTATCAAAAATCACAGACTTTCTTCAAAAAGAGAACATAAGTGAAATACCCAAAGATAAAACTATAGATATCCAAAAATCATTAAAAACAGCGCTGAAAGAAATTTCACCGATAACACTAACAAAACCAGTCAATTCCTTCGTAAATCTGAATCTCGGACCTCCAAAACTTTACGGTCCTGTAAAAAATCACAAAGACAATGTTCCAATGCATGAAGTAGTATCATTCATGAATAATCCAATACATGCATTGGCAGAAGAATTAAATCTTGTATTAAAATATTCAAAAATTTTTTCCTAATATTCAATAAAAAACTCAATACAATTAACACAAAAATTAAAACAAATCAAATCATATTTAATCAGCTTGGATGTAGATAAGATGTTTTTCGATATCCCAGAAGACGAATGCCTTCCATTGGTCTCAGACATCTTGATAAAATCACTAGTTAATTCGGTTGTACCAAATGATTTCATGTTTTTGCTCCAGTTGTGCCTACAACAGAATTATTTCAAGTTCAATAACAAATTCTATGAACTACCTCACGGTCTACCGATTGAATCACCATTAAGTTCTTTACTAGCTGACATTTTCATGGCGTGCATTGAAGAAATAATATTCAATTCCTCCTAATCAAAATCAGTACATTTTTGGTATAGATATGTGGCCAATATACTAGCATGATTCATAGGAACCTCTAGACAACTAGATCAATTTTTAACATACATCAATAGCATTCATCCCGAAATTAAATTCGGAATAGAGAGAGAATTCAATAATCAGATTCACTTTTAAGACCTAACAATCACTATTAAAAATAGAACACTAAATTTTGATATATATCGAAAACCAACCTTTACTGATATTTGCATCCCTTATGATCCAAAACACTCATAAATACGTTGCGTTTAAATCAATGATTCATAGGGCTTTCTCTCTACCATTATCCGAAGAAAATATGTCCAGAGAAGTGTCAACTATTGAAGGAATAGCTAAGACCAATGGTTATCCCTCAAATTTAATACACGGATCAGAAAAAAAAAACAAATACTAATAGCATGTCATAACATTTACCCCACGCATTGAATCAACTAATACAGATAAATATATTTCACTAGCCTATCGAAAATATTGAAAATGTTATCTCAAAACAAAACAAAAAAGTAGCTTTAAAGTATCATATGAATTTCTCCCAGGATTTCTTCAATAATAAAGATAAAACTGATAAATATGACAAAACTGCAGTTTAAAGGTTGTAATTTATGGAATGTGAAAGCGTCTGCATAGGTCATACTAGTCGTTCATTCAAAACTAGATACAAAGGGCATCAATCAGATTATAATACCGAGAGAACCGAAGAAACTACTTTCAATTCACATTGTATCGAAAATGGCCATCATTTTTTCCCCATAGATCAACTTCAAATTATTCACAGAATACCTGAGGGACGAAAGTTAAATTTAATGGAATACATCGAAATTTTTAAACTGCAACAAACCACCTATAGAGATTATCTTCTGAACGACCAGAATGGCCCGGCTTATTCGCCCCTATTTGATATCTTCAAATAATACCTGCTTTTATTATAACTAGTTTATCTTGTTTGCACCTTTATTTATTATTACGCATTTTCAACTTTAATTCAATACTTGATGTCAGCTGAATATGGTCGAGATGCCGAAATTGCAATCCTGATTTTTAACAAATCTCTTGTGATGGTATAATACATAGTTCTATTTCTTATTACTTCAAACCGAGAAAAATAGAGAACGTTCGTCTCGAAGTGGTTGAACTGACTATAAATAAACATTGTTTTGAGCCCGTGATATCAGCTTGTAAACAGAAATATATCTCAATATATATAATTTTATTCATACACCGACCGCCAGATTCCTTTCCGTAGCTAGAACCGTGGAGTAGTTTACCGCTCATCATCACGTCGCTTACCTCAGCTTACATAGTTTTAGCTTGGACTTCACGCTTCAAAATATCACACTAAGGCTTGTACGTATACATCTCTATTATTGTTGAAATGAATATCAACTGTGTAGATATTTTATGGAGCAACAATGTCTTCGACATTGAATATAACCATAGAATCATCTTGCCTCTTTTTAAACCCTGTCAAGTTCGAGTAAGTTTCCTATCCAGTTATATTGAGGCCCCTTTTGAAACTGACATTCTTGGTTATCGCCAACACCTTAGATAACATGAAACTCTTTCGTAGAGAAGACTACGACAAACAAAAACTGCGCCTGAGCTATTCCATACGAAGAAAAACTATAACCACATGATGCTCGATTCGATGGAAAGCATATTTCTGTTTTGTTGGTTTTGAACTAGCCATTGGCTTTCATCAGGTCAATCAATCACCGGAAAACATGGTACCAAGATTTTAATATTTCTCGTTTGTGGTGGTAAAAGTCGGAAATTGAACAAAAATACCCGCCTGAAATAAGCCAATCCAGTTAGAAAAATTGAAATCAAGTTTTGGGAAAAATGTTCTTTTATAGAACGTCAGGACGACTCAAAATTTCTTATGACCATGAGGTGACTTAAAGATCAGTGGTGAAATATTTGGAATTAGAAAGCGATATTTAGGTTGAACAAATATGTTGATAGTAAGAATTTGAGGTTTTGGCTTGAGGCAAATCCCTATTGGATGCGCGAACACCATTCACAGTATCCACATGATTCCTACAAATGGAAAAAAGACTGCTAGCACCTTATCTTTTTGACAGTAATTTAACGGGAGAAATGTATTGGAAACTTTCTAGAGATGGTCCCATTTCAGCTTTGACTGTGCTCTACCCCAATGATAACTAACCTGATATACCCCATGAATCCATATGGTTTCATCAAGATAAGGCTCCTCGGCATTATATTTTGCCAGTGCGAATGTTTTTGAAGGAGGTTTTCGGGAATCGTTGGATTGGCAGAAAATGACCCGTTGAATGCCTACGTTCCGGAGATTTAAATATTTGCAATTACTTTTTATGGGGGTACTCAAAAAGTAAGGTCTACAAATCTTAAGTAGATAATCTCGACGATCTAAGTTCAAAAGTAATGCACGAAATTAATTTGATCCCGCCAGAAACTATCCGTATAGTTATTGACGAATTCGAAGATCGGTTGGGTATTCTCCGAGCTGTTGAAGAAGCTCATTAGAAGTGAAAATTAATTGAATATTCGACTGCGTACATAATGTTTTGGTTTAGTTTCAGTTTGGTTCTCTAGAATTTCACTTCAGTAACGTTCTTCGAAAATAAATTTGATTGATTGATTTCAGAATCTACCATTTTGCGAGTTCGTACGAAGATAGGTACCAAATTACATCATTTCCGACAATCTCCATAATTTTATATTGATATTGAAATTTAGATCGAAAACGCAGTAGAACGAACCAGATAAAATTGTGTTTTTGGTAATACATAATGAGACGGTTCAAGAGGCAACTTGTTGCTGTGGTTGAGGCAATCTTGAATGATCTAATTTAAACAAACCAATTAACAGTGGTGCCCCCCAAGGCTCTGATCTTGGGTCCCTTATTTCTTTCATACAACTCCGATCTGTCCGGTTATCTCAATTAGGAAACAATACATTTTTGTTATCTCCGTTTGACATTTACACACATTCATTTCCTTCTCTTATTTGAAAGTGATTTGTTCTTCAGTGTATAGGACTCAGTCCTCCACTCTTATTTCAATAAATGATAATAGTAATACTTGCACACAAGTACGGACTTCTGTGTGCCTTCCAGTCATATTACATTTATCAACCGGCGCCCGTATTGAAAAATGACTCTATCAGATTATACTACGATAGGCCTGTTGTCGCTGACATGATGGTGACGGATAATAGGTCGGACATAGTGGTGTATGATAAGAGAGCCTGAACAGCAATGCTGGTGGATGTCGCCATACCAAATAATAACAACGTGCTGAAGAAGATCCAGAAGAAAAAGTCCAAATACACAGACCTTGGTATTGAGATCAAGTAGATGTGGCACCACGTTAAAATAGATATCGTTCTTGTCATCATTCCTTCGACTGGGTAATACCCAAGAGTTTGCATGATAGTCTCAAGAAATTAGAAGTGCATCAGAATACTTATATGCAAAAAGCTGTGATTTTCAAAACATACAGGATAGTGAGAAAATTTATGTCAAGCTGAGTTAGTGAACGATAATTAATAATAATAATAAAGAAACAACTTATTATAGATTCAGTCACCAGCAACCAAGCCTATTCCAACAAGCGAAATCTCTTCACGGCTTACGCAGACTACCAGAAAGCTTATGGTTCAGTACCGCATGAGTGACTGATGAAAATCCTAAGAATGTATAAAATGGAACCGATTCTAGTGTCTATTTTAGAATACTCCATGTCGGAGTGGCGAACTAAGATCCAGCTTAACGCAGCCACTGTCAATTTGGAAACAACAACTATCCCCATGAAAAGGGGAAAGTTTCAAGGAGACACCTTGGGACTATTATGATTTTGTATTGTTATGAATCCACTGTCGCACCGTTTGAACTCGACAAGATAACAGATTCAGCGCAAATAAGAACAACGCAGAAATGATAAGAGTGAACGGCTCAAAATTGATGGCTGCCACCAAGAACCAACTAAAGTAAATGCTGAAAATTGAGTTCTCCGATGACAAAGAAATGCGTTTCGGACTTTACAAATGTCGCAGACTCAGCACAATTGGAGGAAAAGTACAGGAAACAGCAGATGGGGTTAGAGAGGATCACAATATTGACGCAATGATCGAGGGGGAGATCTACAAATATCTGGGCATGAAATAAGCGCTACGAATAGATAACGGAAGAATGAGAAAAGACTTGACCAGTGAATTTAAAAAAAAAAACAACTGAATCGTACAAATATTAACAGCAAGATATGTTTAAGGCAATCAACACTTATGCATGCTTAGTCCTGAATTATTCCCTCGAAATAATTGCTTGGAGCAACAACGATATCGATAATCTACAACGAAACGTGAGAATACTGCTGACGAAGTCACAGAAACATCACCCAAGGAGCGCTATGGAAGGAACTACATTGCCGAGACATCAAGGAGTCAGAAGACTAGCCGATATCACAAAGCATTTGGATTAGCAGATTTCTAAGTAACTAATTCCAAAAAAAAACGAATACTTCTATTCTCCATAGAACTATCGGCGAAATAGACGACTCAACTCATTTATGTCTAAATACCAACACAGAACTCATCACAAGACCTACGATGAAAAACTACAGGTGTGGAAGGAAAAACCACTACACGAGGAACATCTCAACGAGGCCGGCAAGGCACATGTCGACAAATTTGCGTCGAAATACTGGCTGACTTCCGGACAGAAGTTTCCTGAGAGGGAAGGGTTCCTAGCCCTAGAAGACCAAGTTATTCCAACTAGAAACTATCTAAAATTCATCGCCAAAGATGCATCTATAGCGACAGACACATGCAGATACGGATGACAGACTTCGGGGACGATACAACAGATAACAGGAGGATGTCAGATGTTTGCGGCTACAGAATATAAAGAGGGGCATACCGCAATGGTCCAAATCTTACACCAAGAATTGGCTAAAAAGCACAAGATCACACTAGCAACTAAGGTCCCATACTACAAATACATCCCAGAGCCAATTCTTGAAAATGAAAGCTATAAACTGCACTGGGATCATAAAGTTCTCACTGAACAACGAGTCGCGCTCAATAGACCGGACATCATATTTGTAAATAAATTTTCAAGGGCGGCAAGTTTGATAGCCATGGCCATTCCCAACAACAACAATTTGGAGCTGAGACATGACGAGAAAAGTGAGAGATATCAGGGCCTGGGAAAAAACATGAGAAAACAATAGAGAATGGAATCCGTTCAAACACTCCAATGACAATGTCCACAGCTGGAATCATACCGAAGAACTTACAAACAAACATCAAGAAACTGGAACTGAACGAACATCTGTACAAATCCATGCAGAAAGCGGTACTGTTGGCGACAGCTAGAACCGTCAGGAAGTGTATGGGAAACACAAGAACGCGCCACGGCAGACTACTCAACCATGAGTTGATAATTCGGAAAAGGGTCACATCAGAGCTGAATCCTTTTGATATCGAAGCTAACAGGGATTAGTGAATGTTCCCTTAAGAGGGAGTGCGAAACACCTTAGGGTGAATTCGATGATAATAATACCTGTTACTGCATCTTTTTTCCTGTGAAGATTCCGGGTATAGGGGGTGCAGAGGGTGAGGTGCCATTTACCAAATTGACTGCTGAAAGGGTTTTTTTACGGAATAAAAGTTTGCCTGACAAAGCGTTGCAAATTCTTGAAACATGTTATGCGTGATATCAAATTGATTTTTTCTCGGTTTAAACTCGCTGAATGTCGTGAAGAATAAATCGTGGAAGCTTACTATACGTAATTATAGAACAACAATAACGGATTAATATAGAAAATTACGGTTGTAACTTTAAAAAATTGTCGATAACGTCTTATCTTAAACAAAATGAGGAAACAATTAACTCAAACGAAAAGTTTCTTGCTCATTACGAAGATTCACCCATCGACGCATTTTTCCAAAATACTAAAGCGAAATAAATCATGAGTTTTGTTCCATACTCTAAAATCGCAGTGTAGAAAGGAAAAAAATTCTATTCAATGGTTCAGTTCTTATATAAAGAATTTAATGGAGAAGATACGTAAAACTTATTTCTTTTTAATTATTGTTTTTTCAATTTTGAGAGACGAACCGTCATATAGCTCCACCCAATTTCATCATTGATAGAGTAGAATATAACTTTAAAAAAGCTTACAAAGATTGTTACCTTGAGAACACACATCAATGATTTGGAATGTGGCGTGAGTTACAAGCCGTAAGATTTTGAGGCGGCACAAAATGAACTGGAATGATCCAAACAAATAGAAAAAGGAGACATAGAGGAAAGAAGAAGATAACACGAATAAATAAAGCTTTTTTAATGAGGGTAGTGAATAAATTACACTCTAGAAAAACAAGCCAAGATTCAGGAGAGTAATTTTTATTCATGGTTCTACGCCATGAAAATGATTCATGGATGGTGGAAGACAAACAATCAGTTCTCAATGAAAACCAATTATTGACGGCTGAAATGACGAGAAAAAGATATAATTGGACAAAAAATTGTTCGCGGTCGAGGGATTTCGGTCTGGAACGGAGTTCCTTACGTATTCTGTCAAGTGCTAACGTAATTCGAAATAAATTCTGTATTTTCAATCCAAATAGTTCAAGCTATTAAATCAAATGAAAAAGCTTCAATTAATCTTTTAGGAAAAATATGCTTTTATTGAATATTATATTTAAAAGGAATGAATAACGAATGAATAATATACTTAAATTTCAATCATATTGTATCAGAGGCATAAGTGGCATATGGTCACCATAAAAACATATACTTCATGTTCAGGTTTGTCCAAATATATCAAAAAAATAGCATTAACTGTTGTATAGTATTTCGTTCATTTGGATGGATCATTATTTGAATTGAATTTATCTGAAAAGAATGCTATATTTTCAAGTTTTTTTATCATTCGAGTTAACGTAGTGGCGCTTCGTTGATAAAAGCTTCTTAGTTTCAACAAATAAGCACTCTAGCAACGGTCTCCCACTAACAGCCCAAGCTAAAAACTTCATAGCCAAAAATAAAGCTTATTATAGCACAGCCCCTCGACGTCGACCAATCAGTGGCAATAACATATTTCCGCTGATTGGTGCATATAAATCGTCCATAGAGTCCAAGAACATCATATACAAATAAATGGTAAACATTCTTTGGTGGAGTTTGCGGTTAGATTATTCGATCATTCGTATTTGTATTCGTGTCCAGTACTAATTCAGTATTCAGTAATTGAGTATGGATATTTCAACAAAATATGTATATAGGCAATTATCTTTTCTCATTGAAAAACTGTATTATATATTATATGCTATATATTATATATTAAATAATATATATTATATATAATATATATTATATATTATATATATATATATATATATATTATATATTATATATTATATATTATATATTATATATTATATATTATATATTATATTTATATATTATATATTATATATTAAATATATCATTATATTAAGAACAGTGAACGGCTTAGACCAGAATTGATAGTCGAGTGGGTTTCAGAAACTCGTGATAAGTAACAAAATTTGATATGAACATTGATTTAAAAATCGAATGGATCTGTTATTGCGAAATAAAAAAATGTTTAGTTTATTATCTCTGTTTAGTTGTTTCGAGTGATTAAAATTTGACAAGTAATGTTGTAAATGACTCACTTCATCTAAGTGAAAAGTCAATTGTCATGGAAACTCGAAGCAGGATTCAATTAATGAAATGAAATTTACTTTCTTGTGGAGAACTAATATCTAAGAACAAATGGTGAAACATTGCCAAACACAACAATAAAGTAATTAAGCAGTTCGTACTTTCAAGAATTATAAATGCTGTATTATTTTGTGGAACAATTGAGCTTTTACTAGGGGTTACCATGAAACAAAAAATCTGATAATCTAGGAATATTTTGAGGTCTAATTAATTACACAGCTAAATTTGACACGACATTCAGAAGATATTTACAATCGACTTCAAATTCAGAAAGAACAACAGGTTCCTTCAAAATTGCAGGGAGTGAGCGTATATTGATATAGGAAAATTGCAAACCAGTTTAATATTTATGGAGATTTCTACAAGCTTTCAACAAGCAGCAGATGCTTTTATTATCACTTTTTTTCATGCGCGCTTTTCAGGAATATGCGAACCTGTTACACCACATAAGTGGGCACCTGGGAAGAATTTAGGTGTCTGTTAACTCGCTTCTTGAAGAGGGCCAAATTGTAGGACAGAGAAAGGTCCGCAACTTGTCTTCTGAGAGCCAGCGGTTGGAGATCGCGTGTGATCTCCGGGTGGTAGATGAGGCGTATAGCCCTTTTTTGCACACTATCTAACATCCGCAACGAATATTTGGGCGCAAGTCCCGATATATGCGATTAATATTCCAAAGCAGGTCGAATGTGCGCCTAATATAGAAGCAACAGATGAGATGACGTGAAGTATCACTTGATAAGAAAACATGTTTAGCTGATGCTTAGGCTGATACATGTTCATGACAGCAAAACCCGGAGTTGACCATTGTTTCGATAAGATGCGAATCTTTGGATGCAATTTGTTCGCCTTGCATCATTATAGGAGGTTCTCTAGCAGGACCCTAGAAAACGTAGTTGCATCTTGCTTGCATTGAACTTCACCAGGTTCAACTGACACCACTCAGATATCCTCTGTAAGTCAGAGTCACACAATTAATAAACAACTTCAATCCAATAGTACATTAAGCCCCACTCAATAAAAGAAAATATTTCAAACCTATGTCTCCTACAAAGTTATTTCAGGTTCAATAATAAAATATATCAACGATTAGATGGTTTACCTATGGGCTCTCCTTTGTCTCCGTTATTAAGTGAAATGTTTATTACAAACTTAGAAAATAGAATTTTAGTTCCCCAACATCCTAATCAATAAAGTATTTTTATGGAAAATATATGTAGTTATTTTCTGTTTTTGAATTGGCATAGACAGGCAACTCAATAGTTTCTTACAGTTTTCAAATTCTTTTCATCAATCGATTCAATTTACAATGAAAAATGAAAATAATGAAAAATCTTTGAACTTCTTGGACTTGTCGATTAGTAGAGCTCATGGCTCACTCGCCTTTAAAATATAAAGAAAACCAACCAATTCGGATACCCTGATTCATAACAGAAGTTCCCAATCCCAAAGTATCAAATTGAGTGCTTTTCATTCATTTGTGCACAGATTCCTTTCTATTCCTTAGTCAGCTGTCGATTTTGAGAATGAAGTTCGAGATTTGAAATTAATCGCTAAGAACAACGGCTATGAACCCAAATTATTTGATACCTTAATGCGACAAAAACGACATAATCTTTTATTGCATAGCATTTATTCGTTGCATACTGAGAAATCTAACAGAAAATTTCCAATTAACGATATATATATATATATATATATATATATATATATATATATATATATATATATATATATATATATATATATATATATATATATATATATATATATAAATATATATATATATATATATATATATATATATATATATATATATATATATATATATATATATATATATATATATATATATATATATATATATATATATATATATATATATATATGTAACAGATTACACAGAAATAATATTAACACCATCAGCATTAATGAAAAGAATTTGGGTTTATTATTGGTTAATAATAAAGATAAAACAAAATTATTCGATAAATTGGATAAAAGCGGAGTATAAAAAATACACTGCAGTGAATATGAGTCATTCTATATAGGCCAAACCGGAAGATGCATCGAGAATAGAGTTGAAGAACATAAAAGATCTATTCTCCAAAATAAAAATTCTACAGGTTTTTTCGGACCACTGCATCAATAAAAATCATTTCATAGATTTCGAGAATACCGAACTCATGCATCCAAGTAATGAGGGAAAAAGGATGGAGATTATTGAAATTACGTCCGCTTATAGGAAAAACCACCCAATTTGCAACGACCAACTAGACTCCAATTTACGTCAAGTTTTGAATGCCGTTATACATAAGTGAAATCATTCATTTGAATTTAGTATTGTAATACTCTTGAGAATGGGCTAACAACCCGAAAAATATGTCGAGTATTTTCAATAAATATTTGTGAAACTTTTCCCAATCATTTATTGATTGAAGATTCTGCGAATAAATGTTAAAAGTCCTAATAAAACACTTAATAAATGTTGTTTCTTTCAAATTATCACTAATCTCCACATTTCGAAGAAGTATAACGTGAAGTTTTACTGTCTTTAAATTTGTAGAAAACGAACTATATAGCATTTTCCTTGACTAACGCAAGTAGACCTATTTTTACGGAATTTTAAATCGATAATGAAAGCATCAAGAAGGTTGCTGCGACAAAGTATCTGGGTGTAATGATAGATCAATTTCTGGAATGAAAACCACATAAGGAGTATTTGCCAAATAGAATCCGTGAATTGATTCATAAGTTTTACCTCATCAGACAGGTCTTAAGTTCACGGACCATTTTTATTTTTAAGAGTCCCTGGTTGAGTCATTAATTAAATACGGAATAATGGTTTGGGGTGGATTATATGAAAATGCACTCTATTGGTTGAATGCACACAAATATATATTGAAAAGCATTCTTAAAAAGAAAAGACCTTCTGCGACAAAATTACTATTCAACGGTGAAAAAGTCAACATTAGAACTTTGTATATGGTGGCAGCAGCCGCATTCATTCAAAATAATAAAGTAGAATTGAATAGGGTAAATCACGTCTATACCACATGAAATAGAAAAAGAAATTTTTATTGATATCAAAAAAAAAAAAATTACATGTCTCGTCAGGGTGTATATAAAATACTAAATTATCATTAAAAATAGACAAATATGTAAAAACGCATAACAGTGTATATAACAATATCACAGTTAAAACAAAGAACAAGTTACGCTCAAAATAATCAAACAAGTCTTATCAAAACTTAGCCTCAAGAAATTCTTTTATACTGTAGTACGATCCGTCAATGAGTAGCTTCTTGATCGCTGCATTGAACTTTTCTTCTCGAAGAGCTTTTATTTTTTCAGGTAATTTGTTATATAGCTTGATGCCCCAGTAATCGAAGAACTGTTGCGTTTTATTCAGCTTATGTAGTGGTGTTACAAAGTTGTTTTTTAAACGAGTGTTATATCCATGTCATCTGAATTCCTTAACAAGCAGTTCTTATTCTGGTAAGTATATTTAATGCATTCGTTAATATATAGAGATGGTACGGTAAGTATTTTTCCCTTTTAAAAATAGGTCTGCAACTCTCTCTCTGGCCTAAGCCTTCAAGAATTCTGATGGCTTTTTTTTGCAATGTGAAAGCTTGCTTAGAACATTGTCCCCAAAGAAGTATCCCATATGAAAGAACACTATGTACGCATGCATAGTAAGCCGTTTTTGCTACTTCATAAGTTGAAACTCTTTTCATTTTTCTAAGGAGGTATAAAGCTTTAGACGTTCTTCTGCAGATGCTATCTATGTGGGTAGACCAGCTCAGCTTTGAGTGGAGAGTAATTCCCAGAAATTTTACTTGCTTATCATTTGGACCTGCCCTGAAAGTAAGTTCTTCCGTTTTGTCTTCATTCAGTTTTAGTTTGTTCGCAGCGAACCATTCTTTTATGTATTTTAAATCTTTCAGTTTTTGTGTGCTTATGTCCAGTGGGCTCTTACCTTTAATCAACACCGATGTGTCATCGCAGTAAAGACAAGTAAACTCTGATTCTGGTACTGTTAGATCGTTTATATAGAGGATAAACAGGATTGGTCCAAGTATTGATCCTTTGGGAACTCCATACTCGACCTCCACCTCATCCGAGAAATTGCCCTTCCAGAACACCCTCTGGCTACGGCTCTGCAAATAAGACTTGAGAAGTTTGTGAACTATACCTCTAAACCCATAAAAATATAACTTTGACAAAAGAATTTCATGTGATACTGAGTCGAATGCTTTGCTTAAGTCAAAATTTAGCATTTCTAGTATGTCTCCATTATCCAGCGCTGATGTTATCGATTTAATGACTTTTGTTAATGCCGTGGAGGTACTTCGTTTCGCTCTGTATCCATGCTGTGCATCGTTCAGTAATTGGTGTTTTTCTAAAAACTTAACAATACGATTTTTTATTGCCAGTTCAAAGATTTTTGACAGGCTAGGAAGTATCGAAATTGGCCTATAGTTGTTGCATTGGCTTCTGTGTCCTTTTTTTTATATATTGGGATTACCTTTGATTTTTTGAGTTCTCGAGGAAAATAGCCATCCTTAAAGCTTTTGTTTATTAGAATGCTTAATGGTTCTGCAAGTTCTTTTGATAGTAGCTTCAGGTGAGAGCTGGAAACATAAAAGCTATCCACTGTATATTTACCTTTTAATGATGCAAAGAGTTTTCTGATTTCTGTTCCTGTGCAGTCGAAGAGAAAGCAACTCAACTTAGTGTCCAACTCTAAGTCTTCAAGGTAATCCGCATATGAGACTGAAGTTTGATCAACTTCTTCAGCTGTGGATTGCCCCACTCCCGCTAAATATTCATTCATTTCTCCAGCCGTTAAATTGCTTTTTTCTTCTTCGCTTTTTCCTTTTGCAGGTTTTATGATTTTCCACATTGCCGTGGATTTGTTACTTGCTTTGCGTATCTGATTTTCGTTATTTTCCTTGATTTTTTCATTGATTTTCAAATTGTAGATCTTCTTGAAGATATCATATGCCTTTTTTGATTCTGCGTCCCTTCGTACGGTTTTAACGACTTGCAAAGCTTCCAACTTATTCTTCATGTCTTTTAATTCCTTTGTGTTCCATTTAGAGGTTTTCTTCTCTTTTTGATCTATAACTATCTCCTTAACAGGCACCCATTTGTCAAGAAGTGAAACAAATAATTCGTGGAAACTACTGAAACCATCTTCCGCATTTTTATTGTGCAGAAAGTTCTTCCAGTCAACTTCAGAGAGTTCTCTCTTCAATTGGTAAGTTTTTTCAGTATTGAATATCCTTTTTTTAATAGTTTTCTTTTTTTCAGGTATAACTTCACATGATTGAAAACTGAGTGTCTGTGCCATATGATCTGACATGTGTAGCTCGATTGTCCGTACAACCGTCTTTTGTTGAATATTTGTAAATATATTGTCCACACAGCTGACAGAAGTGGCAGTAATTCTGGAAGGCTCCCTTGACTCTACTTTCAGTCCGTGAGAAAGCATTAAATTTATAACTGTGGTGGATTCTTTATTTTCATTTTGTTGTAGAAAGTCAACATTAAAGTCTCCTGCTATGATTAATGTTTTATCATTGTACTTATTTGTTGTGAAATTTAGGAGCGCCGAAAAAGAGTCTATAAGACCATCAAACGTTCCTGATGGTGACCTATAGATCGAAACTAAGACCATATTTCTGCAGCCTTCCATTTTTTACTTACAGCAATTAGGGAACCTCCATTTTTATAGAGTTTTCTACAGAATGCACTTACTATGTTATAGTTTTCTATGTTAACTATGTCAATTTGATCAATTTTGAGCCAATGTTCCGTCAGAAATATTATGTCTGGCAGACTGTCCGAAACTTGTGCTCCGAGTAACTCCGTTTTGCTTTGTAGTGATTGGATATTGTAGTTTAGAATCGAAATTTTATTGGGATTCTTGTCTTTTCGATCGAGAAAACTGGAATTTCTAATTACAATATTAGTAGGCCATATTTTGGGTTCATTTATTGCTTCCAAAAGTTTAAAGTTGAAACCCACCTTGTAAGACTTGTTTGTATTTGTATTCGATTCATGTTTCTGCAGTTCCTGCACAACAAAATGTTCACCCGGGAAGAGTTCTTTTAAGTAGTTTTCCAATTTGTCCGGAGTCGAGGCTGGTGTTGCCCGACCGACGTAAAGCCATCCCAGTCTTTCGGCCCCTTTGAATTCCCCATTATTTTCAGCTGTTCCTCGGATTACTGCAGGTTTTGGTTTTATTATTTGCGCACCCATTGATTTCAACGTCGATGGTCTCGGTTGACCTTGTGACTTCGGTACATTAGGTCTACGCTTTCGTTTCTTTTTCTCGGCCTTCGTCCATTCCAGCTGGCCGTTATCGTTCGAGCACTGTTGGCTGGTTAAAGGCGGATTCATACCATGGTTGTCAGTGGAATCAGAAGAAAACGATTGATTTTGTTTACTCTCTTGACGTTCATTAACCTCACTATTTTTGATTTTTAATAATGTGATTATTTCTTTTTGATCTTCGATTCTTGATTCCAACTGGTCATTTAGCTTATGTAGAACCTTAATCATACCTTCTAGAGCATCTATTTGTCCATAGTTTCTTTCTTGATTTTCATCCAAGGACTCTTGGAATTCGTCTATATTCGTGTCCATTGGTCTTCCAACTGCGTTTGGAAATAGTTTTTTCAAAACTTCACCTTTCAGTTTCACATTTTCGACGTTTTTTGTTATTAAAATTTCTATTAATTGGCTTTTTGTTAAAATATTCAACTCTCGTCGTAACTTTTCATCTGTCATGTCCGCCATGATGACTTTAGACTAGTTAAGATGTTTCAACTAAAATCAGGACATTGTTATTCCCATAAGTCATAAGCATATAAATCTATAAAGTTTATACACAGTGAGTCAGAGAATCTAGAGAAATTGTTTAAGTAAGGGTCGTATGAGGGTAGTGTTTTTGCTATTTAGAATGCAGTTTGTTTCTCTTTTTGTGGGGCCGTATTTTTTTGGCTGCAGTATCGTGGATAGTGTTTTCAAGTTTAAGGAATTTTTATGTATTGTATTATTGTTAAATTTTCCAGAATAAAGCACACATAAGTATTTTATTGGTACTAAGGTGCTCTCAATAGTATTCAAGTTTATTGTAGGCTTTGAGAGAGTAAAGAAAAAAAGTATTATTCAGATATCTTAATTAACTATTGTGAAACATTTCTATATATATATTTAATATTTTAATATTGTAATGTTCTTTATGAATCTATCAATCTGTCAATGAAAAAATCCATGTACTAAAAAATAGAATATTTAATTCCGTGTCACATTTCTGAAATGTATGAAAATTATGCTTCATTAATTATTTGTTTTTGTCAGTATCCGAATCTCAAAACAGATATTGGTCTTATGCTTCTAAATTTGATATTAAATAATTTATTTGATGTTTAGGGCTCGCCAGAAAGCTTCCAGTTACTTATTTGTGATATGATCAGTTTAGAATAAGATTTTTTCATTAAAAACGGTGCATTTACATAAGAAATTCAAAATTTCTGTGAAGTGTATTTATTTTAATAAATTTCTATTTTATTGAAACATTGAAAGTTTAGAATAGAATTTTGTAAGTTGAAATTGTATTTGATATAAATTTCTATTCAATAAACTTGACACATGCATATGTATGTATGTAAATGTGATCCGTCATAACAAGAATCTTCGAAATATTGTTAATAGATAATTCTTTTGTAATTATAAAAAGCAAAAATTTACTACAATCGGATTTTCAAGGCAACATTCATTCAGGGAAATTGACAATAAGGTGGGTATAAAATCCTTCCCCCTAAAGTAGAACTAATACGACATGATTTGAAACACTCTTCTCTCACACGACTAACTCACACTTGATTCTGGCTACGATCCGGAATTCCGAACTGTTAGTGATGTTTTCGCAAAACGAGTTCTTCGCCATCAATAAAATTCTTCCGGACATGATTTGAACCTATCCAATTGTAAAGTTTTCCTCTAGCCGTTGGCGTGTAAATAAAAAGTCAGATGTCTCAATTCTCAATCAGTAGGAAAAGGTGCGCTAAGAGTAATTCAATTGAGCATTGATTCATCAAGAATAAAAAAACTATGAAAAGTCGTTTGTATATTCAATTGGTTATTTGATTGTAAAATTCTCACTTCCATCTCAAATATTAACAGAGGCTCTTAAAGATCGAAACTTAATCTCGGTTTAATATACGTTTTGCCAAAATACTCTAAAAACAGAATGTATATATAATCGTATAGTAGATCTACATTCAATGAAAAACACAAGAAAGTGATTACTTCATCTTAAGTTTATAGATGTAGATTGAAGAAAATGTTATTCTTCTTCCTCGTGAAAAATACAAAAATGCCAAAACTCCATAACACAGTTATGTTTTAAACACATTAGTTCTAGTTCGTATAAATTCAATTTATGAACATCCAACAAAATTCAATAGGAATTGTTGAATATTAACATTATTGAGGGTGGTTAAGTATGTCTCACTTGAGCAAGAATCTGCAGTATATCGTTCCGAACTAACATATCTAATTTAATCTGAAAAATCGAAATTGATAATAACAAATAGTCGTGAGAAGTATTTCGTAATTTAATTTGAGGAAGTCAATCAAAGACAAGAAATATAAAAATCTCAAAACACAGTTTTTCTCCACAAAAAGTTAAGAGATCTCTTGGAAAGTCAAATTATTTATATTCGATATCTAATGACGCAACGATTGTCACATAAATTGTGAAATTAGTACCCTGCTAAAATTCGTTCAACTATCAGTGTTGTACTTAAAAATAACGTATTTCAAACAGTAGTAGAAGTAAACTTTCACGGTTGCAGGATTTGACATTTTCTTACATTTTATATTTTTGACAGGATTTCATTAATTTTTGCAGGTAGATCAACTTTTTAGGGTTCCGTACCCCAAAGTCCATGCAATCGAAAGAAACGGCCGTTTATGTTGCATTTTGCAGCATATTACAAAAAATTTGACAGTAAGCAACTTCAAATAGGACGGCGATACGGACAAATCCAAGAACTGAAAATTCGAAACAACTCAGTTATAACAATTGGCGGTATATGTGTATGCTCGATACACTTAACCTAGTATGCCGACGAATTCATGATTATTACGTCAGTTCGAAAAATACCTATCCGACTCTGTTCGATTTAGTGATTGCCACTAGAAATTCTATGATAGGTAGAACTTGACTCTGTGGAGAGATATTTCAGAAAATGTTACGCTCTGTGATCTCAGCTTTGCTGTGATTTCGGCAGATTTTAGTCGAGCAATTATTGATACTTTGAAATTTCACACTGTTCAATAGATGAATAGTTGTTAAAAGAATAGAGGAATCCAACCTTTCTGTACTTTATTTAAAATGAAAATATCGCACATTATGAGTGCTATAACATTTCCATAGCAAATAACTTTATTTATAGAATGAAAGAAATAACATAATGGTTTAAACTGGTAATATACAGCTTGAAATAGTTTGAAACCGGCAAATAATTTTTGAATTGTCTCAGGTGAATGAATATAGTTATTGATCGATTATATTACTCGTATCATTTAGAGATGAAGAAGATTGCTTGCTGACAAGGAACAGTAATTGGCTACCGCTTAACAATCATAATTGAAATGTTCCATTATTGAGTTTTTTCAGAATTACATTTAATCTGTTTTATGTCTAACTTCTCTGTTCATTGAATTTCGTTAAATAATAAACATTGAAATTTCAGAAATGAGTAGTAGAAAATTGATAGAAGTGATCATGAGTAATTTAGGTAATTCGGGGTTCAATGTACACTAGAACACTGCATAACATTTTTATGAATTAATATATTACTATGATGATTACTTGGATCATCATGATTGAATGCTATAAATACTGTGATACTTATTATTGAATAATTTGTAGTTCATTCTTTTTCATTTTACAGTTCGTGAATTTTGAAGGTTTTTTGTTCATTTTAGCTTGAAGGTTTTGGAAACTAATTTTTTTGTTCATATCTCTCAGCCTTATGTAGGTACGTGTCCTACTTAGACATAAAAAACTTCATAAGGTATCGACGAAGATAATTTTCAGCATTGATTTTTCGGCTAATTTTCTGAATATGTGTTTTTCTTTGGAAACGTTGTTCCATGCATTGCATAAAATTCGGCATTGAATATTCGATCTGCTTCAAGTATTTCACCACTAGGAGTAAATAGTACTCCTCTAGAAAAGAAATCTACCCAGTAATGAGAAGCCACAACATTATCTACTGGGAGAGAACATTTATTTCCTAGGCTCCTATATTCATTCTTAAACTTATATGCTACGTAGCCAGCAATAATTTCAAAGCTTCATCATTTATTTTCTCTTTGCGTTCGAATACATCGAGCAGCTTCATACATTCATACAAGCAGTACTGGTATCTGAAAGATCCATATCATATTGTGGTCTATGAACGTATGAGCAGTTATTGTATTCTCTTCCGACTCGGGGTTGTGTATTTGGTCTTTTTCCATTTCCAAATTTTCTAACATGCATTCCGTTAAGCATGGGACCTTGTTCTCTTTTTCTCTTAGAACACACTCCAAGGGATCGAGTAAAAATGTTTCGCCTTGTTCTTCGGTGTTGGTAATATCTGCAAAAATTTCCGCTGAATTTTTTCCTACTAAAAACCATCTCAAACGAAACACCATATATGGAAAAAAATTCTCTATAATATCCTGATTGAGTCTTGAGGAGAATAAAAATTCAACATAATAATTCGACTTAAAATAAGTATATAATACTTCTAAAGACCTATTTGATAGGATAATTCCTTTCTGGAAAGGAATGAGAGATTTTTGTTTTCCCACTATCAAGGTCCTCATAACATCTGATACTTCTTTCAGTATTTTTGATTGACTTTCTAATTCGGTACCAAAAGCATTCTTCGATGGATTATTTGCTACGTATTTATTTCTCCAATTGAATAGGCCGAACCATTTATTTATCAATAAGGTGAAGGCAGCAACTTTTTGTCACGGTAAATTTGGAGGAATCAATTCATTTTGTCCATAAAATGATAAAGCTGTTGAGATGGTTTCTGAAAATAGCTGAACCGCTGGTTTGACCTTTCACCGTTCTGATCCCTTCACTTCTAAATGGTACCTACTGATTTTATAAGTTAATTCACTGTTTGATATTTCAAGTAATTTTTAAAAACTGCTTTTATTGATGAAAATACCATTTGCCCAAAACCCGTTGTCCAAAAGATGATTTCTCATTAGCTTTATTAGATGTGGTACATCAGCAAACACGAAAACCTTCAAGAATTTGTTTTTCGGATTTTCATAAGAGCAATTTTTGTCATATCCTATATTAAGATGTGTCCAAAGCTTTATGTTGGTTGGACCTATACCACTGACAATGCCTACAACGGTGAAACCAGCTGCATTCAAATTAGAAATAATAGTCAGTAATATATCTTTAGTCAAGGACTGATCAAAATCATACAAAACTAGCTGCTTCCAATTACTTATCAAACCCCGTACCATAGCTGTTTGGCACCTTGTATATGGACCTATTAGGCTCTGCTGCTTCTTTTCTATATCAACTCTATAAGATAAATATATTCCATCGAAAGACAAAGTCCATAATTTCTCAATTTCCCTCGTTTGCTTCGATTTTTTCTTCATCTAACCTAACCATCACGTCACTCAAAATACCTTGGCACACTGATATAGTGGCAGCCCACTTCCTGAATGTAGAAAGGGCGGGTAAAGGATGTCCATTCTTTCTTGAATGGCGATAGCCTTTCGGAGTTACACTGCGTAAGGATATTGCAGGAGCTATATCTACTGGAGTCCATTTCTTTACAGGTTGCATTATTCTTTTTAATTGACCATTAGTAAAGATCTTCTCTAATTTCCATTTGATATTGCGGCGCTTTCGCTTCATTGTCTCTATTTTGTTCACTAAATCTGAATTTTCTTTTTCTGATTCAGCAATTTTTTCTTTTAGTTTCGATGTTTCACTTTCTTTGCAATTAAAAATGAATGAGCAAAAGTAATTGACTGTAGCCGATAAATGCTTGAAAACATACTGCTCATCCGTTTGACACCCCACATTAGTATTTGAATTCCGTTGCTCGAATGCAATATCATTCTCGACTTCGTTACAACTGAATTCTGTGAGTACTGGAAAATGGATTGAACATCTTCCAGTAATCGTGGTCTCTTGGCAACTCGGGCAATAGTCTCAGTTTCGTCATTCGGTAAATAAAATTTTTCGAAATAATTCCAATTTTAAATTTCGAAATTTTTTGGAATCTCCATTAAAGGTTGTCGCACTGATAAATCATCGAAGCAGTCGAATTGAAAGTGAATGGAACATATACAGGCTAAAAATGTTTATATTCAGTAAAGCTTATTATGTGTGGATACAATACTCACTCATACCACCGCTATAAGTAACCATTTTTCGAATTCATTTGATCCTCCCGACAACAAGAAATTTCCCAAAGATTCAAATATTTAATATCTTTCGGAAATTTAAAATATCTTATGCTCGATCTTTTCGTGCGAAGATTGTGGTTACTACAATCCTTCACAGCACAACCCGGCATAATAGAACTTGATGATATAAAATTGAATAATTAGAACCAGCCTTTAAAATGGAATAGTTACAGATCAAAATTGGAATTTGAATGAAATAACGGACTGGGGTAAGTGTATCGTGTGTGTATGTATAACGGAGATCTTGAATTTTCAGATTTTATCGTGGAATTTCGACGTGTCTTCAATATTGATTAATTTCTTCGTATTTCAACCCCTTCATGGTAAAAAGATGAAAAGTGCTTCTGAAACGATTATCTTCAACGGTTGTAGATTTTCGAGCTTTGGTGCTACTGATATTAATTAGTTGTTATGTTGTTATCCAAACTGCCTTTTACACTAGAATGCAAGTGAACACTGTCATCAGATATCAATTTATTATCAATTTGATGAAGAGAATATACATAGATGAAATTTTGCATACTGTGTACAATTTGATCGAGCTAGGGAGATTAATTTTCATTTCAATTTATTGTCGCAATTTTTTTTCATGGAAATTATTTGTTTAGTATATCAAAGATGAGCTAGTTTATCGACATAATGTTTCAGTGTCGATAATGGGTAAGTATGTAATCGATGTCTGAGAGCCAAAACGTTTATGCAACAATTTATTTCACGTCATACGTTTTTTCGAAATTTATTTGCTACATACCTTTCTTTCTCAATTTTCGGTGCCTTAATTTATCATTCAATTTCAATTGCTCTCTGTATTATTTTGTTCCATGCCATTTTCAGTCACAAAATAATGATTTTCGAATTCAGCTTTTAATGATTTTCTTCAAATTGAAGATTATAAAGAATACATTTAGACAAGGTGCAATTTATAAAGGGAGGAAAACTTGAAACATCTTGAAATGTCAGAAAATAGCAGTCCTACTTTTTACAAATCGAAAATTTACGTTTCAATCGAATAAAAGAAATATTATTTTCTCTTTCGAAATTATCAGTAAATGATTGAATAACTTAAGAAAAACATTAGGCCTCGGATTTTATCCAATATTCAAGAACTAAGAGAATATCAAATATTACTTTGTCATTTCTACTTCAAAAACCGAGAGAGAAGTAAGTACAAACCGAAATCTGGTCATTAGGTATTGGTAGATTATGTTGTTGAGAGCTAATAAATCTCATTTCTTGCTTTGTTACTTGTATGTAAAATTTGGGATTTTGTGAAATCCGATTAATGATTTACGTTAAAACTGTTTTGAAAAACCAGTTGTTAATTTATTATGAATTATTGACCCTTTATGCTCGTCCCTTTAATATTGATAGAACGACCACTTTGACCTATATAAAAAGTAGATCAATCTTTACAGTATAATTGATATCCACTGCTTATTTAATTTGTATCAAGTCGTTCTTTATTGTCGACCAAGATTGAATATGAATTTTTTCTCTCGTATATATTGTGTTGATTTTACTCAGGTTTGATATATTGAATAATTCAGTACTTACTTCAATAAAAAACAACACAATATCCTCCTCGATTTATTCCACCCTCCAGGTTCACAGCATTATTTATGGCCCACAAATAAGTACTTAATTATACCATGTAATAAAACATGAGAAATCTGCAAAATATGTACGGATAAGATAAAACTATGTTCACTCTTGGTCAATACTAAAGATCGATTTGATATGGTTGAAACAAGCGGAGAAAATAAATTATATTGTGATAGTTATCTTGCTTTCTATACAGGATGTTACATAATAGTATGTCACAACTTGAGGGGGTAAATCTACGTGCAATTTTAAGAAAAAAAGTTCATATAAACATAGGTCCGCAGAAGCTTCGTTACGGAGCTACAGGGTGTTGAAATTTCCGGAAATAATTGTTTTTTCTTCAAAACTCCTGCAGTTTTTGAGATATTGAGCTCAAATTTGGAATGCAAGCTATTTTTCACAGCCTCCATTGTTACACGTCCTAAATTCTAACCAGAATCTACAAGGCATTTTCTTTTCCGGAGCCATGTCTTATTTTGCCCTTTCAAACTTTTTTGCAGAACGCCACTGATCAACGTACAAACAATTTTCGTCATCGTTCAATTTAGAAACTTTTTTGACACATGTATTTTTTGCGTATCTCCAACCGTTTTTGAAGTGAAAAATTATTGAATTTGAATTATTTGAATGGTATCTTATTCGCTAAATAAAACAAAATAATAGAAATACTCGATAGATATGCCCAAAATTTGCTTTCATTTTGATAGCTCATCTTCTGAGACTCAACTTATACTTATTCAATATGAAACTAAAAGAAAGAGCAATTAAAATCTAAATAAATTGCTGGAAGTGTCCTCTCCCTGAAAGAATTACAGGCATTTGTCCTTCTTCGCATATTATCATGCACTCTTTGAAATATTCCTGGGGTGTTTCTTATCGTGTCACAAGAGGTTATTATTCGATTCCTCAATTCTTCTGCAGTGTTAACTGGAGTGGTATGAACTAAACTTTTGAGATATCCCCATAAGAAAATCTAAACTATATAAGTCTGGGGACCTAGGAGGCCATGGTTCTGGCCCACCCCGACCTATCCATCGGTAGTTGAATGTATTATTCAAGAATTCCCTAGCCTCTGCACTGAAATGTGCTGGTGCCCCGGCATGCATGAACCTCACTAAAAGTGTCATATCCTCGAGCAATAAAGGTAACTCCTCCTCAAGAAATTGCCGATAAGCGGGACCGTTTAGTCTGTTAGGCAAAAAAAAAGGCCCAATCGAATAATTTCCACTTATTCCGACCCAGACATTCAGTGAGGATTGTTCTTGTTGATGAGATTCTCTAATTTTATCTAAGAACCATCGGCAGAAATTCAATCTTGAAGGAAAATCTCGAGGAAGGAAAGTTTGGACGCGTTGAATATGAAACGGGTGCAATAAAAGGTGTAAAGAATCCTTCAAACTAAAACATGTGAAGTATTCAACTGATTTTCAATTTTCTTGTACTCATGATGATTCAAATCAATACAATTCAAAACTGCTTCTTCAATATCTGGAGGTCTCATAGTTTGAGTTGCACCTTTTAAATGATTATTTGCATTAAAAGTACCGGTTTCCCTCAACCCTCTGTGGATATTTGAAACTTTTCACCGTTCTGGTGTTATTTGATTTGGGAAGCGCACCTGATATAATCGCCTAGCTTCTGTTGTGTTTCCGTCAGTTAGACCGTACATATGGATATCAGCCAACGCGTTAGTAAAATTAGCTATTTTTTCTTACAGCAATAACTTCAAAAGTCTTAAAACTAATCGTTAATTTAATAATCAATTCGAGCAGACACTGGTTCAACTTTAGCAACTGTCAAAATAAATAAATAAATGAAAAAAATCAAAGCCTACTAGTCATTTTTCAATTAGAAGTGCTTTCAATTCAGCGAATGCATACAATCGTTTAATTATATTTTGCTCGAGAACGGTTGGAGTTCTCGATGACGACATGTGTCAAAAATGTTTCTAAATTGAACGAAGATGACGAAATTGATTATATGCTGATCAGTGGCGTACTGCAAAAAAGTTTGAAAGGCAAAAGAAGACAGAGCTCCAGAAAATGAAACATCTTGTAGATTCTAGTTAAAATTTAGAACGTGTAATGATGGAGGCTGTAAGAAATGGCTTGCATTTCCAATTTGGGCTCAATATCTCAAAAACTGCAGGAGTTTAGAAGAAAAAACCAATTTTTTCCGGAAATTTCAACACCCTGTAGCTCCGTAACGAAGCTTTTGCGGATCAATGTTTCTATGAATTGTTTTCTTAAAATTGCACGTAGATTTACCCCCTCAAGATGTGACATACTATTATGTAATACCCTGTATAGAAAGCAAGATAACTATCACAATATAATTTATATTCGCCGCCTGTTTCAACCACATCAAATCAATCTTTATTATTGACCAAGAGTGAACATAGTTTTATCTTATCCGTACATATTTTGCTGATTTTCTCATGTTTTATTACATGGTATAATTAAGTACTTATTTGTGGGACATAAATAATCCTGTGAACCTGTAGAGAGGAATAAATCGACATATTATTATGTAACACCCTGTATAGGTGAAAAAGACGTTTCATCATGATTATTATAAACGTGCATAAAAATCAATAATTTATAATAAGTAAACAACTGGTTCGTCAAAACATTGTAAGAACAAAAACCATTTTATGATTTCACAAAAATCTGAATATTACTCTCAGGTAATAAAGCAAGAGATTAGATTCATTAAAATTCGTAGAATTTCATTAGCTCACAAACATAATAAGCCAATATAGAATGAACAGCTCAATTTTCGTTTAACGCCCACTTCTCTCATCTTTTTCTTGGGTAATATTTTAATTTCCTGTTGGTTTCTGAAAACGAGATGAAAAACGCAATAACAGTTTAACATATTTTTATTCATTATAATTTGGGAAACGAAAGTTTTTCGTCAATTGTCTAATTATTCAGAGAAAATATTTCACCAAATGATATGCGAGTACTTCTACATCGAAAAGAATAGTTTTTATGACATGTGAATAATAAAAGTAAAAAGCCATTCATTTCTAAATAGATGAGTTATTTATTTGTAGACTTGTAAAAAGAGGTGGATTCACTAAACGTAAAGAAAAGAAAACTGAACTTCAGAAAGCGATCTGAAATTTCAAGATACTTCAAATTTTCCTCCGTTTATAAACTGAGCACTATCTAAATTGATGATTTGATTTGTGTTCGCTTGCACCTTCGAATTTGATGATGGATGAGAGCGACAAAATTGGAGAATTTCGACTGGCGAGTTTATAAATTGAAACATATAGTGGTGAGAAATTTGTAAATATGTACTATTAGTTACTGAAAATTTAGGCTCTTAACTTTATGCAAAATAAGTTGCAGAAGGATCGACTATATAACGTCAGTGGCTTCCACAAAAAGAAGACACGTCTGTGTTACTGATATATTTAGCAAAGGTATCATCGTACCTCTAAGTTCAAATCCTTAAAATTAATTTTTGTGTTTTATAAACAATTATTTTCAAGTTGAGAGTCAAAAATCAGTTTGAACTTACCAGTTGCATTAAGAACATGTACGTTGATAGATGCAGGTGCAGCATTGGATGGACTGCAGGTATAGTTTCCGTTGTGGCTCCTATCTGTTCCACGAAGCAAAAGAACGCTATATGAGAGTCCTTCCTTTATTTCAACTCCAGGATCATAGTTGATCATTCTATCCTCGTGATACCAAAATACGTACACAGGTGGTTCAGTGGATTGTTCAAGATTGCATACAAGTCGGAGAAGAGACCCTTGTCGTAGATATAAATCAGGAGATCCCTGGATTTTTGCTGAAGCCTCTATAACAAACAGAAATTTTGCATATAATTTTATATAAGTAAATTTAATTGATCCTCAATAAATAATATTGAGGACAGGACATCATATAAAGAAGAGCTAGGTAAATTTGAAGGATGATATATGAAAATAAAACGAGACACGGAAAAGAAAATGCAGAGAGATAGGCTGCTATATAGGAAGAACAAGATCAGCAGAAGCATGGAAACTAATTAGATCACGCAAAACTAACACCGTTAATGAAGTGAACATACAACCCATTCAACTAGGGACATGGAAATCTAACCTTACAAATTCTCCGAGACAATATCACGTACAAAGTCAACACGTTGAATTAGACGCCGCCATGATATCAAAAGCAATTGGTTTAATAAAGAACGAAAGAGCCAGTGGACTA
Source organism: Cryptolaemus montrouzieri (assembly GCA_013387265.2). NCBI lineage: Eukaryota > Metazoa > Arthropoda > Insecta > Coleoptera > Coccinellidae > Cryptolaemus > Cryptolaemus montrouzieri. The sequence goes on from JABFTP020000185.1 coordinate 85,954,457, forward strand.
CAAGGCATACCTGCAGAACTTATGAAAAATGGTACGCCCAAATTAATCACCCACAGAAGAGAACTTTTCAGTAGGCTTGTGAACGGCAAACCAATTCCGAATATCTGTAAAGAAGCCTGGATAACACCTATCCATAAAAGAGGCAGCTGGGATAACTGTCAGAACTATAAATTTCAGTAATTAACACGATGAGCCGCTTATATGGGAGAGTCATCAGAAACCTGTTAGTAAAAGAATACGAACCACTAGTGATGAAACCACAATCTGGTTTCCACATTGGTCGATTCTGTATAGATCACATTTCTACAAAAGTTCAACTCAATGAAAAAAAGTTGCCACCAACGAGGAAGTTCACCTGTTGTTTGTGGATCTTTCAAAAACTCACGATACAGTACCAGTTCGGAAGCTGTGGAAGGTTCTTGAAGATTCTCCAATAAACAACACCCTTATAAAAACAGTCAAGCAGATGTACCACCAATCGACTTCTAGGATCAAATTTGGGAGAAACCTGTCGGAGAAATTTGATGCTATCAAAGGACTTCGACAGGGGTGCTGCCTGTCCCCTACGTTGTCCAAGATATATCTGAACCATGCACTAAAAAAATGGAGGAGGTCATGTGGCGAAATGGCTTTTCAACTAAATAACAACAATCTCTTCAATCTGCACTTCGCAGATGACCAGGTTGTCAAAGCCCAAGACAAGAAAGATCTGGAATTCATGACAAAGCGTCTTTTCAAGGAAGATTAAGACTGGCGGATGACAGTAAACCAGACAAAAACGAAATACTCGTGCGTTGGAGGAGAAAAAGAAGACTTGCAGTTAGATGATGGAGAGAATATAAGAGCTTGCGATGACTATGTTTACCTGGGAACCAAAAATTAGAAAGACGACTTTTGGCGAAGATCTGCTGGTAAATCCAGACTCGACAGATTCACAAACGATCGAATAAGAGAAATTATGCAGACCGATACAACAATTATAGAAGAAATCCAAAGACGGCAACTGTTCTGGTATGGTCATGTCGAAATAATGGGTAACTACCCACTCCCCAAATAAATAATGAAGTGGTCCCCAACAGCAAGAAGGACAAGAGGAACACCAAAGACTACAGGGATCGGCGGGATAAAGAAAGCCATGTCAGAAAGAAATTTAGGACCAGGAGATTGGCAAGACCGAAGAGGCTGGTAATTGGGAACCGTAAGGCGTAGGACGCTATAAAAACGGAACAATATATAAATTAAATTGATTAAGGACTTTGTATGAATATATTTATTAGGGTATCTATTCTGAAAATTGAAATACTGCAATTGAGATAAATCTGATGAAATTTGTCAGTGTCATGACACTCTAGTAGACATTGATAATGATCTACCATCATCACGCGAATGTATTTATTTTGCATAAATCACCTACTTTATAAGAAAATAAAGTTCATTTTTAGTACTGTAGTGATAAATGCATATCAACCGTCACCAAAAAACTTTAAATAGTTGTTTCACTCATTTATTTAAATTTAGTCGATTCTAGTTATTAATTGTATGCTGTAAGTTTTCATGCTGTGCTTAGGGCAAACTAACTTGCCCAAGAAAATATGAAATATCACAGATCTCTTCTTGTAGCTACAACTACATCGATTTCTTTGATTTTTCATCAAAATAATGCTTGGCCGATCATTTTTATTGTGGCATATGTGTGGAAAATTCAGTTATTTCTCGAATGAAAATTTATTGAATAATGGACTAATCTGATATCATTTAATTTGATAACTATTTCTTTTATTGCATTTGAAGTATTTATTCTCGGATTCCATGAAATTCCTACCAGATTGAAAATATAATTCGATTTTATCATACATTTCGAGATTTTGATATTCTAGATATTGAAATAAATAAAAATAATAAATTTACATGATTTACATTATTTGAATGGTTTTTCATTAAAGGAAGTGTGGACGCAAGCTAAAATGATTTGAACTATTTCACTATATTAGTAGATGTATAATGATCTACAATCAGCAATTATTTTCAGAGTAGCATCACTTCCGCTTATACCGGAAATCGACTGCAACCTTGCTATTTCAAATGAAATTGTGTACTTCTTAATGTCTTTCTCATTTAAGGGCATCGTTTGATAAGATTTGTCTATAATTAATCACCATTGTCATCTTCTTGCCAATTAAATGGACACAGATTCGAAGAAGATTATAACTCTTCTTTAGAGAAGAGTGTTATTTTTACGGGCAACGTAGTTTCCGATGCTATTTTATGTATAGGACCTCAAAAATCATATAAATATATATATATATATATATATATATATATATATATATATATATATATATATATATATATATATATATATATATATATATATATATATATATATATATATATATATAATAACAACATTCATCTCTGCACAATTATTATCTGAAACAAAAGTCATAATTTCAGTAAAACACATAATACAATTCTTAGGTTAAAAGCTATTCACCTTACACATTCTCTCCTTACATCATTATTGTTATTGGTTAAACAATTACAAAGAAGCAAGAAAAACAATAACAGGCAATAAAATTAATATTTGAATATAACTGGTTGCAGCAATCCATTAAAGGGTGTATTCAATTTATCACATTATTGTAAACATTCATAAATCCGTCAGCTCTTGAATTCACTGTCTTAGGTTCTTCTTGGATTTCGATAATTTCTAGAATGTTTGCTCTAGGATGCAAGATTTCGTACATCAGCAAAATGAAATATATATATATATATATATATATATATATATATATATATATATATATATATATATATATATATATATATATATTGGATTTGTTCAAGAGAAGACGATTCACCATAGCAGCACTAAAGAAAATATTAGAAGTTTATATAACAACAGACTAAGAATTATTATCGAACTAGTTGAAACCTTTTCAGAGTTATCAACTCCTATGCACTTCCTATGCCTACTTTTGGAATTATTGAATGGTCTAAAACTGATCTGAATGAATTACGAAGTCAAACGCGGAATATGCTTTGTTAATATTATAAGCACCACCCAAAAACAGCTATTCAAAGAGTTACAATACCTAGACATCTTAGTCATGGATTTACTTATGAGAACAATCTTAATAGTAAACAGATTTTTTTATCTACGTTCCCATTTTCATGGTAAACAGAGAACGTCTAAATTACATGATATTGTTGTTGCTTCAGATTATCATCTTACACCTCTGAACTTGACAATGGAAATGTAGATTTTCATATATTTGATAATAATTCTAAAAGAGAAAGTTTGATGCAGAAGGAATTACACGGAAAGTTCCTAAAGAATCGAAGAATGATTATATTGATGAAATATCATCAAATAGATAGATGGTTAGTATCTGGAGAATTGTTCGCTAAAACAGAAGGTTTGGTAATTGCGATCCAGGATCAGGTTGTTTTCACGAGGAATTATAGAAATACATCATAAAGCAAAATATAGATGATTCTTGCCGTAGATGTTTTTGTTCTTCAGAAACAGTTTTTCATATATTATCATCTTGCTCAGTCCTTGCCTCAACTGATTTTTCAGAAAGACATAAGGCCTTTTCTAATATTATTCATTTCTAGGAACTAAACATGACCCCATTTCAAAAGAAAAATGTTACAAATATGAACCATAGATTCTTTGTGAAAACAAGAAGTTCAAACTTCATTTTGACACAATTGGCCAGATATCATTCTTACTGATATGTAGGAATCGAATAACATATATAATTGATATTTCTATACCCGTCACACATAATATACAAAATAAATACAATGAAAAATCTCTAAATATATGATGCTTGCCGACGAGATCGAAAAAATGTGGAAAACGAAGAAAATGTTTATTCTACCGATTATTATTTCTACAACAGGAGTTATTCCTAGGAATCTTCACAAAAATATTGAGATTTTAGATCTCAAGAAAATTTATTCGAAAAGTTACAGAAGGTAAGTCATCATTGTAATATTTTTCGTAGGTTTCTTTCCAAAAAAATAATGAGGTAGAGTCATATGTTTTCTCTTCAGTTTATACTGCTCAGAATCTCATTTCATATTTTAATTTTTTTATATATAAATGTGGTATAATTAGCTGACAATATAATCATATTTATATTCAAAGTAGTATTCTATTCGATCGTTCATCCTTCACACAAACAAAACTATGAATGAGTAGCATTCAGTTTTACTTGACTAAGGTCCATACACTGGATTTCTCAGAGGAGAAAGCCTCTGACATTACTCGTTGGTACATTGATTTCATTGTCTGATGATGCTATAGTTTATATATATTCAGGTGGATTGATATATTTTCATAACATTAAACGTTATTCTCATATTAAATAATTCCAATATATATATATATATATATATATATATATATATATATATATATATATATATATATATATATATATATATATATATATATATATATATATATATAGTCAATCTTTTGGACGAAGAAGATGGCACTACAATTCGAAAATGTTGATAAAAGAATCATCGCTATTATATGGCGATAAATATAACCTGATAGAAAGGATATTGCAAAAGGATGCCCTTGAAAAAAATTCAAAACGTACAGCTATTTATTTGAAATAGCAAAGTTGTAGTCGATCTCCGGTATAACCGGAAGTTGTACCGCTACAAAAACTGTAGATCAGTATCATCATTTCATTCCACAATACAAGTGTTCAAATAACCATGTGAGAGGGGAGAGAAAAGCAAATAAACGACAGTTCGATCAAAATTCGTGATTTATTGTTTAGACTATATGTACAATTATTCACAAGCAAATTTTGAAAAGAAGATCCCAATATTTTGTCGAGTGATCGACTTCTGTCTACGTCATCGTTCAATAAATTCTATATCGTGGTTAGAGTTGAGAGTTGTCAGTACAAACGATAAGTCTATGCAAGGAAAACGCTTCTTATTATAGAAAGTAGGGAATCCCAGACTTCGAATTATTGAAAGTTGGCGAATAAGGTACTTATTCCTTCAGTTTCAAACTATCAAGGAGGCTAATTAATATCGATAGTTTTTAGTTTATGGGGTCAGGAAAAAATTCCAAATTAATGAGACATTAAAAGTAGTGTGTGTCAAATTATCTCAAGTCGACCTATATGTTCAAAAACTCATGTATATATTTATGGAATGTAGCGATTTTGTGTTGGTAGTGATGTGGTTATGTACTTTGGATAGTTAGTTAGTATAGTAAGATTTATGATAGAGCGAAAATTGGTATTTATTATTTGATCCTATTGTAATTCAGGAATCCAGGAAAATAGTGAAATATTTTTGTTCCACAGGGTGTTTCAGGCATGCGGAAATTAATTCCTACATATTTCTCATCAAAAACATGAAAGAAATGCCCATAAGTATTTTCAAAATTCATCCGTACTCTAGGTACACGTTTTTGTTAAAATTTTGTTCACTTTTCTGTTGTTCATTCTTGTAGTTATCAAGGAATTTGCAGAAAACTCACCAGTTGCCAGACATTTTATATCACGGATTTGACATTTGTTAAATCTTTCTCTGAATGATTTGTGTTGATCATTTTTGTCGTTTCTTTTGCGCAGCTCCTATTTTGAAAATAAAATGTCACCATTCGTGAGTTTCTCGCGTAAATATCGAATCACAAGATGGAGTTCTGATTGGAACAACAGTTAGATCATTGTATGATGAGTAATGAAGTTATTACTATAGAAAAAAATTGCAGAACATGTTTAAGAAATTGATTTGATGACTCATCGTCCTTTCAGTTTGAAAGTGGATCTTCTTCAAAATAAAGTCTTTCTATACCATCTGTCAGCAGTTTTTCTTTCAGTAATAAGGCAAGTTGAAGAATACCGTCGAATGAATCTTTCTGTCAGTCGATCCGAAGTACACAGCTACCGAATGGAATGAATACCTCGCTAGGAACACCCTGTGTAAAATGATGTGTGTTGACCATATTTTTTCAGAGCATTAAGAGACCTTTCCAATGTGGCACATGATACTCTTTGCGATGAATATTTTCAAGTTTGGGGATGCTAAGGGGACGGGGATCCCTACACTTTGAAATCAACATGTTAGAACACATTCGTCAGTACTAATATCAATCTCTTCTAACATTCATTCAAAATACATCGGGGTCAAATGGTTGCTCACATTTTATATGATAATATTACTTTTGTAGTTGAAACACCCTATATCATCATCATATAGATAACCGCAATACCTTTTCAACGATGTGACTCTCGACTCAAATTCTCTATGATGATTTCTTAGGTAGGGAAAGATGGAGTTAGGGGCTGATTTGACATGTTCGACGTCACCATAAATAATAATCTCCCTTCGAAATAAAAATCTACCTCCTTCAGAGTTAGAGTTCAAATTTCTATGGAACACCCGGTGTGAGACATTCTGCATTCCACCAATAGGTGGTATGTGAAGACAACAATGATACAAGAGAATATCAATTTCACTTAAGTCTATCAGATTATGGTCATACACAATTTTGCATCTGCATTAAACTCTTACTTTCGTGTTTGAACCTCAAATATCGATAAATTGGTTATTTCTGCTTCGTTTACATTTGTGTTCTTATGCAATTAAATTGCAATAAGGCACGAATTCCCTAAGTAATTTTATTGGTTGAGAGCAACCACTAAACAAGTGATTGTTGCGCTTGCACATTTGAACGATAGACCGTTGTGCGATAGACTTGTTTGTACACGTTACTGGTTGATTTACAATTGTATGAATCGGATTCAAATTTGCAAGATTCAAGCAACATGTCCTTTCGTTTTACGTCCTTAGTTTCTGCAACTTTCCTTTTGGTGTCTACTGTAGTCAGTAAATTACAGCGACTTTTAAAAAATTTTTAAAGAAGATTAAAGTTCAGCTTTTTCCTCATTTTTATCCCATTTTTAGTGCGGATAATACGTATACTAATATTAACATTTTATAATTTGTTGTTCCAAAACTAAAGGTCTTCGTTATGATTCGGTGCAAAATTTAGTACAAGCAGTTATCTCTATCTTCTTCTTCATGTGCTATCTTCATTTAATGAAGGTTGGCGACAACTCTCGCAAATTCTTCTCGATGTTGTGTACTGTGAAGTAAAGACTGCGTGTTTATTCCAGTCCAGTCACGGATGTTCTTCAACCATGAATGTTGTCTTCGTCCAACTCCACGTTTTCCTTCAAGTATTAACTTCAGTATATCGTTCTTAGAATTTCGATATATATGCCCCAAATAAGCAGTTTTTCTTCTCTTAATTGTAGCTATTAGTTCTTCATCTTGTTTCATACGTCTTTGAGCACCGCCTCATTTGTCACGTGTTCAACTCAGGTGAACACCCACATCTCGAAGGCTTCCAGTCTGTTCATTGTTTTTGCTTTTAATGTCCAAGCTTCTGTTCCATAAAAAGTACTGAATATATATATATATATATATATATATATATATATATATATATATATATATATATATATATATATATATATATATATATATATATATATATATATATATATATATATATATATATATATATATATATATATATATATATATATATATATATATATATATATATATATATATATATATATATATATATATATATATATATATATATATATATATATATATATATATATATATATATATATATATATATATATATATATATATATATATATATATATATATATATATATATATATATATATATATATATATATATATATATGATATTTTACCCTGACGAGTTGCTATATATCTGTTCATGCAATCAAAATGAAAATGAATGAACAATGAAAAATATAAATCCACCACCCGTTAATTAATACCATTGTCAGGCAGGCAATGATTATAATCAAAACATATCCTGGAATAGTTATATATTAGGATAACGTTAAATGTTATGAAAATATATCAATCTACCAGAATATATACATACTATAGCATCATCAGACAATGATATCAATGTACCAACGAGTAGTGTCAGAGGCTTTCTCCCCGGAAAATCCAGTGTACGGACCTTAGTCAAATAACACTGAATGTCACTCATTAATAGTTTCCTTTGTGTGAAGTGGTGAACGATCTAATAGAATATATATATATATATATATATATATATATATATATATATATATATATATATATATATATATATATATATATATATATATATATATATATATATTTTTTTTTTTTTTTTTATGGATAGATCCAGCCGATCATCCTCCTCCGTGATTCTATTTAATAGCCGTTGAAAACCTTCTGGACTATCTGCCAAGATAACAGTATCATCAGCAAAGCGAATGTTGTTTAGTCTTCGTCCATTGATTCTAATACCGTCTGTTTGTCCTACGAGTGCCTTACTGAAGATGGTTGCGAGTATATGTTCAAAAGCAGCGGTGACAGCACACAACCATGGCGTACACCCCTCTTTGATGTGTTGCCTCCTGCTTTGATTAATGCTGTCTGTCCCCAGTACAAATACTTGAAAAACTCGATATCCTGTTTGTCTAGGCCCTTTCTCTGTAGAATATTCATGAGCTCAGTGTGTTTCACTCGATCAAAGGCCTTCTCATAATCAAGGAGCAGGCTTATATGTCTTTTCTTTGATCACTGCACTTATGGAATATAACTGACAGGCCAACCAGAGCATCTCTTGTTCCCAAACCTTTCCGAAATCCGAACTGTGTATCGCTGAGGTTTTTCACAATTACGGTAAATCCTCGCTTGTATAATTTTGAGTAGGACTTTAAGTACTTGGCTCATCAAGCTAATTAGTCTGAAATCCTCACATTTGTTGACATTAGGTTTTTTGGGAAGGGAAATACATACCGATTCTAGCCAGTCCCCTGGTATAATTCCGTTCTCAAAAATTGTTTGAATTGTTGTTTCTGCAACACATCAAAATTATCTTCTTCCAGTAGTTTAAGTATTTTTACGTGTACTACGTCAGGTCCTGTAGCTTTTCCATTTGTTTGAGGGCTTTGCTAATCTCTGATTTTAAAATTGTTGGGCCGCTCTCTAATGATCTCATTCTATCATATTCTCGGGGGAGAGTTTCCTATTGTTCTACAATCTCATTCTCATCTGTTATAATTTTGTTTTCTTCATTTATTAGGTTCATCGAGGTGTACGATTTTTTTGTATTGGTAACCTCTTTGATTTTGTTGTGTACTGCGAAGGTATCATGTTTATTTTTTAGTTCTTCCATCTCTTCACATTCTGTTCGCATCCATTCCTCCTTGGCCTTTATAGTTTTTCTTCTTATTTCTCGATTTACCTGATTATATTTGTCTTTGTTTATTCCTCTGTATGATCTTCTTATATGAATCATCAACAGTATTTCCTGTGTCATCTAAGGGTTTGTATATCCTAGGTCAGTTTAACCTACTTCTCCTTGCTCGATGTTAATTATTTTGCTTTTGACTTCTTTCTAGCCTTCATCTACATTTATGTCATATGTGGCATCTTCTTTCAACGCAGAAAAATATTTGTTTATTCGTTATTTCACCTTAGTCTGTACCTCGGGATCTTTAAGATTCAGCATATCGAAATTTTTCTTGAGATTATTTATTCTCTTCTTTTTTAGCCTTACGCTCACATTAGCAACCACTGGGTTATGATCTGAGCCAATATAGGTACCTGGATACGTTTTGACTTCTTTGACTCCATTTATATATCTCATATTAACCATGATGAAATCGATTTGGTTACTAACAATGTTGTCTGAGCGATGTTGTGATAACTGCCACGTATACAATCGTCTTGCTGTTAATTCAAACTATGTATTCGTGACAAAAGATTTTCCTCCTGACAAAACTGGACCAAGACATCTCCTCTATAGTTGCGTTCACCTAATCAGTATTTACCCACAACTTTGTCTACTATACTTTTTCCGATTTTCTAGTTAAATTACCCCAAAATGAAGGTTACGTCGTCATTCTTGGTATATTTAAGCAGCTCCTTTATTTCGTCGTAGAATTTATTTACTTCATTGTTTGGTTTATCTCTAGTTGGTGCATAGCACTGAATGATGTTTATATTATTTGGTTGTGCTTTCAATTTTAACAAAATTGTTCTGTATGAGTAAGGGATACAACTGATAACTGATCGATTTACCTCTTCATCCACTATTATACCCAGCCCATTAGGATGATCTCGAAGGTTGTTACCTGAATAGTATAACATGGTCTTACCATTCTGACATTTTCCGCTTCCGGGTCACCTAACTTCACTTAATATGTTTATTGCTACTCTAGTCATCTCTCTCATAGTGTTATCTATTTTTCCTGTCATGTATAGGCTTTAGTTAGTATAGTTATCTATAAGTATTAATAAAAATGAGTACACCTCAGCCAAACTCTATAAAGGAAATATCTTAAATTCTATAAACCAGTCTATACTGTCTTCGTCATTTTACAAATTTCACTTTAGAGTCTTTTTTTGATTCAACTTTGGTCACAAATGTCCAGCTTCCCACTATGATCGCAGTAGAAAACGAAAAATGAAGAAAATGTCAGAAAATGAATACAGAACTACATTAACTGATTTGCAAAGCTCTAAATCAGATTTGAACGACAATTGAAGTCCAGACAATAATGTAGCAGCACGTTTCTTAGTTAAGAATGAGAATTCGTAAGACAGTTTCATAATTATAGAGTTAGTCGACCATGTCTGGGGCGAAACATTCCAATGAGAATCATGATACATTGAAGCATCACAATTAATGAGAGAACTGATCACCTGCCCTACAAGGGGAGAAAGGTTAAAAAAGCATTTACCGGAAATCAGAGAAAGAGTTTGCAAGGAAACATTCACATGAATGTGAATGCACCGAGATGCAATAGGGAATGTTTCACGAAGTAATGAAAGTGTCTACCAACTCTATTCGCTTATTAAAAAGCAAAAACTTGAGCAGAACTAACTTCATTTTCAACACATACTAAATCGCCCAGTTAGTAGGTTATACAAATATCCTTTAGATATCTCAGAAATCTGTAATCCAAAAGAATAAGTAAGTATAACGCTAACTGAAGGAAGTTGCAATCGTGGTCAACAAACTCGATTCCAGTAAAACTTTCAGGAGGATTAGCAGCTATTGACGAAAATATATTTAAAAGTTTATTGGTTTCCGTAAGACTACAAATGTGATACTCAAGATGAAAAGAAACTTGTATAATAAAATACATCACCATCACACCGATTGTATCGTCCAGACAGTGTTATCAAGTTCAAATTGGGAAGTGATGTACGCATATGCTGAAAATGTGAATACACTGCCCAAAACTTTAAGGCCCAATTTAAATATTCCAAATTTTTCTTTCTGTAGGCAACTTATTATCGACAGATGTATTTTTTTCGGATATTTCCGGATATATACTAACAAAATTCGTTAGTTTTTCTTGGCGCACATATTCCTCTTATGAGAAATTAGAAGAAAGAAATCAAATTGAGATTTCACAAGAAATCACAATATGTTAATCAATCAATTCGAGTAATGCTTGCAAATTTCAATTTCGTTAATAATGCAACGCGCATCCGAAATTTGCCTCTAGTAGAATGCGCTGAAGCAGTGGTGCTTGTGTCCTAGGTTGGACTTATACAAGAATAGGCCAAGAGTTGTGGGTGTCCCAATCCACAGTTTCCAAAAAAATCCGCAAGTATAGGAAACTGGTAGTCATGAGAGAAGCCCCAAGCAAGAACGACCTCGAGCCACAACGTCCATCTATGACTATGTCTAGTTGAGATAACGTTTCTTTACTGCTAAGCACCTTCAAGTGCTGGTTTGACATAACAGTGAAATGAAAATTAACATTCTAACGATAAGAGAATGTCTCAGGAAATTTGGTTTAAGGATTCGTGTCGCAGCTCAAGGTACAACTTCAACCGCAGCTCATTGAAGATTGTGATTAAATTTTGCAGGGAAGATGTAAATTCTTTAAAAACTGACTAGAAGAGATGTTTTCAGTGATAAGTAGAAATGTTGTCATTTTCTTTGCGATTGACGTTTTCTAGCGTATAGATGTCGAAATAAGAGATATGGACAGTGCAACTTATTTATTACGTATCTAGGTTTTGGTGGAGATTCAATAACGGTGTGTGGGGGAATTTCTTAGAATGCCGCACTGATCTGGTCGGCGTAAATAATGGGACCCTGAATGCTCAGAGGTACGTTATAAACATTTTAGAAAAACTTGTTGCACCATTTCCGGCAAACATGGGTTAAAACTTTCTGTTTAGCATGGGTAACGCCTGACCTCATATAGCTCATATCGTTAAGAACTACCTTCAAAATCACTAAATCCTTCAATGTTATAGTCTGCACGAAGTGTCTTATACTTTCCATTATTAGTTTAATTTCATTTTCTATGAATACTATTTTCATTTTGATTGTTTTCAAGCATTCCCTAATGGAAGTGGAATACTGGAAAAATAATTCTTAAATATAACTTATTTTCTTAGGAATAAATTAGAATTTTCGATTTTGTGCGTTAATTTCTTGGCACAGGGTATATTAAAACATTCTCTCTGCTTTTCTTACACACTATTTGGATTGAAGTCCAGTTTGTTATCAAGTATGAAGATGTTTGCATTCTTTTACACATAAACACCTTAAAAAGTCTAGGGTACACTTACCAATATCTTCAAAATATGAATTTATGATTCGAATTTATAGAAATCTTTCGGTTTTATTAGGATGTATTGTATATAATGTATTCTCAAGAAAACAGCATAATATTTTACTTCTCCAAAGCACCTATTATGAAAAAAATTTGAAATTTGAAAATGACGAAATTTAGACACAAAAAAAAATCCTGAATTAATATTTTCGAGACGATATGGAAGCACTTATATTTTTCAGTACCCAGAAGGTCCACCTCTGTTATTAATGACACTTTGGCATCGTCGCGGCATGCTCAATATTGAATTGTCTATTACATTTTGGCCTAAGTCATTCCAAGCCCCCTGAACTGCTAATCGAAGCTCCTGTTCATGATGGAAGACGTTTTGACGTAGGAGATTTCTTTTTACGGTGTCCCACACATGCTCGATGAGATTCAGATCTGGGGAGCAGGATGGCCACGGTAGAAGATCGATATCATTCTCTTCAAGAACGTTCAAGACAACTCTTGCACGATGGGTAGGGGCATTGTCTTATTGGAAGAGTGGATTTTGACCCATTGTTTGGAGATACGGTACCACTTCTAGTAAAACTATCTCATTTGCGTAAGAATTTCCCGTGATGTTGTTCTGTATGAAAACGAGGTCAGTTCTTCCACCAAGGCGTATACCTCCCCAAAACATCACTGATCCGCCTCCCTGTCTAACAACTTCTCGAGCATACTGGAGACGGTTTTGCTTTCCACGTTCCCTCCATATTCGAATTCTTCCCGAATCGGGATAATAACTGAATCTAGATTCATCACTGAAGAGAACTGTGGCTCACTTCTCTTGAAGTTTACGTGTTCTTGGCACCAAGCTGAACGACCAGCGCGATGTCCATGGGTCAGTTGTGGAACCTTTAAAGGACGTCTGGAGTGGAGTTGACCTTCGTGCAGTCGATTTCTCACAGTTTGGTCGGAAATTTGTACATTATGAACTCGTGATAGCTCTTGAGCTAATTGAGAAGCTGTGGTAGTACGATCTCTTCTGGCTTGTAAAACCAAAAATCGGTCTTGGGCTACTGTAGTAATCCTGAATGGCATTCTTCTACGCTACCTGTTTCATTGAAACGCGATCATAAACGGTTTATGACACTTGGGCTACTTCCCAGAACCCTGGATACTTTCCGTTGTGAGCTCCCAGTTTGGAGCATGCCAACGGCTCGTAACATCTCTTCTCTAGTCAAATGTCGTCTTTCCATGGTAGAATCACAAAACTCGAATCTTTCATTTGTGCTTACAATAGAAACAAAGTGCCAACTAACTGATTTCAAACACTGAATACATGAAATGATTATAAAGCAGCGTCGCATCTACTGCATTTTTAGATTTTATAAAGAAAACTGAAATCTGATGCGGCACTCTACATAATTTGGTGAGAAATTGATGCAGGTGTTCATTTCTTAAAAAAAAAGCATCCATATTGATCGTTCTGTATACGATATATCGATATTCAGAAGTGTTCCCTAGACTTTTTTGAGGTGTTTACGTTTCAGTTGGTTGATATCGAAGATCGAAATTCGTTCTCTCAAAGTATCTTAATATAGATATATTATATAGCAGATTAGATGCTTTAAGGTAGGATAACATAGATATAAGCTGAACAAACGATAAAGCTAGGCATAGCATTTTTCGCGATTAATAACACAGGTCTACAGAAAAAAAAATTTTTGTTTGGTGTCGCTAATTCTCTGTTATAATTTGGTTTATTATCCCGTAAGGTGTCGCGTGAAGCTACTAAAATCACATTAATGACTGTTATTTTTGTGTTGTATCCTGATTTACCGCCCGCTAAAAGACCTCAACTGAATTCAGATGACGTATCGTCTACTTTGAGTCAAGATCTTTCAGACCTATCAGATTTATTGGACACAGAGATGGTGGATGTTCTTTCTGATAAACGTGACAGTGATTTTGAATTGTCAACAGCACCTTCATCTCAAGATGCTTCAAGTGATTTGATTAGAGATCTAGACCTTTTAAAAGAGTGATCTGAGCAACTAGCATCTAGGCGTAAAGAAAGAAATTTGTTATCTCGAGATACAAATATAACGTTTTATCGAGATCACGAAAAAAAAATTTCTTCCATTAGCTCTGAAAATAATATAGTCTATTGTCATAACATTGGTGATCTTTTAATGAAACTGGGGCTCTCAAGATACAAAGCTGAATATTGGAGATTGTTTATCGACCGTTGTAAGCGACGGTGAGAATGTGTTTTATTAGATATTGGTAATAATCAAGCATCTGTGCCTATTAATCACTCAACGAAATTAAATAAGAGTATCACAACGTAGATCTTGTTTAAAAAAAACTTAAGTACTCAGAGTACCAATGGTTTATATGTGTTGATTTGAAGATAGTCAACTTTTTATTAGATTAACAAAGTGGGTACACTAAATTTCTATGCTTCATATGTTTATGGCACAGCAGAATGAAAAAAGGCCTCTGGATCAAGAAAGATTGGCGTTGGAGGAATAACATGACGGTTGGCGAACAAAATATTATAAACCCGCCTTCAGTTTCTGGAGATAAGATTATTTTGTCTCCATTGCACATCAAATTAGGACTTATGAAGCAATTTGTTAAGGCATTAGATAAAACTGTTTCGTGATTTATATATCTTTCAAGAAAGTTTCCCGTATTAAGTAATGAAAAATTAAGAGCTGGTATACTTGATGGCCCACAGGTTAGACTTTCAGTGAAACACAACGATTTTATACATTCGATGAACAATTTAAAAGCAGCGGCGGGGAAATCTTTTGTTGCTGTTATAAAAAACTTTTCAGAAAACCAGAAGGCTGAAAATTACAAAGAGTTAGTTCAAAACCTCTTAATTAGCCTTAAAAATCTTGGATGCAATATGAGCATAAAAGTACACTAGTTCGACAAACACTTATACGAGTTCCCAGAAAATCTTGCAGCATATAACGAAGAACAAGGAGAACCTTTCCAACAAGATTTGAAGGTGATGGAAGATAGATACCAAGGGCGCTGGGATGAGCATATGATGGCAGATTACTGTTGGAGTATTACACGGGAATGTCCAGAAGACTCTACCGGAGAAAATCTAAAAAGAAGAGCTTGTAACCTATAAAGTTATGTGTAATAAAATGCTATTAAACGTTTTGAATTAAATGCTCTTTTGTTTCTTAATGAATTACTTAAATGCTATTTAATTTATTTACACTTGCAAAATCTCGAAAACTACACGTAGTTTTCAAAAAGTAAGTATTAAATTTTTATTAAGATATCGGACACACTTGAAAGCAGTTTTACTTTTAGCGGTACCAAACTCAATGTAGACCTCTCTAATCGGGTAATGAGAAACAGGTAGTGTAAGACAACGACATAAAGGTAGACATCGTGTTGTAACAATTGCGCAAGATCGCTTCCTTCAACAAACTGCCTGCCGGAATCCAACAACAATGTTCAATCAATTTCGTAATGAAATGAACCATAAGGCATTATCCTAATACTTCAAGAACTGTTGGCAATAAGTTGCATCATTTATTTCAGAGATCCTTGAGAGTGTTAACTCTCAACAAGAGGAAATCACGTAACTTCAATAGATGAGATTGAAGTAATGTTGAATAGGAACTTGAAGATTGTGTAATGATTTATTCTTGGATGAATAACGATTGTGACTGCAGTCGTAGGTGAATGGCCGTAAACAATTGACTAGGAGGTCATACTCTTTACTTAAGTTATTTTAGAATTTTGATGGGTTTTCTCTATTATTCCACTTTTTCTCGATCACATTTTGATTTTTTTGTTGTTGATTTTTTTAAAATATTATACTTTGATTTATCGTTTTCAGAAATTTCATCATTACTCAATGGTATTTGTGAAAGACCGTGATTGTTAATTTATTAGTAATAACGGAAATACGAAATCTACATTCTTGCCTTGTTCTGCATAAAATCATCTGCTACTGTTGTCTGTCTTAGAGCTGCCTGAAATACAGAAATGAACACTTTGGAGCGTACAGACTCGATCTTATGAGACACCTCGTCAGAGTATTATGTAATGAAGGCATTTTCAGAAATCTTTTGCTTACTTCATATCCTTTTTAGAGCAGTGAGCAAATATGGCAGAAAATCAAAAGCTGCGAATATTTGTTACCAGAAACGTTAAAATCATTTTTCGAGTGTCCAAATAATTAGTACGGATGATGGCTTTTCCGAAAATCGGTACTAAAAATTTTCCGTTTTTGACAACATATTGAAATAGAGTCAAAACTTCCTTGTGTTTTTGACAGGCAAAAGAAATTAACTGTGGGAAATATTTATTTTTGTACAGGATGCGTAAATTTCGATGTTTAAGTACGACAGGTAGGTGAAATATTATAGTTGAAGAGAAATGACTCCTCTACCCCTTCACTTTTGCGGTGGAAAATTATTTCGATATCCATGGCACTATTTTAGAATAATTCAGAATTTCTCGAAGTAGTGAAAATTTCGGCCCAGCGGTTTTTAAGTTGAACATGCTTCCTTCTGAATTTGAATAATAGGTGATTTGAATTCAGTTGGATGCTGTATTTTTTCCTCTTCAATAATATATAACACGTGTAGTCAATCATCGCATTCTATATCCTTTTCAGGAAAAAACCAAAATTATTTTAATTTCTGATGCATGTCCGTTATTTTTTAATTTTATGCCTAGTCCAAGACCATGGTTGTTTATATGGTTTGATTAAATTCAGACTATACTAATTATTTGTGGTCTTAAAGGTTGAGAATCACTTCTGTTCTTCAGGAGTCTATGATTCGTAATACAAAATGCAAATTCAGATGAAAATTACTTTTTTTGGATCTCAAGATATTCTTTCCTTAGGTACTCGAGTAATATCAATAAGAGTTTATGTATGTTGCATTGGCAATATTCCATTCAGGATGATTACAAAAAGATGCATGGTGAGGAAATATATCAGTAGCTACTATATCGTTGAAGTTCTGTCTCAGTTCTTCTTGGCACTGGTTTTCTGATAGAGTGAATCTTCAATATAATTCTAAAGAAATGAGTCATGAGTCCTGTAGTGTCAAATCGGAGGAACAAAGTGGCCATCTCATTGGACTTCTAGTCCTTACTCAACCATCTCCAAAATTCGAATTTAACTGGTCAGTGATGGTTTTTAGAGAAGAGGAGCACCATCGTATTGAAAGAAACTATTTGTTCTTTATGCAATGGGGGTTGATCGAGAAATTCTCCAATTATTTTATTATTGACGATTTTTTTGATAGAACCATCATTCAGGTTTTCATAAAGAATTTCGAAGTGGAACCTTCGACCACACCACACATCAAAGCCACAACTTCCTCGATGCTGCGCATAATTATGGGTTGTGAATTCACATCAAATCCAAAGCGCTCATTATAGCGATTGAATATTCCATCACTGGTGATGTGTACTTTGTCGGTCTATATGATTTCTTAACCTTGCAGTGGACGCGTGATCTAGAGTTACACTAAGAGACGCGTAGGGCCTCACGGACCCAAAATAAATAATTTCTATCTTCCTAAAGAATTGATAAAAATTATTCCAAGAAAGAAACATAATAAAAAGGTCTAGTGAAAATTGACGAATTTTTGTACACATTCTCGACAAAATGGTGAAGTATGTTCGAGGCATATATATTTTGTGCAAAATCTGCACGTTTATCGAGTTTTCCGATCTTTGCAGAATGCGCACATTCTCCATTTATTTTTCACTATCTCTAGCTGCTCTACTAATGGCGTGCCGCTAAGTTTAGCTGCTAGTTGCCGAATCACTCTTGGTAGAAAATTACATTGGGCTCTACTCTTCATTTAATCCATTTTTCAATATTCGACAGAAAATGCAATGCTCGTCCAGTGAGTTTGCTTTGAAAATGACATAGGTATTTATTTCCACTACGTTCAGGAGTCCATACATGATCACCTTGGCCATCTACAGGTATTTCTCGCTACATTATATTTGGCTGAAAGATGATCCACTGTATCAACACCACATTTTGTGTGGCTATAAAATGTGATGATTTCCGGTTTTTTATAAATGACCCATGTCGGCATCAATCGAATCATCGTGATGAAAAGTTGATAGCAAAATAACCTGTTTATTATTCTTTGGTATATACGAAACATAAGTCGTGTCTTCTGTGAAAGCAAATATGCTTGATTTTTCAGGCCTCCTGATTCATTAGAAATTTATCCCTTGTTCTTTCGTAAAGTACCGACAATGGTCAATTGATGTTTCTTCAGTAAAGTGTAAGCAACTTCCACAGAGGTAATCCAATTGTTCATGGTAACATTCCGTCTAGACTGCGATAAGGGAGCGCATAGCCTTTCCACAACATCAGAGGAGACATTGCTAACCTGGAATGTACCAGCTGGCTGCTTTTCAGTCTAAATTTCCATATTGTGAGTGTGAAATGGTTGACTACGGTATCGTCAAGGCTTATTTGGTATATTCATTCTAAATCTGCAGTCTCCTCCCAATGATATGAGCATCTCATCAAGTGTTGCATATTACCTACAGTGTAATGTTTCTGACAATTTTCCATCCTTTCTTCGAAAATCTCCCTTACTGGTGCTAAATTGTCCTGAGCTTTGCGTTCTTCCTTCCAATAAAAGCCTGAATTGTCTCAATGTCATTGTAGCAGGTAACATGTCTAATCCCGTTCCATCATTGGATCAAATTTCGTAAACTGAAGTTTTGCCCGCATGGTATAAAACCGCGAAGTAGAGTTACCCAAAAAGTACTTTCAATTCAGATATGTTTGTGGGTCTTGTATCAGATTCGTGTGAATAGCGGGTAGATATGCTCTTAACATAAATATTATTGTTGCACATTAATTTTCTCATAACAGAATCATCAAAAAAAGTTGCCAACATTCTTTAGGAAGTGAAGCGTTTCTAGCAACACCAATTTCTCCAGGAAGTTTCAGTGAATTCTTCGATTTCAGCGATCGATATAGTCACAATCAGAATCAGATATATTTTTACCATCACTAGGAATTTCTTCGTATAATGTCCTTAGTCTCTCTAATTCCTCTTCATAAGAATCGTTAAAATTTGGCATTTTGATGGGCCACCTATTGAAAATATCGATGGAAAAAACTTCTTCAAAGGGACGCGTTGTGTCTGGGACAGTGAATCAGGCTATAAAATAGTTGCTCTTCACTTCACTGCCACTAAACGACAGTCGTGAGTCGCTGACTACTTCATTCGAAGGTACTGGGAAGGGCAGCTTCGTAATTCAATCCGTTTAGAGCCGATCATACGAATGAGCACCGGTTGGGTCTGTGAGACCCATCGCATCCACTGCAGAATTAAAAAGGTATGAAAGTTTTTCCTGGATACCAATTGAAAAAATTCAGTAGGCGAATAGGATCCGATGGCTCCAAAAATTAACATATGCGCATTTTGTAGGGCGTGATCTTAGTTTCTGTTAGAATACCGTGAATACTGTCAGAATATGAACCCTAATTCAAGATATATTAATATGCCGAAATACCTTCTCCAATACTGGTATCAATCTGTACTACCATTTATTAAAAATACATGGGATACGAAGGGTTTTCTAATTATAATATTATGAAATCTTTTTGTAGTGAAAATACCCTGTATCGAAAATTCAACTCAAAAAAATTATCGAATCATACGAATAATCGAAAGAACTTTCTAACTATGTGTAACTTGAATCTTATTCCCTATGATTATTTTGTAGGTAAGTGATGAGGGGGGGGGGGTGGATGATTAATGAGTAGATCCAATATGCTCAAAGTTGGCATAAACAATGATACTCTTCGAGAGAATGAATTTACCTATTTTATAGGAAACGAAAAAGCGACAGGAAGTGACAATTTAAATATGGAGTTGACAAAATATGGAGGATAGAAATTGAAAAGGAGTATATTCTTGTTGGTGAGGAGGATCTGGAGAGACGAATGCATGCCGCTGGAGTGGAATATGGGGCAGATAATAACAATTCATAAGAAAGGAGATCAGCAAATATGCCAAAATTATAGAGAAATCACATTGTTGAATACAGTATACAAAATTTTATCTACGGTTATACAGAAAAGACTGGCATTGAGTGAAAAGAAAATAAAAGGGTAATACCAGTGTGGTTTCACTAAAGGACGATCTACAATAGATGCTATTCATACACTCAAACAAATTGTGGAAATGGCGCACACGTACGAAATAGACATAGATATGCTTTTCGTTGATTTTATGCGAGCATTCGACTCAATTAAAAGGAGAAAGCTTATGCAGATCTTAGAAAAAACGGGAGTAGAGACGAAAATCAGGAGATTGATATGGATTACACTGAAAGAAACTAAAACAAAAATGAAAACTGGGAAAGGAGAAACAGATGAATTTACGTTCAATAAAGGACTCAAACAAGGAGATGCTCTATCAGCGACTCTATTCAACATTATACTCGAATATGTTGTGGGAAAAACTGGTAGAGATAACCTGGAGAAAACAAAACGCAGCCATATCCAGACGAATGATTATGCATAATCATTCGTCTGAAGAAGCTACGAGAGAAATGATTACGAATCGCAATTATTAAGTAAAATTCTTAAAACACAGTACTTGTTTTTTATTATTGATAATGGAATTTACCAAGTAAAAGCCTCCCAAATTCAAATGGTATAGATAACCTGGGAACTGGAGGAAAACAAATAATAGCCTATGCAGATGACATTAATCTAGGCGTAACGAAAACAAATGACGGGAAAATAACAACAGAAATAAAGGAGAAAACCACAGTGGCTAATAGGGCTATGTACGCCAATAAAAACTACTGAAAAATAAGATTTTGAAGAAGAAAACAAAGATGTATATTAATATATATATATATATATATATATATATATATATATATATATATATATATATATATATATATATATATATATGTGGTGTACCTGGAAACAGGTTCGCCCTATAATTTTTTTCCTGTTCAATATTTTTCAATGAAATTTCCTGAACTTAATTAGAAATTTATTTCAACTTGAATGTCACTGACAGTTTCTCTGAAACGTTTCCGGTTTCAAAGGAAATTAGCCAGTTTCGATTTTCAAATGGCTCGCCCTGTAATTTTTTGAGATATCGAATCAAACTCTCTTTTTCTATATATTCAGCATATTTTAAGACGAATTTGCCGAATTTTTAATTTTTTTTTGATGAATTTGATTTCAAGTCAAGATGGCTATGACGACAAAAAAACTGCGTGATTTATCGACCGAAATCGAGTACATTTGTATTCATCGCTGAACTGTAGAATTCCTTCTGTTATTGGCTTCGTAACATTCCAAACATTGTTTCTTCAAAAAGAATCTTATTTCCGCAAGGTATAATAGGGGCTCATTAGCACTATAATACGCAGAATATTTTTACGAATAATTTGATACCAAATTGATAAATTTCCATTCGTAATCCTGGACATAGTATAATACTCGTTTTTCAACTCATTATCTGAAGTGCTTTGGAAATGTATTGAATCCTATCACAGATAGATCACAGATCATAGAATTTTTTGTATTCAATTTTAAATGTCATAAGATAAGATTGTGTTGCATCTGAATCGGTGAGTTCGTATAAATTGTTCAGAGTTTTTGAATTTTCACGGCAGAAAAACAGACGAAATGCTGTACACAGAATGAAAAAGTAGATATGCTACTCATTTATGGCGAATGCCAGAACGGCAACATCCTTCAAGGCACTATTTTCCAAAACTGGAAGTGAAGTTTCGTCAGCAACCGATTGTTGCAGATAATCAAAATTTCATAGTAAGCGAAAATTCTGAAGTTGATGGATTAGCGTATATTAATTTGAATTGTACGGCATCTACTAGAGAAATCGCACAAGAAATAGGGATAAGTCATCAGAGTGTTTAGAGAATTCTTAAGAAGCATAAATTTCGCTCGTTCAAATACAATCTTCATCAACACCTTTATGAAAATGATAAAAGCCGAAGATTAGAATATTGCAACCAGTTTCTTCAAAAGATGGAAATGTATCCAAGCTATCCTTATAAAATTTTATATTCAGATAAATCCCGATTTACTAACAACGGAATGTTCAATAGAAACAATACGCGCTATTGGGCCCACGAAAACGAGCATATAGTATGTGAGGGTAATTTCCAAGAGCGATTTGGGTTTAATGTATGGATGGCAATGGTAGGGCGACATCTCATAGGTCCAATTATTTTTGATGGACCATTAACTGGGGAAAGATATTTAGGATTTTTAAAAAACGAAATAAGCGATCTGATTGATGGTTTACCACTGGCTGTTGCCAGTAACTTAATTTTCCAACAAGATGGAGCACCAGCGCACAACTGCCGGGAAGTTGTTCAATACCAGCGGCCGACAAGAAGGCCAGCTCGATCGCCTGACTTGTCCCTATTAGATTTTTTTTTGTGGGCCCATGTGAAAAATCGTGTTTATAGAACTGCTTCAGAAAATCGAGAGGATTTAGAGAATAGAGTTCGGGGAGCAATAAATGAAATTTTTCCAAATCAAATGGATAATGTAGTACGGGCTACCATTCGCCGTAATAAGCTGTGCCAGGCACAGAATGGGGGTCTCTTCGAAAACCTGTTGTGAAGTTATGCTCAATTGATTTGATGACATTCCATCTATGATTCATTTGTGTATTTTGCGTTATTTATGTGTTTTGTTAAATTTTTATTCATCTGAAATGTACGATGATGAGTATGTGCGCCATGCCAAAATAAAGCTAAGGTTTTGCGTTTATGCTTTGTGTGCATTACAATTTTAGAACCAGCTGAGTCGTCATAGCCACCTAGACTTGAGTACAAATTTATCAAGATTGATTTGAAAATTCGGCAAATACATCTTTAAATATACTGAATGTTTAGACAGAGAAAGTTTCATTCGATTTCCAAAAAAATATACAGGGTGAGCCATTTAAGAATTGAAACTATGGCTCATTTCCGGTGAGACTGGAAGCGTTTCAGATAAACTGTCAATGCCATTCAACTTGAAGTAAATTTTCAATCAATTTCAGAAAATTTCATTGAAAAATATTGTATAGGAAAAAGTTTTAGGGCAAGCCTCTTTCCAGTTACACCGGTATATATATATATATATATATATATATATATATATATATATATATATATATATATATATATATATATATATATATATATATATATATATATATATATATATATATATCTGAACACCTCAAAAATTCTAATGAGCATTCATCAATATCTTTAAAATATGAATTTGATGATAATGTATTCTCAAGAAAACAAAATAATGACGAAATTTGGTAAAACACAAAAAAAAATTCCTGAACTAATATTTTCGAGACGATATGGAAGCACTTATATTTCACAGTACCCAGAAGATCCACCTCTGTTATTAATGACACTTTGGCATCGTCGCGGCATGCTCAATATTAAATTGTCTTTTACATTTTGGCCTAAGTCATTCCAAGCTTCCTGAACTGCTAATCGAAGCTCCTGTTCATGATGGAAGACGTTTTGACGCAGGATATTTCTTTTTAGGGTGTCCCACACATGCTCGATGGGAATCAGATCTGGGGAGCAGGATGGCCACGGTAGAAGATCGATATCATTATCTTTAAGAACGTTCAAGACAAGTCTTGCACGATGAGGAGGGGCATTATCTTGTTGGAAGAGTGGATTTTGACCCATTGTTTGGAAATACGGTACCACTACAGGTAAAACTATTTAATTTGCGTAAGAATTTCCTGTGAGGTTGTTCTGTATGAAAACGAGGTCAGTTCTTCCACCAAGGCGTATACCTCCCCAAAACACCACTGATCCGCCTCCCTGTCTAACAACTTCTCGAGCATGCTGGAGACGGTTTTGCTTTCCACGTTCCCTCCATATTCGAATTCTTCCCGAATCGGGATAATAACTGAATCTAGATTCATCACTGCAGAGAATTGTGGCCCACCTCTCTTGATCCCAGTATATACGTGTTCTTGGCACCAAATTGAACGAGCAGCGCGATTTTCATGGGTCAGTTGTGGAACTCTTAAAGGACGCCTGGAGTGGAGTTGACCTTCGTGCAGTCGATTTCTCACAGTTTGGTCGGAAATTTTTACATTATGAACTCGTGATAGCTCTTGAGCTAATTGGGATGCTGTGGTAGTACGATCTCTTCTGGCTTGTAAAACCAAAAATCGGTCTTGGGCGACTATAGTAATCCTGAAACGACCTGTATGGCGTTCTTCTACGCTACCTGTTTCATTGAAACGCGACCATAAACGGTTTATGACACTTGGGCTACTTCCCAGAACTCTGGATACTTCCCGTTGTGAGCTCCCAGCTTGGAGCATGCCAACGGCTCGTAACATCTCTTCTCTAGTCAAATGTCGTCTTTCCATGGTAGAATCACAAAACTTGAATCTTTTATTTGTGCTCACAACAGAAACAAAGTGCCAACTAACTGATTTCAAACACTCAATACATGAAATGATTATAAAGCAGCGTCGCATCTGCTGCATTTTCAGTTTTTCATAAAAAAAACTATTCAAATTTTCGTTAGAAAACTGTATAAACCTAGTAGCAAAGTTCTCAGTTCTTTCACAGATTTCATATTTCAAACCTCATGTCTCAATAAACCTTTAACATTTCGAGTATGTCAATTTATTTCTAAGATTGTAACATCCGAATATATGGCTTATACCGTTTTGAGTAATCTGTGGTATAAAAAATAGAAATAAATTATTTTAATCTAATTTTCAGGTCGAATACTCTTCTGCGCGACGTCCCCATTCTCGCATCTAGAGAGTTAAAGCGATTTGCATGAACGTTCATTAAGATAATAGGTGAATAATGTCGACCGATTTTTTTTCAGTTTTAATGGAGGTCTTATGATGAAAATAGAACAAGGAATTACATAATATCCAGTGGCGTAACCGTACCATTTAGGGACCGAGACAAATTCATCGGATGGAAATTTTACCGTAGTAAAGCTTCATTCCAGACAAGACGAGAAAAAGTACTGAGTTTGTATTATTTTCCAACAAGCTGGATTTTTGTATATTCTAATTGTTATTACAAACGCTGTGTCAAAACTCCCCTAACATCTCACTTGTGCGTTATTTCTATCCAAGGCAGCGGTCTTAAATTTTAGTTTTTCGCATTTATAGATCGTGAAATTCTCCATAAAATAGGTATGAATATTATTTTTCAATAAGTACGAATAAGCATCCAGTTGGCTATGAACAGAACCGTGAGAATCCATGAAGGTATCGAAACGTTCTGGATTATTATTTTATTATATCAATATTACGAATACATTTGAAGAAGACCTCGAAAATTTCTTCGAATATGAGAAAGCTCCTTAGCCATTATCGTTCCTTGATGCGATTGAGAATAGTATTAGTAGACAGAAGTCAACTATTATGATTGTTTTTGAATGTGTGAATATTAAATTTGAGGGCACAAATGAAACCTGCATCATCATAGAGATTATCTGATACATCGTATTTCATGGAATTGAGAGGATACATTCGATGTTATTTTGGCAAATATCCTCATCGTAGATACTTTGGTAACAATTTTGTCCTAAAATTTGACAGTTATATCTACCTTTGATACGAAAAATAGCTACACAATACCGTCGTCGAAGTACAAAAACAATTTTGTCGTCTGATATTCTTTTTCATCGGTCAATAACTGTTCCAACAAACCGAGAATTTCTCGCTAATCCTCATAATAAATCTCGTCTGATTTCGATTCTTCATTATTGTAATCTTAATGGAAGAATTAGTTACACCAATATGACAAGCGTTGTTAGACAATATGTTACTGTACTGATAATACTGACTCCAGAAGATTGGGAAAAGTACACAGAAGTCAAGTTTTATGATTGTTTTGAATGTGTGAATATTGAATTTGAGGGCACAAATGAAACCTGCATCATAATAGAGATTATCTGATACATCGTATTTCATGGAATTGAGAGGCCACATTGGATGTTATTTTAGACAAATATATTCATTAGGTTCGTAGATACTTTGGTAACAATTTTGTCCAAAAATTTGACAGTTATATCTACTTTTAATACGAAAAATAGCTACAGAATACCGTCGTCGAAGTACAAAATCATTTTCATCGTCTGATATTCTTTTTGATCGGCCAATAACTGTTCCAACAAACCGATAATTTCTCGCTGATACTCATAATAAATCTCGTCTGATTTCGATGTTGAGTGAAGAATTCCCAGATGCCAATATTCTAGATAAACTCATCAAGATGCTGATGTCTTCAGTATTGCAACCGTAATGGAACAATTCAGTTACACCAATATGGCAAGCGTTGTTAGAGAATATGTTACCGTATTGATAATACTGACTCCATGAACTCCGGGTAATAAGATCATGAAACCAGATGCTCAGATTCAAATAGAATATATTCATCGCAAAGTTCAACTGCATATCCTAAATGTCGAGCTTCTATTTCATTCCTTCATACGAGTATTGCAATACAACATCAAGAATTTTCAAAAAGGACAAATCTGCAGTATTCGAATTGTTTGAAAAATGTAATGATTTGATTGATAACGCAGAATCATATACGAACGTTACCTTTTCAGTAGAAATCATTATCGTTACTAAATATGGAACACCGAACAAAATTCAATTTAATTTAATTTAATCGATAAAATATACAAAAAAAACAATAAATAAGTACAATCATTTTCTTCCTTCAAAATCTGTTCTTCTTGTCAACATTCAAAATCTGCTTCTTCTTCAGCTTCAGAAAATATATTCTCATTTATATTTTCTGTACATCAATATATTCTCATTACATTCATTCGTCTGAAGATGCTACGGTGTAGTGAAACGCTTTACGAATCGCGATTATTAAGTAAAATCCTTGAAAACATAGTACTTGTTTTTATTATTGATAATAATTTTACCAAGTAAAAGCCTCCCAAATTCAAATATTATCAACATTTGTTTCGTGTATTCTGCCAAGTGTGGCTGGGCCAAAAACTGAAGCCTGGATACTTCGACTGGATATTAACGAATAATAGTTTGGAGCAAATTGAGACTTCACTTTCCCTCATGTACTTATGTTGAAGCAACTACACTAGATTCTGGCCAAATCGATAGGATTCTATCTGATATATCTCTCCTTTTAAAGCATTAAGCACAAATTGAGCAAGAAGAATGAATCGAGAAACAATGACTGATATCGTAGTATTTGATAATGAATAATGTGATTTTCTATGAGCTTGTCTTAATTCTATTACTTAAATATTGTCCTATTGAATTTCCTCGATGGAAATATATTGCAGACTATTCCTACTGGGGAAACCATGTTAAAAAACGAGCTGAATACATTATCTCATAGAAAATGCCGAAATGTAAGCTACCTACAGTCTGAAACCGCCATAACTCAAGAATGGTGCTTCATAGTGAAAGAAGTAGTGTTTATTTTTTTGTACAATAATTTTACAACTATTTTCCAGTAGTTTACAGCGTTCCAGAGATGAACGCAGAAAAACGAGAAAAGGAAAATATGCGACGTGGCTTCTTTGAATAAAATAACGTTTGAGTAAAAAAAAAAGTCGGCCTTGAAATTGTAAGTGATACGTGGAAAACGTTCACAAACCTTTATTTATGTATTTGAACTGATACATTGAAATTCCCATATAATCACGTGTGCACGTCTTAATATATCGAAGGTATTCTTGTTATGCATTGAAAGTTCTATAAAAGATGTAGAACCTATAATTCTCAAGAATTTGTGTCTCGGCTTTGAGAGCGCGAGCGCTCCGTCGCATATGGCGTAATGCAAGGTCCACCTTATCCTAGCAAATATTACCTAGTATATAAGTAATTACCCATGACATAAATCATATGATTGAAAAAATCGTTATTTATGAATGAGTATGCCAATTCATATAAAATTCATACTACTAACTTCTGTGATATGGTTGAATAATTAAGTGAAATTAACTCTTATGTATTCTAAGTATCTTAAAACTACATTTTAGTATATCTATATAATATTTCGAGTAAACATGCCATTGAGACTTTTTCTTGAAGGGTTGTGATTCACGCTGTAGATGTAAGAACTTAGGGTTAGAGTGTTGTTCAGCTTGTGGTTACAGTGATGTGCAAGCTTGTTTCATATCAAAAAGATCTCGAAGAATGAAATATATAACCCGCGACTCTTAAAAGGTTTGGAGACAACAATTTATAACGAGTATGGTGATAATGCGTTTGGTTAGGTTAGAAGAAGACAATGATAACGAAGAAGAAAACTGAATCCCATGAATAACAAACTATGCAAAAAAATCCTAATTTCAGTTTGTCTTCCATTTCAAAAAGTATTATTATTTTCATGATTTCCAAATGAAAATTTAAGGTCCTTCAAAGTTCAATATCTAAACAAGCCTAAATGTATATGAGTATGAATCTAACCTAACCTAACCTAAATGTATATGAGTTTTGGCATAATATTTAGAGTAAACAAAGGTTTGTACAAGTTTTCAGTTTAATACCTTTCATTTCGAAGTGTAATCCTTATGATTGGAATATTGTACAAAAATGCTACTTGTTGGGAGTTAAAATTGGATTTTTTTGTCTGGCCTACTTGACGGAGTTTCATTTCAGTGAAACAGTTAGGTAGTTACCAATTCTATTATGATTATTGGGTGTATTCTTGATTTAAAATCAATTACATTTCATTTTCAATATTTTTCAGAGCGGTATTATATTGAGATAGAAATTCCATTATTTTCAAAATATTTACTATTAAGATTTCTTTTTTCGGGCATTCTGTTCTGTAAAAGCGCAGTAAAAATTGTTGAATAGATATTTGTCAATTTGATTTTGAGGAAGATTTTCCAGCACTAGCTTTACTCTTAGGAATTATTAAAACTTCAAGAAACACATTCGACATAAAAACATTGTCTTATATAATGATGACGTCTCTATTTCGTATCTGACATTGATCCAAAACGAAGAATTTCAGTGATTAATAAAGCAGACATGTCTTTTTCATACAAATCAACAAATTGTACAATTTTTTCAATATATCGTTGGCATTTACAAAGCGACAGTTTGCAAAAAGTGAGATTGGAAACTATTTCATTGATTGCGAGGAAATGCAAGGTCAGAAAAATTAATTTTCGGATTATTGAAACGTTCATTCTCCTAAAAATGATGACGTTTCACATTCCTCTGACAATTTTCAAGGAATTCAGAATTAATGCTGTTCCGCTAATTCAACTTTTCGTAATTATCAAATTTAAATCGATACTTTTCATTTCTTTCAGACCAAATTTCAAACATAGGAAATTGAAAGGTCGAACGGAATTGCTTATGATACTGCAACAAAACGATTTTGCGATGGAAGAGCAATAACATAGTAGATTGTAGTTTTTGATTATCTGATTTTGTGCAATGTTATTCAATAACTTATTCCAATAAAAATGAAAGTTTCAAAAAATTCAAAGACTATATTCGTAATGATTATTTCATAATCTCAAATTTTGGTGTGATTAAAAACACAATCGCACGGAAAGTATACTGTACCTTAAATGGATAAACATTCAAAACACGCTAAGCCTCCCGTGCTTACCCCTAACTGATAAGCTCAGGATAATGAAAGTGGTGAACAATACGTTATCTGTTATATGATTCGGGAAATAGGGAGAAAAGATTTGTTGGAGTATCACACTTCATTGATACATCAGCAACAGCTAGTCCGTGTGAGTGTAGAGCACAAAAAGTGGAAATACGAGTCATTGCTTTAACGTTGCATTCTTCTTCATTCATAAGGTACGTGTGAATGACGGTGGGCTCATGGTATTTCGTTCAAGCGTATTGCAGTATAACCCTTCTGGTACACCACTGACATTAACATTTCATTTGGAAACATTCAAAGTTTAACGTGCTCCAAACTCATTCATTTGAATCGCAATGAAAGGCTACCAGGTATGGCTAATAGAGAATCAAAACAGCTTCGGAAATGTATTCTGTATTGATCGATTTCATCTTTAGCAGAATAATAAATGGTGGTGTGAGACAACGATACTTCACAAAGGCTTGGGCGGAGTAATTGCTTTGTTTGGAGCCGACTGTGCATTGGCTTGTGTCGCCAAGCGTTTTATATTGCCACAATGACCACACACGCTTTTTTTCATGAGAAAAAGCACGGAAATATGTTTCTGCTTTTGTGCCAGAGTCGTTATTTAAATATGAAAGCTATATGAAATCGACTCTGTTCTGAAGTATTGTTATGAAAGATATCTTTTTCGTTCATTTGTTCATTTTCCTGGAGGTGTTTTATTTGATATCTTCTCGTTGCCGATAATAATATTATACGATTTTAGAGGAGCACAACTATTAAGAAGTATGAATGCTACAAATTTGAAATTTGTTTTGATATTTCGCATAGTATCGACCCTTACCCTCAGCACCTACAAACTTGAAATTTCAGTAGCGAAGAGTATCATGTGACACCTAATTGGAAAGATTCCTTGATGCTTTGACAAAATAGAAATTATTATTAGTCCTTTTCAAAATAACCGTTGTTCCAAGAATATTTATCACAAATCATTTAGAGAATTGTATAATTTTAAAATATATTGAAATTATTCGTGTAGTGAGAGCGATGTAATTGAGATGAAATTTACTGAAGAAGCTGTTCAAAACGACCCCTAGCCATCTCCAAAGAATGATATAAACAGTTATCAAATTACCTTCTTACGTTCATGAATATACAGGGATATCCACTGGGACCGTCCTTCAAAAACTTTGTGAGTTACAATTACAATATCAAGCTGAAATTTTATACGCGGCCATGACTAGGGATTTCCAATTGAAGTGAAATATTTTCGAAGTGATACCATTTTCGGTTATACCGGAGGTGGGTCACCACTTTGTGATTTCAAATGGCAATCTACCTTTTTTATACATTTTTGTTATACATCTAGAACTGACATTTGAGCAAGGCATAAAATACCCAAGTTGTTGGCACTTGGATTTAATTATTTTTGTTATAAACTTGAATTTTGAGGAACATTTAAAAAAATTGTAGCTCGTAGATCTTTTGCACTACAGACACAATTTTTGCTTGGGTGGATAGAAGAAGGATCAAGAAATTTTTTAAGCACTCTGCACGTGTTAAATCTTCATTGCGTTGTTTGGTATGGTTTTTTCAATTTAGCATTTTTCAAACAGCAATAACTCAATTTTTCAAATGACACGTGCCAATTTTTATATCGCCATCAGATGAAGCGTCAAATTTCAGATGGAATTGTATCAGCATGTACTATACCCATCTCTAATAGTTCCGAAATAATTTGGAAATATATTGAATTTTGATGATTTTGCAAGAACTAACAGAGAATGCTTTGAAATATTTGAATCAAGTAGCTGAACTGGCTACGTTCACCTGACAGGTGCCTAAAATTAATGTACTTGTTACTTCGTTCATTCGAATTTGATATTTCAACAAGAATTGTTGGTAATTTGAAGTGAAAATTTTTGAACAACACCAGATTGATAATAAAATGGCTAATTATTCAAACGAGGATATAACCAATTTACAAATTTGGCCCCTATGAGTAAAACAAAATTTCGAAGGATTAGAAGCAATTTTCTGCAATTTGGAGAAACAAAATACATAGAGACTAGAAGAAAACCAATTCTCGAGGACGACGACACTCAAATTAATACGCTAGCGTATTTTCGTGCCAATCCACATGCGTCCATTAAGTCAGCATCAACGGATATCGGATTGAGTTATACTTCCAGTCAAAGGATCCTTAGGAAACATAACATGCACCCGTATTCTTTTATCATACTACAAAAATTGAAACCAACTGACCTTTCCAATCGGCTAAATTTCTGTGAAAATTTATTAACTCGGCTTCAGAAGATGAGACAATTCTGCAAAAAATTACATGGTCTGATAAACAGTTTATGATTACGCTTTAAATTTCCATTATAATTCATAAATATTTTGGCTGATATGAATTTATCGCATCAAGCTACTCACGCTCGTGAAATATTTGTGACTTGAATAAGATACCTACATTTTGAAAACAAAATACTACAATCAAGTGATTCATAGAACGAATTTTAGCTTGCTGAACTTTGAAAAATTTCTATTATTTATTTTACATTCACGGAACAACATAAAATTTTCAGGACAAATATTAATTTTTAGGGACACTCTAAATATGTACTCCTATTTTAATCATCCTAATGAAAGGTTCATTGAAATTTTAAAATACTAAATAATAAACTACCTTCAACCCAATTCGTGATGACAGGGCTCATTAATAAAACATAATTTTTCGAGCAAAATCATCTTCATTTGATTCATTAACATAATGGATATCTTGCGGGTAGAACTATAAAGCTTACTAACAGTGGTGGGATTTGTGGCTGATTTTCCAAACACATCAAGTTGGGTTATTTTATCTGAGACCATACTACCTTCACATTTCTTATTCTGTACTGGCTACAAATAGCTACAGGGATTTCGGTCAAACTAATATTATGTATTGGTAGTTCACATTTATGTCTTTGGTTGATAATTCCGGATGTAGCACGTGCATATCTACCTTCACCTTCATTAATGAAACAAATTTTCACTCTTTCGGCAAGTGAATATGTTATTTTCATATAAATGAAATATTTATTTTCATAAAATGAAACTAAAACGATTCAACTGAAAACCATAAATGATAAAACCATTCAAAAGAGTTTACTATTTATAAAAGGATTTTTTTTTGTTATGTTTATTTATTGTTTCTAGTGGCCAATTGACTTTGACAATAGCAGCGCAATGACTCTCAATTCTTTTAATTACATTTCTTGAATTAAGGTAAAATTTATCTAAGACATCGTACGATCAAAGAGTGAATTTAAGGAAAAGCAGAAACAGTTGATACAATTTTCATCATTTTGAATTGAACAACCTATATATTTTTACACAATTCAATCTTCCTTTCAATACTGATTTCAAAATGTACGATTTTGAAAATATATCATTTTCTCTAGAAAAAAGGATCTTGACGCGTGGCAGATAAAGTATCATAACTCTGAAATCACACAAGATGGAGAAAAATTTCTTATTCTTACGGATATATCGGCATTATAAATGCATTTGCGAAAAAATATCTTGAACAGGTTGTTCCAAGAGCAATCAAGGGTTTCTAACCAAAAAATAGATAAACCCCAATAAAATTGTCTATACCTAAATTTTGAACCGGAGTTATATCGCGAAAACAAAAATTTGAAAATTATTGTTATATTTGGTAACGAGAAAAGGAAGGGACTTAGAAATTGCAATAATAATTTTGACATTTCGAAATAAATGAAAATGATTCTCATCATTCGAGGAACGGAATTAATTAAGTTAAGAAAATCTGGAATATACATATGCTCAAATCATTAATATTTTTGTGATTTATGGTCAGTGTCGTAAGAATATTTGTCGGAGTGCAGAACATTCAATGTAAGGAACCCAAACCTAAGTCGGTTGAATTATAGGAAATTCCATAGATTACAAAGAAGATTCATAAATTTAGGATTTTTTGAAATGTCGGGTTTTTGCGGAATCCGCGAGAATAAAAGAAAACATAATGTTCTAACTTATTTCGAGACTCATCTACAATCCTCGATCAGTTGCGCTGAAGAAAACTCGGGGATATCATGGTCCACAATTCTGAGGATTTTCAATGAATTCGAGATGCTTCCCTACAAATTTGTTGAAGCCCCATCATTGCTCCAAGAAAATCTTCTGAGGAGAATATATTTTTGTAATTCAATGATGGATGATTTGATAAGATTCGTCATTTATGATGAAAAATTGGCATCTGAAGGATATTCGAATATTTCTGGAATACGGGTAGATTTATTCTGGCTATGCGGCAGAATTGTTGGTTTCAACTTGACGGTGCTTCTCCGCATACAACTAGACAAATTGCAGAAGAATTGACTGGGGTTTTCGAAGATTTCGCAAGAAGGGGTCTCAAAATTGACCTACAAGGTTCCCTGACTTGACTACCCAAGATTTTCATCAATGGTCAACGGTTAAACCTTTGGTTCATAAAACTCCTGTACATGACTCGAGATGACTTGTTGAACCAAGTTATGGAAACACTTGCCCCCACTATCATAATCAAGACAAGTTGCACAACTCCTGTTGAACACTGAAATCTAACCTAACCACATATGATTGGAACAAGTTGCACAACTGCTGTTGAACACAAAATTTCGAAGTGTTTGGAAGCATATGGCCAACAATTTGAACATTTGTTTAAAACCATTGGTGATTGGTACTTACGAGAAGTTCATCGAATAGATGCACTCGATTTAAGAAAAACAAACATTGTTTTTTCTTTTTCTTTTCAGTTTATTGCAAGACATTCTTTTCTGTATTCCTTCCTTCCACAGAAGAAAACCTCGACCATCGTTACAAAAGTAACAATAAATCTTGAATTTTTAGTTTTCGGGCTATAACTCCGACTGGACTGAAATTTGGATAAAGACAATGCTTTTGAGTTCATCCATTTTTTTAAAAGGAATTCACTTGAACACTGAAGAAACATACGTTCTTATGTGAGAAAACGGAATTTTCAAAATTTTTCGGTTCGAATTTCTCAATTGAGTTTGGTACATCCAGCAATTTTCAAGATTTATTGCGAATGTATTTATAACATCTAGTTTTTTCTGACTGAAACTGTCCGATCTTTTTATTATCATTGAAGTAGTAAATTTTCAAAATCAGTATTGAGGGGGCAATACAATTCTGACAAAATAAAAATAAGGTAGTTTATCTAAACTTTCAGCCGAGCCGAAAATGGTAGAATTGAAAATCTTTTTGGAATGTAATCTGTCAAAACCAAATCTAACAGTGAAAATTGCAAGAAAATATCTTAACCTGCTCACAATAAAATTCTAATACGCCATATAACTTGGGTAACCCGGTATAACTATTTCCATTTGAATTTTTTGCAGAATGTTGGGAAGTGAGTGAAACACATTAATTTTCAGTACTCAAAATTGAAGGCTTAGCAATTTTTTGGCACTGCAATATATTTTCATATATATATATATATATATATATATATATATATATATATATATATATATATATATATATATATATATATATATATATATATATGTGTGTTTATAGATGTAAGTGGAGATAGGAGATAAGGAGTGAGTGTCAACCTACTTCTGACTTTGAGCTCAACAATAATACTTATAGGAGGATGGCTAGAGATTTGGCACTCGTAGAAGCCTTCATCAGAAGGTCGGACATCTCTGATAAGTAGACCCCAGTTTTGTAGATGCCGCATGTGTTCCACCAGGAATCGTTCATCCGTGTTATATGTAGTCAAACCGACTGTAAGGAGGTGATAGTCCTGCTTTCGTATCCATGAAACCTGCAGAGTTAAAATATTCAATTAACAAATGATTAATAAAGTACATAATGGAAGTTTTAGTTGAATTCACTAGTGAATTGAAATGATTTTCGTTTTAGGGTTGAGTATAGTGAAGATAATTTTGAATATGCGACCGGATTTAAATATGGCATATATAATATTGAACAGTAAATAATAGAGAATTGGAATTATGCAAAACTGTTATGTATATACACACGGTGTTTTCTAAAAATCAACAACCGCAATAGCTTCTCTGTTTTTCATTCGATTGGAAAAATTCAAAATCATGACAGATGGTTTTAAAGGGCTATTAAAATAATGCATCAAATTGCTTTTACGGGGAAAGAGAAGAGTCTCGTCAAAAAAGAAAATTTGATTCAAATAAAAATATTGTAAACCGTGTGTCCATTTAGTGCATGCTTGTTAAATAGCTCTGAAACTGTACATTGTATCGGAAAGTTGTGAGGGTAAGATTGGTAGATCTTTAACTGTTGCATATTTCTAAATTACTTTCGAATAAATATGGTATTCTGTTTCAAAATTTATTTCAAAGTTATGTTTTTAATAGAATAATTTCCTCTCTTCATACTGAAATAATTTTTTCTCAGAAATTTTTGTACCTAAACCCAACTGTTCCTGAATTATTCGAGATTTTGTAAAATTATGACTTTTTAAAACCTCTTCCTGTACTACTCAGCATTGTTAGAAAATTTCCACCGATGTAGCAAAACTTTCTTGAAGAATAGAGCTTTTATCAAAGCAAAATGCAAAAGCATATAAAATAGGTTGTTCATTTTCATTTCAGAATTATTTTTCTCATTTTAAATGGCACAGAAACCGTATATATATATATATATATATATATATATATATATATATATATATATATATATATATATATATATATATATATATATATATATATATATATATATATATATATATATATATATATATATATATATATATATATATATATATATATATATATATATATATATATATATATATATATATATATATATATTATACTGGGTGATTCACCAGTGGCGTGGTGCTCTGTAGTCCGTACACTCTTGAAGATTCAATTTTTGCTCGAACGGTATTGTATTTAGAAAATAAAAATCTACTTCAGCAATTTATTTTGATGTAAACAGGGTGTCCCAATTTTCTATAAAAAAATCTTGGGAGGTTTTTTCAGATTGGATGACCACTTTTTTGTTGAAGATTCAAGAGCGTCCTAAGCTCTGCTATAATGTCTTTAAGTAATAAGTTTTTTGTGAGAGTAGTTTCGTCAAAATATTTTTTTTTTTCCGTAAAAATTTAAGACAATAGGCTCTCACATCATCGCATGCTCCTTCGGCCAGAGAGGATGAATAATTTTTCCTTTCGTTTCCTTATTGCCCTAGGATAGCTTTATTGATGAATTAAACAGATTATCCTCATTTTATACATATGAGTGATTCAAAAAATTATTGAATATTTTAATTTTAAAATATCATATCTAGATTTTTCAAATGGAACACCCTGTATTTTATTATTCATGTCAACGCATAAAATATTGTGTCATATATTCTCAAAAGTAAACTTATTTTTATCTTCGACCATCTTCGAAATAAACTGAAATAATAAAATCAGAGTTTGCGAAAGAATTGTTTATTAGTACATATCGTTATACTTGATCAGAGAAATGGAAATATTTTAAGGTAATCGTGTATGAAATACGTAATAGATTAGTTTTTAGTGAGATGATCTACAAGGTGTTGAACTATTTCAATAAGTGTTCGAAATGTTGCCTGTTTCTTTGTAGACACAACTCAATCCTTTTGAGGAAATACCGTTGAACTCACGACAACATTTGCGGATTAACTGACTGAAAGGCGTCGACTATTCTCTGTCCCATATCCAAATGTGTTGTAGGAGGAATATGGTAAACGATGCCCTTAATATAACCCCACAAGAAAAAATCTAGACTTGTAAGGTCCGGAGACCAACTGGCCATCTAACAGGACCACCATGTCCAATCCATTTGTTTGGAAATACATGATTCAAATGCTCCCTAACCATATGCGAGTAATATGCCGGAGCTCCATACTGTAAAAACCACAAATCTTGTCTTATATGCTCTGGTACATCGGCAAGTAACATTGGTAGATGATTTTGCAGAAAATCTAAATACATTCACTATTGAGGTGCCCGTCGAAAAAGTGCGACCCAATTAGACATCCATCTACTATAGCGGCCCAACGATGCTGTTGATCTATTTGTCCCATGAGGTGTGGATTTTCCGTGGCGTAATAATGAAAGTTGTGCCTGTTCACAAGCTCATCCTTGTGGAAAGTTGCCTCGTCCAAGAAAAGAACTCTGCTAAGCATATTGGGATTTTCCGCTACTTTGTCACTTGCACAATTGCAAAAATTAATTCGATCTTCATAATCTTGATTGTTCAGTTCCTGGTGTAGCTGTACATGATATGCATGAAATTTATTCACTTGCATAAACTCTCCTTGCCAACAGAGGATTTCTATCATACTCACCCAGAATAAAAATCATGTCAACCATTTCTTCTTTGGAGAACCTCATGGCAGTCAATTGAGAAAATTGGGTTCAAACCTCACTTCAACAATATTTAATAACGAAACACTGATAAGTTCACCATGTAGAAAGCAGAATACGATATGTCCGGACACCTGACAGAAGGCACAAATAAAAAAAAATGTCAACACATATCTCGATTTACGTTTTAATCATCTTGATTTTCTCATTCGTTGAAAGAATTATCTTGTTTAGGTTTCATTTTTTACTATTTGAATCACTACAGAAAAAAAACGTATGTGCGAATAATAATGCATGTTGATGAGTTTCATACGGTTTGTAGAATTTTCATCAAAAATTTTTACAAATAATCGAATATTTCAAAAATAATCGAAGATAAAGATGAGGTTACTTCTGCAAAAATATAGCACAATATTTTATGCGTTGACATGAATAATAAAATACAGGGTGTTCCATTTGAAAAATCAAGATATGTTATTTTTAAAATTACAATATTCAATAATTTTTTGAGTCACTCATATGTATAAAATGAGGATAATCTATTTCGATTCATCAATAACACTATCCATGTGCAATAAGAAAACGAAAGGAAAAAAGTATTCATCCTTTCTGGCCGAAGGAGCATGTGATGTTGTGAGAACCTATTTTCATCCAATAGATGGTTATTTTTTGGAGAATCGTTTGCTGAAACAAAAGGCTTGTCAATTGCGATCCAGATCAGGATGT
This sequence comes from Cryptolaemus montrouzieri, assembly GCA_013387265.2. Lineage (NCBI taxonomy): Eukaryota > Metazoa > Arthropoda > Insecta > Coleoptera > Coccinellidae > Cryptolaemus > Cryptolaemus montrouzieri. Next base: position 85,993,886 of record JABFTP020000185.1, read on the forward strand.
TCTCACGAGGAATTATAGAAAACACATCATTAAGCAAAATATATATGATTCTTGCCGTATACGTTTTTGTTCTTCAGAAACAGTTTTTCATATATAATCATCTTGCTCAGTCCTTGCTTCAACAGATTATTTAGAAAGGCATAATGCCGTTGCCAATATTATTCATTTTAATCTAGGGATTGAACATGACCTCATTCCCAAAAGAAAAAAAATTTACGAATATGAACCTGAGATTATTTGTGGAAATGAGAAATATAAACTTTATTTTGAAAAACAATTCTATGGAATAGAGCTGTAAAACACAATAGGCCAGATATCATTCTCACTGATAAACAGAATCGAATAACATATATAATTGATATTGCTATACCCGCCACACATAATATACAAAATAAATACAATGGAAAAATTCCTGAATATATGATGCTTGACGACGAGATTGAAAATATGTTGAAAATGAAAAAAATATTTATTCTACCGATTATTATTTCTACAACAGGTTTTATTCCTAGGAATCTTCACAAAAATATTGAGATTTTGGGTCTGAAGAAAAATTTTTTGAACAGTTACAGAAGATAACAGTCAACATATCTTGTAATATTCTTCGTAGGTTTCTTTCCGTAAAAATAATGAGGAAGAGTCATTGGATTTCTCTTTAGTTAATACTTCTCAGAATCGCATATTTCATTTGTTTGTATATACGAATATAATATAATTAGCTGACTATTTTATCATATTTATATCCAGAGCAGTATTCTATTCGATCATTTATCACTATGCACAAAGAAAATTATGAATGAGAAACATTTAGTGTTACTTGACTAAGGTCCGTACACTGGATTTTTCCGGGGAGAAAGCCTCTGACACTACTCGTTGGTACATTGATGTCATTGTCTGATGATGCTATAGTTTGTATTTATTCTGGTAGATTGATATTTTCTTATAACATTCAACGTTTTCCCGATATATAAGGATTCCAGGATATGTTTTGATTATAATCATTGCGTGGCAATGATATTAATTTCCGGGTGATGGATATATATTTTTTCATGAAATCAGTCTGATTGATTCTTTTGTAAATATATATATATATATATATATATATATATATATATATATATATATATATATATATATATATATATATATATATATACTTATCATATAGTTCAGAGGTGTAAGATTATAATCTGAAGCAGCAACAATATCATGTTATTTAGACATCCTCTGTTTATCATGAAAACGGGAACGTAGATGAAAAATCTGTTTACTATGAAGATTGTTCAAATTAGTTAATCCACGACCTCCAAGATATCTAAGTAGTGTAACTCTTTGCATAGCCGACTTTGGGTGGTGCTTTTAATATTTACAAAGCATTTTCCTCGTTTGACATTGTAATTCATTTAGATCAGTTTAAGACCATTTAATAATTCCAAAAGAATATGTAAGAATAGTAACTGCATAGGAGTTGATAGCTCTGAAAAGGTTTTCACTAGTTAAATGACTCTTGATGATAATTCTAAGTCTGTTGTAATATGAACTTCTAATATTTTCTTAAGTGCTGTTATGGTTAATTGTCTTCTCGTGATCAAATCGAAAATATTCTTATGTATGGATTTTTACATTTTGGAAGCTCAAATTTCATATGAATAACATTGGAATAGTTGAAAGTAATCTCAAGTAGACTCTTCAAATGAGATATACCTCCGGCATATAATTTAATATCATCTAAATAAATTAAGTGACTTAATTTGAATTCAGTTGATAGACTCTTTATTTTGAAGCCGCAACTAGTAGCATTATTTCATGAGATAATGGATTAAGACAAAGACAAAACCAAAGAGTACTTAAAGAATCACCTTGAAAATGCCTCTTTGATAGGAATTACTTCTGATGTTAACGATTGTTTTGAAATATTTAAATTACGATTGATTCTCCAATTTTCATTACAAATTCAAGAAGAAGACGAAGTGTCTCATCAATTTTATAAATTTCCAAAATTTCTTGAAGCCATGGATGAGGAGAACTATCAAAAGCCCTTTGGTAATCAATGAAGGCTATATGAGTATTTCTCTTCTTAGTTTGAGCTTGATTCAAAGCAACATAATCAATTACAAGTTGCTCTTTAGAACCAAGGTGTTTTTTTCTACATCCGTTTTGTTGTTCGGAAAGAATATTACAATTCTCCAAAGGTGCATAAATTATGTGCAATTATGCTGAAAAAATCAGAGTTTTTTATCATAAAATAAAATTTTTATGATGCCTTCTAAGAAACAACAAAAAATCGCAAAATTCCGATTGAAAAATACATATCTTCCTTTAAGTTGAATTCAGGTGGCAACGATATGAGAAAAAATTGTTTAGAATTGAATTTTCTACAATAAAAAAATAATAGAAACATACACATACGGCAATATTTGATTTTTGGCTATTTTGAAGTTCGCAAGGCAATTAAAACCTTGAAGATACTTTTCTTTTGCCTAGAAACACGGAATTGAGTAGTATATAATAAGACATCATTCATCTCTCCAAACAAATGCGTGAGATATCGATCTGAAATTCATACAAGTTGCTCAGTTTACAACCTCTCCGATGTGTGAAAGGCACTTTATAAGTCAACGCAACCGAAAAATACGATTGCTCGTGTCGCTATCGGCACCATATTTTGATACTCGCAAGAGAATCACAGATTTCAGAGTATTTCCTTAACTTGGAATCATCAAATTCGACAAGGAGTAGTGTCGTCTTTCCATACAGAATACAAAAGAAATTCTATTTGCAAACAAGAGTGTAGTTTCTAGTTTGCCACAATGTTATAAAAAGCTACAGATGTTTTGAATCAAAACAGTATTTCACTGAACTAAGAGTGACACTACTAGTGTTTTGTTAGAGCCAGTTCTAAGTTTTACAACTGTTCGTAAAGATTCCAATGAATGAAAATTATTATAAACTTTTTAGTTTGACCTGCTATAGGGGTGTGTTTTCAGTGTTTCAAAGGTATAATTAGTTTCCATTCTTCATATTAGTACCAGTCTTTCATATGGATACGAGCTGTTCCAATAACTGACTTAGTTTCTATAGGAGCAAAAAAGTATAAATTATTGTCAAGTTCAGTACTTGGGGTACTTCTATTGAAAATTATGAAAACTTATTTCTAACAATTATGTGAACCCTGAGGGTTAATTACGCAAGTAAAGTAAAACGAAATGAGACACTTTTGTCACTTTTCCACAATTTATTGAATAATCACGACCGGTTTCGATCCTACGGTCATTTTCAAGTGAATAACAATATAATACATGAATAGGTAAGTACAAGTACAGAATGAAATTTATCCTAAATATTGAGTAGTGGGGATTCATTCTGCTCTAGTTGGCTGTTTAGGGTAATAAATTGCGGGTTTTTACATAGTTTGTAAATCTCCAAACTTTCCAACAAATTCATCTCTCTCCCTTTGTTACATTTATGAAGGATTCTAAGGTTGTTCAATGGTATCGGGTGGTTAGTTGATTTTATGTGTTCAAATATTGGCGAATTTTTTATCTGAGGAAATATGTTCCTTGAATATAGCTTCAAAACTTCTCCCTGTTTGTCCGACATTCATTGCATTTGATTTGATAAATTCCTGAATTTATCGTTCTTTTGTTTGTCATTTAATAATGATCTGCTTAGGTTGGGGCCGCTTGAGAATGAAGTAGTTATGTTCAATTTGGAAAAGTAGTTACTGATTTTGTTAAAAACTTCGCCAGTGTATCTGAGACTAGTGTATCTTTTTTTCCGGTGTTTCTACGATGCTTATAGTAATTGAGAGGTAATACGTTGTTCTTTGCGTTTAGTGATTGTATTTAGAAAATGTTGTAGTATGTAGTTATTTGAGGCAATTTTTCTGATGATATTAAGTTCAGTTTAAAAATTTTCTGTTCAAAGGGGAACAGAGTAAGCTCTATGAATCATGAAGTTGTATGCAGCTAGTTTGTGGCTTAAATGACTGAACGAGTCCATTGAATGCGTCTGTGAATGTTTCCTTTCTGTAAATTTTATAGGTGAGTTGGTTATTTGAATTGTAATGGATAAGTCGAGGAAATTAATTGAGTTATTATTCTCCGAATCAGAAGTGAAGCTGATGCGGCAATGTATTTTATTCAGGAAATTTAAAATTTTCTGAATTTGTCTGTTTGAACCACGAAAACTAACTAAAATATCATCTTCATATCTGTACCAGGAAGTAATGTGTTTTTAAGCGAATTCTGTGTTTAATATTGAGTTTTCCTCTAAATTATTCATGAGAACGTCAGCAAGTAGAGGGCTAAGATGTGAACCCATTGGAAGACCTGAATTTTGTTTAAAGAGTTTAGATTGAAAGTACAGAATTAGAGATAGTGTATTGTGCTTGAAAATTCGAGAGGTCTAGCAACTTGTGATTCAAGAATTTTGCTAGTTTACCTGATGGTGTGTTCATAGATGACAATACAGGTTTTGCAGATTTTTCTTCCCTATGTAGTTTAAACAATCCGTACATTTTTGGAGCTTGAACATTCATTGGAATCAGTTTCGACTTCTCCCATTCTGTGTGTTTGGCTGGATCTTTTGGTGAAATCAATTGTTTTTAGTAAATGTTGCATCTTTTCTTCGTATAGGTCTGAGGCATATACGCAGAAAAGATGCAGAATGTACTGAAAATACAATACACTCTCTCTTATTCTGTAGATCTCATACATAAACTTTCAAATCTCACAATCTCCCAAGATAATGAGTTAGTATCTTTTGATGTCAAAAATATGTACCCGAACATTCCTACGAATGAGTGTCTTCCCCTTGTTACAGATATCATATCCGAGTTTAATACGCCGCCATATATCACTTATGAATTTAGCTATCTTCTTCAAATATGCTTATCTCAAAATTAAATTCCATTTCAATCTAAATTCTTCAAATAAAATTCAGGTCTTCCAATAGGTTCACCTCTTAGCTGTCTACTAGCTGACGTTTTCATAAATAATTTAGAGAAAACTCAATATTAAACACAGATTTCGCTTAAACACACATTACTTTCTGGTACCGATCTGTAAATTACATTTTAGCTAGGTTTCCTGGTACAAACAGACAAATTCAGCAATTTCCTGCATAAAATACATTGCCGCATCAGCTTCACTTCTGAATTAGAAAATAATAGCTCAATTAATTTCCTCGACTTAACCATTACAATTTCAAATAACCAACTCACTTATTGAATTTACAAAAAGGAAACAGTCACAGACGCATCGATTCCCATGGACTTGTTCAGTCATTCAAGCCACAAACTAACTGCATATAACTCCATAATTCATAGAGCTTACTCTGTTCCCCTTTCGGCAGAAAAATTTTAAACTGAACTTAATATCATCAAAAAAATAACAACATATCACAACATTTTCTAAATACAATCATTAAACGCAAAGAACATCGTATTACCCCTCAATTACTATATAGCATCGTGGAAACCCCGGAAAAAAGATACACTAGTCTCAGATACACCAGCGAATTCTCTAACAAAATCAGTAACTACTTTTCCAAATTGAACATAACTACTTCATTCTCAAGCGGCCCCAACTTAAGCAGATTATTATTCAATGATAAACAAAGGAACGATAAATTCAAGCAATCAGGAATTTATCAAATCAAATTCAATGAATGTCAGGTAGCCTATGTCAGACAAACAGGGAGAAGTTTTGAAGCTAAATTCAAGGAACATATTTCCTCAGATAAAAATTCGCTGATATTTGAACACATAAAATCAATTAACCACTGGATATCATTGAACAATCTCAAAATCCTTCATAAATGTAACAAAGGGAGAGAGATGAATTTGTTGGAAAGTTTGGAGATTAATAACTATGTAACTATGTAAAACCCCACAATTTATCACCCTCTACAGCCAACTAGAGCATAGTGGATCCCCACTACTCAATTTTTAGGATAAATTTAATTCTGTACTTGTACTTCCCCATTTATGTATTATATTGTTATTCACTTGAAGATGACCGTAGGGTCGAAACCAGTCGTGATTATTGAATAAATTGTGGAACAGTGACAGTAGTGTCTCATTTCGTTTTACTTTAAAAATGAATTTCCATAAAATGAATAAATCATCAATACTATCAATTACGCAAGTCATGAAACGAGAGCTGTGCAGCTACAAGCACCATAAAATTGCATTTTTCGTAACATTCATAAGCCATTCAGTCAGTAATTTATTTAATTGGCCACTCGCTCTCTCCGTTACACTAGAAGCAATTGCTTGCATACTCGGACAGTATTTGGAAACGACAATAGTTAGAAACCAGCGACCACGCTAGGCGACGTTCGTAATGTATTTCGTTTCTTGAAGGCCAAAAATGAATAAATATACCTCTCATCAGAACCCACAAGGCTAAACAAGCATCAAGGAACCCACTCAAATTGTTCAGAATCAAATTACAAATGCACGTGAAGCAATGAATTGGGCTCACATCTTTTAGTCTTCTATTCATAGCATCACACACCTCTCTCAACATAATTTTAATTAAGAATTCTTCTGCAATTATGAAAGACAACGACAACAATCAGATATTCCAATTATTCCAGGGTTATTCAAAACTTCCACTCATGCAGATATAGCATTCCCCATGAGGTGATCTTCAATTCTCGAAACAATTGAATTTAGCAGTCTGACCGCTTCTGTTGGTGTCTCTCACATGAATGCTTTATATTCTCTGGAATTTGAATTATATAGTTCTTTGAATATTGAGTGTATTGCAAATTTTGTTTGTATTCAATTTATAACATAAATTGATCGTGTTTTCTTCTATTCTTTTTTTGAGCAGCAATGAAAAGTCTTTCTAAGTTTTCATAATTGTTTTTGTAAAGTTTTAATAAAGTTGTAAGCTTTATCGAAGAAGGCTACAGTTTTTAAAACTACAAAGCTCACAAGAGTTCAAGGTTTTCAAAACCGTCTCCCTCGACGACAACGGCCATGTGTACCGATACTTCCGTTTGGCTTTGGTGTGAGTGCGAGTGTTCCAGCACCCCTTCCACCTCCACCCTGCCGCATCTTTAGTCCAATGTCAATAACCTTGCAGTTTGTTCAGTGCTGAAGTTGTAACTACTCCGTTCTGGCACATTGCTTTCCGTGAAAAATCAGTCAGCGTGTTTGCTGTATTGTGAGTGATCTATAATTGTTGCGACGTTGGAATTCGAGTAACTGTTTTTGTGTTGTGTGAGTTCTGTGTGAAGCTGAATCAGAGAAGATGCACACGTCAAAGAAACGCAAGTAGATTGACCATTATACTGAATATGGTTTGTTTCCTTGCTTCATGATAATGTTGATCAGCCTCAGTGCGTTATTTGCTATGAAGTATTAAGCAATGACGCGATGAGGCTTAATCGTCTTCTGAGACATTTGTCAACCAAACATGCTCCTTTGAAGGACAAACCTAAAGAGTTTTTCGCTGCAAAATCTCAGAATTTAGAGCGCATGAAGTTAGATAGCATTAGATCGCTGCTCAGTCATCTCCAAAAGAGCTTGAAGCTTTTTATGAATTATCTCTTCTTATTGCTAAGGAAAAAAAAAGTCACATTATCGGTGAAACGTTTGTTAAACTGTGCCTTTTAAAAGCATGTTATCCTTGGAACTGATAGTAGGTAAACACTATCACAAATACCACTTTCAGAGAGCACCGTAAAACGCCGAATGGATGATATGGCCGAGGACATTGATAACAAGGTGGTTGATGCAATTAAAAAAATCCCCGTTTTTTGCTGTCCAGCTCGATGAGAGTACAAACGTAGCACAATTCTCATTTGATTGTATATGTTCATTACATTGAAAATGAAAGAATGAAGGATGAGCTGATGTTTTCTACTGAGCTGGTGACCACTACTAAAGCTGTAGATGTAATGAAAGCAGTATCAGACTTTTTTGAGAAACACGAACTTTCCTGGCAAAAATCTATTTGTGTATGCACAATGCTCGGTTCTCTCTCAGGCTTCGAGTAATTGGTCAACCAGAAGAATGCTGACGTGGTTGGGATTCATTGTTTTATTCACAGCCAAGCCTTGGTAGCAAAAACGCTTTCAAACTGCTGTTTTAAGGCTATGTATTATAGTAGTCAACTACGTAAAGAACAGTTCATTTAATACTAGACTGTTTAAAAATCTTTGTGAAGATTTAGGAAGTGACCACAAAACGTTGCTATTTCATATAGAAGAACGATGGCTATCAAAAAGCAATATGTTGGGAAGACCATTTAAGCTCCGTGATGAAGTGATTCCGTTTTTTGGCACTGCAGAAACAAAACGAGCTTAGTGCAGAGTTCAAAAAACCCAGTAACCAATTTATTTTGGCCTATTTCTCAGACTTTTTTGACACGTTAAATAACCTAAACTTGAGACTGCAAGGTGCAGACTCAAATATAGTAACACATCGGGATGCCATCAAGATGTACGTTGAGAAACTACAACTTTGGATACGTGAAGTGTCAATGAACCCCCCAGCAACATGTCATGTCAGTTATCTAACCAAATAACCATAGGGGCGTGGTACAAAAAAGTTTGGGAACCTCTTCTTTAAAGTACTCTATGATCTCAACACATAATAACGATAATCATTGGCATAAAGGGAGAAATATAGCTAAAACAAGAAATGAAAATTCAGAAAAAATTGCGCATGTTCGCAATAATTAATATTCATTGAATCTTTCATTTATTTCAATTTTATTGCAATTAATAATTAGAACATATAGTTCGGAAAAATCATATTCAATGCTACTGATGGTAATATGGGACTTAGCCAAGAACGAAGAGCTTTCACACTATCGGTACAACTCGTACCAAGTTTGATCTCGTTCAAACAGAATTTTCTTCAAGACTGATCTCTACATTAGTGCAATCCATTCGGAACAGGAATCAAGGGAATGATGAACAAATTGAATCCAAGTTGATATTATACTAGACAGAGATTTGCCACTTTTCCACTTACTAGATCCTAACGACCACGCCAATTTTAACTTTTGATTGTGAAAAACACTAATTTTATTTGTCGCAGTAAAACAAGGTTCAATATATTGTACAGAACTTTCAGTAATACTGACTTAACTTCTAATGTTTAGAGGAGTTTATGTATGAAAGGAAAGATAATTAATAACTGATAAGATGAATGTGGTGAAAAGTGATGAAAGATGACTTTAGTACTTTTTAACTACATAACTCATGGGAGAGAACTTCCTCTCAAAATTTTAATTTTCAATCATCAATTTTCGCTTAAGTGCCCTGAAAGAGGTAAGTATGAGTTCAAATCCTCTTAGAATAAAAACTTTTATTCCCAAATTTCAGTTTAATACTGTTAAGGAGATGGAGAAATTGATTTTATGTAAACTCTAAGAGAAATATCTTAGTTTTATTGTAAACCCTATTTATATGTATATCAACGATAAGTAGCGTTTTTCAAATCTCTAATATGAATGCATCGATCAAGGAACGCTAGGTATGTAAAATTACTTTATATAACGATATCGTTAATATCAATCGTTGTCTCTCTTTTCTTCCAACATTTTTAGCTTCATTTCTACAAATTCAAATAACACAATGGTATGTTAAATTACCTCAAAAGCTTCATGGAAACTTTCATTCCATCGGTCATTAAAGATCCTTGTAACATAGTCAAAAAATTACAACACAAATAAAACTACAGCATCGGTTCGATCCACAATATTTCAACAAAACTGATGTTCCATCCAAACAAAGTAAGATTGATATATAAACTTAATGAAGATGACCTGAATAGACGCAACGATTTCTTTGAGTTGATAATGTACCGAATAATTAGCGATGATAATTCTTCAAGCCTTGTGATCTTTTCTTGGCGAAGGTACGTTCGAATTCAATAGTACTGTCAGTAGACGTTCAGTGTTTGGGCTCGTATTGAGAATAATAAAGCTATTTTTTATTGAAGGCAATCTAACCGCTGCGACTTAACAGAGAATGTAAGTAGAGGATATCATCCCAGCCCTTCAGCTGATTATTTTGAAATTAACGTGGATCTTACAGGATGGAGCTCGTCAGTATATCGAAAGAGAAATTCGAGCATATTTTGATTATGTGTTCCCGGCAAGATGCAATGGAACAACAGGCTTGATCGAATGACCATTAAGGTCACCCTATCTTACCCCACTAGACTAATTTTAATGGGGCTAGTCAAAGTATAGGGTATAAAGATCAGAGCCTAGAATATTGGAAAAGTTCAACTTCGAATCAGGCAATAAATAATAAATTGATATCGATGGTAAACTGACTCCACTTGCAATAGATGCTATTCACTACCACCTAGCTCATTGTCAAAATAATAGCGGAGAATAGTTTAAAAATTTACTCCAAATATTGGATTCTGGTTCTATTTTCTACCTCGCTTTACCTTGTATTTTCCAGGTTTAGTTATTACTTTTTACCCTTATTCAACCAGATGTTTCATGTTTCAGCCTTCTTTATACTCACTGTGGTTCCATTAAAAAAAAGAATTTACTTCGAAATTACCTTAAAAGTTATAATCACGGTCAAATTCAAGGTGACGAAGTTAAATCCAGGAAAATGAAGGAAGTTTCGTCCTAAGCAATTTTAGGTTCCACTTTTACTTTCGGAGCTATTCAGCTTTCACGGGACAGTTTTTTATTCGGCCTTCTTCTTTATTCCAAGGTTGGAAAGGTTCAAGGCAAGGTCTCTTGCCTTATCCGGAGTTAATAGTAGGAGGTTCTATTTAAGAAAAATGACTCAACCTTGAAATAATCTTGAAGGTCAAAGGTAAGGTCAACTCCAAGGCGGTACCAGGGGAAAATACTATTAGTCCAGCTATGAAAAATTTTCAGTATGAAGGATTCGAGTATTTTCCCTGTTGCGGGACTTTCCGAACACCTGTGTATCACAGTTAACACAGATTACAGCAAAGATGAGAAAACTCGACTTGCGTGTTATCATGAGAGCATTAGTATACATTGAAGTTCTTTACATTTTCGTGAATTTTAAAGGAAAATCTAAAATCGATAAAAATTCCAGATTTGAAAGAATTTTCTAATTGAAATTAGAGATAAAATGCAAGAGAAGAGCATTTAATCAGCCTCGAATGATAAACCTGATTCTAAGGAAACTTTTTCTTGAAGTAGCGTCAGTTACGCTTTGTGAGGCTTCAGTTACAGTATCGCACATCTTCCCACGGTTGTGTGTGACAAAGAAAGTCAACAATTTCCAAGCTCTCATCTCTTGCCATGATTTGAAGGACCTCATTAGAAATATGTCGGAGAACCGGCAACGCTATAACCTGACGCTCGTGCCACATAATAGTTTCGGTGTAATTTCTTGCGGAGAAATTAATTTTAGGAAGGTTTGGATTTCCCGCATTTAGTGCTACTCTCCGATTCTCCAGCTTTTATTAATCTTTCTAATACTCGTTTCCGAATATGGTCTTCGTCATCAATCAATACACTGACAAAGAAGTTTTCTGTGCACAAAAAAAGGTTCAGTTTTTATTGCATCATTCACAACAGATCTCAGGTTAGTGAAAATCGAGATTACTCAGTCCGTTGAAAAATATTCATGGAACTGTTTTCAGTTTTTCGCTTGGTAATATTTTTTTTGATTCTTGAACGTGCTCTATTTCTACCTTTCATTTAATAACACGCTGGGGAAATTCTATCAAATAACTAACCCCGGAATTGTGTCGAACGCCTCTCGTGTTAAGGGAAAGGATTTTTAATGTCTACGACATCTTTGTTAGACAGGACCGATGGGCGCTCAAGCTAATAATATCTTAGGCACTAAAACGGTACGAGAGTGGGCGGCAAATCTTGTGGAACCATAATCTTTTTCGAAAGCGGGTAACGTTTGGGTCAAGAAAGTTGTTTTTTCTTTCTACCAATGTCAGATTCGCGTCCGAGCAACGTGGGGGAAGGCATCGAAGCCCTTCGGAAAGCGCGCGTAGACCGCAAAGAATGTAAATCGGGGAAAAACCCTTTTTAGTCGGACAAAATATACGAAAAAAAGGCATCTCAGAGATGTTGCATGAAGAATCTAAGAAACCGCAAAAAATTTATCTGGGAACACTTAAGGCTAAATACTAAGGAACAGATTCACGGAGTACCAAACCTTCATTTCGATATTTCATTCTTTTCCGGAGAAATCTGGGTCCAAAGTCAATACGATCCAACAGACCACCGAAAACGTCCAAAACGCAGCAATAATCCAGCGGAGTAAGAATGATTTGACAGGACCTACTTTCCCCACTCCAAATCTCCCATTCCGAACCGATCGAAAACGTATTTCTAAAGCGAATATTAATGAAAACGTTTCGTAAGAATTTTTGGGGTTTTAGATTGAATATTTCTCTCATGAATTGATTTCTCTTCGAGATATCAGTGTTTGAAAAGGTCTCCGCCGCTCCATTACGACAATCTTTCACGGCGAAAAATGGCTTATATGAGCAAAACTACAGCTGTCAAAATCAGACTGCCTGTCATTGTTCGGTAATTACTGGGGACTGTTAGGGATATTGTTCACATATCCATGGATTTATACTCATTTCTAGAGTTGACTCGTGAATAGAAATCTCCAGGTTAGGTATTTATTTCTGAATATTCTGTCATTTAATTCATTTAAATACGTAAATACGATAATCGAGAAGACGTGTATTTTAATTTCCCCAGAAGTCTTTCTAAGTTTCAGATACGTTTGTGAAGAAATTGTTGATGTCCATCAGATCGTAAAGTATAAAAGGTATGTATAAAAGGCATTCTAAATATCATGCGTTTAAATATAAAATACGAATCCTACAGGTGTATAAGTTATGAACCAAATATATACCATAACCACGTAGTTAATAGTAAGTATAGTAATAATAGACTTAATTACCTTCAAAAATACAAGGTCTGTGAACAGGAAATCTCCAGAAAGGAGAAATAAGATTACATAGTTTTGTACATCATAATAAATATTAACAACTATGAAACAACCACATAAACAAATTCAAAGTTGTAAAAGGCACGAAATATTTATCACAGAAAATTGGAGTTTGAAAATTCTTCAACACCATAAAATACATTTTCGACCAACAGTCTTTCAACGGCGCTTTTAAATTTATTTTGCTCTGTTTATCAGTGTCGCATCGTCAGCAAATATTTTTGCGTTATCACATGGTACATTTTCAAATAAATTATTTATATAAATAATAAATAGAACTCCTCCCAAGATTGAACCTTCTAGGATTCCTCTAGTGACGTTTCTTATGACAGAACTCTGGCCTTTCCACTCTACAATCTGATGCCTATCTTGTAAGTATGATCTGAAAAGATCCAAGATTGGACCTCTTGCCCCACAGTATTCAAGTTTTTTCGTCATTGTGTCATGATTCACACAATCGAATGCCATACCGAGATCAAGACACGCGAGAATGACATCCTCCGTATCGTCGAACGCTTCGAAAATGTATTCCATGAGAGCAGTTGTAGTTGATTTGTTTTCACGGAATCCGTGCTGATTTTCGCTAAGTTGACAAGCTTGGTTTTGATGGCGCTTTCAAATACTTTCGAAATAACTGGCAGAATGGAGATCGGTCTGTAGTTTCCGCATTCATTTATGCATCCGTTCTTTAATATTGGCACGACTCTTGCTGTCTTCAGTTGATGTGGAAAGACCCCACATTCACAAGATAAATTAATGAGGTTGCTTAGTGGTTCAGCTAGGTAGAACACAGATTTCTTGAGCAGGTCAACCGACCATAAATATCCCGGGACTTTTTATTTTTATGTTCGATACAATATGAATGATCTCACCCGGGGGAAGCAGCCTCAAAAAACATTGAAGTGGTCTGACTAATGATTTTATTCTTCAGCAGTTGTTCACTAGTATGGGTTTTAGTTTTTGTATCCTTCGAAAGTTTCTTTCCTATTTCTACTAGAAATTCGTTCAATTGATTTGCTGTTAGGTTACTGTCAAATTCACTATCCTGTTTAAAAATTGTTTTTGATTCAATTCACTTCCAAATAGTACTACTTTTGTTGTTTGAATCTCCGATTTTTCTGCCATCCTCTGCTCTAATCTGACTTTCTATTTGTAGTTTCAGCTATTGTTTAAGTGACCTTACAAGCCCATATGAGACGTGATCCTTCCTCACTGTTGTTATAGTCTTCGCAGCTTCTCTTTGGTTTCTTAAAGTAACTATATTTCGAGTCTCTTTTTTATGTTTATCTCTTTTTAATTTTTTATTGTTCTTGCGGTAAAGCGTTCAGTGAAAACAGCAAATAAATCTCTCTCAAAACTGTCGTATGCTATCCTCCCGTCTGTTTCAGATAAACACTTCATTTGACTCAATTGATCCACAAAATGATAAGTACCGATATCACTGATTTTTCTAGTAGTTATACCGGGTGAGTCAATAAGGCGAGGAACTTCTATATCTCAGAAACTGTTTGAGATAGAAGCGGAATTTCTTCTGATTATTGTTCTATAAGTATGTGTGCATTCTTTAAAATTATTTTCGTACATACAGGCTGTTCCATTTGTGCTCTAGGGACTAACATAGATTTTTTTTAAATAGCACGCCCTGTATTTTTTATCATATTCTGATTACAATTTTAATGTTCTCATCAACGATATCTGTTTTGTTCCCATACAACTATCGGTAGATTTTAAATCAATTAAAATATCGATAATTTCGGGACTTCGGAAGTTTTTTCAAAAGTTCTCAAATGCTTAATTTCACATAATTTACGCATGATATTTTTTTTCTTTAGGTAAAAGTGTTGTACCTTATTTTCAAATGAAGAAAAAATTTTTTTTTTTAAACCGAGTGTTCCTAGTAACCCGGCGAAAATGAAATTTTTACAATGTAACACCCTGTGTCTTTTTCACGTGTTTTGTTCCCACTCGAATAAGCTTTACAACGATACCTTTTTTTCAAAAACCCGATGGAGATTTCCCAGAAAATTTCGAAACTAGTGTGAGGTGTAGGTATTTCTTGGAATAACATTGATAACATTCAGACATTGAAATATGCAATTTTCAACAAAAAATTAGATTCTTTGCTGTTCAATAAAACTTAAACATCAAAACTCTCAAGGTGTATCGAAATTTTTTCACAAGAAAGGATTAAGTTGCGATTTTATCAGTTGCGCTCAGAGCTAAGTCTTCACTGAATCGAAATTACTCAGTTCGAAATCTTCAATAGATGTTCAAAAAGTCTACTGCGCTAAAAACAACCTGCATGCTATTCTCTTCATTGAGTACACGCTTAGCTCTTTCATTCTTCTCATATCCAACTTTTGATTAAACCATAGAGATAAGTATGACTTCTATGGGCATACCACATGAAGATAGAAAATATTGTTCGATAGTCTGTGGATTAAACCACCTGTGCCCATAGATCTATTGAAGATTTCGAACTGAGTAATTTCGATTAAGTGAAGACTTAGCTCTGAGCACAACTGATAAAATCGCAAATAAATCCTTTCTTGTGAAAAAATTTCGATATACCTTGAGAGTTTTGATGTTTAAGTTTCGTTGAACAGCAAAGAATCTAATTTTGTGTAGAAATTTGCATCTTTCAATGTCTGAATTTTATCAACAGCATGTTTATTGCAAGAAATACCTAAACCTCACACTAATTTCGAAATTTTCTGGAAAATCTCCATCGGATTTTTGATAAAAAGGTATCGTTGTGAGGCTTATTTGAGTGGAAACAAAAAACGTGAAAAAGATACAGGGTGTTACACTTAAAAAAATGTTTGAAAAATGTCATTTTCGCCGGGTTAATAGGAACACTCGGTAAAAAAAAATTATTTTCTTCATTCAATAATAAGGTACAACACTTTTACCTCAATAAAAAAAATATTTCGGTAGAGCCCTAAAGATGAAGTTCTACTTAATTTTTCGAAATCACACTAGGTGTTCCAACTAATATTTGACTGCCTCTCTAACTTAGAAGATGGCAGTGTCATTTGAAAACGCAGAAACATGTCATTTTTTATCTTGAGGAAACCATTGCTTATGCCATTTTATACAAGTAAATACATACACAAACCCCATAAAAATTGGCTGGGCAAAAGTTGTACGAGAACAATCTTATCGTTACGCCCCCTATCTAAGGTAATCTCAGTGTAGACAATTATCAGAATCAGAAACAAAACTGTTTTTTCTCAGAATTATCGAGATTCTGAAGAATGATCTTACTGTTTTGGAAGATCAAGTCCATTTCCAACAAGATTGTGCTCCCTCGCATTTTATATATTCGATTGGGAAAATATTTAGATGATGATTTCAACGGAAGCTGGATCGGTCGGAATAGACCAATTGATTGGCCATCAAGGTTACTGGATTTGATTCCTCTCGATTTTGCTCATGGGGTCATTTGAAGTCATAAAGATACGGTTCGCAGCCATCGACTTTGGAACAGCTGCGGAGGAGAATTATGTTAGAATGACTACTATTAACTACAAATTTCTTTGAGAACGTAGGAAGAGAATTTGAGAACGGTTTATACCATTGCCTGAAGGTGGGAAAGGACTTCAGTAACTTTCACTTCAACTGATTCACTTTCACTACAAGTATATTGTAAATACATGTTGTAGACTTATTCGATTCTCCGAACAAATTTTGTTAAATAGTCTTGTCGATCTGTTGGCGCAACTGTTATTTTGGAAATGAAGAGTAACAATTTCTACTTTCTTTTCTGTTGATTTCGTCTTTCTCGAGTATTTCTGCAACGAGTGCAATATTTGAATTCGAATAACTCGACCAGATGTACCCACCTAGCTAACGAAATAAATTCCTCGGTTGAAACACACTGTGTAGACTCCTATTACAAAGTGTTGATCAATTTCGTTCAGAGCATCTATAGTTCTTTCCAATGAGGTGTCACATGATAATCTTTTCAATCAAAATTCTCTAATTGGGAATTCTGAGAGAAGCGACTTGATTCACCACACTTTCAAATCACCTTTCGCCAATACTGATATTACTGTACTACCTTTAGTTTAGAATACATTGAGTTCGAATGGCTGTTCAATTATAATATAATAATACATGTTTGTAGTCTAAAGACCCTGTGTCGAAAAATTATCGATTCATATAGACAATCGAAATATCTTTCTAATGGTGAGCCATTCGAATCATATTCTCTATGATTATTCTATAGGTAGCTGATGATGGGAGTAGGGGGTTGATTTGACATGCTCAAAGTTGGCATAATCAATGGTCCCTTACGAAACAAACATTGACCAGTTTCAGTGTATAGCGTTGACACTGCCTTCTTCTGAGTTAGAGGGTGAAGAAATTTTCGTTCGATTACCCAGTATAAGTGTATATGAACGATTTCGCAACTTTTGAGGAGTCTTCCACGAAATAAAACCAGAAAAAAAAAATTTCAGATTCGACTGGACAAAATAACCTAAAATATGTGATAGTGGGTAAGTATTCCTAAATCTATGTTGGGAAAAATTGTTACTTTTACCTTATCAAATGTAGGTGAAGTTTAGATACTCTTGAAACTTTTACGTATTACAATGAATTCATAAATATGAATTTTATAACAGGAAAATATTTATCGGTGACATTCTGACTTTTCCAATAAAAACTTAGAATGTCACCGATAAATACTACAGCGTCCTGCAATAGTCGAAGCACAAACCTAGTTGCAGAACCAGTGAACACGATTCAGATCGAGATAACTTCAGCATAGTATAAATTCAAATCGCGCTATCTTGATCAAGATTAATCACCTCATAAAATCTCATTCAGACTGCCATAATTTTAACCTAACTAAAATATGTAAAGCAATGATAATAACTGAATATAAAGAGCAATTTTACGCGTCACAACAGATTTCAACTTTATCAAGGAGAATAATCCGTGAATTATCGAATAATTCCCCATGGAGAGATAGTTAATGAGTATGTCATAACTCGTTCAAAGTTGAACAAAATTCTCTGTTTTAATCTACATGGGATTGAGCTTATTCGCCTCTACCATTCTAGATTTGACATTCGGAACATCCACAGAGTTCATTATGTTAGAAAAAAGCATGAACTAATTCTTTATTGAGGGGGCATTTTATGTGAAGTGGATAACAAAGAAAGGTGATATTCGTTGATGTTATATTTACTCTAGAGGATATGGACATTTACACTGATTTTGTCTCCATTGGAGTTTTAGAGGTGAAACCATGAGATTCTAAATGTTTGAGCAAATTGGCAAAATTGTTTAATTTTTATTTTTCCCATTTTCAACGTATTCACAATCGAAAATCAAATATAGTGTTTTGCTAAGAATATAAACTGCTCTTTTTGATTTTTGGTTAGTTTTTTCTAACGTCGAAGTAGAAAGCAGTTTTGTATAAATGGGATATGATAACGTAGAAATGAATACCTGACAAAGAAGATACTGCAACAATTGATAGAATTCTGTTTCGATTTTAATGTATATGTCTGTATCCGGGAATACTACAAACAGAAAAGTATCAATGAATAATTCTTCTTGTCTCAAGTTTACATATGTAGACTCCTCGCGAAGTTTATCGTGGAAGATATTTGTCCCATCAAATATTTACCGACGGGAGGTTTTATCTCGGAAACAGTGGCTCAGAGCACTATTTCAGCGGGTTTATTTCGCTCGTTTTCTACCGTTGATGTGATTCACGGAACGGCGAAAGATGTCTCCCAAATATTGAAAATTTTAACGTTCTCACATCTGTTTGTTATTGTTCGTATCTTTCTCGAAGCCCGGTAGCGCGTTCACCGTGTCGGTCCATTGAGGGCGACTCTCGTACGTATGTACGAGGTGCGTCCTTTCTTGAATCGATAGGGTTCCCCGACGTAACTTGATAGGATGCTGAGAAGCGATATGCGACACTGATGAGCTCCTAATAAGGGCGAAACTGCAGTCTGCCGCTTCTCGGCATCTTGCTATATATATATATATATATATATATATATATATATATATATATATATATATATATATATATATATATATATATATATATATATATATATATATATATATATATATATATATATATATATATATATATATATATATATATATATATATATATATATATATATATATATATATATATATATATATATATATATATATATATATATATATATATATATATATATATATATATATATATCATTATCGCTTATCCTCATTTGTTAAAACCATTGTCAACAATTTCAAACATCGAAAACAACCAACAACAAATTCGACTTCAAACCAGATGTCGTCTAAAACTCGATGACATTATCTTTTGTTAATCATAGAGTTAATGCATGCAGTCTATGTTCAGAGGTTTCACAACGGAAGGTGCATATGATGGTGAAGCAGAGAAACATTATTGACGACAATTGGCATAATTCTGAATCAATATTCGAGTTCGACCCCTCAAAATGATGGGAAAGGTTCAATCTAGTGATTGAATTACTCAGTTGATTCATCACGACCACGAAAAATTCTTTAATGCGCGGGAAAAATTGTTAATATTTGAGGAAGTCGCCCATTTTGAATTCGAACGGAAATCAAATTTTAGGTTGGTCCGGGTAAAATATGATTTTTTGTATTCTTGGAACATCCATGAAGAACACAAGAAGCTCATTATGTCAAACTGCTCAGAAAAGACTGAATTATCGACTGAATGCTCCATTCGAATTTTTAGTGAAGAAAAACTTTCCAGCTATCTTGAAATATTGCTCATTCTCGAATGAGTGAGCCATATTAGATTTCACCGGAAGTGAAATGTCGATACAATTGCTGAAAAACCTATATATATATATATATATATATATATATATATATATATATATATATATATATATATATATATATATATATATATATATATTTTATTCATATATAGATATATATTACTTTAAGAAAGTGGTTGTTGTTTCTTCGTAACCGATAAGAATAAAACATAATAGAATTAAGAGTGAAAATGATTTTTAGTCGATTACGATGGAACAGCGGTAATGCCTCGATATGTCGCACTGAGTGAGGTAGAGTAGTTTCATTATCTCGCGAACAATGTGAAGTCATATGCCAATAACCAAATAGAGTCTACCACCGCTTGTATTATCCGAACAGGATAAACGAATCCATCCCTAAAATTTATACACAGACAACACACTGTGCTCTTCAGTTTATCCTCTGATTTATTTAGAAAAGTTCAGGATTTCATTGAAAAACCATAAAAATAATTGATACGAATAAAATTCGATATTTGAAATGAACGTATGAAATGTTTGAGAAAGTAAATGAAATCTAGAGGAGAAGGTACGTAATTATATCAAAAGAAATAATGATACGTTCTTGCGATTAATGTTATCAAGTGCATTTAGGAAACTTGGATATAAGTATTCAAGTTATGAATTTCTTAAAGAAATTCAGAAAAGTCTTAGCTCTTTTCGCATTTCAGACTTTCTTCCAGAGATAAAATAAGCATCATTTCAGAAAGACCTATAAGATTGAATTAATTTTTCTTTCGCAAAATGGTTATAGTAAAAATTGTGTTCACTGGAAATATTTGGCATACTGATATTTAGAATTAAAAGAGGAAGTACCGTGTGAGTTGAAGGAAGTTCGGCAGAATGTTGGGAAGTATAAGAAACATGCGGAGGTCGATAGGAAGTACAAGAAAATATGAGCGAAGAAGAAGGTCAAGAAAGTTCATCAAGAATTGTTGGCTGAAAATAGAAGAAAAGCTATTCAACGAGCATTGAGCATGTGATGCATGCGCGATTTCTAAAAGTTCCATTTAATTATTATGCTACGTATTGTAATACTTTTCGACTGGTTTCACGCAATATTGATTCAATTGGACAAGCCGCTGTTTGAGTTTCGTATTGATCAATATTTATGAATATTTCAATTGGTTTTGTGCGTTTATATAGGGATTCACTGCTTTACAAGACATGACTTCGAATCAAGACAAGCTCAACTCAAGTTTTTTTTCACAAAAGCTTGAAAATTCAAACTTTTTAAACCGCAAAACTTGAAAGCCTGAATCAATTGAAATAAAAATTTGAGCTTCCTTATATATTCAATAAAGGTTTAAATAATACTGAAGATTGATCGGGAAATATTGGAATGAAATTCAACGTTAAAATTTGAAAGGATTTCATAAAGTTGTTGAAGGAAATGCAAATACAAAAGAAAAATAAGAGTGAAAGTGAAATGTATATTCTCAAATAAAACGTTGCCTTATTATCCCAGAAACAACATAAATAAATTTTCCTTAACACAACTTGAAATAAACTTCTGTGAAAATTAAAACAACTGAATAAAACTTCGGTAATAATAAAAGGAATACCTACATTGAAACTTAAGTACAAAATAGTAAGAATAAGCGATCATTATTCCCACTTTATCAGATAGTGGATAGTTCGCTGTTTTCGAACCAATATATTGTTTTTATATATGCATATATATTTATATATATTGTTAGATACGAGTTTCGGAGAAGTCCCTGAACCCCCTCACCTCACGGTTCTCGGGGAATCATCGTTCAATCTCGATTCTCGGGGATTCATTCATTATTCGAAAGAAAGGGTTCTGCTGATTATCGCCAAACATAGTAAACCTAAATCGATATATTATTATAGTTATACTTCTGGCCGCTAGGTGACGATACTAAATAAATTCCTTTCCGTTTTTCTATTGTTACAAATAGTATTGAGGTATTGAGTTTTTAACAAATGATGATATATATATATATATATATATATATATATATATATATATATATATATATATATATATATATATATATATATATATATATATATATATATATATATATATATATATATATATATATATATATATATATATATATATAGAATAATTTTACTGGGAAATCGGGGTTAGGAGAAGGGAAAGTGTTAAAGTGTTTGAGGTTAAAAACTTATAATTTGCAGTGTTTTTACGCGTTTCGGCACAAGGCCATCATCAGAAAACATTCATCTCTGCACAATTACTATCTAAAACAAAAATCATAATTTCAGTAAAACACATAATACAATTCTTACGTCAAAAGCTATTCACCTTACACATTCTCTCTTTACATCATTATCGTCAATGGCAAAACAATTTCATAAAAGCAAGACAAACAATAACAGGCAATAACAATTAATCTTTGCATATAACTGGTTGCAGCAATCCATTCAGGGGTGTATTCTAACTATCAGATTATTGTAGACGTTCATAAATCCGTCAATGTCAGCTCTTGAATTCACTGTCTCAGGTTCTTTTTGGATTTCGATCATTTCTAGAATGTTTCTTTTAGAGTCGTTGCTTTCGGATGCAAGAACTCGTACATCTGCAAAATTAAATTTATGTAGTTGTTCAATGTTATGTTTCGCTAGGGTGGTACTTTTTTTATTAGATCTAACGGAGTAGTCGTGTTGGTATATTCTTTTATGCAAGTATTGTTCAGTATTACTGATATAGCACGCTCCACAGTCCTGACAATTAACCTTGTATATACAGTGTGTTTTGTTGTGCTGGCAGTTTGTTTGTCTAGATTATATATTTGGCTATATGTGTTGCGGATGCACAAGTTGAAACATTACATATGAAACAATTGGAGAAAATTGAGGTACTTAGGCTTTTTCATTATCAATGAAAATACTCACTTTTGGCTTGATGTTGAGGAATTTAGGTACAATGTTGAATTTTTTACATCTTAGAAGAAATATTCTCTTGTTTCTCTGCTTAGATATATTCCGCTGTAGATTCTCGCATTTTTTGAATAGGGGACTCGTCAGATATTGATTTCTTGACATCCTGAAGGCTCGTTGAATACTGGTAGTTTTCCTCGTAGTATGCTTTTGAAGTAAGTTGCAATTTCGATACCATGTATCTATTTGAGTTGCCACTTTGCAGTTATTGAAAAGTCATGAACCACTCATAAAGAAAAGAATACATGCAATATACAATACAGAACAAAGGAAAAAAGAAAAAATAGATTTTAAATACATCGGCCTCACTTATACACCCGGACTGTCACAACAAATTGATAAATGCTTAGAAAGTTACAACATGAAGATTGGACACAAACCTAACAACTACTGCAAACAATTTTTCATCACTCTAAGGCCAAGGGTGAAACATGAGAACAAAACACACTGTATATACAAGGTTAATTGTCAGGACTGTGGAGCGTGCTATATCGGTAATACTGAACATTATACTTGCATAAAAGAATATACCAACACGACTACTCCGTTAGATCTAATAAAAAAGTACCGCCCTAGCGAAACATAACATTGAACAACTACATAAATTTAATTTTGCTGATGTACGAGTTCTTGCATCCGAAAGCAACGACTTTAGAAGAAACATTCTAGAAATGATCGAAATCCAAAAAGAACCTGAGACAGTGAATTCAAGACGTTGACGGATTTATGAATGTCTACAATAATCTGATAATTTGAATACACCCTTCAATTGATTGCTGCCAGCTATATTCAAAGATTAATTGTTATTGCCTTTAATTGTTTGTCTTGCTTTTTTGTAATTGTTTTGCCATTGACGATAATGATGTAAAGAGAGAATGTGTAAGGTGAATAGCTTTTAACGTACGAATTGTATTATGTATTTTACTGAAATTATGATTTCTGTTTTAGATACTAATTGTGCAGAGATGAATGTTTTCTGATGATGGCCTTGTGCCGAAACACGTAAAAACACTCTGCAAATTATAAGTTTAACCTCAAACACTTTCCGTTTTCTTAACCCCGATTTTCCAGTAAAAATTTGTTTATTTTCGAAGAAAGGGCAAATGAAAATCAACTTAAAATATACATATATTCATACACATATATATATATATATATATATATATATATATATATATATATATATATATATATATATATATATATATATATATATATATATATATATATATATATATATATATATATATATTTATATATTGAAATCTATTGTAGGTTGTATGCGAGATCAATGTTTTCTTGATTATTGTTGTAGAATAGAGATATTCTTTACGTTTCTGAAATGACTGCTGGTTGATTTCTTCCTCCTTCTTTTAAATTGACCAAATTCCCTCGCGGAACTTTTTGTATCTACTTCTTGTGCTGCAAAACGAATTTACTAGATCGAACGTAAATTAAGTTTTAAGATCCCAGTGAGTCACAGCCAATTGGAAAATTCTGTATGACTAGAGGTACTACCTACGACTATTGCACCTGAACGGGTACGGCAAAAAGCTATTAAGTAATGTACTTAACTTTATGCTCTTACAAGTATCAAATTTTCAAGCAGCTTGAGAGAGCTGGATGTCAAGTCAAGCTTTTGCTTTGCAAAATCAAGTCAAGGCAAACCATTGTTTTTCCAAAAGCTTGAATTTTAAGTGATGTGAAACTCTCCGCAAATTTTCTAGCTGATTGACTGGATGACACGCTGGGTTCATTGGATAATAATATATGTGATGGTCAGGAATATTCCGGTAATGCATCAAGAGTATATTGAACGAAATATAGAAAACGAGAAGTAACATTTTGGCAAAAATGTTTGTATAGAACTGAACCGCTCATAATTTGATGAAATTAGGCAAGAAAATAGCACTAGTCAATTTCGCTAGGAAATTCTCCGTGATTTCGGATCTATGACAGCATCATTCTTTATTACCATCGATTAAAGTATGAGAAATCGCAACACATTGACTGAATTCAAGCAGAGCATGTAATAAAACGTAAACTGAAGGAAACTACGTACTTTCAAGGGAAGGAATAAACCCAGGTTGACCAGAAAAAGCGGATAATTTTGGATTTTAATATTTCTGAGAGCTCTAAGTGAAGCCAAACAGAAATGTCATAAACTTGGTATTCAGCATATCGAAGACAGTGATGGATAAAGCTAGACATAGTTCGTCAAGCCCCATATGGAAATTTTGATGATCCGGATGGGGATAATATGGACGATTATGATTTTGACGAGTTACGTAATGATGAAAATATGCATATTCTTCATATAACCTGACGACGGAGGAGAAGACGGGATATTTAACAATGCAGAACATTCAGAGATAAAAGATTTTTGACGTAAAATGAAAACGTCGTCATAGTGCTGGCTTTTAAACACGAATAATAATAAAGTCAACGTTGACAGAGTAAGAGATTTGTGATTCTCTTAATAAGCGATGAAATGGAAAGCTAGAAAGAATAAAATGTTACCCCGAATACCACGCTTTCGAAGAAAACGAACATATTTGGTGGAAACAGTTTCAAATAAAAAAATGATAGCTGTGATTTATTTTTTGTAAGATTTAGATTCAATGAAATACTGTTGGAGTTCCGAAATCTTATTCATAAGGACAATATTCATTTTCAGTTATTGCATATTTTACTTATGAACTGCCTTATTCTTGATCTTAATTATTTCGGTTCAATCTGGCATTATAACATTGATACTTTCGACGAGGCTTCGATTGATGCAAATACTAAATGAAAGGAAGTACATGAAATTTAGTAAAGTATGTGAAATATGAATGAAACATGGGAAGTATCAGGAAGTATAGAAGAGTTATATGAAAATTTGGTAGTGTGGTGTACTTTAAGAAGTTATGTGAAGGATTTAGGTTCTTGTGTGTTCATATGTTTGGAATTCTCGCTTACTTGATGAAACATAATGAATAAATGATTGGTTTATCACTCGGCAAAGGTTTCACAAATATTTATTAAAAATAATGGACAAATGCTTCGGGTTGTTAGCCCATTATCAAGAGTAATACAATACTAAATTCAAAATGAGTGATTTCACTTATGTATACCTGTATTCACAACAGGAGGTGAATTGAAGTCTAGTTGGTCGTTGCAAAATAGGCTGGTTTCTCTTATGAGTGGACGTAATTTCAATAATCTCCAAGATGTCCATCCTCTTTTGTTTATTACCTGTATGCATGAGTTCGATACTCTCGAAATCTATTTTTGTTGATGCAGTGGTCTGAAAAACCCGTAGAATTTTTATTTTGGAGGATCGATCTTTATGTTCTTCAACTCTCTTCTTGATGCATCTTCCGGTTTGGCCTATATAGAATGTCTCACATTCACTGCAGTGTATTTTATATACTCAGCTTTTATCCAATAATTTTGTTTTATCTTCATTATCAACTAACAATGGACCCAAATTTTTTTATTAGTGCTGATGGTGTTAATATTATTTCTGTGTAATCTGTTACATATTTTGTTGCTAATATTAGGAATATAGTTAATAGGATATTTTCTGTTAGATTTCTCAGTATGCACCGAATAAATGCCCTGCAATAAAAGTTCATGTGGTTTTATCTTATTAAGGTATAAATTAATTTTGGTTCATAGCCGTTGCTCTTAGCGATTAATTTTAAAACTTGAACTTAATTCTCAAAATGGACAGCTGTTAAAGGAATACAAAATCAATCTGTGCACAAATGAATGAAAAGCACTCGATTTGATACTCTGGAATTGGGAACTACTGTTATGAATCAGGGTATCCGAATAAATTGGTTTTCTGTATATTTGAGTGAGTCATAAGCCCTACTAATCGACAAGTCCAAAGAGTTCAAAGATTTTTCATTATCTTCATTTTATTTTCCATTGTAAATTGAATCGATCGATAAAAAGAATTAAAAAAATTGTAAGAAACTATTGAGTTGTCTGTCTGTGCCAATCCAAATGCAGAAGAAATCATCTACATATCTCTTCCATAAAAACACATTCTTAATTGGGATGTTGGATGAACTAAAATTCTATTTTCTAAATTTGTCATAAATATTTCCCTTAATAACGGAGAGAATGGAGAGCCCATAGGTAAACCATCTAATTGTTGATATATTTTATTATTGAAACTGAAATAATTTTGTTGGAGAGATAGATTTACAGCTGATATCGTATCTTCTATATGAGTGGGGCTTAATGTACTATTGGATTGAAGTTGTTTATTAATTGTGTATTTGACATCACATCAGGGTGTACACGGATATAGATTAATTATATAAAAGCATACTAATTCCGTATTTATCGAAATTTTAGAAATCTCAGGTGATTGGTTGATTCTATAGAGTTTTGTATTGAATAAATTGGATTGTGTTGTATCAAATTTGGAAGTATGTTGTTCAAATATTTACATAACTTAGTAGCTGGAGCACTTACTTATGAAAAAATAGGTCTTATGGGACAATCTATCTTTTGAATTTTGGGTAATGCCAATAAAATTTGAGCTTTCGGATTCATAACAGTCAATTTCAACCCATCTTTTTGCAATAAATTTTTAATTACAGATATGACTTGGGTTCGAAATTCGTTAGTAGGATCAACATGTAATTCTATAAATTTTTCTGGAATAAAGGGAAGACTATTTCCCTGAGACTATTCAAGTTTCAGTGAAGTAAAATGGAACAGATCCATGCTGATCAATGGCAGTCACCCTTGAAAATTTGGAAGAGGGTAGATGGGTCGAGTGATGCCTCGAAAGAAACGTATTATCTTTGTTTGCATCCCCGTGAAAGAATTTTCATTTTTGATTGAAAACTGTAGAAGATACAGAGTGAGCTACTGAAAAATCTAGTCTAGTTTGTATGGATCTAACAATTGCTAATTCCCTATTGTTTTTGGTCAGTCTAGCATGTCTTATATATTTATACCTATGTCTTCAACAAAGTTATTTCAGGTTCAATATTAAAATATATCAACAATTAGATGGTTAACCTATATGGTCTCCATTGTCTCCGTTATTAATTGAATTATTTATGACAAATTCGAAAAATAAAATTTTTATTCGGATACGCTGATTTATAACAATAGTTCCCAATCCCAAGATTATAAAATTGAGTGCCTTTCATTAATTTGTGCACAGATTCCTTTCTATTCCTTTGTCAGCTGTCTATTTTGAGAATGAAGTTCAAGTTTTAAAATTAATCGGTATGAACAACGGCTATGAACCCAAACTAATTGATTTTTTTAATAAGACAAAAACCACATAAACTTTTATTGCAGAGCATTTATCCGTTGCATACTGAAAAATCTAATAGAAAATTTTCAAATAACTATATTCCTAATATTAGCAACAAGATATGTAACAGTTTACACAGAAATAGTATTAACACCATCAGCACTAATAAAAAGAATTTGGGCTGATTGTTAGTTAATAAAAAAAAACAAAATTATTAGATGAAAGCTTAGTATATAAAATACACTGCGGTGAATGTAAGACATTCTTTATAGGCCGAACTGGAAGATGCATCGAGAAGTTAGTTGAAGAACATTCTCTCCAAAATAAAATTTCTACGGGTTTTTCAGACCACTGCATCAACAAAAATAGATTTCGAGAGTATCGAACTCAGGCATACAGGTAATAAAGAAAAAAGGATGGACATCTTGGAAATTATTGAAATTACGTCCGCTCATAGGTTAGATTTGCAACGACCAATCCAAACATATGTCGAGTATTTTTAATAAATATTTGTCAAGCAATCATTTTTTCCTTGTGTGTTTCTCATCACTCAGATTTTCAGAGAAATATACTTTAAAGTAACTCTTTGATGAAATTTTTTTGTTAACATGGATGTATTAAATTTAGAAACGACTTATTTGAGAAAAAAAGTTTTAATGTTACTTCGGACTATAAGACGCACTCAAAAGTTAAGTCCATTTTTCCATGAACTAAGATTCGTCTTGTAGTCTGAATACAGGGTGTACGCGATAAAGGGCCAATTACAAGTATCTTTTCGACGGATTTATTGATCAATTTCAAATTTTGGGATCAGACTGAATGTCTGGTTGTATCGGACATCGGTTGCAACTTTGTAATTTCAAATGGCACTATTTAATTTTTTTTTAAATTAACCTTTGTCACCATCATTTGTTAAGATTTGTATTATCTAAAATTGACCACCATTGAACAATGATTTTTTCCCGAAACTTGTTTATAAAAAATATATATATATTTATATTATAAAAATATATGGATATATAGAAAAATATCTTGATTCAAAACAGCGAACTATGAACTATCTGATGAAGCATGTAGTTCTTTTATACTTATTTGTGAATTTGTTCTTTTTGTAGGTATCAATATAGGTGTTCCTTTTATTTTTACAGAAGTTTAATTTAGTTGATTTCATTTCAAGACAAAATTATATAAATTGTTTCATAGAGAATTTGTTTATGTAAATTTGGTGACGATATGACTGTGTTTTATTTGAAATTATACTTTTCACTTTCCTTTTGTTCTTGTTCTGTATTTGTGTTTCCTCAACAACTTATGAATTGCTTTCCGATTGTTAGGTTGAATTTCATTCAAATATTTCCCGATCAAATATTCAGTACTTTTTATACCTTCATTCTCGTTCTTATTGGATATTGGATGAAGATCAATATTTTATTGCAATTGAGTTCAAAATCAAGCTTGCAAGTTTTGCAGTTCAAGAAGCTTTGGTGAAAAAAAACTTGACTGGACTTCAAGGCGTTAATGGTGATTTGTAAGAGTTGCTTACCATGGTAGGAAATTGAAGCTTTTATAATCAAGAGTCATGCGTGTTCAAATTATCAATCAAACATGGTTTCTAGGAATTTCATCAGATATTTCATGATTTAGACAGATGTGCGTTGCTACTGATCAGCGACATATCATGAATTTGCAGAATCGAAATTCATTGGAGAATTTCAGGGTTGCTTCTAATGATATGCGTCAATTTCTTCAGTGAGTATGTGAGTTCTGATATACCTTCAAGTAACAACGAAACCTTCGTTGCGCGAGTTCTATTTGCAGTTAAAGAATTTTTCTGGTACTACCTTTGTATTGCTCCTAATTGTTACTTGTATAATATTTATTACTTAATAACAGTAATCACCTCGAAGGATTCGGTTGTGGCTCAAATTACTCATCAACACTCCTCTTACACAGGGTAGATTCTCGTAATCTACTTTCAATATTGAAAACTCAGAACAGCTCTATATTTCATCGTCAAACTGAATTTAAAATAGATTCTTTGATTCATTATTTTAAAAATAAGTGAGTTACAAGTTACATCATATTAAGTCTATTCAAACTCAATTCAACATTCAGAACAGTTCTAATTTTGTAGATATTATCGGAAAATTGTTTACCCTTAACATATTGTTGAGAATTAGACTTATATAGCGAGAGAAATGTGAAAATTTTATTAATTTTCTGAATGAACTTCGTATATTGTATGATAAGTTTGGTAGCCTGGAGGATAGTTTGCCAAACCATTAAATCTAGCCTTTGTGGAGCTTACTGCTATTGTGGTTCTATTTGTAGTTGAAAAACAATATATTCGGTGTTCCTTCGAATTAAAATTATAATTAACTTCGAAATGAGACCATTTTTGTCACCTCACCTAGTTCCACTCCGTCAAATTATAGATGAATGAAACTTGCCTCTTAGTGATTTAAATTTTGCAACTTCGAATGTAATAACTGAATTCAGATACGAAGTCGAGGAAAATAATTCCGAAATGCAGGTTTCGCCAATGAAACAATCTATTATTCATTTCTTGTTTCTGAAAATGAATATTATTAATTGAAGCTTTTTATAAATTTGTGATCTTATCTGAAATTCTGTGCACTAAATTTGTTTCGAAATGGTTTCATATATAATGGTCGATGTTTATTCAAAAGATGAAAAAATATTTCTGTTGCTGAAAGGACATGAGAGGAATGAAAGTGAGAACATTTCATTTTGATAACTGATTGAAATGAAACGGATATTGATACCTAACAAAAACGTGATACTTTCATGTTGACAGCATTATTATCTGAGGCAAAATCGATACGTCTCGAAAGACGAAGAATAAGGAGAAAATAGATTGAAAGACACGTAGTTTACATGAAATGAATTTATAAAGTCCGATTATTCAGGTGTCGTCACGTAGTTCCACATCTTTCACTTTGATTAAGTGTCTCTTTTTCCTGTTGATGTACCATCTAGTAACTCTTGTTGATGTTAATTGTTGATTTTAATAATACTGCTGATATTAATATCATCTTTAAGTTTCATAATAAACCAGATGTCGACGATTTCATGAGACAGCTGATAACTTAGGTACTTAAAGAAATGACTTAGAATATTTTCAGACTGAACGTAGAGTATATTATTTTATTATATCCTCTTTTAGTACCATTTTTCATCTCATTCTGCCAAGATTATGCCGGTTACCAACGTCAGGCCAAATGACTCTGCGGAATGAAAATCAACCCGTCCAAGGCACCTAGGACCGTTGGTGAAAGAGCTGTTGACGGAAGGGCAAAAGATTGAGAAATGGAACCAACGAAAATATCGTACTCTCTCTCTCACACACACACACATACTCACACACACACACACACACACACACACACACACACACACACACACACACACACATACACACACACACATACACACACACACACACACACATACACACACACACACACACACACACACACACACACACACACACACACACACACACACACACACACACACACACACACACACACACATAAACAGAAGTACCATCTCTGATTTGAAATATAATATGGAACAACAGATTTTTTTGGATATCGAAAACTCCGAAGACGGATGGGAAATGTTACAAAACGGCCCAAAACCGACCACAGAAACACAGGCATCTGTTACAACAGAATATAAGACTGAAGCGCTCAGCGACTTACCGCAGAATCTAGGTCTTGCATGAAACCGATTTCGCCAACGAATACCGACCAAGAGTCCGTGAGCAAAGAAATTGTTACTAGTGTCGGACCCTCTTCGCCTGTTTGCCATGCAAAGGTGTTAACATCAAACAGGCCAGCTTACATCTGTTTCAATGTAAAAGTTGGAAATGCTACCGGTCGTAATAAAATTGAAGATAAAACACACAACATCCTTATGGCTCTAATACAGGCTAACGACATTCGGAACCTCGGCCGTTGCAACGCATCTTTGTAGGTACCATCTGAGTTTCTAACCGCCCTATGTATGGAGTCCGGTTGTAGTTCTCCGTCTCCATATTCAGCTGTGATAATCTACACTGGCCTAGAATATTGCGATCTTTAATCGTCTAACTATGCATGGAAACCACATCTTCATATACAAGCGAACAACGTTCGGAACCTCGACCGTTGTTGCGGTCAGAGTTCCTAACTGTCTTCTGTATGGTATTCGATTGGAAGCATGTTCACGTGGGAAGACTCGGCCGTAGTTTTGCAGTCTCAATATCAGAGAAAAGATCCATTAAGAAGGCCGAGTTACCGACCAAAACATTCAACACCCCCTCAGGACTCCTCACCTACCTATCTAGTCCTCCCATAATACATAGAGATGGCACTAATTTAACAACGTCAAGTGTCAAACTCTGTCGATCAAACTTCAATCGCCGATAAATGAATTGTCTTTTATTTTTGCGGTTTGTGCTTCCAAAATCATTTTGTTTTCAGGTTTTCCGTTGCTGGTGTCTTGAACTCAAGTTTAGTAATTCTCTTGAAAATGTATGGTAAGTAATTAGAATTTGTGAAGTCTTAGCTGATATTCTGTGCAGCTTGAGCTTTGTTTGATTCTACGGTACCTAAATTGGATAACATCCAATTATTATCGGTTTGCTTTTTAATTTTGAGGTTCACCCCTTTGGCGTGCGGCAGAAAAGGACTATACCATACAAGAGGACCCTATGAATAGCGAGGAAATTAAAGTAGCCGAGGAAGCCTTTTTTCGAGCTCTGAAACGATAAGTTGATTTGAATCATATAAATTTTCTTGAGGTTCTAAACCTTCGAATTTATCAGGATGACTTCGTTAGGGAGTAAATATCGCAGGAAAATTTCCCACTTGCCCCAACAAGTACGTCTTCCGAGCTGAAAATATCAGTTTCCATGTTTTCCTTAGACAAGATCCATCAACTTGTTTGAAGTGGAAAGAGTTTTGTTCAATAAGTGAGACTATCGACTTTACTAAATTTTTCTTATGTAGTGTTCATTTCAATGAAGACGACTTTGTTAATGAAAATCAAAAAAGGTTAAACCGTGACGTTATACCATCTCTTCTTATTTTGAATAATGAACCATCTTGTTCTTATAATGAAGAGTGTCAGTCAAAAGTAGGCAGTATTTCGTCTTGGCCAGGAGCTCTCAACAAGCAATATCATTTATTATCAAAAGATCACTCGAATGTTGGTGGTAGATCATCTCTGCCAGAGACTCCCAATAAATCATCTTGTTTGATTTCTAACATAGGCACCCTTGAAACATTGCTGATATACCATCTCAGAATAGATCTTCTTCGGTTCTGTAGTTATGGGAGATCACTCATATAGTGGCAAATAACTATTAGATCCATTATATGTCTTGGAGAAGGTAGGGTTCAAGAATTTTTCATTGTGGTTCCTCAACCAGGATCCTTTAGAAGATTTATTTTATATTATCAGACAGCATGGTGTAGGGAACACAAACTCTACTTGCCACCAGTTTATTGCTGCTTCAAAAACTTCTGTCATAAATGGCTCAACATCGCCCATAATCAATGGAAATCATAGAAGAGATGACTGTTAGAATATGAATTATTTGTCTTTTTTCGCAGACTAACTCACAGAACATACTCACTGATTCTGAGGATTTAGAACCTTCTGTTCCTGAAGAATATAATTAGATCTTTGGAAATCTACCAACTCCTATAACTGACAATTACGCTACCTATCATGTGGCAGGATACCTTTTGTGAAAAATTACAGTCCCAGAATGTCAAGAATTTAATGAAGAACTTTTTTGCGAAGTGCCCCAACAAGAACACACCTTTATTACATTCGAGGAATTTTGTGATAGTAAGAGTTAACGTATCCTTCAGTAAAAGTTTCTCAATTCTTAGAAGACATTCACAAAAACTTCACTTTTTCCTGAATAGTCATCGGCATCAGGAAAAGCTTGCTTTGAGATTCAAAGATTTTTACAAGTCTCATTTTTCTCAATTCGATTTTGGTCGATTACATTCGGTGAAAGATGAAATTTTTGAAAGAGCTACTCGTCTTCTAATTTTTAAATTCGTTGAGGGGAGGTTTACTCTTCTCTCGACCAAAAAATCGATTTTTGTTTATTACATTTTTTCATAGTAAAATATATGTAGAATGTATCCCCAGAACCGTTAGTCCGAATCTATTATTTTTTAATTATCGGCCAAAAACGAAAAGTATTTTTGTCTCAGTCAAGCGGTGATTCGCGTAAACCATGTTTTATACAAATATTTTTGAATTAGGCGCCCATATAACCATACTATGGTAAGCAGAGGTATCATATGGTCAACTAGATGTCGACACATGGCCTATGACTCCGAAAAATTCGAAAGTGACGCCCTATATATAGTATTACTAAATCTAACGGTTTTAGCGTCGGCAGTTAGTGTACCACGTGTTGCGAGTGAAATCATTTGAGTATTAGCATATATTTATTGTGTGTAGTAGCTAAGAAGATGCCGAATCTATCGAGAAAAAGGAGTAATTACGCCGGTGGCATCCTTCTTGAAAAAAGAAGAGACAATTCAGCGGAAATAGATTTACTGCAGAGTGGAATACAGAGCAAGTGAGCACTTCTGCAAAAAAATTGAATGACAGTGACTATGGTTCTGTGCCTGTCGATGCTTCTTCAAATTACGTGCTCTTGCATTTTTTACACGTTTTTTCAATGCTTACTACTTTCGTCAAGTGTCAGTCTTGTAATGGTGAATTAAAGTTTTTGAAGACAAATGGTGCTGGTGTTGTCTTCAAGATTGTGGCTTCTTGCTCGTGCTCTACGCGTTACTGCGAGTCTAGCCCCAGAAAAGGTAAATGTTATGAAGTGAATCGCAGATTAATGTTGGCTATTCGAATGCTAGGCGGTGGGTTACAAAATCTCCGACTCTTTTGTGCGTTGTTGGATATGACAGCATCGTTCAGTACTATGATATATTACTCGTTCTTAAATAATCTGCACTCTACGTCTCATGCTGTTTTCCAACATTTTCAAACCAAAGCAGTAAAAGAAGAAATGGAGAAAAATGCCGACGACGGTAAAGATCCTTGTCTCGTGACTGTGTCAGGTGACGGGTCAAGTGGGAGTTTAATTCTTTATTTGGTTTTGCTACGCTTATTGGCAAATATACAAATAAGGTCCTTGACGTTTGTGTGAAATCTTCTTTTTGCCAATCTTGTGCCAATTGGAAAGATAAAATAAATACAATTGAGCCACGACGAGGTATGCTCCATCAACCATCATGGTAGTTCCGGGAAAATGGAAATTGATGCTGTGCAGAAAATGTTCTCACGTTCTATAGAATTACTTGGAATAAAATACGAATTATACATCGGTGATGGTGATACAAAAACGTTTAAGGCCATTCTAGACTTGCATCCCTACGACGATCTTGTAGTGAGAAAAAAGGAGTGCGATGGACATGTCCAAAGAAGAATGGGCTCACGCCTTAGGGCTTATTACAAAGCAAACAAAAGGCCTTGGAGGCAAAGGTTCCGGCAAACTCACCAACCAAAAAATTTGTGATTCGATAATTTAATATGGCTTGGCCATCCGCAGACATCCAGACTCTGCAGAAAACATGAAGAACGCCGTATGGGCTGTTTTTCATCACAACATATCCACAGATAAAAAATCTCAGCATGATCATTGTCCGGCTGGAAAGGAGAGTTGGTGTAAGTGGCGCGTTTCTGAAGCCTACGGTACTCTCAAGGCGTTCAAGCACAAGCCGCCTTTTGCAGATAATGTGCAGAAAGCAATTAAACCAATATTCGAGGCTTTGTCGTCAGATTATTTGATGGATCGTTGCACGGGCGGCAACACACAAAATTCCAATGAATCCGTTAATGCCTGCGTCTGGAAGTTGGCTCCGAAACACCTTCACTGCGGTGCCAAAACTGTTGAAATTACAACTTATACAGCCATTAGTTCATTTAATGAAGGCTATATAGGATAGTTGAAAATTATGGACGTTTTTAGGATGAGAATTGGGCTTGAAGTCAAGAATTTTTGCCGACAAGCTGACGCGAAACGCGATACGGTGGCTGAGAGCAGAATGTCGGAAGGCGCGAGAGCAGCTGAACTATCGAAAAAATCCGACAAAGCAAGCCAAGAGATGCTTTACGAACTCGAGAAAGGACTCATGTATGGCCCTGGAATCGCCGATTAGCTATAAGGTATATCATTATGAATTTATCACAGAGTAATCGTTAATAACATTTTCAAACGCGTTTTTCTCGAAACCATTTTTTTTCGAACTGTTGGCCCCGATTACTCAAAAACTACTTAACGGATCGCCTTTGTTTTTGTTTTAAAGTATATATAATTTATTGGAGTCTGAACTACAATAAAGATGATATAAGCATAATTATTTTTTCTACAGCACTTTAAAGAGCGAAAAAACGAAAGAAAAAGTTCACCTTTTTTTTTCATTTTTATGATGGTTGTAGTCCAGACTCCAACTACACACATCTTCTTCGAGAATCTTCTTTGTTTCAACCTTTTCGATAATTTTTGCAGGTGCTAGAGTGGCCAACAGCGAACCACCTTTTTTTGAGACGGTCGCATTACGGAGCGTGCGATAATAACTGGTCACGTTATTTTCTGATGAAAAAAACATTTTTGTATACCTTTTAATGTAATAAACACGTAGCAATAATTTTGAATTGTTCATTTAAGTCCTTCTATGAAAAATAAATTGTAGAAAGAAACGTCATTTAGGCCTTGAAAAAGTAAACCTCCCCTTGAGGATAAAAAGAAGGAAACTGTTACTTCTGGGACTGAAAGCAAATCCAAAAGATTCAGAAACAAGTAGGACAGCAATCTTTCATGTGTTCAATTATAGGTGTTTATTGTGATTCTAAAGAGCGGGTTATCTACACCCTACTATGTGCGTGTTATTTATTTACCATCGACTTTATACAGTCGGTGGTACTATACATATTGTTTTGTCTGGGCTTTTATACCCTTTCATAATTTGCAAACATGTTTTCTAGTCTGTGATATTATTTATTTTCCTGCATGCACCTTTTACACTCATGGGAAAGGAAATTGATATGTGACCAAATAATTGAATTTTTTGGGTCCTTTACACCCTACATTCCCTTTGTTATCTATAATTCATGTGTATTTTGTGATATACATCTTGTTCGTTTTACTTAGTATATATATATATATATATATATATATATATATATATATATATATATATATATATATATATATATATATATATATATATATATATATATATATATATATATATATATATATATATATATATATATATATATATATATATATATATATATATATATATATATATATATATATATATATATATATATATATATATATATATATATATATATATATATATATATATATATATATATATATATATATATATATATATATATATATATATATATATATATATATATATATATATATATATATATATATATATATATATATATATATATATATATATATATATATATATATATATATATATATATATATATATATATATATATATATATATATATATATATATATATATATATATTTTATTTATATATGGGCTTTTAACACTCAAGGTTCTGCGGGCGAAACCTTATATATTTGGTTTATATTTCGACTATGAACCTATCGATTGAACCCATCAGGAATATTAATGCAACCCTAGTTTCCAAAATTAGTAATGAAATTGCCTTTTTTTACCATATTCAACAATTTTGAGTGATCTTAAATTCATTTAAATAAAACTTCTTGAGACAGGTTTTACTGCGTTTTTCCTATTTTCAGAAGCAGTATGGGGCAACTGCCATGAAGATGGCAGTGAAGACAGTTTACCCCCAATGGAAGACCAATATTATGGCTGACAACAATATTTCAGAATTTCTTTTTTATTTTGAATGTTAGAATGTAGCTGTTTTCTGTGATATGTGATTTATATTTTGATTCACATGTATGTTCTGTGTTCAATTCTACAGTGCGCCAGCACGAAATGTCGAGATTTCTAGCTGTTAAAAATGAAAGAATTAACTTCCATACCCCAATACTACCATACGTCGACCACCAAGATTATTACTGAACGCCAATTATACAATGTCTTCCGTTAAGAACCAGAAAATTGGTAGTTTAATAAAGATTCACCGCAAAGTACAGCGTCCGACCAAAAAATTCTTCATTTAGCATCATATTTTTCCAGATATTCCTGTCAAAATCATTAATTATTTCCGACTCCGCGATATTAATGCAACGAAATGATTAGAGCCGTCTAAGGTCAATTTATTCAAATCAGGTGGTCCGAATTTTGTGGTTAGAATTAACTTATGAAGTATTCGCACGTACGTTTTTGCTTTTGCCATTTTCTGTCTGCTTCTTAATGCTTCATCTGGCGGTGAGAATATTAATTTATGCGTAGAAATATTGGAAAATTTTGAAGCGAAATATCGATATCTGAAATATGAAATGTAACCGGCTTTATCGGCACACACACATGCTTCTCATTACGGTTTGTCTGATGTTGAAAATAAACTTGTACTTAATTTGTATTGATCATTTTGTAATATTTGAAGGTACTTGAATAGATTGAAAATAAATTTTGATAAAGTTCATTATTAAAGTGACATGTGTTTTATCCGATTCGTTAAATTATTGAATAAATAAGAACTGTCGGAAGACTACCTGGAACTAGTTGCTCTGATCACAAATTTCTTAGCTAAATTGATATAGGACAATGATATTATTTTGAGTGTCGAATATTCTATCTCGAATTTGTCGTAGTTCAATATTTGATTACCAAATATGGGGATAAGTACCCCTTCATTCGGGCCCATTGTGTTTCTGCTTTTGTAGTTAAACGTATTAACCATCAGCTGGAGGATCAGGCCGGGTCATTTGAACCTCCCGATCGGAAACAGAGAAAGAGCAAAATTGATTATGTTTCGAAATTGGCAAGGTCCTATTGGGTAGAAGTTTTCATCTTACAATAAACTGCGGCCGACGATCAGCTACGTAAGGAGGAAAAAGTAGCAGGTGATGGATTATTTGATTTTCTTCCCAGTCCTCTGTTTAATCTTGTTTTTACATTGAGAATTCTTCTCATAATTATGTTCAGTTGGTACGAAATGATATAAATAACTTCAATCATGTTTTTCTGCTATTATATAACACGTCTTATTGCTTCAGAACTGATACGGAAGCAAGTACCTACTGAAAGATTTAAAACTCATTAACTAATAACTAATAAACTCATATCTAATTCGAAAAAGAAGTTGATGATTTATTAATTATTATATTTAATAATAATCAATAATTTTCAATCAGTTATTTCATATTGGGGATGAAAAGAGCTCAATTCATAATTAATAAGGTGAGATTTATTATTTATGAAGCACATTTTATGATTATCTATGTCATATTCAGATCTCAAATAGTATGATTTATGACAGGAAACAATTCATCTATCGAAAGTAAAATTAATATGTTACAAGGAACTATTATCAATTGAAAACTTGATATTGTCACATTATTTCAACAAATCAAGTTCGGTTTATTATAAACTAATTTTTTTCCCAATTAGGTATTTCAGCTAAAATACATGCCATATTAGTAGAAGATCCGACCTTCACCGAGCTGATCATGGAACGAAACATCTTATTATAAATTTAGTATATTAGAAAATATATTGAAAATGGGTTGGCTGAAAACATCCTGGAAGAACAATTTTGAATAATTTCTTTGTAGTTTTATTAAATGTTGCAACCTCGAGATAATGAGAAAATTTGATCTTTACCTAAAGTATAAGACGTCCATAATATGCAGCCATTGGGCTGCCTATTATTTAGCTACTGGATTGCCAGATATGAACAGTATGTCAATGCTAGTTTCTTTCACTTGATTGGATGATAGAAAGGATTTTATGTTATTCTGAAAACAGGGTGCTCTGAAAAAACTCGGTGCTGGTAGCGGTTTACGAATCTCGAAATGTGGAATAGTTGGACAGGGAGTTAAGAGGTTAGTTTACCAAACAACAGTGTTACTCGTACCAAGCTTAGGAAAATTGTAATAAAAATATAAAAAATTTACTATACATGCCATTGTGAAGAGGAGGATATGTGGATTATTTTTCACGCTCATACCATGCTCTTGAATACAATCTTCAGGTATTGATGTTCTTGTAATTTTATTCGGAAATATGAACCAAATGTGGAAGTCCACAATCGTCTAGCTACTTCAGCGACTAAGAAGCAATCCAATCACTGCGAATGCATTAACTGCAGGGATTTTTAAGGTACTCTAACACCAATATGTAGCCCTAGTTGACGATGATAATGAATAGTAGATCAGAAAACCAGCTCATTCAGGGAAGGGAATCTAACTTTCTACGGAAAGTTAAATATTGTTCCCTGAATAGAAGTGAAAATAGTTGAGCAAGAAATAATGTATATTAAGATATGTACCTAACCTACAATAGCTACTCAGTTATGTTTTTCCTGATGACAGTTTTGGAACGCATTATATTAAAAGCAAAAGAATGGTTTTTTCACTTTTGTGCAATTTGCTACAGCTTTAGAATGGAGCAGGGTATGAAATGATACATCTGTTTGGAGCATCGGCTTAAGTATGCTATTTAAGAACATGCTCAATGCAAATGTTGTGTGATCAGTAATTCTTTAAGAAATCAAGCTAGCTATGTATAACTACCTGACTAGTGTTTGTCATAAATCAAATGCCATTTATCTAATAGTTTATTTCGTATAACTGTTGAATCAATATTCTAAAAACTCTGTATCTCCTTTCATTTCAATAATAAATATTGAGTTTCGTTACATCAGTGAAAACTTCTTAATTCTAAGATATTTCTTCAAAATCTTCGATAAAAAGTATTTATTCAGGACTTACCACTCCATTGCTGAATTTCCGTACAACACATGGTAGAGTAGCTGTCCCACCTATTTGTGCAACTACAACAGTACAATTTTCGGTAGCAAAAACTGATGATTCGCTGCCTATCGATTTATTTTCTATGATATCTTTGTTGTCGGAAGAGAATTTGGTTTCTGGTGGTATACTTCTTTTATACCGAAGCAAAGACAAGCGTATTGTTTCTGAAACAAAGAATAACTGGTTAAATCACTGATATGTTGTTCTTATCTACACAAACATGTGTACTCTATGTTTATTTATGTTTACTACCTAGGTATTTACTACGAGACATTCTTCCCGGTTTCTTCAATATTTTCGATCTTCTTCAAATATAAACGATTCAATAGAAATAGATCAAATAAACCCAATTTTAAGCACTTCAGTAGGATTTCAAGACCTAACACAAAATTTCTATAAGTAACCTAATCCGACCTCAGTAGAGTGGCCTTCGATTCAACCTGATAAACATTTATTTTGTATGCATTTCCAAATGCTCTTAAATTTAAAGAGTAATAATAATTCATCAGTAATACTGACTGAATCTTTGGTCGCCCTCATACAATCTATCGGAAAGACCTACGCAAATTTGCTTCATTTTTGACTGCTGTATTCTAGTAATTAATACTGCATTACTGTAAATGCTGTAATTAATTCACCACAGATTGTAGCTCTGAACTATCAAAGCCGTTTGCATTTCTACTCATGCAGCAGAAATCCAATAGGGAGTCAACCCAAAACTCTGGTTCTTGATTTGTGCAACATTTACCGATTTATCGATATTTTCGAAACAGGCACTCCTGTTCAAGATTGGAGGAAATATTTTATTGATATCATAGGTGAAGGTAATCCTTGAACCAGGGGTGCTCGAACTTGAACAGCTGGCGATCTACCTCAAAATTTTTAGACTACTTAAAATCGACTTTGAGAGGCTGCAAGTATGTGGAATGCAGGGTTGTCGTACATACACCCTACCTACCTACCTAGATAGGGTGTACCGTAACATATATAGGTATTAGCTCTCCGCACAATATACATTATTTTAGTCAATGTTTGGGTTAGGTTTAGTCAGGTTCTTTTCTATAATATCAATGAAAAAACTCATGGTTATTCAAAATTGTGAGTTTCTTGGTTGTTACAAAACCAAAGAGTTACATATAGTGTTAAACTTAACTGAGGCGTGAATTTGGATGTTGAAGCGTGGCACTGCATGTCCTCAGCATACTTTCCATAAGATGGTACGTAACCACGGAGTGCTAATCGCAAGCATGATGATATATGATCATCAGT
This sequence comes from Cryptolaemus montrouzieri, assembly GCA_013387265.2. NCBI lineage: Eukaryota > Metazoa > Arthropoda > Insecta > Coleoptera > Coccinellidae > Cryptolaemus > Cryptolaemus montrouzieri. The sequence goes on from JABFTP020000185.1 coordinate 86,036,160, forward strand.
TAGTCGATTGCGATATTTTGACTTAATTATCTTCATTTCAGAAAATGCAGACTCGCACAAGCAAGTTGACGCAAACAATACCGTCAGTTGAAGGGCGATTTGCCTTAGATTTGGATATTTATCTTCAACTATAAAACACCAGAAGTTTGTATCAGATGAGGTAGCTTTGAGATGTATATCTGATATAATCTACACCAACTCATTTTCAACAGAACCTGAGTTTATATTAAACTGACTTTCTATTTCAGTAGTTAATTCTTCAATGTTTTTACATGGAAAAGGATAACTCATAAAAGATGCTATATTTGCCAATTTACTGCATGAAAATGCATTTCAAATTGTATCAAAATATTTTATTATTCATTCTCATACGTATCTTAATTCAAATGAGAAATCCTTGCTTTCGAAGACGGAGAATATTTCAGATCCTTTCTTTTCAGTCGATCTGTCATAAGTTGCAATTTACTTTTGAAAGGATTTACTGCGCTAATCATCTCAATAATGATTTTTCCTTCACCTTGAAGCTCCAAGTTAATGGTGTTTAAGTGCATTTGATGTCAGTCAAAAATGCCAAATTACTCAGCCATTTTTCGTTTTTCAACATCTGAGTGTCATCACCTATTTTGTCTAGAAAATCTGTTATTTCGGTCAATAGTTCTTGAAACCTTTCTAGGAATTTTCCATGACTCAACCACCTGACGTCCGTGAGAAATCAGTGGGTTCAGCTGACTCTCTATCTTCCAACTGTAACTTAAAGGGCCGCCGTTGCAAGCTACGTGCATGGATGGAATTCACAATTTTTGTTGCAATGCCCATAATTTCCTCCGTTTTTAAAATTTTTGAACATAACACTTGTTGATGTATAATGCAATGAAATGACAAAAATGAAGGGAAATCTTCATTAGTTCGCCACAATGCATCAAAACCGGTTTTGATTCCAGTCATTGCTTGTGCTCCATCGGTTGTAATGCACACTAATTTATATATTGCTAGCTTGTAGTTTTTTACAAAATTGAAGGAAACGTCATATATATCTTCGCCACGGGTCATCCCCTTCAGAGGAATGATTGTCAAAAATTCTTCTTCAGCCAACATGTCATTGAATACCATCCGAATAAATACACAGCTAGGCAGTATCCGTCATATCGGTGAATTCGTCGAACTGTAAATAAAAGTATGTACATTACATGATATCATGTTTTAGTTTATCTGCCATGTCCTGACCCATAACTTCAATACGCCTTGAGACAGTCGGACGAGATATCTGAAGTTCTCTTAAAGCAGACATGATTTCTGTTTTATTTTTAAAATCTCCAAATAAAAGCTCACTCGCTTCAATAAATGCTTCCTTCACTACCGACCCCTCTTCAAATGGTTTTTCGTGATTCGTCTATATATGAGATATTTTATTATTATTTATGACGTGATCGTAGCAGCTTTTGATTGTTTTGCTGGTCTTGTGAACATGGTTTTTTTTCCAAAGAAGATATCAAATCACGTACTTTTCGTTTTCTCAATTCACTCTGTGGCAGAAAATCCTTTTCATAGATTTTATGAACCTTTTCATGATGCCTCTCTAAGTTACCACAAGTTGGTATTGCAACTGACGCAGAACAAATGAGACAAATGAACTTATCCTTCACCATACAAAAGAGAAATTCTTCCTCCAATCGTTATTGAAATGATACGTTTCAGATTTCTTCGCTGTACTCATTTTGTACAATTTCATAATAAACTCGATATAGTATTGCCTTCAAGTTACAATTCAGAATGCCTCCAGTTCTTGCAGGCGTAACATTTATATCGGCGAGAACGAAAGTCTCGAATGTTCCCGTCAAATGCGCCGGCGAAAATCTCTAGAACAGCGGCAAAAATAAAAAACGCGGCTTATCTTCGACAAGTACCGCGTGTTCCTTTGATAAAGCCTCCTTTTGTAGCTAGCAGAGTGTTATTTTATTACGTAATTAAGTTTGTAGTTTAGTTACGTACTTATTAAAAATTTTGTTCTCCTCGAGATTCACTCAGCAAGCACTCGCGATCGACCGTTTGAGCACCCCTGCCTTAAACCTTCGAGCTGAAATCATGGACTCTTCTGTCATAGCGAAACCTCTATATCTGAGAAAATTTCAAAACTTTTCGTATCCCAGAAAACACAGATCGATACCGTGATCTAAAATCGATCAAACTACTATTCGTAGTTGCTGCTCAATTTTCTCAAACCGGAATTTTACTTGTGGAAATATGTCATGGAGAAATTGAATGGTTTAATTTTGTGCTATCAAAATCTTCACTCAACTAAAGTTGATACGATACGTACAAATATTCGAAAACAAAATTAATTTTGTACCAGGTCTCTTTAACTCTCCCAATTTAAGTTTTAATTCAAGAGCAATCTTTATCAGGGACTGTTCATCATAAAAATCAAATTCCGGTCAAAAAGCCGTGAAACTTTATACTTGTAACTAATTGACCATTCAGAGCATAAAACCTCGTGTTAGCTGCTCCTGCATTGAAATAATTCATGGCTATTTTCATTAGTTGGTAAGAACCACACGTAAAAACTATGTTATTATTCGAATAAAGTATCTCGCTGTACAAAACATAAGTTAGATAATTTTTTTTCCAACTTTTATAATTCTTAAAATAATAAAAACAAATGCTATCGATCGTCTTTATTTTTCGAAATTGTTGACATAATGTTGTAAGATGATGAAGAAATGAAATATTTTCAATAATCTCGAGATTCATTCGAACGCTGAAGTTGAATAAAACTTATTAGCCAAAAATAGAAAATTGACATTTTTATGAGCTTATTTTGTTTTCTTGTACTCTTTGTGCTCAATTTCAATGATGAAATCGTTTCAAAACATGATACTTCATTAATCCAAAGGTAAGCTGTTAAAGTCAGTAAAAATGTAGAATTCAAGAACTTCGAAGCTCGGTATAGGCCCATATTTTTCGTAATCAGTGTTAAATTACACAAATTTTGATACCTCTTGCGATAGTATTCCCTTTGGTTCCTATCGTCCAACCATTGTATAACATGTTATATGAGGAGCTTTTGTGTTGATTCTAGTTATAGGTATAATTCAATAAACTCGATCAACTAATTCTATATTGCTCTCTGTTCAGATGCCGACTAACAGATTATAATACCAAACTTCAAAGAGAGTTCCCAGATTGTTTCATCTTTTGCCGAGTTCCGATAATTTTGTAAATTTATATAAGCGAAAGCCACTTGGCTACAAGTTATCTGATTATATAAAATTGTTACTAACTAAATGCAATCTTGTGAGGAGAATCCGAAGCATCGAAAAAAGAAAACAAATCTGAGAAGTTTCGGTTCTGTTTTGAACGATTTCGTTATCTGAGAACAGAATTCTATTTATCTTTACGTTACATGTGATAATGTCGTAATATGTCAATAATTATGTCATAATGTCAATCTTGAAGTTCGTTTTGGTTTTTTCATGCATTATTATTCAATATAAAAAAGATATTCTTTAATTGTTCTCCTTCTGTGAAGTCATAATTCTTGGGCTTATACGTGACCGTACAAGACTTATATCACACCTATCTATTTCACAAACTTCATTGTCCATGAAATTTTGGGGAATATTTCTCTATATCAGCATAGATGTTACTTCAATGTAAAGAGGGGGTTTTGACAAATGTTAGATTATCTCGACATCTCTGCCCAAATAAATTCATAAAATGCAGTCTAAATCTCTAGAATAAGTCATTGCCATTGCAATTGCATTGTTCGAATTCTGTTCAGTTTTAACGCAATATTTTCAAGATTTGTGCGATGCAGTTGGACATTGTCAATGACTGAAATTAAATTGTCACAATTATTGATTAACACTTCAACGTGCTTCAACGAAAACTAAACAGAGGCTATATCTACCAAGATATTCATTTTGATCAAAACGCAAAAACAGGTCAATTTTTGTTTCAAGGGGGACATCTTTTGGGGTACAATACTTGCCTGAAATATCAACCCCTAAGCGAGGTTGCAATCCTGAACATTTTGAATTGGGAAGATGGGTCGAAGTGGTATGACTCGAAAGAAAGATGGGAAGACTATTTCCCTGAGACTATTCAAGTTTCAGTGATCGACTTGAACGAATTCATCATCAAGTACCATCCTGATCTCGAATTTCAACCCCTGGAGCAGGTGTGACAAAAAATTTGGAAGAAGGTAGATGAATGATAACTCGAAAGAAAGTGAGCCACTGAAAGAATAGATTGAAAACTGTAGAATCGAGTGAGCCACTGAAAATAGAGATTGCCCCAAGATTATTGAGTATTAGAAAAACTGGAATAAATTCATTTAGATCAAAGATGACAGCCTTCGATCTGGAATGAATCTGTTCCATTTTTTCGCACTAATACTTGAATAGCCCAGGGCAATAGATAGTCTCCTCTATTTTTCAGTAGCTCACTCTGTATCTTCTACAGTTTTCAATCAAAAATGAAAATTCATTCACGGAGATGCAGACAAAGATAATACCTTTCTTTCGAGATATCACTCGACCCATTTACCCTCTTCCAAATTTTGAAATTCCAGATGAGGATGGTACTCGATGATGACTGCCATTGATCAGCATGGATCTGTTCCATTTTACTTCACTGAAATTTGAATAGTCTCAGGGAAATAGTCTTCCTTATCTTTCAGTTGCTCACCCTATATCTTTTACAGTTTTCAATTAAAAATGGAAATTCGTATAAGAAAAAGTAGACAAAAATACCATCTTTCTTTCGAGTCATCACTCGACCCATTTTACCTATTCAAAATGTTTAAGGATTGCAACCCCCGCTTAGGGGGTTAATATTTCAGGCAAGTTTTGTACCCAAAAAGATGTCCTCCTTGAAACAAAAATCGACCTATTTTTGCCTTTTGATAAGAAATGAATGTCGACTCATCTATAACAACCAAGTTCCCTATTTATTTATGGCCCATTTCCGATGTTCTTCGGTTAACCCTTAGTTAGAACTAAGGGTGCTGCATAGGTTACTGCGAATGCCTGGCTCATCTTCTAATCCGTAAGTCAACCTGATACAACTTTATTCCCACATTTTACACAAATTATTGTTCCAGTAGCATTTATAAAGGCGTTATTATGCTTGGGGCAATATGATTATCACTTGTCTTTATTTGTAGTACCGGTCTTAGGTGCAAGTTATACTTCTTTTCATAGCTATTGCGTTTGTTAGAAAACGATTCCAAGCTCTGCTCACTACACTTTGACGACAACTTTACATTTCTGTTGAAAACTTTTGTAGTTCTCAAGGGATCTACCTCCAATTTGCACTCATGAATTCATTCGATGTGTCCAGTAAATGATAGTGTGATATTTTTTTCACAGGCATGCTACCTTTGACATTTGACAAAATCATAGTGTAATGTGCCACTGGTCTCTCAAAAATATTTATAGAAAAGATCTTCTGATTATTATTTGACTTTTTTCTCGAAATCGAGTAGAAAGATGATTTACATGAGAAGGCACGCGTTTCTGAAGGAACTAAACTGAGGGGTCGATAGTCCCTAATAAGAACGATGGATCGGCGCTGTCCTCATAATTTTTTAAAATATTTTAGATGAAAACCTTCAATTTTGAATTGTACATTGAATTTTCTTCGAAATCGCAACCGTTTTCTATTAAAAAGAAGAGAGTAAGAAGGCACGCGTTTTCTGAATCAACTGAAGTGTGGGTCAATAATCTGTAATTCAAAGATGGTAACCAAACTGTTTTCTAACTTCTCACATAAACTGGGAGAATAGCTATTGAAAGTAGTTTCCACCATATTTTCAGTTAGAATCAACAGAGTGTTCATTTTATTCAGTGGAAATCAAAATACTCGGTTGAAACTTAGGGTATTTTAGCGCATTCTTATTTCAGACAAGAGAGTGTTGTACGAAATTACATATAACTAATTGTGGAATGGAAGAAAGCTGATGGTAGAAGATATTCGGCATTTAACAAAAATAATAGCAACAATCGAAATAAATCTTCTTTTCTTTCTTCACAGTATTAGGCGGCCATTCATTGAAGCCAACACCTGATCAAGAATGACTGGCATATTTATCATTCTCTCACATCCATCCAAAACGTGCAATTTCTGTGTGATAACAACAGATGAGAGCATACTAGGTTTTTCAAATGTCCCCAGACGAAGTAGTCTAGGGGACTCAGATCAAGGGATCGTGGAGGCCAAGCAGAAAGACCACTACTTTTAATTCATCTATGTACATATTTCAAATGCTTACTATTAGCTGAAAATACGGGGGAGCACTATCATGCATAATCAATGTCATTCTACATAAGAATTATGCTAGAAAATTCTGTTTGGTAGAATAACTGACCCCAGCAATCTGACATCATACCAACCGACTCAAATATTGATAGAGAACTTCTCTCGGTGGCTAAGCTCAATTGTCTCATGAGGATTTCCTTCAGACCACAGGTGATCGCTGTGGAAATTCATTATAGCCTCTCACGTAAACCCTGCTTTGCTGTGAACAAAATACTCCTACAAAATTCAGCATTTGAGCACATCTTTCTAGAAACCAACCTAAAAACATTTTTCTGAAGGATTATTATTTTCAGGAAAAGCTAGCACCTTCGCGCTTCAGGTGCATTACCACCTGAGAATGGATGAATATCGGCCAATTCTTGAAAGGTGTACTCTATCCTAGCTTTTCAGAATACCAAAAATTATGTATTGTTGACAAACATCAATTTCAATTATGACAAGTCCCGTGTATATTATAGTGGACACCAGCAAGACTATGTTTTTACTTGAAAGTACCCTTAAAAGGTGGTTTGAAAAGGGACAAGTCATTTGTATTTCCACTTAATATAATGAATTAACTGATATTCAAACTCAAAATGACGTTAAAATTACTTTATAGGCTTTTTTCGTATAATCATTTATTATACTCCAAAACAGTTGCGATTTCGAAAAGAAAAGACAAGAAGAATTGGAAGATCTTATCTATAAAGATTTTCGAGAAGACTAGATTTTGATGGGGTTAAAGGTAGCATGGCTCCAGGAAAAATTCACCCTGTATATTTCCACAATAACTAGACGCATGTAATGAATTCATGACTAAAACTATTCCTTTTCTGCAAATTGGAACTAGATCCCTTGAAAACTATAATAGTTACTAACAGAAAAGTGAAATAATTGGAAGTTTGACGTTTAGTATCTCGAGAACGGAGAACATTTAGACATATGCTTATGTGTATTTTTTGATGAGGAATCTCCTGTAGAAATTTTTACCGCATACCTGAGATACCCTGTATAATTTAACGAGGACGTCCGGCGTTCCAGCTCCAAATGCTTGAATTGATTAATAAATTAATTTTGTGAGAGAAAGTTGATACCATTTTCACCAAATTTTGTACTGAACAATCAATTGTTTTATAACCTATTCGCGTTTCAATAATTAAATCTTGATTTTCTTGGGCGAGCGTCTACTTGATGAATAACGGATAGGATGATTTTTCTGCGGAAACTTCTGATTATCCTAATTGTTAAATACTAAAATACCAGGGTTGAATACTGAGTGAAATACTCTGCTAATACTGAAAAATCCAATGGATTCGACCAAAAAAAATCCTTTTCCTAAGCCAAATCCAGAACAAGTGTAAAATGCATTCAGTAATCATCTTTCCTGGACATATGAAACAAACTCAAGATTTATCTAATACATTTGAAATCCCTTATATTAACAGAGATACCATTTAAACGTATCGAAAGCGGAATACCCTGTACAACACCAACTGGGGTGGACATAAAAAAAATTAATTATTTCCATTTTTACCGCACAATTGAAGTTCGATTCTTATTAATTGTTTAAAGCCATATTAATGAATGAAGTTACTTTTCCTAAAAGTTAATTTTATGAGTCATCTAGTGTTTTCGAAATGAAAGTACAAGTTATTCAACCATTTCATGAAAATTCAATTTCATTTATCTAACTGGATATCAAAGTTGAAGGAATTCATTAGAGATCAATTGAATTAAAACGAGTAATCGAATTCAACCTAAATCTGGGTATAAATCCCGGTAACGACTGAATTTATCGTGTTGAAGCCATTAATAATCTCCTATTAAGAAATCATAATTTCGAAATTGTGTGGTGAAGTGATAAAAAAGCCAGTTTTGTTTTTCTTTTTGAGGGAAATCAAGCTACATTCAATAAGTTACTTTATGAAATTCAATTGTCAGCATATGATATTAAATCAATATGAGGATTTAGATCTAATGATAAATCGACATGATTGATATGAGTTTATAACTGTGCAAATAGCTTCCCGTAAATATTATTGGTATTATGTGGCAATTTGGAAGGAATAAATTTGATGGAGCAATGAATGTTATATAACTTTATGTTAATGGTTGATCCTCATTATAATGCATATCACGGTTCATTCTTGTAATTTCGATCAGGTAAAATATTATCAATTGGGAATCAATCACTTTAATAATAATAATTGGAATTTTATTCAACGCTCATATGAGTTTACGAGCAATTTTCATTTTTTTACACAAAAGCTGTACATTCCGAAATTTAGTTTTATTTTTCAATTGCTGCATATCTGATCTTTCTCAAATTTGAAAATGAAAGAGTCTTTCTATTTTAAAAAATTGAAATGGTAGAACATACTATTCGAACTTTGAAGGTTTCGGTACTCTCACAACGATACTTCTTACAAGTGAGATCACTCTTCGGTATTCATCGCGAAATCAGTTCATTTTGGTATTCTAAATACATGATATTCTCACTAATTAGAACATACAACCCCGATAGCCGATGCACTATCAAATATAAAATTTTATTTATGTATTCAGTAAAGAAACAAGCGAACGCTTCCCCGACACTTGTCCAAAAAAAAACTAATTACTTATAATTCTAAATATTACTCTTTCCGCAGCCGGCTCGGTGGCGTAGAGGATATGACGCTTGTCTCCTGCGCAGAGTTATCTTGGTTCAATTCTCACAAAGTCGGTTCGATTTTTCGGATTCTGGAAATCGAGTGTCCATCTTTCGGAGGAGATGTAAAGCCGTCGGTCCTGTATAACAGAGATGTGTTGGACATTAAAGATTCCTTCCCTCGACACGAGAGGGTTTCGGCAGAATTCCCGGGTTAGTGAGGTGACAGAATTCCCCGGCGTGTCATTAGCCGAAAAGCAGAAATATCCAAAAATAAAAACTCTCCCCAAAGTAAAGATTTGAAGAGTAGTGACAGTACCGACAAATAGAAAGAAAGAACCTGATTCATATAACAATATCGTAAATTCATGAATATCTCCTCACAATATCATATTTAATTGGTAGAGAATATATCTGTCGGAAGTATAAATGAATCTATTGGCCATAAATTTCATTCAAAGACGTGACAGGAATAATGCACAGCGAATTATTTCAAATATCATATAAACATTTGAGTATTGAAATAACAATGATTTCTATATTTAATACTGACATATTCCGCCAACGTTCCATCACAGAAACGCAATATGTGGTCGCTCCTATTTTATGTTGCTCCTTCTCTTGTTAACGGATGCATCTGCAACATGTTTTCCCAGAAAATTTCCAACGGACCATTGATTTCACCGCAATGGTTAATGTGTGGTTGCTCCCATAATTCACATTGGTTGCGGTTCGTCTAGACCAGGGGTGCTCAAACGGTCGATCACTATCGACCAGTCAATTTCGCGTGCTTTTTGAGTGGATCTCGAGAAGAAAAAAAATTTTGATTAGTAGGTCCCTAAATTACAAAAATTTATTACGTTATAAAAAATACTCTGCTAGCGGCAAAAGGCAGCTTTATCAAAGGAACGCGCGGTACTTGTCAAAGAAAAGCCGCGTTTTTTATTCTTGCCGCTTTTCTAGAGATTTCGAGCGGCGCGTTTGACAGAAATATTCGATACTTTCGTCCACGACAATGTTGTGTCTGTAGGAATTGGAGTAATTCTGAATTGTAACTTGAAGGCAATACTACGTCGATACAAAGTTTATTATGAAATTGTACAAAATGAGTACAGCGAAGAAATCTAAAACGTATCATTTCAATAACGGTTTGGAGGAAGAATTTTTCTTTCGTATGGTGAAGGATAAGTGCATTTGTCTCATTTGTCGTGCGTCAGTTGCGTGGTTACTAAGAGAGGCATCATAAAATGGTTCATAAAAACTATGAAAAGAGTTTTCCGCCACAGAGTGAATAGAAAAAACGAAAAGTATGTGATTAGTTATCTTGTTTGAAAAAGAACAAACTATGTTCACAAGACCAGCCAAACAATAAAAAGCTGCTACGATCGCGTCATTTGAAATATCTCATATATTGGTGAAATACAAGAAACCATTCGAAGATGGATCGGTTGTGAAGGAAGCATTTATTGAAGCGGGTGAGACTTCATTTGGAGAATTTGAAAATAAAACAGAAACCATGTCTACTATAAGAGAACTTCTCTTATCTCGTCCGACTGTCACGAGGCGTATTGAAGTCATGACTCAGGACATGGCAGATAAACTTAAACATGATATCAATAACGTGTTGGCTGAGGAAGAATATTTGACAATATTTCCTCTGAAAGGGAAGATTTGTGGCGAAGATAAATATGACGTTTTCTTCAATTTTGTAAAAAACTACGAGCTACCAATATATAAATCAGTTTGCATTATAACCGATGGAGCACCAGCAATGACTGGAAACAAAAACAGTGTTGTGGCATTGTGTCGAGCTAATGAAGACCCCCCTTAATTTTTAAATTTAAATTATGGGCATTGCAACATAAATTGAATTCCATCCGTGCTTGCAACGGCGGCTCTTCAAGTTGCAGTGGGAACATTTGGAGACAGCTGGAACACACTGATTTAGTTCTTCACACGGACGTCAGGTGGTTGAGTCACGGAAAATTCCTAGAAAGGTTTCAAGAACTATTGCCCGAAATAACAGATTTTCTAGACGAAAGAGGTGATGACACTCAGGTATTGAAAAACGAAAAGTGGCTGACTGATTTGGCATTTTTGACTGTCATCACAATACACTTAACACCATTAACTTGGAGATTCAAGGTAAAGGAAAAACTATTATTGACATGATAAGTGCAGTAAACGCATTCGAAAGTGAATTGCAACTTATGATAGATCAACTGAAAAGAAAGGATCTGTAACATTTTCTGTCGTTAAAAGCAAGTATTTCTCAGTTGAATTAAGATAAGTACGAGGCTGAATTATCAAATATTTTGGGAACATTCGAAATGTGTTTTTATGATTGCAGTAAATTGGCAAATATAGCATCATTTATGAGTTATCCTTTTTCGTGTAAAAACATTGAGAAATCAGCTACTGAAATAGCAAGTCAGTTTAATATGAACTCCTCTTATCTTGAAAATGAGTTGATGCAGATTATATTAGATATACATCTCAAAGTTACAGCATCTGATACAAATTTCTCGTGTTTTATACCTATAAATATCCGAATCCAAGGCGAATCGCCCTTCAACTGAACTAACTAAACCTAACCCAAACCTTTACTAAAATAATGTATATTATGCGGAAAGCTAATATCTGTATATGCTGCTGTACACCCTACCTAAGTAGGTAGCGTTTATCGTGTATGTACGACTTCCCTGCATCAAACATACTTGCAGCCTCTGAAAGTCGATCGTAAGTAGTCTAAAAATATTGAGGTGGATCGCCAGCAGTTCCAGTTTGAGCACCCCTGGTCTAGACCGCTTCTCCGGTGGTTAGGTTCGCCAGCGCAAAATCATAAGTTAATACCGGAGTGTGTGGTAGAAGGCTAATAGATCAAGTGGGTATTCTGGGCAAACCAATTACTTTCAGCATATCCGCACCTAATCAGTTACGCCTAATGTTGATCCGTGCGGGGTAAATTAATTGGTGTTCCGACCAAAATTTCTTACCACCTGCACCTAGGATTACTATCCACTCCCATCTTGCACAGGTGCTATATAAACTGGCCATGCCCCGTCACTATCTATATCAGCAGCTGTGCATTAGTTTGACTTTATTCAAGTGGCAACCTTGTTCAGGTTTTACAGATGATATACGCAGCATTATCTGCGACTGGCGACAACCTCGAACATTCAACTAAGTGTCCCTATGTTCTTCCGCTAGCCCATTCATCAGCATCACCCTAATAACACAGGCTGAGATATCGACCAAAGGCCTGGTCCTGTTAGATTATTCTTAACCCTAGACAGATCAGCCTATCCCAATCTTTGACAATAGTCAGCAAATCTTGTAATATTCTTCGTAGATTATATATATATATATATATATATATATATATATATATATATATATATATATATATATATATATATATATATATATATATATATATATATATATATATATATATATATAAGCGACTGCATTATGTCTTTCTAAATAACCTGTTGAAGCAAGGTTTGAGCAAGATGATAATAATGAAAAACTGTTTCTGAAGAACAAAAACATCTACGGCAAGAATTATCAATTTTTTGCTTGATGATGTGTTTTCTATATATAATTCCTCGTGAAAAAACCTAATCCTGAATCGCAATTGCCGAGCGTTCTGTTTCAGCGAACAATTTTCCAGTTACTAACCATCTATTTGATGCGATGATGCGATTTCATCAATATAATCATTCTTCAATTCTTTAGGGTGCTTTCCGTGTGATTCCTTCTGCATCCAACTTTCTCATTCAGAATTATTATCAGATATATCAAAATCTACTTTTGCATTGTCAAGTTCAGAGGTGTAAGATTATAATCTTAAGCAACAACAATATCATTGTAATTCATTTAGATCATATATATATATATATATATATATATATATATATATATATATATATATATATATATATATATATATATATATATATATATATATATATATATATATATATAGAAGAACAGGCTTTCAACATTTATTCATGTCTTCATCAGGAGCACTATGATACAAGAACAAACTTGAGAGTTTTTTAGTTCAACATGAAAGAATTCACTTAAACTTACAGAAGTTGAGATTGGTTAAAAAGTTGGACAAATTACATAACGTCATATTACCCATTTAAATTTTTCCGGAAAACAGCTATAATTTGGTCACATTTCTCTAAAATATGCATCTCTCTTTCAATTTTTCGTTCTTCAGATGTCAACAATTTGAATAAGATTAGAGTAAGATCTATTCTTTTGTTCAGTGGTCCAATCTTCTTCTTCCTTTGTGTGCTCGTCTGCTTCTGCCTTTGTCTCCTTCTTTGTTACCGGGACCCTTATTCTTGTGAGTGTCAAATTTCATCACTATGGTCTTGATCATCTCATTGCATTTTATTTCCCGTTCTATTTTATTTTTCAATTTCATGTCTATTCTACCAGGTCTGCTGTTTTCTCGAAGTCCTGTAGCGGGTTCGCCGTCTCGGTCTATAGAGGTCGACTCTAGTATGTATGTACGAGATGCGTCCTTTCTGGAATCAATAGCGTACCCCGATGTTGCTGGTTAGGATGCTGAGAAGCACTATGTGGTACTAATGAGCTCCTAATAGGGACGAAACTGCAGTCTGCAGCTTCGTTTGTCGACATCCTGCTTAGTTGCACTATTGTGGCTGTGTGCATGGCGAGATGATTTGAGAACTAGCTCTTGTCAGGAAGGATTATTCATTGAACTACGGACTTTGATTAGTTCTTCTTATATATATCATATATATATATATATATATATATATATATATATATATATATATATAAATATATATATATGTATATATATATATATATATATATATATATATATATATATATATATATATATATATATATATATATATATATATATATATATATACTATATATATATATATATATATATATATATATATATATATATATATATATATATATATATATATATATATATATATATATATATATATATATATATATATATATATATATATATATATATATATATATATATATATATATATATATATATATATATATATATATATATATATATATATATATATATATATATATATATATATATATATATATATATATATATATATATATATATATATATATATATATATATATATATATATATATATATATATATATATATATATATATATATATATATATATATATATATATATATATATATATATATATATATATATATATATATATATATATATATATATATATATATATATATATATATATATATATATATATATATATATATATATATATATATATATATATCTTGGGTATAGGTATTTAAAAAGTTATTGTTTTCCTCTTGGTGTATTTGGTACTGCTACTTATAAGTTCTCAGAACCTAAAATTAAAACTGCGGCTGTATATATAATGTTTTTGAATATTTATAAATACAAGGTCTTACATAATAGTATGTCACAACTTGAGGGGGTAAATCTTCGTGCAATTTTGAGAGAAAAAGTTCATATAAACATAGGTCCGCAAAAGCTTCGTCACGGAGCTACAAGGTGTTGCAATTTCCGGAAAAAATTGTTTTTTTTCTTCAAAACACTGTTGTTTTTGAGATATCCAGCCCAAATTTGGAATGCAAGCTATTTTTCATCGCCACCATCATTACACGTCCTAAATTTTAACTAGAATCTACAAGTTGTTTTCTTTTCCGCAGCCATGTCTTTTTTTGCCCTTTCAAACATTTTTGCAGTACGCCACTGATCACCGTACGATCAATTTTCGTCATCCTCGTTCAATTTAGAAGTTTTTCTTACACCTGTAATGTTTCAACAATTCTCTGGCAAAAAATTATTAAACGATTGAATGCATTCGCAGAATTGAAAGCACTTTTAATTAAAAAAATTACTAGTAGGCTTTGATGTTTTTCATTTATTTATTTATTTATTTTGACAGTTGCTAAAGTTGAACCAGTTTCTGCTCGAATTGGTTATTGGATTAAAGATTAGTTCTAAGACTTTTGAAGTTATTGCTGTAGGAAAAAATGGCTAATTTTACTAACGCCGAATAGGCTGATATCCATTACATGTACTGTCTGGCTGACGGAAACACAACAGAAGCTAGGCGATTATATCAGATCGAGTAACACCCGACAAGCCAAAATTTTCAAATATCCACAGAAAATTGAGGGAAACTGGTACTTTCACTGCAAACAATCATTTAAGGTGCAACTCAAACTCTGAGAACTCCAGATATTGAGGAAGCAGTTTTGAATTGAATTGATTTGAATCATCATGTGAGTACAAGAAAAATTGGAACTCAGTTGAATATTTCACATGTTCTAGTTTGGAGGATTCTCCGCGACTTTTTATTGTACCCGTTTCATATTCAACGCGTCCAAACTCTACTTTCTCGAGAGTTTCTTCTGAATTTCTGCCGATGGTTCTTAGATAAAATTAGAGAAAATGCTCATCTTGATAGTGAAATAATGTTCACAGACGAAGCTAACTTTTCAAGAACTGCTATCACAGATTTTCACAATAATCATTATTGGGCTGGGGAAAACCCCCATTCGATTGAAGAATCTCATCATCAAGAACAATTCACACTAAATATTTGGGTTGGAATAATTGGAAATTATTCGATTTCTTTTGCATAACAAACTAAACAGTCCCGCTTATCCGTAATTTCTTGAGGAGGAGTTATCTTTATTGCTCGAGTATGTGATACATTTGGTGAGAAACATTATGTGGTTCATGTATGACGGGGCACCAGCACATTTTAGTGAAGAAGCTAGGAAATTCTTGAATAATACATTTAACAACCGATGGATAGGTCGGGATGGGCCTCCTAGGTCCTCACACTTAAAAATTTATACTTTTTCTTATGGGGATATCTCAAAGATTTAGTTTATACTACTTCAGTGAACTCTGAAGAGGAATTGAGGAATCGAATAATAACCTCTTGTGACACGATAAGAAATACCCAGGAATATTTTAAAGAGTGCGTGATAATATGCGAACAAGAACAGAGGCCGGTATTCTTGCAGGTGGAGAACACTTCCAGCAAAATATTTAGTTTTAAATGTTTCTTTTTTTTAAGTTGAGTTTCTGAAGACGAGCTATCAAAATAAAAGAAATCTTTGGGCATACCTATCGAGTATTTCCATTAGTTTTTTATTCAGTGAACAACATACAATTCGAATAATTCAAATTCAGTAATTTTTCACTCGGAAACGGTTGGTACTCTTACTTCTGGCTGCTAGGTAACGGCACAACATAAATTCATTTCAAGTTTCCTTTATATTTTTATAAGGAATATTGAGTTTTTAACGAATGAAACGCAAAAACTCTGAAATCATTATTTCTTCCCTTTTTCCTTCGAATTAATCAAATTCCCTCGCGGGGCTTTTTGTATTTACTTGCTGCGCTACGAAAAGAATTTACTAGATCGAACGTACTTAGTTTCAAAATTCCAGTGCGTCGCAGCCATTTCAAAAAAAAACATTTCAAGCAGCTTGAACAAGCTTGATGTCAAGTCAAGCTTTTGGGTTATAAAGTCAAGTCGAACCTTTGATTTTTCAAAAGCTCGAATTCCAAGTCATGTCAAGCATTCCGAAAAATTTTTCAAGCTGTTTGACTCGATGAAATCCTAGTAATCGATGAATGTAATAACATAATATTCATCCCAGAATACTGATGCTATAATCTGGCCAGCTGACTGTTGCTTGTTTCCACGTTATCGCTTTGGTTCTTCATGTTCAGTCCACTCGGCTGTCTGTCGATTGGACTCTGAAATGTAATGATGAATCCAAGACTAACCAATGGTAATATATTGACGAAAAAATCTCTATCTTTTATAATAAGGTTATATTTTGTTAGACATCACTATGAATCATCACAACGTTCTTATTTTGATCGATTGTGAGCACGCGAGACACCTACTTTGCACACATCTTTCATATGTGCAAATATTCAAGTATTATATGTCTTACACGTTTCTTTGAAATGTTCAGAGTCTCAACTAACTCAATCAACTTTCACTTCACGGTAATTCAAAATGATTATTTGGATGGTGGACTTTCTTGATGTTTTCGTTGTTAACATCGTTTTGCAGTCGTCCACTGCGTGGACCTCCCTCGGCACTCATTCCACCACGATCAAACATTGTAAACCACGTCTCAACGGTTAGTTTTTCTGGTGCAGACTAATGTTTATCAAGGCAATCATTAGATTCTACTGTATTTTTTCCAATGAAAACAATGTTTCAATCGCATAGGAAAAGATTCTTCATCGATATTTCAGAAAATAACAAAATCTGCTTCCCCCAAAATACGACATAATAAAAGATAAGCAAACTACATATCCGCTAACAGGGACGGACTTTATTACATTTCTGGAATCAGCATTCAGAAAAAGTGATGTAATTACAGAGGCACGAAGATATACAGAAGATATCAGCGGATTATCTGAAATGTTATGTATGACATATACCCTCATTTAAATGAAAGAGCACTGATTTTCACGACTGATCAAAAACTGAAGGGACAAAGTGAGACAGAAAATTCTGAAGACAATGAGTCTGTATGTTCGTCGCATCCTGAAGCACCGGACGAACAATCTCTGCGGTTCTCTAGTTAACTTCATCCACAAAATATTTCATCTTCAAACTTCTCCAATGGGGACAAAGTAGGTAAAATATCTAACTATATCAGCTTTGATCAAATAAGAAATACAGAAGATCGTAGAGCGAGCAGGGGTACCACGATTTTTATTGAAGGATAACATACATACTGAAAAACTGAATGTCACAACACAAATGGAAGTTATAGCGATAAAATACCATTTATTTATGTGTTCGCCTACGGACTTTCAAGCCTAACTGTTAATTTCAATTCGCTTTGTTTGCACTTTTGTTTGGAAAAGTTCGTTCGTTATGAAAAAAAAATTTCTTCACGCTGTGTTACAAGATCGGAGTCTTGGCTAAATTTCATGTATTCATTTCAACGCGTAGTACCCTATAGAATTTGATTGATTGCGAGTTGAGGGTTGAGTGCGCAGCAGGATGTGATATAAACGGCCATAGTTTTCGATGGCCTTAATTGAAAAGCGTAATTTTTTTCCAAATCGATATAATAGCATACCCAAGTATTTCGAAACAAGTTCAACCAGATATCTTCAAGCGTTTCCCAGAAAAAGGCGAATATGATCAAATTCCATGTTTCAGTGCAACGGGAATTGCTCCATAGGTTTTGATTCTCTCGACAGAGTCAGATTAGCAGAAAACTGAAACATAAACGGCCGTATATGATATTCTGTTGACTTGGAAATTTAATTTTTCATAGTTACAAGAGATTGCCTGAGAATTTTGTACAAATTTCAATTGTATTTCTGAGACAAGTATTTTGACAGACAGATAAACTAATAGATGGACAACGAAATAATTCTTTATGGGTTTCTTTTCTTTCCATGTGAGGAACTGGTATTTTACTCTCATCTGCTTCTTCCCGTAGTTTGTATTTAATGATCTTTTTGAATCTATATAATGGCCCTCCTGTATTTTCAGAAAAAATAATAATTTTTGAAGTGATATTATAACTGTGGTATAATATCGTTTCGAAATAGTGAATTTGAAAGAGCAAATTTCGTATTTTTTGTAATAAGTTTGTGATTGAATATTTTCACATTCCATCTTCTGAAGTTGCAAAAGTTGATCCGGAATAAATTTATCATACATGTTTGAATCTAACAACATTAATAGGAAGACAATGCACGTTAATTGCTATTAGTAATTCATAGTAACTGTACTCAATGGATATCCTCAGGTATTATCACTTATATCCATTGGAATAGGATATTCAAAGTACCGCTTTATCAGATATTGATTACCATATTCCACTGCAAGTAATTCGAGGAAATACTGACGCAGAATCATTGCAATTCGATGAAATCCAACCAACTGAATTTCAGCAGTTACTATATAGACAAATGTAGGAAAAGTTTTGAACGAAAGATTAACTAGGTAGATCCTAAGAGAAAACATAAGCCTCTAATCTTAATTGTGGCTACGGAACATGTACGGACGAGATTGAACATAACGTTTTGCCTCGTGGCTGAATAAGTAAGGGCGAAACCACTCCAAGAATCGGAATAGATAATGGAGTAGAATGAAGACCGAATTTTGATAAGCATTCTTCTGCAATATAATTCGCTTGACTGACATTATTTAATAAAGCTCTTATTTTTCGCTGTTCCCCAGGCGAATCAAGAATAAAAATTTCAGCACGATTGCGCTTGACATATTCGAATTAGTGATAACGCATAAAAAAATATCAATAATGGCATCTTCATTCACAGCCGAAATGATTTTCTGTTGGACTTAGAACTTGAGGTTGTTTTCGAACTAACGATCGGATGATATTAATTGTAGAAACAATTTGTAGATGAAGCCTTTACTAGATGAAAATCGATCATTATGAAAAATCTATTGAACAGTTTCATTGAATCAACTATCAATTTTGAATTAATGTTATACGATTATAAAGTTGGTGTGGGAAAGTGTTTTTCGGCTTTTTTGATATGGGTGGCACAGTTCATTCAGCACTCATAGAACGAATCGTAAAACCTGAAAAGATGTTTATCTCTTATAGGGTTTCCTAAAGTCAAGTAACTTGAATATTTTTCGAAAACCTTGATTTGCCTTGAAATTCACACTTTTGACAAAAAAAACTTCACTTGATTTTGCCAGTCAAAATCTTAAATTGACTAAAACTTTGTCAAGCTGCTTGAAACTTGATATTTGTAGTGCATGAAGTTGAATTCACTTGATAATTGGTTGTTGCCGAACCCGTACAGGTGCAGGTATTCATCCCAGAATACTGATGCCCTAATCTGGCCAGCTAACTGTTGCTTCTTTCCACGTTTTGGCTTTGGGTCTTCACGTCTAGTCTACTTGGCTGCTTGTCGATTGGACATTGAAATATATTGATGAATCCAAGATTAACTCATAGTAATATATTGATGAAAAAATGTCTCTATTTTTCTTTAATGTAATATAATGTTAGACACTATGAATCATCACAACGTTCTTGTTTTTGATCGATTGTGAGCACGCGAGGCACCTACTTTGCACACATCTTTAATATGTGCAAAATTCAAGAATTATATGTCTTACACATTTCTTTGAAATGATTAGAGTCTTCACTTACTCGGTAATTTAAAATAATTTTTTGGATAGTGGACTTTTTTGGTGTTTCCGTTGTTAACAGCCTGTTACAGTCGTCCACTGCGTGGACCACCCTCGGCACTCATTCCCCCACGATTAAACACAGAAAACCACATCTCAAAGGTTAATTTTTCTGGTGCAGACTTCGGATAATGTTTATCAAGGCAATCTTTGGATTCAACTGAATTTTTTTTCCAATGAAAATAAATATTTCAATAGTATAGGAAAAGATTTTTCATCGATTTTTCAGAAAATAACAAAAGCTGCTTGACCCAAAATGCCATTTATATGTACGCCTACGGACTTTTCAGCCTAACTGTTAATTTCAATTGCACGTTTGTTTGGAAAAGTTTGTTCGTTATAAGAAAAATTATTTCTTCACGCTGTGTTCAAAGATAGGAGTCTTGGCTAAATTTCATGTATTCAGTTCAACGGAAATACCCTATGGAATTTGATTCATTGCGAGTTGAGAGTTGAGTGCGCAGCAGGATGTGATATAAACGATCGTATTTTCCGAAGGCCGGTGGCACAGTTTACTTAGAACTCATAGAAGGAATCATAAAACCAAAAAAGATATCTATCCCTAATAGAGTTTCCTCAAGTCATGTTACTTGAAATTTTTCGAAAAGCTTGACTTCACTTGAAATTCAAACTTTTGAAAAAACTAAGGTTTGACTTCACTCGATTTTGCAAACCAAAATCTTGAATTGACACAAGCTTTGTCAAGTTGCTTGATACTTATGAGAGCATGAAGTTGAGTTCACTTGATAATTGGTTGTTGCCGTATTCGTACAGGTGCAGTAGAAGTGAGTAAGATCTCTTTTTCAATTGGCTGCGAGACGTTGGGATTTCAAAACTCAGTTGGATCTAGTCGATTCGTTTCGCAGCGCAACAAGCAAATCTTCGCGATGTAATTTGTTTAATTTGAAGAAAGAAGGACATTAATCAAGTCATTTCAGAAATGTAAAGAATTGGTGTATTCAACAACAATACCAACGGAATATTGATGTCATCTACAACACACAATAGATTTCTGAATAATATCGAATATATTCAAGTGGAATGATTCTTTCAGAGGTTTTTCGTTAAAAACTCAATATTAGTAGTAAAAATATATAGAAAACTGAAAGAAACTTATGTTGTGTCGTTACCTAGCGGCCATGAATGTGAGTATAACAATCTATCGATTAAGGTTAACTACGAGGATGGATTGATAAGTTTCCGGCCTGACCAAGAAAAACAACGTTCTTAAGAATTTTATTTTTATTTCTCAACATAATCTACTTTACGGCTGATACATTCCTCATAGCATCTCATCTCTGTAGGCTGATTCGTCGAGTTCCTCAAAATTCCCATTTACAGCTTCGATTAATTCTTCATTGCCCGCAAATCTCTTACCGCCAAGTCATGTTTTGAGGTTAGGAAACGGATAATGTTCACTCGAGGCTAGGTCTGGAGAGTATGGAGGGTGCGGCATCAATTCGTACTTCAGATCATAGATTTTAGCAATGGCAACGTGCGAAGAATGCGCTTGCGTTATCGTAATGAAACAAAATTGTTTTCTTCGCCAGATGAGGTCGTTTAATTTGCACCTCGAGGCTAAAACGTTGCAATAAGTCTACGTAGTTTTGACCAGTGATAGCTTCACCCTTTTCAAGGTAATCAATGTATATAAGGCCTCTTGCATCCCCAAAAACAGTAGTCATAACCTTGTTTGCCTATAAAATTGTATTTGCCTTCTTTGAAGTTGTTTCAATCCACTGTTCAGACTGTGGTTTGGTATCAGGAGTATAGTGGTGGCCCTAGTTTCGTCAACTGTAACGAATCGAAGCAAAAATTTGCTTGGATTATGATTATACAGCGTCAAATTGGAGGTAGAAATGGTTTTTCGATTCAATTTTCAGTAAACGCGGCACCCATCTTGCACCGAGCTTTTCCAATATACAAATGTTGGTTCAAAATATTTTGCACACGATCATATGATATCTTAAAGGTCTCAGCTTTCTCACGCACTTTTGATTTGCTTTCTTCTAGCACTATTTCATGAATTTTTTCGATCATATCTGGAGTTGTGATCTCAACGGCGTTAACCCCTTCAAATAAAATATTTGATGACAGCAGGCTTTTCCAATTTTTCCATTTTCATAAACAATACAGAGGCGTCTTGTTCAGCGTGCTCTCAAACGTAAACTAACATGGCGATCGGGCTGAAACTATACCTACAAGCAATCTAAGGATGGTACTGTAGAAAGCCACCTCCGAAGTGCCTAGTGGCACCATCTATTGATCAGGCCGGAGACTTATCAATCCAGTCTCGTACATTTGGCGATATTCTGCAAAACAGAGAATGAGTGGATTACCTGAGAACCAAGAGTCGGAGGAGTCCAGGTACTTCCCTGAAACTTTCAATGTAATTATTTCTTTCATTTTTAGTTGTTTATATTTTCACAGAATTTCATCTCAGTTGTCTTTTAGAAAGATTATAGACGTTGGTTTTGTAATGCTGTGTTTCATTTGAAAATATGCATACATTTTTTTGTTCTGTTCTTTTCTTCAACAACTGTTGGATTGTTTTCATCTTGAATTTCATGTATTCCCGATCTAGTATTCAGTATTATTCAAACCTTTAGTCTCGCTCTTATAAGTATATAAGAAAGTTCAATCAATGTATCATTGCCATTGACTTCTGCAACAAGTTTTTGAGTGTTGCGATTCAAAAGCTAGAATTCTCGAGCTTTTGTTGGAAAAAAGCTTGGCTCGTCTGATATTGAGTATTATTTGAACTTCTGTTCTGGCTCTTTTTGAATATACGAGGAAGTTTAATGTTTTATTGCAACTGTGTTGCGATTCAAAAAGCTTAGATCATCAAGCTTTAAAAAAAGACGCTTGACATGAGTTTGATCTGATTCAAAGTCAAGTCAAGTCATATCAAGTGTAAACTAACGAGGTAGAATGGTTAGGTTAGCCTCGATAAGTGCTAAGATGTCAGGTTCATGATTTTCTCTCTAAAATTTGTCATATTCCTCAGACCTTTATTTTTCCAGACCTGAATTGAACAGATTGGTTTCCAGTTTAATGAAGCACTTCCCATTTGGTGGTCTCCTTCAAGAAAACCCATGAAAAGGTCTATAGTTCAATATATTACGGAGCAGAGTTACTATTCCCTTTTAATTTGAGTAGTCGCTGCAGTTAGAATTAAATGATGATCACATTGTTAGTATACTTTCAGCATATGTCATTTTTAGAAATTTACTTATAAGTTTGGCCACAGCATAATTTGCGAAGAAAGTAAAGTGCTCTTCATAGGCATTGAAAAAACTTATTTTTGTTGTTGTCGCTCAAATACTGCGAGAGTAGATGGTTTCCGTTCCATCTTACTCGCTTTACGCGAATGGTGTCAATTTTTTTTATTTTAACCATCAAAATATTACATGGTTCATCAGTAGGGTAACCTGGGAACGATTGTGCCAGGGTACGGTAGTGACAGTCGCTATCACAGTGAAACTATACGGATCGCGGGGAGGGGTGCAAGGGGAAAGACAAGCGGCATGCAAGTCTAAACGCGTGTGCCAGTGTTGCGTCAGCCGACGTGCGACGGTAACGTAAGCAGGAGCCCACATTGATTTTCGACAGTCAAAAGTAAATTTTTTTGTTCAATTTCTTTTTGTAATTACGGTTATTTGTACACAGATAGATTGCCTTTTTTTTCGTTATAATTTGAACATTGGCAGTTACTTACGAGTAAATAATTTTAATGCAGATCTTTTTGCTCCGTCATGGTCATTTTTTGTTTTCAAAAGTATGCGTTGGGTACGGTTGTGACGAATTTCGTGGGTACGGTTGTGACATTGCTTTTTTTGTTTTGTTTCCTCTCAGATGCTTAGGAAACGCGTGCGGAAGACCGAGAGAAGCCTGTATGATATTAATAAATATGAAAATGCTGACAAAGAGGTGCAACGCGGTACTTCATTACGGAGAGCTGCGGAAATACACGAAGTTAATCGCATGTGGCTCTTGCGATACCTACGCGAACGCGACAAAGCTGGCGATAATGAAGATGAATGCACCATCAGCATGGGGTGTGTTGCTCATAATAAAGTATCCTCTGTCGAGCAAGAACAGCAGCTGTCAAAATACATTACACATACACGTTGCGCAGACAACTAACAACTGAATGCAACATAAAGCGACCTGCTACTCGGGTTGAGAATAAGATGGCTGGTCAAGAATGGTTCCGTTCATATGACATCTTAGGGACGGGCCAGTGGGATCGATTGGAACTGCAAATCCCTCAGGCTGGATGCTGGATGTCTCATTGTTGGTATTTCTCGAACATTTCAAGAAATTCACTAATGCTTCTCCAACACATAAAGTCTTATTAGTGCTGGACAATCATTCCTTTCATGCTTATATCAATACTTTGGATTTTTGCAACGAAAATGGCATTACTCTGCTTTCATTTCCTCCGCATTGTTCGCACAAACTGCAGCCATTAGACCGATCTTTTTATATACAGCAGGCTGGATCTTTCTCTAACACTAGATACAAAGAGAAAGAGCGATAAATCGTGTGAACACAATTTTGTAAATACATCTGCATTTAACTTTGAAATGAAATCGCTCCCATCTTGTTTTATATTACCACTATCATCAGGAGGTTCTATAACTTGTTCATCAGTTCTCGTGGACGAAACAATTGTACTATCGTCGATATATTCACACAAACTTTAGTTGAATCAAGTTCAAATGGTAACAACAAGTTTTCCGACCATTATTTTCTTGTGGCTATGAAGTATAGAATTTTCTTACTTTCAAGTGATAGAGTATTGCAAGCGTTCGTTATATTGTACTCTTTTATTAATGCAGATTGTTGCTTGCATATTTTTCCAACGACACCGATGGGACAGGTACATTGCATTAGGAGAAGAACGATTCAAGGTTGACTTGCTCATCTTTTTCCTTATCAAATCAGGCACTCTTTGTTTATAATAACTATCGAAGCTACTTATAATGAAATCAGTTAACTGTGTTAGGTTATATGCTTTTATTCTTTCGAGGGAAATCTCTTCGAATAGACAAAACATTACTTCGACATAGTTATTTGTATCAGCTCCACGTATCATTAATTACCGTCTAGGGAAATCTCTTCGAATAGACAAAACATTACTTCGACATAGTTATTTGTATCAGCTCCACGTATCATTAATTACCGTCGATAATACAAGCACCAGATATGAATTCTTTCAATTTTATTGTCAACGTATTTTTTGTATTGTAGTAAAATCACTCTAAGATTTTTGCCACGAATGCTCCCGTTTTTGGCATAAGTATATTTCTCAATAATGCATTTGATGATTATCTATCTTCTTTTTTGATTTAATTTTTAGCGAGCCGCAGCCATTTCCATACGGCTTTCAAAACATGAAAACTGCAAAGAAGTAAGTGGATCTAGGTCAATATATTTGTAAATTATGTCGTTCTACTAAATCATCATCTGTCATAATGACTGATGGTGAAAGTGTGAAAGGCATTATTTCGATCAAGTCTTTCAGAGCATAATCAAAAATAGTGGCTTTCTGGCTGTGTGTAATTATGCATCCTAACGGTTTACCCCCAGCAGGAGATTGAGTTGCAACGAAATACAACTTATGATTTTACACATCGCAATTACTTGTAGCATCTACGAATAATAATTCTGATGACTGAATTAGGTGTCTTGCAGCACGTTGCATTATTGGAGTGCATAATGCAACAGCATAGTCGTCTTTATTATGGGTAGTTATCATATATCCTGTATAGATGGATTGTCTAAGATTCTCTTCGAGCCTAAAAACCTATTTTCACCTGACCTATCTCCATATTAGGGTTTGAAGTGAGATTTCCACATATTTGAAAAATCTTTACATATAAATAGTATCTATCGCATGCAACTTCATCATATTTGTCACATAGCTCTTCCATTTTACTAAAGCAGAAACAATTATAAGCTGATGCAATATAATGTCCCTTTTCAAACAATTGAACAATTTCTATCTTTGTTTCTTTCCCAATTCGTCTTTTTGTTAAACCGGCTACACTATCTATTGTATGGTTGTGATTATTATTCAAAGTGATAATGCATGGCCATTCTTTTAGCAGAGTGTCAATATGCTTTAGTTTCGTTCTCGAATGAAATTCTTGTTTCTTAATAACAACTTGCAATACTGCTGGAAAATTTATATTTCTAGAAGGATGTTCTTTCTCTCCGACTTCTTTCAATTAATTAACTTTTGTTTTGAACTTACGATATAATCTTTTGAATTCGTGCTGTCAAGCTGACATACCATGTATTTTTTGATTTAAGTTCCAGAACAGTAACCAATTGCTGAAGGAATTAATCTCAAATACCCGATTTTATGGATAAACCCTGATAACTCCAAGTGGTATTAGGTATTTGAGAATTCAAGAATTATCCTCGACGTAGTTAAGTTATTTTTCATGAAAACTCTCAACACATTTCAAATTTCACATGAACATGGTAGGTGTCCAATGGAAGAACATTCTGTTTGTGTCAATGATTTTGAATGCTCTCGAGTTGAAGAAAAAATATAGATATTCACATTTCTATGTTACTTTTGGTAGGTAATTAATTTGTCAAAAATACAGTTCACGTTATATTTCATGTGCAATCAAAAAGCAAGATAGAAATGTGAGATTCATTCGCTTCCTCAAGTTTATACGAGAAAGTACTTGGACCCAGCAAAACTAAACTGAAGCACCTATGGAACTTTCAACCAACGCAGACTAAATTGAGCTGAACGTTTGTTCTTTGTTTCAAAGGTTATGTAGATAATTGAATTTTGCCCTCTTACTCACCTCAACTTCGTGCTTAGTTTTGAAGTTTGTTCTTATTTCACTCGAATTAACCACGTGGTACGTATAATTTTCTGGCCACTCCATTATATTTTTTATAAAATTGAATAACTGAATTGAAATTGAAAAAGAAATGCAGAACTAACAACTTTCGCGGGATTTTTATCGGGCCTACGTTAGCTCGACGATGGATCGGTATATCGACCGCTCCCTTTTAGTACAGTCTTTGAGCTTTGGGGCAGACAGCTCGGCTAATATGGCGATTGCGAATTCACCTGAATGCGGTATACTGTACACTCGATATAAATATGCTACCGGATATATCAGTAAATTTTCTTTTATCGAAAATATTAGGCAAACTATATTTGTAAAATATTCTACCGTGAGAAAGTAACTTCCCAAAAGTTATTCTGTAAAATGCTTATTCAGTGCACAATACTTGTAAACTCAAAGTTTCTCGCTTGTTTGGTTTTTAATGAAGTAGATAAATATACACTCTGTTAAAGTGAAAGACAAAATATTAATTTTTCATTCAAATTTATTGTATCGCCTTCATAGTAGGCCTTAGCCGTCTGACCGTCAGTTGGAAGGCGCTAGTCTGAAGCTTGTTGATTAGTTTGCTTGTCACACTTATAAACTCATTTGTCATCACCAGTTACAATGCGTGTAATCAATAAGGAACCGGAATTGACTCGTTCTAGCATGTCATCAACGACCTTTACGCGATTCAATTTTGAAGGAAATTCAGGTGTTTTGAAACTAGTCGAGCAGCAACGCGTATTATACCCAAATAATCGTACAAAATAATATCAAGTGATTCTTGAGATGCAGAAAGTTCATTTCCGATCTCTCTCAGACTTAAAATGACGATTTTCAAGTACCATTGACTTCACTTTATCGATGATAACTTCAGTGGAAGATGTTGATGGCCGACCAGAGCGAGGAAAATCTTCCGCCATATTTCGGCCGCTGTTCAATATACTTTACCATAATATTTTTTTGTGTTTTTGATGAAGTCAATTCAGCTTCTGTAACATTTTCAGCCATTCGATCCATGGAATTCCATTTGCAATACAAAATTTGGAACAAATTCTTTGCTCAATATTTTTATCCATTGTAGAAATTGCTGAACACGCTCATGATAACTGTAAAATCAAGCACTGTAAACAAACTAAATGACAGATCGCGTTCAAACTCCGCGTCAGTATAGAAAACAGTTGTGCCAACTTAACAACAACAAAAGTTTTGTCAATCATTCAAGCAGATTTTTCAAATACTTAATTTCCGGTACTTTTTTGAGAGAATGTACACACATGTCCATAATCAAAGCAATTAACGCACAGTTTTCAGCAGTAAGTCTCAGAACTGCTTTGCAGATAATGATTATGAGAAAATTTCATATTGTAAAGAAACACTGTTATAGATTTTTTATTATATCATCACAAAGAATTATACAAAAAAATAAAGAAAACGATCTGTGAATTCAATATTGTTTGGACCTCATTCTGTGACGAGTATATAAACTATCATTTTTTTTATAGTTATTCAGAACTTCTTAATCTTGTCAAGGAGTTAATTGTGCGATAATGATACATTTCGGGCAATCGGAATACTTCAGGCAGATCTTTTTCAATGTCGAGTCGCCGAAGCTATAGAAACCACTCAGTGTCATTTCGGGACTTTGGTCTAGCTCGAAAATCTAGTTTTTAACTAACTTGCAGGACGGCCACGAGTCGAAACACCAGTACTTTATCATTTTATAAAACTAACAGCCGGAATGTACATCAACTAAAGCAAAACTAGAAAATCGACTTCAGCAGTCACATGGGCCGTGGTTGAGCGGCAAATTTATTCCATCGGAGGTGTTACAACCGTTAACCCCTGAAAAGACGCAATCGCGTACAACGTTTCACTAGGCACTGATCATGTTCTATACGACAATAACAGTGGGCTAATGAGGAACTCACTGATGAGCCGAGATTTGGTTTGCATCAAAATTCTACAAGACAAAGGATATGGGGAACTCCAGGAGATTGAGTGAGTTTTGCAAATCTACAATGTTTCTCAATTATAGAGGCGATACAGTCAACGAATAGGGCGGCATCGCTATTGGTCGAACAACACCTCCCATTTTGTAAGCCCAACTTTCAATATCATATATGATAATGCTGATCCTTACATCCTAGTTGTATTATGAAACGAGAATAATATCAATGTCCTAGAACGGCCACCGCTATCGCCTGATGTAAACCTCATAGAACATGCATGGGATGTTTTGCATTATCGCAATCACTTAGAAAACCAGACCGAAAATGTTTAAAACTTTGTAAGATAGCTGGAATATCATCTCCCAAAATGCTACAACATTTGAGGGGAAACATATAAAGAGGATGCAGAGTTGCCATTCGAGCCAGAGTTGGATATATTCCATATTAGTTTGATACATAATGTTTCCGGAACTCGCCAATCAAATTTCTTAGTGAGTAAAATTAATGTAATTTTTCATTCACATTTATGATTAATTTTTTTCAATCTTTCAATCTCTGTGTATCAGAACAGATTTTGAAAGAAGAAACTCAATTTCATTCCCTTAAATTTTTTCGCTTTATCTAATCAAATTTATTTCAAATATCTTCAGATTACAGACATGTGTGTATATTAGCTTTTTTATTAATAGAACTATGATGTTGTTGAGGAACTCGTGACGTTATAGCGACGCCATGATAGAACTTAGCGCTTCAGAAATAGACTTTTCCATCAATTGCGTCTGGATAAGCCATATTTTTCATATTACTTTTCATAAATAAGAATATTTAAAGTACGAAAAATTCGAGACAAACAAAACATCAATTCCAATATATTCTTATGACAAAAAACAGAAAAAATTAGTATAATGTAATAATTGAGAAATAAATTATTGCAATCCATTGTAATCATGTTATGTGTACGAAAATGAACACCAGAACGACGTTTTTATGGAGTATGTGGAAGTGATACACGGTGCAAATCATAAACAACACATATATTTTTATAAATTTCCCAAAGCCATGTCTGCCTAATGGAAAAAATTAAATTGTCAGGCTGAATAGATATTGAAACATCGTCAAAGTATGTAAAATGAGGATTATGGGTGAAAAAATGTGACCGAAGTGGAAATGTTCTTACAACAATTGACTAAGGATATTTACATTCGTTCATTACATTTCGATAGCGAAAATGGTCTACTCAAGAAGAATGCTGATCCTTCAAGATATCAAAAATTTTAGCGATATGAGAAATACATATGATTTCTACAAAAATATGATTTTCGGAGTTATAACCTCAAACTAGTTTATAGATGGTCAAAGCAAGAACCAGCCAAGGTAGATATGGATATGAACTTTCGTATCATAATATGGATACGTATAAGGATGGAGCGAAAATATATGAAATTTTAAAAAAATATTTTTTTTCAACGGCAAAGCGATTAAAAGTTGCCTTGTTATATACAAAACAAACATAGAAAATATCACACAATTATCTTAACGTTCTGAGGTGCCCCAGCAGGGATGAAAAACAAACGAAAAACATTTTGTTAAGTTTTAATTAATTATTACAAGAAATATCCAGAAACATTGAAAATACAGTTTAGATATTAAATTGATTCTTTGTGTTAATACTAAGCATACGTTGACGAGATAATCATCTTGCTCTGATAATGCTTCTGTCACCAACTTAATGCAGCGCTCCACGGCTTGGGCGTGGCATGGAAAATCTTTAATATCCTGACATGTGCCGGGACCATTTTTTACCATTTCCTTCAAGGTTTCATCAGACAAATTTGAAGTTAGAGGAGGCTCAATTATGTCACAGTCACGCCACAAAATAATGTCAGTATAGTCTTTAGCATCGAAATTGAACACCGGCACCTTGAATTTTCGAAGTCCTCGAGTATTCTGTGATCTTGCTGTCATCGCCAAGCATGGTAATGATGATATTTTCTGGATGAACGAAATATCAATTTCGTTGGATTACTTTGTCAATGATAGCCTTCAAATCGGAGTTCAAATAGCGACTAAGATTAATAGTTTGCCAAAGGTGCTTAGCACGGTCGATGCACGAGGAATTAAATTTCATTGTAAACCACATCGATCCATAAACTTTCATTACGTACGTGGCTAATTTCACTAATTTTTCTTCAGGGTCAGTTTTTGTGGCATACAACCTTAGAATTCGATTAGCTGTTGTTAGCCTTCTAGAATGGTTAAGGAGTCCAGGTTCTATATTAGCTAAATCAGAAGTAAATATACCAGTACAGATAGCGGTCATAATATCGTATGTATACTTTTGGTCGGTACTCAGCTCTGTCCTAGTAATTTCAGGTAATATTGTGGGTGTAACGGAGAATGCGACTATCGGCAATGTTTGACAATTTTGTGATAGAAATCCAATGGCATCTGAAAAGTATTCGGCCCTGTAGTTTTTCCATCTAACTGTAATAACAAATGTCGCAGTGGTAATTCATTAGAATGCAACTGGCAGATAAACCACTGTAATGGTCTGTTTAGCTTTTCTTCCATCAGAAGAATATCGTCACCTTTAAAACCTGTATTGACTACAATTCCATCGCAGCCAACAACAGCTTTTTCACACAGCTTTACTGACTTAGATTTCAAGTGAGATATTAAAGTGTCTTTAATACCTTTAGCAGTCCCCGATTCACAAGTGACACGCCTGAAATAGTTGCTTTCTGGTTCTTATAAAATTACGTAATGATCTTCTATCTGTCGTTTTCTGTAAAATTTTCCTTCTTTCACAATACGAACCAAAGCCTTATCCTTCCTGCCATCAAAGTATAAACCGAGAAGCATTTTACTGCAGTCTGTTTCTTGCAAAGTTAATCTGACCTTAGTTCTTTCACGGCGCAACTTTGAACGATCAATGACACGACTTGGATCGTTTGGGGAAATAATGCCAACATCTTTAAAGACAGAAGAAGCTATAATAGCAACGGCTCTATCGGATATTCCAGTACGATCACAGGCAAGAGCTAATGATGGTAAGTTTAACCTCTCTTTTTCTGAGGTGGTGAACCTTTTAGTTTGACCTGTTCTGAGTTTTCATGGTAAGGACTAGAAGATAATACGGGTGAGCTAGCGCATGAACTGCTGCTTTCGATTGAAGAATCATCGGTCAAAGAACGGGAATAACAAGGTTTGTCAAAATAGTTTACCTCTCTGTTCCGCGATAAACTTTTTTCTTTTCTTTCTTGTTTCTTCTTGTTTTCCACAGTTGTAGTCACATCGATACCGCCTATCATCATTTTTCTGTCTGTTCTTTGGTCAATTAAGAAACTTGCTTCCTCCTTGGGAACACGACTACCTTTTACACAGTTACAATCACATATAACTTTGCATTTGCAACTGCTAATATCAAACAGTCTATGGGACTCTGATATAAATGTATTAATCTTTTCTTGGTATTCGACATTAGTTTGATGGCCAAGATATGGTTTTATTAAGCTTCTATATTTGTCGTGGTAGGCACGATCATTTGTAAAACTCTTTTTACACTCACAATAGGCAGCGACGATTTTTTCCATATTTTTATAAATTCGTGAGCCAATCTTTCAGATATTTCATGAACTGTTGGCTCTTTTTGTACTTTATCAGGCTTCAACTCATGTTTTATGAACAGATAATTGTTCATAACATCGTTATAAGCTGGTAATTGCCATAATTACCAATAATAATTAATTTAATTTAAAATTTGATGCCTCCAATAAATGAACGGCAAACAGATGAACTGCTGTAAGCGCGCGAAATTACTAAATGTCACTCCATCGGTGTTCGGGTATGAAGGCGCGGGGAAGGGGTATTTCGCCGAAGTACCCTTCCCCCGTGTCTCGCTACCTTAGAGTCTCAACACGCATGTTTCCACCGGTAATAACTGTCGCTCAGGAGTTTCATAAAATGTTTGCAATGTTTTGAAAAGTTTTGGCAAAACTCATAATTTGCCTAAATTTTCAGAACTTTATGACGATGGGGGCACCTTGAAACATAGCATAAGCCAACTGATTTTGTTTGTGCTTAATGTTGACCTAAAATAGCAACTTTTCACAGGTATACCGAAGCGATAAAACATAAAAAATGAAATCGCTACACCCTAATACGCATATATGGGAAATATTAGATCGATTTCGGTTATGTTCATGAATATGAAATATGAAATTGTTTCGGATTATCCAATAGTTTCCGATAGTTTCAGTTGCAGATGTTATTACGCAACAGTTTTCATCTAATTAATTGTATTCTCACATGAATGGATAACGAACTAGCTATTGAAATAATGAAATATATCTATCTATAACAATGCAAGCGACGTGCTTTGGATGCCGTTTTCGCTGGCGAAAACTTATCACAACGTACTGCATTTAGACTTTGCGCCCATTCAAAACTTTTACATCGGAATCGGTTACGGTTTGGGTTATTCGATAGTTTCGAATACGTTGACGGAGCTCCATAATATCCCTGACAAATATCAATATTTCCAAAACATTGTCAGCACCCCTATTATAAATGCTTCTTCAAAGATCTAAATTATGTATTTTATTGGATAAAATGGAATATCGAACCGTTGAAAGCAAAACAATTTTCGTTCATTTATATTTGGTCGTTATCAAGTATTTTCGCTCCACCGAATTCTGTCAACATTTTGGGACATATGTTATTATAAATCGAGGAAGGAAAATTCTCTCAGTGAATTTACATATTTTACAACCTCTCAGTGATTTGAAGGAAAATCAATGAGATCTTAGAATCTAGGTCACTCGATGAGGAAAATAAATTGTGAAACCCACTGAAAATCAAACTTTCACAAGAGGACATCGAACGCAAAGAACATCGACTTTTTTACATATCAAGTTCGGTACTGTGAGTCTGAGAAATAATGAATATTAAGTATTTACATACTGTAGGTAGTGGCCAATATTAATAATATTATAGGTGGATTTCCTAATGAACTGCTCGTAGTACAAAGATCCAATAATTTTTCTCAACAGGGTGTTGTCCGTCCGTACCAAACAAGGGTCAGAACAGGCTAATCAAATTTGAATTCTGGGGATAATTGAATAAGCTATATACTTGTAGTGACTTTACCACCTCTCCTGAATTAACGCCACTACACTTCTTTCTTCGGGATTATATTGAATTCCATTGTTATAGATTTTATTTTGTTATCAAACTATATTTGATTTTCATTCTTTTTCAATCATTCTGAATAGAATATTACCAATGTAATATCCATAGACTCATATTTATGTTACCGAGAATCGAAAACAGGAAAATTCTGAAATTCAGAAAAGTATTTTCCCGCATTTCTTAGTACAAATTACAGATTTCTGAAGCACAGAAGTACTTGTCAACCTTCAAGACCTGATATAATTATTATTTTCAGAATTCAATGAAGCCATAAAAACAACTATTGGCATCAGAGGACATAAAAATTGATGATTTTCAGTCATGGAGCCAAAAAGGTAGTTTATGTTAAAGTTGATTACAAGTGTTATATATTTTCGAAGAAGATAAAGCCAGTGCATCCAAAAATAGTGAAATTGCTTATGGTACTTAAAAAAAGCAATAAAGCACGTTTGAATTATCACCCGGAAAGATCTGAATTGAAAATTTCAACTCAAAAAAATGCCAATAAAATAAAAAAGCTCAATTTATTTGATGATTGTACCTAAATTTGTGGGACTCCACAATAGATAGAGGAATGTTTGTACCACTGAACCGGTCCCTGAAAAAATCGAGAGAGGGGAGTCTTTTTTCTCTAACTATATTATTTCACCAAGCTGCCGTCTGAATCATCGAAATTTGCGCACTCTGTATGAATATCTAGCTACGTACTACTTCCTAGAAAACCTTCAAAGAAAATAATTTGTTTGATTTACGCAAACTAAGCGCAGTTCAAGAGATTCATATCTAAATATATTTTACGAAAGAACATCGATCCGTTCCAAGCACAAAAAACGTTTCATCGATGAAGCACCAGCTGCAGACCTTTATTTATTGCCTAGAAAATTGAAAAAAGGAGCATTTAATTTGTTACGACAAATTTTCCCGCCTACAGATGTTTTCAAAACAGGTTTTGTGGAATATATTGTGTGTGGCACGGTATGAAACGAGATTTTAAACTTCTGTTCATGCTAAGCCTCACTTTTCTCGTTTAATTTGATCTCTTGTTACACAAAATAGTCAATTTTTCGTTTTGCACCTATTGAATAACATATTCAGACAAAAGTTGCATTAGAGTTGACTATTTTCCAGATGTCATGGGAATTTGAAATATATTTACTGAAGGAAAGTCGTTCGTGAAGATTATATTAGTTCTTCAATAGTGGCGTTATCTTATAATTATACTAAGAATTTATCCGAGGTATGTCACTTAAGTGTACTTTTCAATTCTATTCATTGAATGGCATCCTTTTTAAAGCATCTTTTGTTAATATTTAACCTATCTTAAAACAATTACGATTGATCTATGATTTTTTTCATCGAAATTTTCAGAACTGGCATTGACATAAATCCACTCTATATGTTCCAGTTTAATTTTCTGGGACGAATTGCAGGTTTTTGATAAAATCGTGAATCAAATGAAAACGAGCCATTTTAGGTATTGGATAACCTAACACCAATTAATATGGATTAAAAATACGGTTTTAATGCAGTGAAAAATTGAAACTGTATTAGAAAGAAACATTTTTCGACAATTTAGTTTTATTGAGTTGAGTTTGAGCACCTTGTATATAATATCCCGTTAAACCAAAAAAAAATTTAATCCAATTTCTGGGAACTATCATTCCGACAATTTCTATAAAAAAAATCGTAGCTGATTATAGGTTAATTTCGGATTGGAAAAACCTCTACAAAAAAAGCTTGAAAAAGGATGTCCTTCTATAAAAAATTCGAAAAGTCAACCTAGCCATTTGAAATAGCAGAATTGTTGTCGATGTCCGGTACAACCTCACGTGACACCACTCTGAAAATAATTGCAAATTGTAGACCAGTATCCATTTACTCTAACCCCAAAATTTGAAATTGATCAATAAATTCGTTCCCCAGATACTTCTGATGGCCCTTTAGAATGGACACCCTGTAAAATATCATTCACATATTAATATATATCATTAATATACTTATTATTTTGAATATATACCCATTTATTTAGTGCATAATTTTTCCTGTTGAATATATTATGTTTTTTCAAATGGGACGCTTGTTTCTCATCATTTCTGAACGTTTCAACCTGAAATAAGGCGAGTTTTATGAGATCAATATATGCCTGAACTGAACCGTTTTCAAATTGATCAATATTTTGTGAAAATACCATCTTCGTTCAAACGTCTCCTAGAACTTCTGAAATCGCTATAGAATCTCAATTTTATTACTAGTATTGTAATGAACCCAAATATCTATAAACAATCAGTAATGGCTGATACATCTATACATGGTGTTCCATCACGGAACATCATGCCAAATTTTGCTTAGATTATAATTTTTCTTGATTTAGATGGAAGACACATTATTAAAAATGTTGAAAGTGTTCATACTTTCAGTTTTTTATCGCTATAGAGCTATTTTCTGTAGATTCCCATGTTAAGAAGATTTTGTATTTTCTGCTAGAATTTTCACAAAATAATATAAAATTTTGTAATATAATTCACGGATATACGCTATAAAAAATTGAAAGTGTCTTCCTCATGTCGAATACACATCTCAATCAGAAGCACAAAATCCATCTTCCTCTCTTTATTCAGATTATGTAATGCTTCTGGAATTCTTAGCATCATATCATCTCTTGTGATAATTCAAATTGATCATCCTGTATTTAACGACTACAAAGAAAAGATAATTTCATTCCTTAATGAAATGAATTTATTTTATATATGGTCAATAGATGCAGATGAAAAATATTATACATTATAATTATCATATATCAATGAGTTTACAAATTGCCCATAAAATACCTGAAATATCATTATAACCTCAATTTGATGTGAACAGTTTCGCTTTAGGAGTGATTAAGTGCGATTATGTTTCGATTTTTCATTTTCGGAGAAATCATCGTTTGTTTAATTTTTTAGTTCATTGTGTATTTTTGGTTTTGTCCTTTCTTGAAGTTGATTGCTCATTTTGAGTTTTTTGATTCATCTTTCGGAATTTGTTATTGTTTTGCGTTTTTCTCAGTTAGCTTTTCATTCCTGACAAACACTGAATTATATAACTGAATAATAGGTAAACAAGTTATATGCTATGAAAAATAGACATAAAAATTGTTTATTTCCTTGTGTGAAGTACTTCAAAAGTTCTAAACGACGATTCGAGCGGACTGGAAATGTTGCTCACGAGAAAAAACACGATCAATAACAGTTTTGACAGAATAAAAAATCAGAAATTTGTAGATGTGCGGGAAAATATCTGAGCCCAAGTGTACAAAAACTCAGCACAGAATTATTTATGAAAAAAATTCTCTGTGTCAAAACTCTTAGAAATAAAACGAGTATATTCCATATCATAAATAACTACACCAAGATTTAGTTGTGGTGCATTATGGTAGAAGAATTGGGTATTTTGAATGGATCTAAAATAAATTAATTTTTTTCAGGATTTTTAATACTATTTGAGCATCTTTCGAATGCCATAATAAATAAATCGTAGGTGCGATCGGATAAAGCACCTGCAAACTATTTCATTTTTGATCGAAATGAATTTAACACTATGTTCTCTGACGAATACATATCTCGGGGAAGTAATGTTCAATGCCCTTAATGGACTCCAGATTCAACATCTACAGACTTTTTTTAATGGAAAGCAGTAAAAGCTAAAGTTTACCAGCATTACCGTGTATATGAATAGAAAAGATGATATAATGCAAAAAATTCGATATATTGCATACTATTACTCCGTACAATCTCAATAAAGTGAAGAGGAATTTCGTTCGTCAAATTTCAAGCATTTTAGAGCAAAATTCGATGAGATCATATGAAAATAGGTAGAGAGACATCTAATACATTTTAGAAGGTTAGGTTGGAGAACAACGCTTTCTACCTGGCATGGTTCAAAATCTGTTCGTATAACAAAACCATTACATGTTGTCTGTATCGATCTCCTCACGATAAGAACTACCCTAGAGAGTTCCAGTATCTATGCGATAAGATAGACACGATCCAAATACACCATCTGTTATATGAAGTGTTTATAATGGGTGACTTCAACGTCCGCAACATCAACTGGCTCCAACACTCAGATAAGACAGACAAAGCAAAAAGACAAGCGGAAGTCTTTGCAATCACCCGAAAACTTGCCGTAACTTGCCCATGAGCCGACAATAATTCCTCACAATGAAACCGATTTTCCCAATACTTTAAATCTCTTTCTTGTCTCAATTCTAGATTATTTCCGTTTACAGGTATTAGCACCCTTAGGCAACTCTGACCACAATCTTGTTTCTGCAATTGGTATTCTTGTACAGCAACAGCAGTCTGTTTTTCAGATCCTGACATCAATGTCTGCATTGAATCTGTCACTGAAGTTATTGTGGTAGGCATGGACATTCCATACTTTACGAAATAAACATCAGCACAAAAACCTTGGTTCACCAAAATCTGTCAAAAAGCTGTCACAATTAAAATCAGAGCTTATGAGAACTAGAAAAAAAAAGCAATTGGTGAAACTTAAGCTGAATATTTGCGTTTCAGGAACATTTGTAACAAAACATAAAGCGGAATCTTCTCCTGCGCAGACAGTGACCAACAAAGTGTTGGAAAGTTGCGAGAGTACAACCGATTCTCAATAAGAGGTTGGAGATCACGCGAAATCTTTAACCTCTCGTTGAAAGGCGGCAATTTATAGATCTTTCTTTTTTCACAGATACTTCCATGGTAAATGCTATGAAGAACAGAAAGGCTTGATCCCGAAAAGTATCCAGTTCCAAAGAAAAACTGGGCTTGCGTGAAACTCTCATCAGCGAACGGTTCAACTAGCACCGCCATGTACCTCTCTCTTCGAAAATTCTTTTGTTCAACGGGATAGTGTGCTGTGGAACTCGTTCACATCGAACATCTTTGCTATAACTAACAATTTGGCTCTCTTCAAGAAGCGAGTGATCACACGCATCATATCATCTTGGCAAGCCACAGCTGTGGGATGTTAGTCTTCGCCTCCTCCCCTAATAGATTTATGAGAATAATTAATAACTAGCGATCGTAGGCCCAGTAGGAGAGGTGTCTGGCTCCGCCCCCGTGTTTCTCTCTAGAATTTAGGTTTCGAAAATCGACCCAAATTGAAAAATTAAACCAAAGAGTAATGACTCCTCTTCGCGGACCCGATCACGAGATATATGGGAATCGTTCGATACCCGAATCCTTTCTCCTGGTAACCCCGTATAAGCAGAACGGATGAAAGAAAAACCCTTATTTTGACAGCTCGATGTTCGGTAATTTCTGACCGTCAGAGATTCTCGGGATGAGGAAAATGGAGCGAAATTCTGCAAAAAATCGCCGATAGCTCCT
This sequence comes from Cryptolaemus montrouzieri, assembly GCA_013387265.2. NCBI lineage: Eukaryota > Metazoa > Arthropoda > Insecta > Coleoptera > Coccinellidae > Cryptolaemus > Cryptolaemus montrouzieri. Next base: position 86,075,764 of record JABFTP020000185.1, read on the forward strand.
TAAAAAAGCTTTGATATGAATCTCTGAAATGGCACACCCAAATAATTTTAGAACACGGAGAGAATTAATGTTTAACGTGTTTGAATACCTTTTCAATAAATTCAATTTGTACAAAGTTATAAACCAATAACATACTCAATGTAGCAATCTTGTTATTTTCTGGAGAGAACGCTGGTGTGTGATACGGAATATTTTGACAATAAATCTTCCAATACTCAAAAAAAAAAAAACATCTTCACTGCTTTCATGATTGCTTATGAAATATTAACGAGACAATTCAATTTGATCCGCGACATTGTTGGTTGAGAGATAAAATGAACAACTAGAAATGGATTGAAATATAAAGACAATCAGCAGAGTTAAGAATAGTCTGAGATTGCATTTTTTATGTTGAGGCATTCAAATGAAGTGGCACATTCACAAAAAATTTAGCAGTCTTATTCCACACTGATAATCGAGGAGATATATAGAGGGTGTCTACTATAAAATAAGTCATTTGCAACATAAAAAGTCCCATAACATTTTTTCGAAAAGTTGATAATTATCGAGTTATTTCACACTTCTTGATTTCACGAAATTTTTTGCTTCCCCCTATAAAAATAAGAATAACTCTGTTTTTTATATAGTTACATCAAATCTGACCATACCATCTGAAAGAGCATTGAATTTGCTATAGGATAAAAGAGTACTAATGGTAGAAAAGCCTTGTGTACCGTGTGTTGTGAAGGGCTAAACGAAAAAACTGTCAAATTAACAAGATTAGTGGTATTTTCTTGTTAGCTGTACAACTAAAAACTGGTCGATAAGTAGTTGTTTTTTATTCTTGGAAAAAATTACTACACTCATCTGGCTTTTGAACGGTATATCAACTTTTGAGTTTACTACTTTTATTCCAACGATATCATGGGTAAAAGTTAGAGTAAGAACATTAAATTCTCTAATTCTTGGACCACAAATGAGCTAGTTTCATCGGAGCGTCTGAACAATTCGACAAATGACTTTCCAATAATAATAAGCGATAAATATATGAAATATCTGGATATTGAATGTTTAAGAAACTGCGAATAATTAATTTTCTCAGATTAGAAAAGAAATAAGAAAACAGAATTGAAAAAATAAATCACAGAAGGCTTGTATTACTTGATTTTAAAACAGATAAAAATATTTAGAATTTGACAAGAACTGTCATTCAATGAGTTAATCAATTGAAGTTTATGATTTTCTCTTTTACGGTTCCATTTTTTTTTGAAAAGCTGTGAGGGAGTATGCATTGTGCTGTCTAAACAGACAGCAACCTTGCAGAAAGACATTTGTTGAAGTGTTTAGCTGCTCCGGTGAAACAATTTCATTCAGTGGTTTAAAAATTAGAGCAGGTGATGCTCAGCAATGGAGACAAGCACCTGCAATATTGCAGGCTGTTCGCGAGGACCCTACAACAAGTACTCGGAGAATTGGTGCTACATTGAGACTTCATCATTCCCCGGTTCATAGAGTTCTAAAGCGAAATAATTCACATCCTTACCATTTGAGTAAGTTTCAAGACCTATTGCCAGTATAGATATAGTGAGGTCAGGTTGCAATTTTGTAGGTGGTATGAATACCTTAGTGGAGTGGGGATAAGATAAAATTGTATGATCGGATGAGGCAACTTTCACCAAAGTTGGTATGATGAATTTGAAAAATTCCCACATATGGGATACAGAAAATCCTCATGCCACTGTTGTGTCACACTATCAGCACGAGATTAGAGTAAATATGTGGTTGGGGTTGAGGAGGGGTCAGCTTGTCGGACCAGTTATTCTCCCCGATCGTCTCAATTCAAACGAATTTTTAAATCTATTAAATGACGAAATAATGAATGTTCTGGAAGAATGCTCCCAAACTGGATTCGTAGAGAAATGGATAGGTCGATTCGGGTCGGTGAGATGGCCACCCAGAAGCCCTGACCTTACGCCGCTTGATTTTTATGTGTGGTGCACATTAAAAACCAATGTTCATAGAATTCCCATCAATACTCGAGAAAAGTTAACTGAGAAAGGATTCGAATCTGTTGCAACGAACTGAGTCAAAAACACATTGAACTTCAAAGAGTTAAGTGCATTCAAGAAAGAGGAAGACATTTCGAACACCAGTTATAGTTTTTAAATCTCTTGCGTAAAAATATCATTCATTAATTTTGTCTTGTTTAGTTCCTGTTCATCTTTCATTAAGTTATATAAGATATTTGCGTTTCCGAATTTTATGTAAATAAATAATAATTCTTATTTCTCTTACTATTGCTGGAAAATAATAGTTAGCTTGCAAGTTGATATTCCTTTTGGAAGTCAGTTAAATGTAGTAGTTCTAACGGACAAAAAAATATCTTCTTATATATCACCTTTCAGTGGTACAGCTAACAAGAAATTATCACTTATTTTATTCATTTCGCACTTTTTTGATTTAGACTTTTACAACACCTGGTATACACGATTTTTCTACCATCAGTACTCACCCATCTTATAGGAAATTCAATGGTCTTTCAGATGGTATGATCAGATTTGATGTAACTGTAACAATAACACAGATATTCTTGTTTTTATAGAGAGAAGCAAAAAATTTCGTAAAATCAAGAAGTGTTAAGTAACTCGATAATTATCAACTTCACGAAAAAAATTTTATAGGACATTTTTTGTTGCAAATAACTTGTACTATCACCTCCTGAAGTTTGGCATCTTTTATAGTAGATATCCTGTATACTCTTGAGAATGAATTCGTTGTCCTTCGACGACCATTTATAGCAAATTACTTCCATCACACCATAGTAATGCATTATTATTTGTTCCTCGTTTTTTTTTTGTCATACGTTACACCCTTATTCAGGATCCTCATTATCCGTTTGATAGATTGGCTATGAGTACCAACGAATAAAACAAGGAATTTTCATAGAGTATATGCACTTACCGGCAATAAAATTGGACCGCCTATGAATTTGACATATGTAAAGGTTCTTCAAGTCTTGTATTTCTCAACCGCCATTTGGTGGATTCTGGTAATTTATTTAAGATCAGCTCTTTCACTGTTAAAAAAATCAGATAAAAGTTGGAGAATTCAACAAAGAAGTTGATTTTGTCATCGATTTGCAATACCCTGTAGAGTAGAGGGCAACCACACACGTACAGTATTATTGCCCATCATTTCACATCCTTCTGGAATGAAGTAGTTTTTCGTTCATACTTTTATCCTGATTTTAACGAAAGATGCACTCTTCAACCGCTTCTCATTAAATTCTCAAAATTTCAAAAAGTGATAATGAGTTCGAAATGAATTTTTTGTTTGTTGCCGTCCTAGTAATGAAACAGTCATTTTTCCGATATTCTCTCCTTTCAAGAAGAGTGATAAATTCGAAAAATGTGTCAGCTATTGTTGCGTTAATTGGAGATGTATATACTTTCGGTTCTGTGGTGCACAGATTTGAATGATCAAAAAGTTCGATCCATCATGTGTACATTAGCTTTATGGAAACAGACGTGCTATTTCAAGCCGTTCCTAAGAAAACAGCCATAGAGATTTTCATTTTATGGTGAATTTGTATGTCAGAAATCTTCGTATAATTAGTATTTCTATTAGCGATGATTTACGTTTCTTGAAAAATGTTCATGTCAATGAACTTTCAAGAGAAGGTCTTCAGTCGAGAAGATCACATACTGAACATGTTTCGAAAAGAGAGCATAGAGAGGGGCGATTGAATTTCGTGTTCTCTATACAGAAAAATTAAGGTTCTGCTCGAGATCTATAAATGGAATAGAAAGAGACGATGGGCAATGAAAGGTAAACTTAGTGTACACCCAGCTCTAGAGTAAGTTTTGGAGACGGTTCAGATTTGATGTGTTTTAAGACTAAAACAGAGGCCGAGACTACGACAAAGAGGAAAACAGATTTATTGTATGTACCCAGAGGTGCCCTCACAGGGGAGTGATATGGGAATGATATTCTATCCGAGATGATCGACTAAGTATTTATACTAATGCGCAATAAATGGAAAATCATATCGCTAGAGTAGTGGAAGAATCTATTGATATCTATGGATTTCCCAATAACTCAGCTTAAATGGCCACCCCACAGCCCGGATTTGAATATAATTGAATATGTCAGGGCCATGGTTGGAAAAGTCTAAATCAAGCCCCGAATCCGACTCCGCCGTGAAATTGCCCCAAAATCTAATGAATAGCTACTCCTTAGGAAAGTTCGGCCCTCTTACTTGAAAGCATATATAGGAAAATATTGTTGAACGGGATCGTGGGGAATACACATCATTCGGATAACCAATTATGTTTTTCGTTTGCTATTATTGATTTTCGTTTGTTTTTAATCATATATCGTCGCAGCAACTCATGAATAAAAAAATAGTTGTTTTCTCAATCGAAATTGTGTAAGTTTTGTTGAAAAGAAGATGGAAACGTGAAACGAAAGCGACTTTATTCCAGAAGGATGTAACATGATGAAAAATAATACAATACGTTTGAGGTTGTACTGAGAAACTTCCCAGGATGATGCTCACTGATAACAAAAACAAAACAAATTTTCATATATCCCCAGTAGGAAATAGTTTTCAGCAGTATTTTCAGATTTTTTGCTGTATTCATATGTTCTCGAATCCACCTGGCATATAGAATCATCCAACAAAACGACCTGTCTTTTCGAATATAACAATTTTTAGTATAAATTAGGACATGTTTGAAAATATTTTTGCAAACAAAATTTATATTAATTTAATACAAAATTGAAAGATCATAAAAGTCCGACAACTTACCAATCTAACACAAAACTATCTACCAATTCTCGTTCTAATATATATGTCAATGAAACTTAGAATTATGAGAACAAATGAATGCAATTAAGACTAGATAATGTACAAATCAATTCGTAAATGAAAAGGCACTGCTCGTAATTGGCGCTTAAGTTTTTGTTATACCTATTTTCGATAAATGCTACCAGCATATAATTGTTTCACACCAAATCTTTCTGTTATATTATGCGAGAACTAGTATTGTTCACAATAGCAAAATGTATTGGTAATCAGGAGAATACATGTAACGAAACTCAAAGTTGACTGCCATGGAAAAAGTATTCATATCTAAGTCGATAATAATTTTTAAGAATCTTTTGGACCAAGATAGAAAAATGACGTCGCTAGGAGTAGATTTCATTTTCTGAAGAGGAACTAGGTGATCAATGGATTGTAAATACTAATACCTTATACATAAGTAATACGAAAATTAAAAAATTATAATAATTATTCCCTAACATTCATAATATTACTATGGTCGAAATATAAAAAATGCAATATTATCCACCAACTTGTTTTAAATCTATAGATGACTTGTATTTTTGTGGAACATTATTTTCAATTATTTCCGGCCATTTGAACAGCGGTACTCGCCGATAAAGTCGCCAAGCGGCGCTATTTTCCGGATTGATTTATTTATATTGAGATTTCAAAGTGGAAGGATATTTAATCAAAATGAAAAAAAGCTTACATCATTCTTCTGATATGATGAAATAGTGGAACGAAATTAGATTTTTATCTCAATTTGTACTAATTGATCATAAATAAATATACTGATTATTTGAAATTGACCTATTATTTGGCTGTAATTACTGTAATAATAACTATAAAGGATTGTGAGTTTGTATCTTCATTTCGAAAAAATGGCCGAACAGATTTGGATTGAACTTGACAGCTAGATAATTTATTACCTTGGTAAACTCAAAGGTTACTGTTTATTCTGAAAAAATATTTAATTAGTGTTGGATTAACAAGAAATGAATCATCGGCCGTATTTTATGGAATATTATTTTGTGATAAAAAGTATGCTTTTTTCATTCTGAGTAATAAACGACGAGGGGAAAAAAAATTCAACAGATCCGTTGAGTCGTTTTTGTGTGATGTTTCATTAGTGTTCCTTTCGTTATCTTAACACTCATACTAATATAAATGAAAAAATAACTTGCTGATATGCTTTCACGTCAACAGTTGAACGGATTTTAATGAAACTAGGTAGTAGGAAACGGTGAACTTCAGGGACGGAAGTGAGTTTCTCTTTATCCAAATTCCAGATTTAAGGGTGCGTAGTAGAGGTTAAATGTTTGTATGGTAATCCTTTGAGTTTTAAAAACTTGAAGCATAGAAATTAGTATTCGAAATCTATATGAGGATGTTAAATAGGAGTTGAAAATTATGGGATTTCCAACAGTTTGAAGTTAGAGACAAGAATGATTGTGTTTAATATCTCAAAGAATTTTGCGAAATGCGTGCTGAATAGAAGATAATGTTAAAGTTGAATACATGAAAAATTCTATTTCGTTTCGCAATCACGAGGAAAAAAATTGGTATTTTAGCATTTCTCTTGAAATCACCAGTAAGGAAGCAAATAAATGAAACGCGTTCATATTGGGGATCAACTTACATAATATTCAAACTAAAATTGTAAATGTAAAAGATATGTTCACCGAACGAATTTCATAAAATATTTTCCGCATAAATATCAGGTATGTTATGAATGCGTCACGATGTTTGACGTCGTTACGACCGAGCGGAGCAGCGAGTTTGGGGATTAATGTGTTGGTATATAATAAATGTATATATATGGTTCTGAAAATATCTATAACTATAATGGACTATTCAGATTTCATCTGTTTCAATATCATTTCTGCTTTTTCAGACAAGGGCATAAGAAAGAATAGAAGTGAAATATCTAAAATTATTCCTTCTGCGACGCTTGTCGTGTCGAGTATAGATGTGTATTCTGGAAATAATAATCAATAATCCAAAGATCATGGATTTATCCTTGTTGGGGACCTTTTCCTCATATCCACTCAATAAACTTGCGCTAACGAGGCCCCCAATAGTACAATTAACGAAGATTCGTATATCGTTTTAGACATCCAAACGCAATTGAACCTATACTCCATACGTTGTAAGGTAGTTCTTTGTTTGTATAGATGGGCAATTCAATCTAAAGACAGGAAACAAAGAATGCTGCAGATACGAGAAGAAGAGACAAACATAGCAATCAGATATAAAAACGTTCCAGATAAAGCCTATGTCGGTAAATTTATTAAAGTGAATACCTTCGGCAATGCCTCTTGCGTTCAGTCCGCACATGAAAACTTGAAACAAGGAAAACTATAAAACTATTTAATAATTTTGTACTTAATTTTTCCAACTAAGTCTAAAACTGATGTTCAGAAGAGGGTCCACAGTAGCGTCACGCTCGGGGAATGTGCAGTTTCACGAGCTATGCGCATTGGAAAATCGGCTCTCTACTGCATCAATTGTTGAGATGAACGCAATATGTGGATAATTCACGCGCAGTGGCGAACTGCATCCTGCCCAAATTATTTCACACTATAATTCCTACCCCTTGAATGAAGCTCATAGTTGGTGTTCCTGAGTATAGTATTCTTGACTCAGATTACATCCAGCAACCAAGCATGCCTCCTACAAGTGCCACAATTGTAGTGAAGCAATTTTGGAAAAGAGAATCTCAAAATAAACTGGAGATCACATTGGTTATACTAAAACGTCTTATTCTATTGAGGGTCAAAACAAGGTTAGGGAAAGCTCAGTATAAAGCACGGATATACATTCAAAATACACCAAATCTCCTATGATCGCTCGAGAATTGTACGCTCAGGAAATTGAGTAGAAATGGGTGAAGTATACTTGATCTTCTACAGTACAACTTCTCTAATCCGAACACACTCTAATCCGCACATCCAGTAATCCGAACAACGAAACTTCTATAATCCGTACAATTTATTTTTTACCTCTATAATCCGAACGCCGTCAATAACTTCATCGATTGAAAGTGTCCGAACTTGCAATATCTTGTCTGAATACTCGCTTCACTTGTGCAGATTACATTCTCTTTTCACATTCAGCGCCTGATATTCGTACTAATAATGTCGCGTAGACATAAAACGTTAAAATTGCAGCTAAAATGCGAAATTTTGAAAAAATTAGGTAATGGAAAACGTGTTTCTGAATTGGCCAGAATACACTTAATTGGAAAATCTACAGTATAGTATATCTAAGAAGAATGGAAAATCAATTGAGAATTTTATATCTTCTTCTGATTCTGGTCCTGGGAAGCGAAAATCCGAATGTTGAAAATGCTCTATACTTGATTCTTGTAAGAACGATCTTGACATAGACCTTTATCAGGTGTTCTCATATGTGAGGGGCAAGATTTTTTTACACCAGTAAAACAGATAGAGATAATTTCAAGGCAAGTCAAGGTTGAAAAAATTCAAAAGAAGACATGGAATTCGACAACATACCATATCAGGAGAGAAATTGTCCCCAGACGTTAGTGCGGTAGAACCATTCCAAAATTAATTTCTTCAGAAAATACGAGAGATGGATCTAGAGCCAGATCAAGTTTACGACGCAGATGATAGACAGGTCGGAAAATGTGTAAGGACCGTATTACATTCATGCCATGCTCTAATGCATCAGTATCTCATAAAATGTAATTGTTGGTCACCAGAAAAGCCAACAAACCCCGAGCATTCAACAACGGCTCAAATTTTCCTGTTTATTATAAAGGACAAAGAAGGGGTGGGTAACTAGAGAACATTTTTATGAATGGTTCCCCAAATAATTTATTCCTGATGTTGAAAATAAAATGAACGAGTTGAAATTGCCACAAAAAGCTCTGCTTTTATTAGATAATGCTCCTGGACATCCAAGAGAAGAGGAATTGATCAGTGAGGACCGACATATTCAGGTCATGTTTCTACCCCCTAATTGTACCATTATTCCATTATTACAAGCAATGGACCAACATGTAATAAAGAATGTGAAATTGCATTATCGAAATTCTTTGCTTGTGAATATCGTGGGACAAGAAGACAATAACATTTCGCAGTTACTGAAGTAATTAGACCTGGAACATGTGGTGTTTTCTCTTGAAAAATCATGGAAGAATTTATGGCCCACAAAAGATGATGATTATGTCGCAGGTAACCCATTGCCTCTTTCACGGTTGAGAGAAAATATTTTGCTAGAGAAAGAAGAGAAATATCGCGATCTACGCATGATGAGAGATGCGCTAACAAATGTATCTGGTCAAGAATTAACAACTGAAGACATTGAAGGATGGGTCGTAGGAGATCATGAGAATTATCTCTCTGAAGCTGAAATAATCAAGAACATAGAAAGTGACGAGGATACAGAAAAACATGAAGAAAGCGATGTCACCATGAATTCAGTGAAACATAAAGAAGCTCTCCTGTGTTTCAACAAATGTTTAGAATGGTGCACAGAAAATGATATCCTTAGCACCAAATATTTTTTTTGAATAAAATGAGAGAAGAAGTTGCAAATTCTCTTCTTCGTTCGTTAAAACAGAAAACGATCCAGGACTTCTGCAGAACCTAAAAAATGATCTAAGAACTGTATCACTTCCTTAAGAATATGTAGTTATATTTTCATGTTTTTCTGCGAATCAAAATAATTTCGAGTTTTTCAATGAAGATTTCACGTTTCCAATAAATGAACATCAGTCTAGGGAACACTTACCAATATCTTTAAAATATAAATTTGATGATTCGAATTTATAGAAATCTTTCGGTTTTTGTTAGGATGTATTGTATATAATGTATTCTCAAGAAAACAAAATAATATTTGACTTCTCCAAAGCACCTATTATAGAAAGAAATTTGAAATTTGAAAATGACGAAATTCTTTTAAACACAAAAAAAAATCCTGAACTAATATTTTCAAAACGATATGGAAGCACTCATATTTTTCAGTACCCAGAAGGTCCACCTCTGTTAGTAATGACACTTTGGCATCGTCGCGACATGCTCAATATTAAATTGTCTATTACATTTTGCCCTAAGTCATTCCAAGCCCCCTGAACTGCTGATCGAAGCTCCTGTTCATGATGGAAGACGTTTTGACGCAGGAGATTTCTTTTTAGGGTGTCCCACACATGCTCGTTAGGATTCAGATCTGGGGAGCAGGATGGCCGCAGTAGAAGATCGATTTCATTCTCTTTAAGAACGTTCAAGACAACTCTTGCACGATGAGGAGGGGAACTATCTTGTTGGAAGAGTGGATTTTGACCTATTGTTTGGAGATACGGTATCACTACAGGTAAAACTATCTCATTCGCGTAAGAATTTCCCGCGAGGTTGTTTTGTATGAAAACTAGGTCAGTTTTTCCACCAAGGGGTATACCTCCCCAAAACATCACCGATCCGCCTCCCTGTCTAACAACTTCTCGAGCATGCTAATAACTAAATCTAGATTCATCACTGAAGAGAACTGTGGCCCACCTCTCTTGATCCCAGTTAACGTGTTCTTGGCACCAAGCTAAACGAGCAGCGCGGTTTCCATGGGTCAGTTATGGAACTCTTAAAGGACATCTGGAGTGAAGTTGACCTTTGTTGTATATTTTATATTGAGTAGTGTATGTTGTTTGCCGTCTAAAAGAAGTTATAATATCTTTGTCATTATGCGCATGATGGAAATTGCACATGTCTTAGATCCTCCTAATCATTATCGTACAAGCCACGATCATCAATTAAAAAGTAAGTTCAATAAGTTGTAGTCATTCCATATATTATCCCAATTGTCTGACCGCTCCAAAAGTCAGAAATATAAAATAGAATATATTTATAACATGGTGTCAGGTGTGGGGTGTTCGTGAAATATAAATACAGAAGATATCAAATTAAAAATATTGTTATCTGTTCAGAAGAAACACATTTTCACGTTCACAAAATGTCCGACGATGGTGAAGCGAGAGTCGACCATGTGCCGCATTTAAAACTGATCAACGAATTGATTATTTCATCTAGTGAAAATAATGCATCGAATTGGAAAGAATGGTGGGAAAATTTTGAAATATATCTAATAGCAACAGGATTGATTGATTCCTCAGATTGTCGAAAAATTGCAGTAATGTTACATTCAATTGGTTCAAAAGGTAGGCAAATTTACAACTCATTCAACTTGAAAATCACAAACACAACACTAGAAGATATTATAACCAAATTCGATAAGTACTTTGAACCTCAAAAAATCTCACGATGTTATGTCATACTTTTTCACTAGAACACAAAAAGTTAATGAAAGTATAGAAAATTTCATAACTGATCTCGAAAACTTAAGCATGAAATGCGAATTTAAGGACCTTCGAGAATCTCTAGTCAGAGATATATTCATTGCAAACATGAATTCCCATCTGATGAATATTCGCCAACGTCTACTTCAAGAAGTCGATATTTCTCTACAAAAACCGTCGAATTAGCCAAGTCTGTAGTTATGGCTCAGCAAAATTCAGATAAAATCCAGAAGGAGCATGTAGGAAGTTCTGATCAAGTCTTATACATCAATAAAAGAAGTTCTACATCAGGCTACAATAAATTTGGACAATCAAGATCCAGAAGTTTCAGTCAGTCATCCAATGGGTCCAGACGTGAATACCAAAATAGAAGACCATCGCCAAGTGACAACATTATATGTGGAAAATGTGGACAACAGCATAGATACAAGTGTCCAGCTTTAAATGTCAAATGCAGGTTATGTAAAAAACAAGGTCATTTTGCAAAATTATGTTTTAAAAATACAAAGTCAGTCAAAACTTTAGAATCAGAAGATAATTCAACTTCTAATTTAGTCTTTCCTTTTGTCGGTATGATAGAAGATACTATTATAAATAAGGAAAAAGATTCTTGGTCTTTGAATATTTTCGTCAATAATTTCATAATTAAGTCTATTCTTGATTCAGGTGCTGATGTTAAAGTCATGTCATTTCAAACCTTCAGTAAATTAAATTTACCAGATTCAGTCATTGATAAATGTCAATTTTCAATTAATAGCTTCGGAGGAAATCAAATACCAGTAATTGGAAAATGTGATCTCAAATGTTTTTCAATAATACATATGAAATGATTACATTTATAATAGTCGATATATCTTGTCAAACTGTCTTGGGTCTACCAACATGTAAAAAATTGGTATTTTAAAAAGATTTTTAATATCACAAATAATAATAATGATTGTAATAAAATTCTCAACGAATTTCAGGATGTCTTTCAAGGTCTTGGATGTTTACCGCCAATCTGCCATATCAAGTTACGTCCAGACGCTGTTCCTCATGTCGATCCACCTAGAAAAGTACCATTTGCTCTACATGATAAACTTCGAAAGGAATTAGAAAGAATGGAGAGCATGGATGTCATATCTAAGGTATCAAAACCTACGTCTTGGGTCAATTCTATAGTCATAACGGTCAAAAGTCAGGTCAATTAAGAATATGCCTAGATCCAAGAAATTTAAATAAAAATATTATGAGAGAATATTTTCCTCTAAAAACTTCGATGAAGTCAGGTCAAAATTAGTCAATGCTGCATATTTTTCGCATTTGGATGCATTCTCCGGATTTTGGATGCTGAAATTAGATGATGAAAGCTCAGATCTATGCACATTCCAAACACCCTTCGGTAGATACAAATTCAATCGTTTACCATTTGGTATATGCTCATCATCTGAAAAATTTGTTCAAGTCATGAATGATTTATTTGGTGATATTGAGGGTGTACTGATTTTTGTGGATGAATTTTTAGTATATGGTGCTACTTTAGAGATACATAATAATCGTCTTAGAAAAGTTCTACAAAGAGCTAGAGAACTCAATCTTAAATTTAATAGAGAAAAAGTAAAATAGCTGTCACTGAAGTACGTTTTTAGGTCATATATTCAGTAAAGATGGTATTAAAGTCGATGATGAAAAAATTGAAGCTATTAAACATTTACCTTCTCCTTCTAATACTAAAGAACTTCAACGATTTTTAGGAATGATTAACTTTTAGGCCCTTTTATCAATAATCTGTCGCAAAAACAGAAATTCTTCGAAATTTATTGAAATCTAATAGTCACTGGATCTGGGATGAAAATTGTGAAAAGGCATTCTCCAATTTGAAAGAAGTTATAACGAAGTCTCCAGTATTAACACATTATAATCCTAATTTACCTTTAATTTTATCTGTTGATAGTTCACAATCCGCTATCGGAGCAGTCATAATGCAAAATAATCGTCCTATTGCCTATAGTTCAAAAACTTTAACTTCCTCACAAAAGAACTACGCACAAATTGAGAAAGAATTATTTGCCATTCAATTTGGTTGTGTTAAATTTCACCAGTATATATTTGGCCAGAAAGTCATAGTCCATACAGATCATAAGCCATTGATATATATTTTCAAAAAGCTCTTTTCAATATTCCTGCTAGATTACAACGTATGATGTTAGCTTTACAATCTTATGATCTAGATGTTATTTATGTACCAGGGAAACAAATGTATATCCCTGATACATTGTCTAGAGCAGCATTACAGGATAATTTTATTCCAAATTATGAGTCTGATATGCCATATCATATTAATATGATTTATTCAAATATAGCAATAACTGAGAATTATCATAATAAAATAAGTCAAAGTACTGAGTCAGATGAAACTTCAAAAATTCTCAAAAATACTATTACGAAGGATGGCCTGATTCCAAAAATAAAACTAATGTGCTTGCAAAACCTTTTGGAATTTTCAAAATGAAATACATGTCATGAAAATTTACTTTTCAAAGGAACTAAATTGATTGTCCCGGTAATAATGCAAAATGAAATGCTTCAAAAAATTCATGAAGGTCATCAGGGCCACAGCAAATGTCTAAATTTGGCTAGGGAATCTTTTATTGGCCTAATATGTCGTCTCAATTGAAAAATCTCATTGATCAATGCTCAGTATGTGCAAAATTTAGATCTTCTAATCAAGCAGAGCCTCTACAAAGTTATAGCATAACTTATTTTCCGTGGGAACGAGTTGGGTTGGATTTCCTCGATTTCGATAATAAAATTTATTTATTAGTCACAGATTATTATTCCAAATATATTGAAATAGCTTTAATGGACCATGGTTACTCAGCTCAAAAGTCATTATCAGTCTTAAGTCAATATTTGCACGTCATGGAATACCAATGCAGCTAGTTTCAGATGGAGGTCCACCTTTTAATTCACTCGAATTCAAATCTTTTTGTTTGATTGGGATATTGAACATATTTTTCAAGTCCCTATCATCCCCAATCAAATGGTCAGTCTGAAAGTTCAGTCAAAATAATTAAACAAATTCTTAGAAAGTCCAAAGAATCTAAAACTGATCCATATTTAGCTTTGTTACACTACAGATCTACTCCTAAATCGAATTTACCTTCACCTTCTCAACTACTAATGTCGCGAAATATAAGAAATAATCTACCAATTTTAACGAAAAATTAATACCAAAAGTAGTTAAGTTCAAAACATATAAAGACAAAATCATACAATCGCAAAATAGTCAAAAATATTACTATGATAAAAATAAAAATCGTTACCTCTTCTCTATCCAAATGACCATGTATATTTTAAGAAAAATAACAAGTCTGATTGGTCTCCAGCTACAGTCAAAGAGAGACTAAAACTCAGAGATCCTAGATACGAATGGAATAAATTATCGTAGAAATAGAATACATTTGAAATTCAGATCGAATGATAGTTGCCATAGATATGATGTCCATCCTCAAAATTCAACTGAAAATGTATTGAACTCTGAAGAAAATAACGAAGGTATATATAAAACTAGATATGGCAGGGCAGTGAAACCTCCTGATCGACTCAATATTCAGGAAAGTAAAATGTAATTGTACAAATTAATTGAAATTGTAAATAGCTAGATATAAAACTTAGAATTAAGGATCTAAAATAAAATAAAATAAATAAAAAAGGAGATAGAATATAGAATAAGTAGAAATAGAATAATAGAAAGTTTAAAATGCACATATATAAAAAAAAACATTTAAATAAAATGACAGACATTTAATTGTAATATCTTACACTTAAGAAAAGGGATGTTGTATATTTTATATTGAGTAGTGTATGTTGTTTGCCGTCTAAAAGAAGTTATAATATCTTTGTCATTATGCGCATGATGGAAATTGCACATGTCTTAGATCCTCCTAATCATTATCGTACAAGCCACGATCATCAATTAAAAAGTAAGTTCAATAAGTTGTAGTCATTCCATATATTATCCCAATTGTCTGACCGCTCCAAAAGTCAGAAATATAAAATAGAATATATTTATAACAACCTTCATGCAGTCAATTTCTCACAGTTTGGTCGGAAATTTGTACATTATAAACTCGTGATAGCTCTTGAGTTAATTGAGATGCTGTGGTAGTACGATCTCTTCTGGCTTGTAAGACCAAAAATCGGTCTTGGGCGACTGTAGTATTCCTGAAACGACCTGTATGGCGTTCTTCTACGCTACCTGTTTCATTGAAACGCGACCATAAACGGTTTATGACACTTGGGCTACTTCCCAGAACCCTGGATACTTCCCGTTGTGAGCTCCCAGCTTGAAGCATGCCAACGGCTCGTAAAATCTCTTCTCTAATCAAATTTCGTCTTTCCATGGTCGAATCACAAAACTTGAATCTTTTATTTGTGCTTACAACAGAAACAAAGTGCCAACTAACTGATTTCAAACACTGAATACATGAAATGATTATAAAGCAGCGTCGCATCTGCTACATTTTTATTAGTTTTTTATAAAAAAAAACTGAAATCTGTTGCGGTACTCTACATAATTTGGTGAGAAATTGATGCAGGTGTTCATTTCTTTTAAAAAAATCATCCATATTGATCGTTCTGGATACGATATATCGATATTCAGAAGTGTTCCCTAGACTATTTTGAGGAGCTTATTTCACGTTTTCGGTTGATATCTCACGTTTTTCATTAAATATTTCATGTTTTTCAGCCCTGTAGTTTATTTACTATTTCATTTCAATCACCTTGTTGATCCGAATATTGCAGTATTCCGAACAAGCACTTGTCCCACATTATTCGGATTAGAGAGGTTGTACTGTATATTATTCAAGAATACAGTTGAAAACAAACCTGAAAAAACCTGTCTTTTCTGTCCCTAATACATCAGTAACAAGCCGGCTCGGTGGCGTATGGGATATGATACTCGTCTCCTACGCAGAGTTACCTGGGCTCAATCCCCACAAAGTCGTTGCGATTTTTCGGATTCTGGGAATCGCTTGGATGTCCATCTTTCGGAGGAGATGTAAAGCTGTCGGTCCTGTCTAACAGAGATGTGTTGGACATTAAAGATCCCTTCCCTCGACACGAGAGGAGTTCGGCAAAATTCCCGGGTTAGTGAGGTGGCAGAATTCCCCGGCGTGTCATTAGCCGAAAGGCAGAAACAGAGCACGTTAAAGGAAAAACAAGCAAACAAACATCAGTAACAGATAGTCTGTGAGTGGTTTGCGAACAAAAAGTGCTATCAAAATAATTATATTTACGCTTCATCCCAATCACATTTTTGCTTGCCGGTGGGAAAGTATTCTGAGAATTGACAGAAACACGAGGACATGGTGTAAATAATGAATACCATTTCAGGCAGTTGAGCTGATCATCGAAGAACTTCGATCATGAGCTCCGCTTAACTACTCCAGATTTAATGGGAATTAAGAAATCTAAAATATTAACACCTCAAAAAAGCACTTATAAATATCAATAAATTGTATTTCACCTGTAAGAATCTTTTTTGTTGACAAATAAAAATAAAGTATCTGAAAGGGGAAGAAAATGTATTTAATGTCTTCAGACCAATTATGAATGATGAAGAAAACATTAAATGACGATATCTTTTGCAAAAGAAAAGAATACTTTGTCGAAATGATAATGAAACAGTTTATCATTTTCAGTATTTCAAAGATTCATCATACATTACTGATTATGATTTTGTCAATGTCCATGTGCATATTCCAGATAAATAATCGGTGAAAGGTCAGCACAACTAATTTTAAGCTCTTTGAAATGCCAAGCAATAAACAGAAGGTTCTTGTTGGAAGAAGTTTTGCCTTTGAAAGTTAATTTTTAGGATGTCGCACACATGCGCAATGGCATTCAGGTCTAGTCACCAGGATGGTCAGGGAAGAACATTGGCTAATGCACTTCAGATTACTCTCACGCATTGAGTTGTAGCCGTCCTTGTATAAAGGGTGAATTCGAACCAATCGTTAGTTGAATATGCGTGTAAATTATATCTTATTTTATTCATTATTTCAAATGGACACGCTTAAAATTAAGGCCACTGGTATTCAAATATTTAGAACTTCAACAAATTTTACTAAATGAAACCCGTTCCATCACACTGTAGCTTCTTCAGATCTCCTAAACAGTCATGTCTTGTACTGTTTTTCAATAGAAAATCGCTGTCGAAGTTACCTTGGTCACTGCTTTTGTTGAAATTAAATAACCTTTGTTTGTTAAAATACAACTAGGTTCCTATGATAACGATATTGAAGTGAAGACAAATCGCGGATTTTTTTCACTATATTTAGTAACGATTTTAATTTTGAAGTGAATAATGTAGATATTGCTATCATCCATAAAAAAAGTGTTCCAACGAAAATTACTCTACTCAGAAGAAGGCAGTGTCAGCGCTAATCGCTGAAGTTGACATATGTTTCAAGTGGGATCATTATTCATGCCAACTGTGAGCTTATTAGATCAAACCCAACCGTTAACATCACCTGATCGAAATGATCTTATGGAATTAGGGTCGAGTGCCATATCGTTAGAAATGTCTGTCGATCATCAATATGAATCAATAATTTTTTCGACTTGAAATTTTGGTTCCAATTACGAAACGATATTATCATATAATAAATTTCAATAGCAAAGAGTATCATTGAAAATATCTCTTCATGCTCTAATCGTATTTGGTCAACACTTTGTGTTAGGGGGTCTACACATGTTGTTCCAATCGAGGTATTCATTCCATTAGGTTCCTGGGTATGTCATGTCGATTGATTTAGATTCATTTGACGGTATTCTACAATTTTCATTAATACTGAAATTAAAAACTGCAGGGAGATGGTAAAGAAAGATATGAATTAGAAGAAAATTCACCTTTCATTAAAAAATCATTGTAATCAGCACACCGATTATTGACACGTTATACGGTTTTTTTTACTTGGGCAAAATTTCTATTATTCTCATAATACAATAATCAATTTCTTGTTTTAATTAAAACTGCTTCACAGTTATTCGATACTTACATGAGAAACTCGAAAAGGGTGTACTCAATTTAGAGAAAAGTAGAAATTATGTCACTTTAGTTTCAAAATTACGACATCGCAGAACAAGCAGGAAAGATATTTAACACAAATCGTCCAAAGAAAAAAATGAATCACCAGTGAAAAACCAAAAACATGAAGTAGCACGTTCTGTGAGGAATAAATTCACTGAAATTACAGTATTGGGTGCTCTATTAATGAGCAACTCTCACTCTATTAGGAAATTATCCTACTAAACTTATGTATCAAAATTCAACAGTCCGCAGATTGTTGTAGCATCACAAATTCCATCCCCACGAAATAATATTTTTTAGATTAGATATTATTATTTGAGTGAGGGCTGCCTAGCAGCCCGGCTACTGTGACCCAGTGGTCTATTGTGGCACACTCTGTCTTAAATATCATCCACGAGCTCCATCCTTCTCGTAAAGGATACGAGTTTCGTGAGTGAGAGCTTGATGAGCTCAGTCAGTTTCAGTTTGCAAGATCTAAGTTTTTCCATCCTGACCCTGTCCCCAGCTGGGCATTCGCACATAACATGTTCCATTGATTCTATATTTTCTTCACATAGCCTACATGAAGGATCCTCAATCAATCCTAATTTATTTAGGTGTTTCCTGGGGCGACAGTGCCCCATTAGTATGACAGTTAAAACTCTCAGTTCCAACCTAGAGAGTTTAAGTCAGGCCTTGGTTTTTGCAGTTGACGGTCCACTGATGGCACGTCGACCGTGTCTGAGACCTGGGAGGCCCTAGTGATCAGGAACTCATATTGGACGGAGCCTGCTCCGCTCTCTGAGTTTGGCAAGGGTGGATCGACATTCCTGCACCATCGTGATGTACAGGTATCGGATGCCAATGCTTTCAGTGCAGCTTGATTATTGGTGAGGATTTTAATTAACCCATTTGGTAATCCCCCTGCAAGCAAGAGGTTAGCCAGTGGTCAATGGCGACTATTTCTGCTTGAAAGACTGTCGCATGCCCACCAAGACAGATCGACTGTTCCTTGGCGGAACCTCGACAGTAGATACCAGCTCCAACACCTTCTTCAGTTTTTGAGCCATCCGTGTACCAACAGGGACCCTCAAGTGGACGGTTCTTGGAGCTGATCCATTCCTGTCTATCGGGAATGATGATCTGGAATGACCTCTCCATGCTGGTTTTAGGTGCTTCTATGTCCGACCTCATACCTAGCACTTCATTGTCCTCGATTTCAGACTGTAAGGCGCTAGGCACAAAGCCGTGTGTTAACAAATATACTCCTCTTCCTGGTAAATGGCACCATAAGAGTTTTGTAGGGATTTATGAAAAATTTATTTCCTTCACACCACCCGTGAATTGCAGACATAGCCTCGTGAAGTCTGTCGGAAACATCGCTATCACCTCCGACAGCCAGAATGACTATATCATCAGCGTTTGCTTGTACGTAACATCCTGGGCGCCAATGATTGCCAGAAGTTCATCAATAAGCAGGGACCACAACAGTAGGGATAGAACTCCTCCCTGTGGGCAGCCCCTGCCAGCCACAAAAGTGACTTCTTCCCTTTCAGTGTTGATCACAGTGGCTCTCGCAGCTCCACACAGCGAGCCAGTAGGGGCCACATTAAACGCACCTTCAATGTCCATGAAGGCTACAGCTGCAGTCTCCTTGAGTTCCAGAGACTGTGTGATCCTTCCGTCTAAGTTGTTAAGTGCCAGATCAGTTGATTTACCGTTGTGATAGGCGTATTGATGTTCACTCACAGGCCTCAGCGATGACACCTTGGTCCTGATGTATCCATCTAACACATTTTCCAGGGTTTTCAAAACAAAAGACGTAAGACTAATCGGTCTAAACAACTTGGGTTGTGAGCTCGAGTTATCCACCTTAGAGATGTAAACAACCCTGACTCTTCGCCAGCAGGCCGAGGCAACATAGCCTAGCAGTAGCTAGGCTATACTTGCAATGCACCACAAAAGCCAAAGGGACCAAGTACTGAGGCTGAGGCACTTCATACAATGCAAATTTAAGGTGAAGACCTTACTTAAACACTTACTTTGAAATAGGATATGATTCCACAATGTTCCTCATATGAATTTCGGCTAGCAAAATTTAACAAAAGTTTATTATTTTCTGAAATAGTGAGAGTATTATTAGGAGTGAATTTCGAATACCTTGTTTCAAAATAATTTTTTCAACTGAAAACTCTATGAAATGGATGTTAGTTGAAATTAATTAAACCCGTATTTCATACTCGTTCCGAAATCGCTTTCCTAATGATTGTTATTCAGGTTACACGTCCGTCAGCCATGAACACTAAAACGCAGAAACCCCTATAACAGCCATGATCCATATCACGTCGTATCCACCAGTAAGTCATAGTTGAGCGAAAATTCGGTGCTTTCAGGTTACTTCAATGTTTAGGTCATGTTCAATTTTCAATATTTCACCGTAACTATGAATTACAGGACTAATTTTAAAATTCCTAGATGTAGATTTGCGAGCAGATTGTATTTCTCGAGGGAAATTTTACGTGACTTGTTCGCGTGTAAATTTGCACATCAGCTCGCTGATATTAATGCCGCCACAACAGTTAAAAATTGTTTCGAAAAGAAATTCTTTACCTGGAAATATCTTCACATATTTATTATATATGATGTCCTAGAATATGATAGCAATATCCTGTAGTCTGATAGAACTTGTTGAAATAATGCCATAACTTTATATGAAATTTCTTTCTCTAATCCAACTCTGCTTCTGAGATATTCATCTGCATAGTTGAAGAAAAGGTAATGATTTCCAGACGTTAAAAAATGTTCCGTTCAACAGAAATAGATAAAATTTTGGAAGTTTTAGTGATGAATTAAATTACATAAGCCAGTATTTTCAAGTTTTTTAGTTCCACTTCCCAACCTGACACTAACTATCCTGTAACTTTGATGGGGTGGAATTTTCACAAATATGATTGAATTTTCAATATTCTATTAATTTGCACCAAGATTGTAGATGTCAAAAAAATAGATCAATTTTGATTTAAACGGAGATATCATAAACAAACTGCCTAAACAAAGTTTATTTGCGAAAGTAGAAATCTCTATGGTTAGTTCATCTTTTGACAGCGCATAAACTTCGGACTTTTATTTATCTCTTACATTGAGTTGGAATGGAAACAATACAACTAAAAAACCTTTTTCGACTGAGCCTACAGGCAAAAATAGATTTAGTTTTCCAGTTTGACGAATCAGCAAAACAATATAGACATTTGAAAATTATTCAACTTTTCTGGTCTGGAGAAAAAGAAAAAGAAACTTCTTAAACACAGTTCTTCTATAATAATATTCCTAAGGATAATATGAAATCTGCATAGGCGTATCTTGATTATCACTAGAGATATGGCGATAAGAAAATTTTCAACACGTCCGTCATGATTCGAAAGTTGAAGGTTGTATCAAAAAAATTGTTCAAACGAAAGTATTTGACAATAATAGACCAGAGGATAATATGAAAACTGCATAGGTCTATCTTGGTTATTACCGGAGATATGGAGATTTGAAAATTTTAACTCCACGTCTAATCTACTTTGGAAGTAACAATGAAAAATCTCACTGAACGAAAGTCTTCGATATTAATTTAATAATATGTCCCAGGATCATTTATAAACTATATCTTGGTTATTACTGGAGATATGGCAATTTAATAATTTTATTCACTCCTTACCGATTATAAAGGTGAGTCAAGTATCAAAATATTATTCAAACTAAGGTTAATAATTATAACATGCCAAGGTAATATGCAAATAATTAAGATTTACTTTCGTTATTACCGGATATATGGCGACTTGTAAATTTCAACTCTTCCTTCCCCATTAAGTAAAGGGTCATATCAAAAATCTTCTTGAATAAAAGTCTTTGATAATAATATGCATAAGGATACTATGTAAGGTGCATATACAGGGTGCTTCAACGAAAACTAAACAGAGGCTATATCTACCAAGATATTCATTTCTGATCAAAACGCAAAAACATATCAATTTTTGTTTCAATGGGGAAATCTTTTGCGGTACAAAACTTGCCTGAAATATCAACCCCCTAAGCGGGGGTTGCAATCCTTGAACATTTTGAATAGAGAAGATGGGTCGAGTGATGACTCGAAAGAAAGGTGGTATCTTTGTCTATATTGCCTTGAACGAATTTCTATTTTTAATTGAAAACTGTAAAAGATACAGGGTGAGCAAATGAAAGATAGGGAAGACTATTTCCCTGAGACTTTTCAAGTTTCAGAGAGGTAAAATGGAACAGATCCATACTGATCAATGACAGTCATCATCAAGTATCATCCTCATCTCGAAAGAAAGATATTATTTTTGTCTGCATCATCGTGAACGAATTTTCATTTTTGATTGAAAAGTGTAGAAGATACAGAGTGAGCTACTGAAAAATAGAGGAGACTATCTATCGCCCTGAGGTATCACTGGATCGAATATTACCCCTTGAAATTCGAGATTAGGGAGATAACGGAAGATGACAGCTTTTGATCTAAAATGAATCTATTCCAGTTCTTCGCACTAATACTTCAATAGTCTTGGGGGATAGTCTTCTCTATTTTTCAGTGGCTCACTCTGTATCTACAGTTTTCAATCAAAAATGAAAATTCTTTCACGAGAATGCAGACGAAGATAATACCTTTCTTTCGAGTTATCACTTGACCCATCTACCCATTTCCAAATTTTCAAGGGTTGTCACCCCTGCTCCAGGGGTTAAAATTCGAGATGAGTATGGTACTTGATGATGACTGCCATGTATCAGCATGGATCTGTTCCATTTTACCTCACTGAAACTTGAATAGTCTCAGGGAAATAGTCTTCCCCATCTTTCAGTTGCTCACCCTGTATCTTTTACACTTTTCAATTAAACATAGAAATTGGTTCAAGGCAATGTAGACAAAGATACCACCTTTCTTTTGAGTCATTACTCGACCCATCTTGCCTATTTAAAATGTTCAAGGATTGCAACCCCGGCTTAGGGGGTTGATATTTTAGGCAAGTTTCGTACCCCATAAGATATCCCCTTGAAACAAAAATCAACTGGTGTTTGTGTTTTGATCAAAAATGAATATCTTGGTAGATATAGCCTCTGTTTAGTTTTCGTTGAAGCACCCTGTATGTATCTTAGGTGTTGTCGAACATATAGCTAATTAAAAATTTTCTGCTCTTCCTCCTTCCCCCCTTTGGGACGAATACGCCCAATACCAATCCTCATCGAGATTTTGGCATCTCAAATGACACTATGACGTTTCGTCACGATCAGATCCTAACTACGGTGGTTATCGTGAATGCAACATTGAAACATGTTCATATATACTGTCTGGCGGTCATGATCTGTGGAGAAAACTCGAGATCTTCTGCAAGTTAATAGGGACGGCTCCAATAGGTAGTATTCCTCACCAAATCTATCAAAATGGAATACAATGTCGAAGGATTTGCAGTAAAAATGCAGATATGCATTTAATGCTGAGGCTAGCATCTGGTACTGCCTACCGTGCTAGAAGACTATTCAGCCCGATTTCTTAAGAAAAAATATTTTTTCTGGTTTTCTATAACCTTTTAGTTACTCGTTTTAAAAACACACGTACTGTTGTTCAAGAAGAAAATCTTGGAACAACGGTTGCTGAGAAGGATGTTGAGAGCGATTGAAGACTATCAACTGAATTAAATTAACGCCAATTTACGGTCCAAGAAATACAGAGAAATCCTTACTTATTCCTACTACTGTGAAAAGTTCAAATGTTGCAATGAAAAAATTTTCTTCCGTGCGTATTCAGAAATATTGCTTATTTTCAATCAGTTCTTAATTTCGGTCTTGCCTAATTTTATCTGCGGACTTCGTCTCACCTTTCACTATTTAAGTCCATTTTATTTGTGACTGGTTTATGTTCTGAATCTTCAGTAAAATAATAGCATGAGTTCGAGCAGATTCCAGGAGATTGCTATCTTATTCTGGAATACCCCCTATAGATTCTGCCAAACACCTTATCATCCTAATGTAAACATTTTCAGCTCTAAACATATACGCGTACACGGTTGGTGTCGAAAGGTGGTTTAAATTTAATTACAGCACATGTTAAAGGAAAATCCATTATTATTATTAAATTTTACCTGCGGTGATCCACAGGTAGACTATCGTTTCACGGGCCCCCCTAGTGTTAAACGTTCAATACACCATCAGATTTATGAGCCCCTTTCGTTGTGAATACCTGATTGCGCCACTAGTGTCTGAAATCCACTATTGCCAGCTGAGAAGATTTGAAATCATCATAAGATGTAATTTGAAATACTGAGAGTTTTCGATTTAACTGAAACAGCAGCCTTCATTCCGTTGTACCCAAAGCAAGACACTTTGTATTTTCAAGGAATCATTCACTTTAGTATAATAAAACTATTTTTTATGTTTTTTTTAACACATCGGGAAATAATTACTCTTCACTGGTAACAAACTTACGGTACAAAAGAACGGTCCCTCTTTTGGCCGAATCACACCAAAATCTAGAAGCCTATAGAGTAATGGAAGAACTTCTTAATGAAGTATCATACATCTATATATTGTCTCTCGGAAGAATTTTTGGTGACGTCACATTTTTGACATATACAAATTAAATCAGAATGTTAACAAATGAAACAGCTTTGACCTGATCGATACTAATTGATAAGTATAACGGGATTACTCCGGGCGTCTAGTTCAATGAAGTTGAAGTAAACAAAATAAATTAATTGTTATCAATTAGCTACTGGCCTTTAAGGATATTAAAGGTGCCACTATCTAAACTTATGTGGAGAAGGTGTGAGAATATACCTACTTAAGCTACTGTTATTCGGCGGCACCACATTGAATCATCTATGGCGGTCTAAAATATGGCATGACGTCAAGAGTTGAAAATGATAACAAGAAATTCCAGGTTCCGCCTTAGTCCTGGTATTCGATTAGTCCGGGTATTCTGCTTAATCTTGGTATTTGACTTCCTGTAATTCCAGATGGGGAATCGAGATAGCACCATTGAATGAAAATCGACCTGTTAATATCTGAATAAATCTATGAAATGAATAATTTCTTGACCTAAGATGTTTAAAGGGAAAAAGTGCCCTTTCTCAATTTGAAATGGTGGCTAGATCCATAAAAAATGTACTGTTCGAAATCTGAAAAAAATCAACGAAAAAATCCTCGACAGAGGGGTCAAATGTTCGTATGAATATTTTTGCAATGCATTCACAACCTTTTATAACGTTCTTCTGATGAGTAAAGTAGCTGCATCGAGCTAGCGCAAGTTAAAGTATTCTGGTGAACATGTTCTCTTTCAGAGAAGTTGACCTCCTGTGATTTTGTAATTATTTTGAATTTGTTTTCCAGAATATCTGCAACTTAGTTTTGCTTGATGCAGCTCCCCTACTCATTGAAGGAACCTCATACGCTCCAATTTGAGGAAGACGATATTGATCTTGAGAAAACAACTAATATAAGTTTTCAATATGTGAAGATCACCACGGTTCAGTACATCGATCAAGAAGACTCACCCGGCATATCTCTGAATTTGAATATTGGAAGCAACTTAAACTCTCGAAGTCAGATTCGGAAAAGAAAAACCTTAATTTTCCAAATAGAATTGTTACTTTCCTACATCTTACTATCAACTATTGCCAAGTCTGCGTCTGATATAGAACCTAATTTGCCAGTAGCTTAATCATTGTGGACACATAAATTCGCACAAATAACGAGAACCAACGACAATTTCGTAACATGCTAGGACAGAACCGTACATAATCCTAGACTTCACCAAATGAGTCAATTAATGACAATCTGTCGACTTTTCAATCTTAAATATCAATGCAAAATCGACCACGACATGAATGTTTAAAGCTTAGCATTCGAAAGTTATTTATTTATACCGACAGCTTTGCTGCAATACAGTTGTGTGTTGCTAATTTATTATAATGACTATAAAATTTTCAAAACAAAACATTGGAATAAGATGGGATTTCAGAATAATATTTCGAAAATTGTTAACAAGAAAAAATCGTTGATGGATATTCGAAATAATCACATGACATCTCTATTCATTATTGAGATGAAACAGATTGTTGATACAATACAGCATTTGAGGGTAAATGTTCCGTAAATATTCCGCAAATACAAAAACGTGAATATGAAATTTTAATTTATATGGGTTTAGAGAGGATACGTTCCTACGTAACAAAATAAGAAAATAATACATACAAAAATCAATTTAATTGAAGTTTTCAACCATATTGATTGAATATTACCTTTTGTGATTTTTACTTTATTGGGAATTTTTAGGAGCTCCTTCAAGTCAGACTGATACTCAGCAGTAGCATTAGCAATTTGCCTCTTGAAGATAAAATTTCGTTTCATGGACGGATCAATTCGCATAGAGAAATCACTAAGCTCATTCGACATTCTTAAACTTTCACTAAGATTTTTCAGTGCTTGTTGAATCCTGGTCTCCAAAAGGCTGTGAATTTAACATTTCCTCCAAGTCAGTTTCAGTCAAATCTTCATCTTGTGATTCAACCTACTCTTGAATGTCACTTGATTCTATCTGCTCGAACCCATCTCGTTCCATTCCATTTTCAATTTCGGCAATGTTTGCAGTTAAAGTTTGAATTTGGAAAGGTTCTCAGTCTTTTTCCGCAGCCACATTTTCTCCCAGACGATTTCAATGTTTATGAGTTCAGTTCTTCCACTGTTGTTCTTGCACTATCCGCTATGTCAAAGGTCGAAGGTTCGTCTAATGCTCAAACTTGAACTGCTGGTGATCTACCTCAATATTTTTAGAGTACTTACGATCGACTCTGAGAGGCTGCAAGTATGCGTGATGCAAGGTTGTCGTACATACATGATACACCCTATCTACCTGCCTACCTACGTAGGGTGTACTGTAGCATATATAATGAATGAATGAATTATTCATTCAGTACGTAAGGCTACAAAAGTGTGAATGTACACGTCAAGTAATAAATAACAAATAAATAAAAGAAAAACATACAAAAATACAAATAATAGGATCAAGAGGAAGATTATCAAATCAAACTGTCTTCCAGAAATTCTGCTACAGTGTAATAACTCTTTAAAATCAGTAGCTTTTTTCCTGAATGGCTCATATGCCAGAACTTTGTACCTCACTGGCAATTTGTTAAAGAGTTTTGAACCCACATAAAGTGGTGCCTTTACGAATCACCTCGGGTAACTCGTTGACGAACAATAGAAAAATGAGTGGCCCCAGCACAGATCCCTGAGGAACGCCTCTGCCCACTTCATAACTCACAGAATGTGAACTGTCCACCTTAACGTAAGATGACCTAATACTCGAAAAAGATCTAAGCCAGTCCTGCATAACACCCCTGAATTCCAATGCATAACATTTATTCAGTATAAAGATGAAAAACAAAACCTCGAATGCAATTGAGAGATCGAAAAAAAATTTCTGCTACTACTAGACCCTGATCCAGATTATTGTAGATAAATTACATGAATTTAAGAGTTGCTGCTTCGGATGATCTACCAGCTAAAAACAACATTTCGTCTCAAAAGACTCTTTCCATCCCTTTTGATAGTGATTAAGATCGAAACAGGCCTGTAGTTCATCATATCGGTCCTATCTCCCTTCTTGTAAATAGGTACAACAGCAGCCATCTTAAGCAGGGATGGAAAAACCCCCGTTGACGCAGATAAATTGATTAGAAAAGCAATCGGCCCAGCTATGACTTCTCCTAAAGCTTTTAATATCCTCGAATTGATCCCGTCGGGACCGGCGCTTTTAGTGTTTTTCAAATTTCGGAGAACAAATTTGACATATTTGTCGTCAAAAGGACTGAAGGAAGAGGTCTTTTCAAAACTTGGTCGAGATGTGCTGCTTTTGGGCCTATCATTGCCGAAATGTTCTCGAAGTTTGCACTCAGTCTTTCTCGAAAAGAAATCCGCGAAGAGATCAACTTTCTCACTGGGGTTGTTGATCGTATTCCCTTCTTCGACATTTTTTTATACTCTGTGTCCTACTGTACCAAAGTACAGCCAACCATCCTCTCTTCCGATTTAGTTCTGTTCCCAGATGTAGCAATCACGTTGTTATAGAACTCTCTCTTCTTAAGATTAGTAAAATTTCTATGTCTCTTTTTCTCTTCCTTATAACTCTCCAAGAAATTGATGTCTCCTGTCAATTTACACAACATAAAAAGATTT
This sequence comes from Cryptolaemus montrouzieri, assembly GCA_013387265.2. Lineage (NCBI taxonomy): Eukaryota > Metazoa > Arthropoda > Insecta > Coleoptera > Coccinellidae > Cryptolaemus > Cryptolaemus montrouzieri. Next base: position 86,104,171 of record JABFTP020000185.1, read on the forward strand.
CTCAAATTGTTACCACTCCTTAAAACCTCTTCTTTATTACTTATTAATCAATTCTCCTATGTGAATTGCGTTTTATGCGAAAAGTGGGACAAAAAAGATCTAAAGCTTCTCTCAAGCAATCAACGAACAAGGAAAATCCCGCATCAGCATATTTACAAGAAGATAGATCGGCCCAGTCAAGTTGTGATAAATGCACCATTTCTAAATTTTGATCTGAAAATTTTCTCAGACTAACCAACAAATCTTCATTATTTTTCTTTTCATACATCAATTCAATTCTGAAAGTACACACCATTGTAAGGTAATCATCCATGTGCGCCTGAACCACACTGGTTACATAATCTTTTATTTCATGGCTGACCAGAATATAGACAAAGTTTGTCGATGACAAACTACCTAACGAATTCATAGCAATCCTCGTGGGGTTGCATGGAGACATTTTTCAAATTATATCTCGTCTAACAAAATGTCGTCTATGAGGAAAATCCACGAGAAAATTTATATTAAAGTTTCCGCACACATAGATGTGACTACTCAAAGTAAAATAAAATTCAATTGCTTCACCTAATTTCTGATAGAAAAACTCAACAGAACCACAAGGTGGCCTACAAATACTCAATATACAATATTTAGAAGTTTGATGCCACAACATTCAAATTCCATTTCTACAGAGAACAGGTCACTGAAACGCGAAACATTTTTTACTTTGAGATCATCATTTTCCGCACTAATATTAGCGAACCACCATGTTTACGATTTTCTCTTGAGATCCCCAATGCTCAGATAAACAAAGCACGAGTGGATTCTCAGTTTCCGTAAAAACTCGGAGTCGGTCAATTTTGTTTATAACCGATTGGACATTCAATTGTTCTAATTTGATATCGTCCTGTCTCGTTATCCTGCATGCGTCGGATCTATTCTCCCCTGAAAAACAGTACTGTCGGTTTCAATCTGTCTTCGATGAAAACACAGCCGTACACAGATGCCTTCTGGCTGGAAGGATGAAGAAAGGATTTTAGTTTCATCCTGTTTATTAAGTGTTATTCTAAAGCAAGCGTATATTTTCGAATTTCTGGTTTCAAGTTTTTCAACCATTGAAGGTTTGATATAGTCCTAAATGTGATTAGTTTCCGTATCAGGATCAAAACGGTAACCATGAATGGTTGTTGTTTTAGGAATTGGTTTTAAGGGCAGCACCTCCTCGTTCGTTCGTGTTTTGTTACTCACTGTAATCGGATTACGTTTACTATTTTTACGAACTACACTCGCGTAGGTACTATTACTAGTCTCCGCTTTATTAATTTTACTAAGTTTAGTTGGATGTTTTTGCACATTGAAATTAGCAAAATCAATACCATCAGTCAGTTGACGTTTTTTTTACATTATTTACCACGTTCAGATCATTCGTCGAGTTAGAGTGACAAATCAACTGACTGTTGGATTTCATATGATGTCACTCACCTCACTTGCGTTGCGTCGGTATGGCTCCATCTTTGTCAATCGTTACATGCTAAACTTTTATGAAACATTTTTGCTCATTAACCCGGTCTTCCAATTGATTGACTATTTTGTGGAGTTTCTTGTTCATCACATTTTTGTCACTTTCTTCTGGACCTTCTTGTTTACTATCACTAACCTCACTTACTTCATCCAGATTTGCGAAGTGAATTTTTCACATGTCTCTAATTTTTCCAAAAGTAACACCACTCATATTTGCAATGGACTGATCACTGATATCAAATCGTCTTTAGTCATACGTTTCAGTTGGATATTCAGCCACACTATTTCAAGGACGACTTCCCCTTCAGCCATCTTGAATAATATGACGTTTGTAGGCGATACGTTTCTACATGACAAAATAAATAAATAATATATACAAGAATCAATTTAATTGATAATGATTGAATATTACTTTTTATGATTTTAACTTGATTGGGAGTTTTTAAAAGCTCCTTCAAGTCAGAACGATATTCAGCAATGGAATAAGCAATTTGCCTTTTGAAAATGAAACTTCGTTTCATAGACGGATCAATTTGCATAAGGAAATCACTAAACTCATTCGACATTCTTAAACTTTCACTAAGATGTTTCAGTGCTTGTTGAATCCTCGTCTCCAATAGGCTGCGAATTTATTATTTCCTCTAATTCAGTTTCAGTCAAATCTTCATCTTGCGATTCAAGCAACTCCTGAATGTCACTTGATTCTATCTGTTGGAACCCATCTCGTTCCATTCCATTTGCAATTTCGGCAATGTTTGCAGTTAGCGTTTGAATTTGGAAAGGCCCTCACGAATTCCTCAGCCAGAATAGGCCACATATTTTCCCAGACGATTTCAATGTTTATGAGTTCAGCTCTTCCACTGATGTTTTTGCACATTTCGCTATGTCAAGGGTTGAAGGTTCGTCTAATGCAGGGGTGCTCAAATTTGAACTGCTGGTGATCTACCTCAAAATTTTTAGACTACTTACGATCGACTCTGAGAGGCTGCAAGTATGTGTGATGTAGGGTTGTCGTGCATACACGATACACCCTACCTACCTGCCTACCTAGGTAGGTTGTACCGTAGCATATATAGAAATAAGCTTTCCGCACAATATACATTATTTTAGTCAAGGTTTGAGTTCGGTTCAGTTTGCTTCTTCTCTATAATATCAATGAAAAGCTTATTCATTCATATTCGAGTTTATTGGTTGTTACAAAATAAAAGAGTTACATATGCTGTTGAACTTAACTAATAAGTGACTTTGGATGTTGAAGCGTGGCACTGCATGTCCTCAGCATACTTTACATAAGATGGTACGTAACCACTGAGTGCTAATCGCAAGCATGATGACATATGATCGTTATATGACAGTTAGTCGATTGCGATATTTTGACATAATTATCTCCATTTCAGAAAATGCAGACTCGTACAAGTAAGTTGACCCAAACATTGCCGTCAGTTGAAGGGCGATTTGCCTTAGATTTGGATGTTTATCTTCAGATATAAAACATCAGAAATTTGTATCAGATGCTAAAGCTTTGAGATGTTTATCTGATATAATCTACACCAACTCATTTTCAACAGAACATGAGTTCATATTAAACTGACTTCCTATTTCAGTAGCTGATTCCTCAATGTTTTTACATGAAAAAGGATAACTCATAAATGATTCTATATTTGCCAATTCACTGCAATCATAAAAACGCATTTTGAATTGTCCCAAAATATTCGATAATTCAGCCTCATACGTATCATAATTCAACTCAGGAATCCTTGCTTTCAAAGACGGAAAATGTGTCAGATCCTTTCATTTCAATTGCAATTTACTTTTTAATGCCTTTTCTGCGCTAATCATCTCAATAATAGCTTTTCCTTCATCTTGAAGCTTCAAGTTAATGGGAATTAAGTGCATTATAATGTCAGTTAAAAATGCTTAATCAGTCGGCCATTTTTCGTTTTTCAACATCTGAGTGTCATCACCTCTTCCGTCTAGAAAAGCTGTTATTTCGGGCAATAATTCTTGAAACCTTTTTTAGGAATTTTTCACTCAACCACCTGACATCCGAGTGAAGAACTAAATCGGTGTGTTCAGCTGACTCCCTATCTTCCAACTACAACTTAAAGAGCCTCCGATGGAAGCTACGTGCACGGCTGGAATTCACAGTTTGTGTTGAAATGCCCATGATTTACTCAGTGTATAAAACTTTTGAACACAAAAGTTGTTGATGTATAATGCGATGAAATGAAAAAAAAAAGAAGGGAAATCTTCATTAGCTCGACACAATACCACAAACCCTCTTCAATAAATGCTTCCTTCACAACCGATCCATCTTCGAATGGTTTCTGGTGTTTCGCCAATATATGGGATATATTAAATGACGTGATCGTAGCAGATTTTGATTGTTTGGCTGGTCTTATGAACATGGTTTGTTCTTTTCTCAAACAAGATATCAAATCACGTACTTTTCCGTTTTCTTAATTCACTCTGTGGCGAAAAATCCTTTCAATATTTTTTATGAATCGTTTTTGATGCCTCTCTAAGTTACCACGCTTAGGTATTGTAACTGACGCACGACAAATAAGACACATGCACTTACCCTTCACCATACAAAAAAAATTCTTTCTTCCAATAGTATTCAAAATGATACGTTTTAGATCTCTACGCTGCACAAATTGTTCTATTTAATAATAAGTTTTTTATCGACGTAGTATTGGCTACAAGTTACAATTCAGAATGACTCCAATTCCTGCAGGCGCAACATTTATATCGGCGTGAACTAAAGTCTTCAGTGCTTCCGTCAAATGCGCCGCCCGAAATTTGTAGAAAAGCCGCAAGAATAAAAACTGCGGCTTTCTCTGACAAGTACAGCGCGTTCCTTTGATAAAGCCGCCTTTTGCCGCTAGCAGAGTGTTATTTTATTACGTAATGAATTTTTGTAGTTTACTTACCTACTTATTAATGATTTTTTTGTTCTCGAGACCAACTCGAAAAGCACTCGCGATCGATCATTTGAGCACTCCTGGTCTAATGTAATGAAGCTTAAAGGCCTTAATCCTTGGTCCATAGATAATAATGTCACTTTTACATTTGGATGTATAGTTTCGAGTTCGCTAGGATGACCTGGTGCATTGTCCAAAACTAGTAGCTTTAAATCTTTTTTTTTATAATAATATTAATGTGTTTCAACTTATGAAACAGAACAATTCCGTAACTTGTCACAAAAAATAGCACCCGTAACGCACGCTTTCTTACTAGCAAACCAAAACACTGCGAGGTCGTTCTTGTTTTGATTTTTTGAAGTACGAGGATTTAACAATTTGTAGAGCATCAGTGGTTCAATGATACATTAGAACATAGCAGCAGTGTAACTTTACCCTTTGCTACCTCCAATCCAGGGTCAGAATTTCTGCTTTTGGAAATGAATGTTCTATTTGGCATTCTCTTCCAAAATAGTGCAGTTTTGTCCGCCTTAAATACTTGCTCACGTTCTGTATCCTCCAGCATCTACTAGATTTACAAATTCCACAACTATCACTAGGTTCTTTGAAACCTTTCAAGACGTAAAGACGCCTTCGCCTTCTCCCGAATAATTGGACCAGTCACGGGTAATGTTTTGTGGTTGCGGTCTTCGATCCAGAATGACAACGCCACCTCCTTTTTTTCTATTGCTGGATCTTTTAACTATCGACTATCATGAAGAAGCGAATCCAAAACCAAACAAACTCGTTATGAGAAGGGTATACACGCAACAGAATATTCAACGCTTTGTTGAATATTCATATTCATATTGTTTGTTAGTATCTAATGAGAGTTGGATGGATGTTGACCAACAAGAGAACGTAGAGAATAATTCCTTGTCTTTTGGCCTGTTTGATAGATTGTTTGATAAGGCTTTTCCTCTGGAGAGCCACAATTTCAATTCAAAGAAACGAAACACGAATAAACCATGGGTTACAGAGGATATTATAGAGGAAGGTAAACTACTCAGAGAAATCCATAAAATTACTAAACATTACAACAATGTAGCTGAATTCTAGAATGAACTCAAAAAAGAAACATGGTGTGAATATTGACAGAGCAAGAAAAACCTACTATAATAATCTTGTTCTCAACTCGGAAGATAAAACGAGGACAGTGTGGCAGAGAATTAACTCTAATACGGCAAAAACAGTCAGGAAGGAAATCCCAGATGTGGTTCACAGTCCGGACGGAATCCGTCATTCGAATTCGTCTGACAAGGCGAATGCGTTCAACAGATATTTCATTGATTCACCCAAAACACTCGTCAACCAACACCAGTCAACAAAAATACCAGAGGACATCGGTAGGAATGAAAGTTCAATGTACTTAGCGCCAGCTACATCAGAAGATATATATAAAATACTCCAGTCTATACCCAACAAACGCTCAGTGTGATTCAACGAATCACTAGTTTTATTGTGAAGCATGTTGCAAACTTCATAGTGAATCCCCTAACGCATTTAGTCAATTTGCCTTCCGATCACGGATACTTTCCAAAAGAATTAAAAACCGCCTTAATAGTCCCGATATTTAACGAGGGGGATCCCTCATATATGGCGAACTATAGACCAGTAGGTCTCGTTTCAGTATTTTCCAAGGTGCTTGTAAAGTGTTTCCTGAGCAGACTCACCTCTTTTCCCGACAAATTTCTACTTCTTTCGGAAAATCAGTTCGGATTCAGGGCCCGTTAATCAACGCAAGACGCAATTCCTCGTCTCTACGATAACGTTTTGAGCCATTTTGAGGGAACAAGTCCTATTTGGGTATATACTTTGATTTGAGCCGTGCGTTCGACACAATAAATCTCACTCGTCTTCTTCGAAAGTTGGAGCTCTATGGTGTTCGCGGTGTTGCTCTGAGCTGGCTAAAATCATGTCTCCTCCATAGATCACAAATGGTACGATTGACCACTAATGGCCAAATGACTTTGTCAGATAGGGTAACGCAGGGCTCTTGATTACCGCAGGGCAGCACGTTATGTCCAATGATTTTTGTCGTTTTCATAAACGATGTGATTGTTTTCCTTGATGATTGCGGCTCAAGGACAGTTTTATATGCTGATGACACTTCCGCATTGGTATCTGATGAAGACCCTGATGTGATGAAGGTCCAAGTTAACAGGTGCTTCAATGAAATGTCCCTTCGGTGCAAAAATAACGACCTAGCTCTCAATGAGAACAAGACTGACATGATTGTTTTTCTTCCAACTGGAGTCAAGCCAGTTTTCACCCCAACTATTCGTTACCACTGTTGAACATTCGTTGTCTGTTAAGTTGTTAGGAGTTACATTAGATAGTCATTTGTCATGGAAAGACGCAAATTTGTAACTCGCTAGCGCAAAAGAACTTTGCTTTATATCAATAGGGAAAGTGTCGATCTCCATGTTTCGAAGCCTTTCTATCTTTCTACTGTTCAGAGCACTATTAACTATGGGATCATGTGTTGGGGTAACAGCACAGATGTGGACAGGGTTTCCAAATGCAAAAATGAATCATAAGATCTATATTCGGTTAGTCCAGACTCACATTTTGCCGTGCATTCCTCAAAAACAATTTTTGATGCTGCCTTCCTTGTATCTTTATAACTGCTGCGTGCATTTAAAACGGAATCTTTTCTCCTACAGGGCGTGCGGTAATGTCAACATACTCGACTCGATCATTCTCGGATCTATATGTTCCATTTACTAAGGTATCACAAGTACGAAGCGTGCGAACGCGTTGCCTAAACATATAAGAGAGTTATAAATGGATTAGTTTTGAATCTTGAGATTATTATGGGCTACACCCACAAATGGTGAATGAGATGTTCCCTGTTGAAAAACATCGGAGCATTAGTTAAGTTCTTAGATAAGGTTAGGACTGCTCCCCCTTAGGGCTTTATTCCCATGGTATATGATAATAAGGCAAGGGCTACACCTCGTAGAGATTCATGCCCAAAAGGTGTATGAGATATTCCCCGTTGAAAAACAGAGGAGAATTAGTTAAGTTCTCAGATTGAAGTGAATTTTGACATATAAGAGTTGAGTACGTTTGATGAAATATTTTCCTCCGGTTTTTCTCTTTACTTTGTTACAGATTTTTCCTGTCGCAAACCCAATTCCTTTTCACCCTTGTCTTCGTGAAGGAGTCCTGGAAATCATGGAGTGCAAGATGAAAATGAGAGGATGAAGCTGCTAAACAGAAAAATTTTTGGTACTTTTTTTGTGCACACGGCACTAACACAACATAAACAGACAAGCTATCACTAGTGCAATAGCGACAGGAAACGAGTTTTTTCCACAGGTTTTTTCACTTGTTTATTGAATCATAAGCAAGATAGTATGGTTCCCCTGTAACATTTCCTGTGCTGAAACTTTAGGAGCAATTGTAGGAGGCATGATGAGAGTTTAGATGCCTGATTAAGGAACGGACATGGTCTGTTTTTTTCCGCTGGTACTCTATTTATTCGCTCGTTTTTTTTGTGTTGTTCTGACTCACACCAAAATTATAGAAATAAGCATTTATTGTAAATAAAATTACTCGAATTTTTGTCCATTTTGATTGTGGCAACGTTTCGACAATTAAAAAGGAGGAACAATGAACAAATGAGACGAAACCCTCAACCTATCAAAGGCTTGGAAATTTATTTTACCACCTAGGAAACCGGCATCATCAACAGATAAAAATGAAAGCATCCCCACCACCAGGTCCACCGACGCCCACAATACCACAATGAGGACAAAAGGAGAACCATCGACAAACCACTATCAGTTATGCTCGAGACTACCGAACGCCTGAAGATGACAAGGACAACTTGTCGAAACGTCGCCACAATCAAAATGGACCACGTAATAAAACCCGTAACACATCAAATTATATATATATATATATATATATATATATATATATATATATATATATATATATATATATATATATATATATATATATATATATATATATATATATATATATAAAGAGATATTGAAAACTTGAAATGTTTTAAATTGCATGCCAAGAGTTTTTTCTTCAAAGATCGTTTGATTCTATTTGTTTGGGTTTTCTGGAAATTTTCGATCGTTTCGCGTTTTACATTCTGTATATGTTTTTTGTGAAATTTTTGACACTTCCCCATACGATTAGTCAGTGGAAATGAATATTTTCATTTCATTTATTTATTTATCAAGATCGATTTTCGCTGGCGGTGAAGCTGAAGCTACAAACGACCTCAATTCATCATAAGATTCTTTTATCGGTCGTACAGTTGATTCTTCAACATTGAATGACCGTGATATGAATGAAAAGGATCAATTATTTCTATTTTCACTCTAAGCGATAACACGGATTTTTTTCGTATCGAAACTCACGTTTCAACTTTTTTAGGCAACATTATACCTTCTGTTATCAAAAGTCATTGTAACGTCTTCAAAGTAGGCCCCTTCCGAAATAATTCTTATACGCCAACGAATAACCGGATCGGTGGTGTGAAGGTTATGTCACTCGATCTCTGCGCAGAGTTATCTGGCTTCAGTCCCCACAAAGTCGCTGCGATTTTTCGGATTCTGGTAATCGCTTGAGCGACAATCTTGCGGAGGAGATGTATAGCCTTCGGTCTTGCCTAACAGAGTGTTGGACATAAAAGATCCCTTCCCTCGACACGAGTGGGGTTCGGCAAAATTCCCGGATTAATGAGGTGACAATTTCCTGGCGTGTAATTAGCCGAAAAGCAGAAATCGAGCACGTTGAAAGATCAAAAAAATCTAATTATCAAAACATTTTTCTATCGATTCGAAACGGGTACCTCGTTCGACAAATTTGCTCTTTCAAACGCTGCATACAGCTCAAGTGATATTCTTTGCTTATTGTCTGACCTTCCGGCGAGAATTCGGAGTGCACAATACCGTGTTTATGAAAGAACACAATCAACTTTTGATCGAATTTGACGTGGTTTTGTCGGTTTCGATTCAGTTGAAAGGCGCCGGAGCTTGTTGACTAGTTTGCATGTCAAAACCATAAACTTATGTCTCATCACCAGTTATCATGCGTTTTATCAACGTGGGGTCGAAATTGACTCGTTCTAGCATGTCATTAGCGACTTTTTTTGAAGAAAATTCAGGTTTTGGAATTAGTCAAGCGGCAAAGCGTTCATGTCCAACCAATCGTTTAAAATGGTACGAATTGATTCGTGAGACACAGAAAGTTATTTCTATTGAATCTCTTCAAAGAGCAATCTCTTCCTTAATTTTATTGGATATACCTGTCATCAATAACCACTTAAGAAGGAGCAACCCAATAAGCTTTCAAATACTTAAGAACATTCGTATTTATATTCTCATTCTTATTTTCTGTACATTCATTCGTCTGAAGAAGCTACGGTGTAGTGAAACGCGTTACGAATCACAATTATCGAGTAAAATTCCTAAAAACACACCACTTGTTTTCATTATTGATAATGGAATTCTACCAAGTAAAAGCCTCCCAAATTTAAATGTTGAAGGAAGCTGATACCGGCTTTTTAGCTCTGAGATATTTCAAAATACTACTAAGATGTGCAGTTCATACTCAGAATATATGGTTGAAATCAATGTGCTTGAAAAAGATTGACTCCCAGTTACATATGGTTAAGGACACATAACAACAGTGGACCAGCAAGGAGAGCAATCGAGAAAGGTCAACGCATATGGATCAAAGAGGATATGAAGATCCAGTACAACAGGAGGGACGTTGCCTACAAATGTTTGACGGTAATCCATAGAGGCTTATTGTTTAGATTGCAACCTGTTGAGTTTGATATTTGAGACTCTAAATCCAGATACGATGTCAAAATTTTAATTAATAAAAAGTTTCAGCAACAACAGAAAAGTTAAATTCACTTAAATTCAAAATTTCCCCATCCAAACCTTCAACTGATGAATTTTCAGACCATAAATTTTTTGACAGATTCACTAATTTAACTGATACCGATTTTACACAACCACAAAAAGATCTATTAGAAAAAGGATTCAAACATAATTTACAGCCAAAGAATACTAAAACTAATTTTGAACAGTTAGGCATAGACTCCGAAATCATTCTTAAAAACTCCAAAGATAATATTTTAGCAAAACATCAAACAGCAAAAATCATCTAAGAAGACTTTTCGAAATTATCACCTCATTGCAATTCCGATTATAAGATAATAAAACAATTCGTGAAAATAGTACCAGGATTTAGTATTCACTAAAGCAGATAAAGGTAACACCGTCATCGCGATTAGTAAAACCGATTATATTTCAAAAACTTAAGAATTCTTAACAGCCGGAAACTATATAACATCAACTAAGGATCCTACCGTTAAATTTCAGAAAGAGGTTAAAAACGTAATTTCGACTGCAAAATCATTCATTACAGACCACGAAAAATATAAATTCATTAACTCCAATCCACAATACCCCGAATTGAATTCGTTGATAAACTTTATAAACCTAATTACCCTATTAGACCTGTTGTTTCTTATGTAACGGCACCATCTTTCGAACTTTCAAAATTCCTTAACGACTTGCTATTAAAACATTGCAATTTTAAATCTAGATTTTCGGTTAAAAATTCATACGAACTAATTGCCAATATCAAAGATACCATTATACCACCTACTTTCAAACTCATTTGTTAAGAATCTATTTCCCAACATTCCTCCTAAAGATACGTACTACTTAGTTGAAGAATTATTAGAAAGAATCATGTCAATACGATCATTGAATCAGATATTCTTTCATTATTACAAATTTGTTTAGATCATAATTATTTCCATTTCAATAACAAATATTATACTAGTGAAGACGGCTTGATTATGGGCAATCCGTTAAGTCCTTTGTTAGATAGACAGTTAATCATTTTCGAAAATCATATAAATTCATTACATCCAACAATTGGATTCACAACCGAAATAGAAAGCAATAATTCAATAAATTTCTTAGACGTAACTATTTCGAATGAAAATGGAAAACATGTTTTCGCAATTTACCATAAGCCATCACATACAGAAATTATAATACATAACTCGTCGTGTCATCCATAGCAACATAAAATGTCAGCATTCAACAGCTTCATTCATAGATTGATTAACATCCTGTTATCACCAGAAAATTTCAACGAAGAATTAAATTAAAACAAATGGCTGAAAATAATGGTTACAATCCCAAACTAATGAATAATATCTCAAATAAAAAGCAAAGTAGAATCGCATTGAGTGAAGCTTACCCTGTAGATGAATTAAAACAATAATTCAACACCTTAACCTACGTTGGCATTACAAGTGAGAAACTGAAATCATTCTTGAGTAGCAATAGTTTCAACATAGCTTTCCAAACTTATAATAGTTTAGGCAGATATATAAAAATAATAAAACCAAATCAGATAAAAACAATAAATCAACAACAATAAACAAGTTAATTTGAATTGCAATGATAATTTCTATATTGGTAGAACACATTGAAATTTTAATATTAGAATATCGGAATATGAACGCAGTTTTTCGAATAAAAATTCAGATTCAAATTACGCGAATCATTTCCTAGAAAATAGTCACTCTTTCGAACCACAGTTTGAAATTTTGCATACAGATAATAAATATTGGAAGGTTGATCTTTGGGAAACTTTAGAAATCAACAAACACTCAGGTATACTCATCAATGAACAAGTCGATTCAAGCCCTTCTCCTCCATTGAATCCCTTCAGGGAGCAATCTATTCCTTAATTTTATTGGATATACCTGTCATCAATAACCAGTTAAGAGGAGCAACCCAATAAGCTTTTAATTACTTAAGAACATTTGTATTTATATTCTCATTCTCATTTTCTGTAAATTTATTCGCCTGAAGAAGCTACGGTGTAGTGAAACGCGTTACGAATCACAATCATTAAGTAAAATTCCTAAAAACATATTACTTGTTTCTATTATTGATAATGGAATTCTACCAAGTAAAAGCCTCCCAAATTCAAATGAGAAAATTTATTGCCTATCTCCTCAAACTTAAATGATGATTTTCAATTTCCAGTGTAAGGTAAATCGTTCACCACTTCTCAGCTGCTATTGAATGCACGGTACAACTTATGTGTATGTGTTTTTGATAAAATCGATTCACCGTAAGTCTTCTGTACTATTTCCACCGATTCGGCACACAATATTCAATTTGAAATACAAGATTTGAGACAAATTTCTTGTTCGATATCTTTATCGATTGTAAAAATCGCAAAACACACCTTAGAGAACTAACAAAATTGAGCACTGTGAATGAACTAAATGACGAATCGCGTTGAAACTCCGCGTCAGTATAAAACAGTTGAGCTAAATTAGCAACAACAAAAACTTTGATAATCGTTTCAAGCATATTTTTTAAATGATCAATTCCCGGTACTTCTTTCACCCAACTTTGTCAGGAGGGCAAGGGTAGAGACGTATTACTCGATCAAAATTTTTGTTACTAATGGAAAATGGAAAACCGACCGCGGCGAAGACGCCGAACCAATTCAGTGACCGATCGTTTGAAAACATACTGTGGGCGTAGTAGTAAAAATGTCTATTTCAGATTTTCATTAATGCATTTTACGACACGTTCATAAAGGATACCGAGTCCTATTTATTAATACATGTTTGTACCAGTGTACCATTTAGATCAGCTAATAAAGAATTCAGTCGCATTCTTTTATCCGCGAATAGGGAGCTATCACTGTACACTGTATTAGACTTTTATTCGCTGGAATGCAATCTTAAATGTCAATCTCTGAAATAGTAGTTCTTCACAATTTCTTTTATGGGTCATTTTTCGTGTAACACTGGGCAATTTCTGGCTTAAGTGTACTCGGGATGTAGGGCCTTAGATGCCCATCTCGATCGAGATTTAACTTAACCGTGTTCTCTATGAAGTGTTTTCCCCATTCACAGTTATTTTAAATGCTAATATTGTGACCGTCTTCAGCTGATGTATTTCCCTCAGTTCAAATGCGAGATCGTGGTACTTTGATATTTTCTCTGAATAGGCTTCAGCGATATCATCATCTGAGGGCACTGTGACGTCGAGAAGTAATGCTGTTTATTTCATTTTGTCGAAAATCGCTTTATCAGGTCTGTTATGGTTCACTGTCCTATCCATCAGAAGAGTTGTGTCCCAGTACAATCTATACCTCATGTTCTCAAGTATACTCATCGGCTGTTGTTTGTAGTGTTTTATTCTCCTCTGTAATATCTAGCCCTTTACTTAGGACTTTTTCTCGATGATCCACACTTGCCATCGCATTATGTTGATCCAAGAAGTCTTTCGGTGCAAAAATTGAGTAGCTCGATGTTATAATGTTGTATCGATTCTAACGCTTTAGAGCACTTCCGACTCTGATCTGACTGGATGATTTTACGTGTAATATGCTTGAGGTTCACTCTCGTAAGCACCACCTGATCCTGCACAGAATGCAATCTCCCCTCGGTTTTCGGGCTCTTCAGACCATTGGTTAACCTCCCATGGAGTGCTTAGTGGGTAGTTTACACTTTCCAGTCGTAGAGCTGATAGATCTTCATCTGCTGCTATTAGTGCCGAGTTTTTTGAGAGGAAGTATTTACGTAGGCTGATGTTTTGCTTTGAATGAGTTGCTTGGAGACTGATGAGGCCACCTTCCGCCTTCGTGCCTTGGAAGGTATAATCTATTCACAGAAGAGTGGGGGTGTTGTATCCCATACTTGGTCAGCAGAGTTCTCACTTTTGTGTTCATTGCTCGTGGGTCCGTGGTAAACCAACGTAGAACACCAAACGTGTATGCCATAGCCAAAACCGCACAGAAATTGATAGATTGGAATAGTGCCTTCGAATTAAGTTGTGCCTGAAGTAGTTTATTTACCCTGTGGAGGAGTTAATTGACGAAAATCTCCTTGGTCGCTGCCAAATTTACCTCTAGTGCTTGCCGTATGCCTAGGTTTTTGTAAGTATGCTCTGGTTGGAGAGATGGTATATGGGTTCAGTTGATCAGCTCAATTCCTGATTGTTCCCCAACCAGTTTCCCTCCATTGATAACTGCACATTTTTCAATCCTCATTCGCATGTAAATGGAAGCACTAAATGTTGCAACAGTCTTCAGCTGTCTCTTCATCTGGCAAGAGTTTGATGTGTATAGTTTAAGATCGTCCATATAAAACTGGTTACTAGTCCTTGCAGTAGTGTCACTGTTTATGATATATGTGTTCTTGCTGTTTTTGAGGAGAGTACTGAGGGGGTTGAGTACCAAACAAAACCAGAGCGGGCTTAAGGTATCACCCTGGAATATTTCCCTTTTGATTGCAACCTCACCTGTTCTAACTTCTCCGCTTTGAATTATTATTCTGAGGGTAGTCAGCCATGAGTTCATCAAAGATATATATGCCTGCGTTTGTTCTCAAACTTGTGATATTCTATCAATATGTGACTCGCGTCCAAATTTAGCTGGCAAAATTCACACTTATGCTTCTCTTTTTGGTGATCAGATAAAGATCAGTCAAGTTAGTATGGCCGATTCTTAGCCTGTCGATAACGATTTGGTCTCTTCTGGTGAACTGTTTAGCGGGATTGTTATCGCTGAAACTACATCTTATTTTTCTTGAGTAAGTATTTGCCATGGAGATCCATTCTCTATTCCAAGAAAGATTCTGTTCAGCTTGTGAATTTCGAGTATACAGAAATTGATTCTGTGAGCCAAACAATTGATCTCTTATAACGGTAATGGGAGAATTATTACTATAGCCAGTACGTTTGGCCTTAAGGCAAGAAAGAGAGTCTGAATAAATATGTGCGATATGAAAGTCTTGTTCTTCAACAAGTTTTAATGCAGATTGGACAGCATAAGCTCCGGCAGACATAACACAGTAATCATCCGGTAATCTCAAACTTTGGGTGGTATTCAGTTCAGGAGTTCTTATGGCACAACCGGCCTTACCCTCTTGTTCTGAACCATCAGTATAGATTGTGGTCGAGTTACTATAGTGGTGCGATTTATTCATAAAAATACAAACGAATATTAGCTTGAAGCGCAGCTTTATAACCAACAAAATGTAAATCAAATATAGGTAAAAATGCAGTCCAGGGTGGTATCATTGAGACAATATGTTGTGAAGCATTGAATATTCCTTTGAAGTTACTAACAATTTAGCCTCAATTTTGAATTATACTCCTAAAGTAGTTATACAGGGTGTCTCATCTTAAACGAGCCACTTTATCTTTTTATCTGGTAGTGATTGGGAAAATCTGTCGAAATACGTCGACAATTTTTTGACGTATATTTGAGGCCTAAACGACACACCCCTCAGAAGGGGCGCACAAACCTCCTCAAAATTGAACAGGAATCGAGCGGTATCTTATTTGAAAACTTTTCGAAGCATATTCCCAACAGTGTACGACAAAAATAATTTTGACGAACCTTTCAACGAAATATAATTCTTATCCTACATGGGTCACGTTGAATATTTTTTTGTCTATTTCCAAGGGTGAGAAAAGGGAAACGGAATGAATTTATGTTAAAAGAGGAACCTAATTAGCTAGTTAGCTTGACTAATCAGTAAATTCACTCACTTTGTGGTTTGATATGAGCAAAGTTTGCTTTGTTAGAATGTGGTTTGAAAGCCGAAGTAAAACGATCGTTGAAAAGGTTTTATTGTTTCATCGTGTTAACAATGGAGAAATAAAACAAATTATTTCAAATATAATGCTCAAATTGTCTTATATTTACTTCCATACAATAATTTTGAATGAAAACCGTCTCTTACATATTTCAGCTTATTTGGAGTTATTTGACGACACTTATCTTCCATTTGCAGGCGAGACCATAAAAATTTCGGACGTAAAAAGCCTCCACAAATAAAAGGCTAGAGAGCACTCTATATGACCTCTCCTTCCAATCCAACGAACAGTATATTGAAAATTGTGTTACTGGCAAGCTGGTGCGGCGTAGTCAGGAGGAGCTACGTCTTTTTGGATATGCTATTGTTGTTTGAGTGGGATAGGATCATTTTCTATGTTATCAATAGATCCTTCGTATTATCCAGCATATCTAGATGAATTTGGCCGTTTAAATTACGAGAAATAAACTGAGCTCTAATTGGGTTGTCTTCCAAAACTCCTACTAGAGCTTTTAACTTTTCCGGATATTGAGTATAAATTTCTAGAAATACCTAAGAATTTATATCGCTTTAAAATCTCAGTTACAATGAATTGAAAATATACGCAAAACTCTTTCTTGCATTCGATCCAAATCGTCATTATTCAATTTATGAATTAATTCTGTATGAATGGAACTTGTAATTATTTGAAATTCTAAAACTGTAAGTTAGCTAACACCGGAAATTCGAAAATTCGTTGTTCAGATTGCGTGTATGGTATAAGTTGATAAGTTCCAATTCCGCCACTGCTGCTGCTTCGTCATTCACAATTCCTACGGACGCCTTTTATTTTATCAATGCTTGAGCCCGACTTTATAACTTTTGATCTCAATTCCTTTATGTGCTTATGGCGAACGCAATGTTCAAGATAGATTTGGATGAATATCCTTGCAACATCGGAATTGAATCCACTCTGTATGTTTCTATGTTCCGCGGTGTAGTGATTTATTTTTCTGAAGGAACTACAGGTTTTTGGTAAAATCGCGAATAAAATGAAAACGAGCCATCTTAGGTATAGGTATACCAAATATCAATCAATTCTAATTAAAAACAATCTTACTCAAATCTGATTCAATTTTTTCGAGCGAAGAAGACGTCATGAAAAAGTTTGATAATAAAAATCATGTTTCAATTGTGGTTGATTTTAGATAGAACAAACCTCTACGGAAGATGCTTGAAAAGGCAGCCCTTTGGTAAAATTAAAAGGACACCTACCGTTTGGAAAAGCAAAAATGTAGTCGATATCTGGACTATTTCCGAAACTGCTGTGTTATTTATATCAATAAATTCGATCTTTCTTTTTTATCATCGGTTCGAACAAAAAGAATTGAACTCAATTCCTAATTATTGCTTTCACCAAATCAACTGTCTAATGAAATAATGAAATTAATTAGCTAAGTGTAACCGATTCATCATATTTCTGAATTTCATATTCAATGAATGAGTAAATCGGATTGGAATTTGTGATGCTAAAATGAATCCACTTCTAATTAAATAACTTTCCTGTTTCTAATTTGCGTACATCAACTGAATGAGAATAATTCACCGAAAATCTTGAGGGTACTCTTCAAGTTCTTAGCGATTGTCGATTTTAGAATATGAACCTGATGAGTTTTGTGAATATAAGAAGCGCTATTTTGCCGTTTCGTTCATCTCCTCGTTTCGTTACCAGAAATATTTCCTGTAGCAGTAATTAAAAATTCTTTCTTTATATACATAATTCTCCAAACGAAATCTTTCTGTTGGAAATGGGAGTGTGAGTATTAATTATTTATCTCGCAATTACCTGCAGCCATTTTGTATATGCTCAAAGCGCGTAAACATTTTTCAATTTCAGTGATCTTCATATCTCGGAGTTTAATTTTTTTTCATCAAATATTCGATTTATTTGAAAAACTGAACCAGCTATCTATTAATATTCATACCTGGAAGACACAATCGTTAATCTACATACTTAATGAAATACGTACAAGTCGACAAGAATATCTGTGCAGTTGAGATTCTTATAAGATGCACGAAGAACAAAATAGATAGTAAGCGGAGGAAGTAAGATGAACAATACGTTCTGCAATGTTCCATTTGCCATTTCAAGGTACTCGATCATTTTAATTTCTATTACAAAAAAGTGAGTCACAGACCCATTACTAGTAAAACTACAGGAAATTTTCGAGGCAGGGGTTTTTCTAATTGAACCTTCATAATAAGTACTATTGTTTTCTTCTTATAATTTAAATTTTCAATGATACCTGGAATCTGTAAAATAGGTGTAACAGTCCATTTTCTCGAATTAATCATTTATATCTTTTAAACTCAGTTTTCATAATTGATAATTCAATCTCATTTCATCAAGTAAATATTCAAACAGTTTGAAATTCGAATTAGGAATCTACAGTTAACGATACCCAATGAAAATTATAGTTATATCCGTAAGGTGTCGCTGCTATTGATCTAGGTTGTTCGCCGGTTTATTGTTAAATCAGTACTTGAAAGAATATCGTTTTCTCGTTTCTGTGGGAGAACGGAAAATAGTAACTCATTCTATGTTTCGTTTCCACTTTATTGTTGTGAAAAAAACAATGTCGCTTTTTTTTTAATTTTTTTGAAAATCAATAGTTTTTTTATAGAACCGAGTCTATATAAGTTCGGAATTCATTAGATTCTTTCTCTTGTCCATTTAGAAATCTTCGGAATCATTTGTTATTTTATTGGAGCTGTGTTGTAGCGATTGGAGTGAAAAATTTGCAGAAATTGAAATTAAGTATTCATTGATTTTCTGGATAAATTCCAATCGTCTGAGGCGTTTAAGTAGGCGGTAATTTTGCCGGATTTCCTCGACAACCATTTCAATTTGCAAGTGGAGAGATTTCGAATTTTCTTTTGTAAATTAACCTAGATCGATATCTGTTATTCCACGGATTTTTTTTGTTCACCGTCAAGATATTTGAGTTTTCAACTTCATGCCAAACCTTGTTATTTTACGTCTGGGGTAACCACGTTTTTGGGGGAAAAGTCTTGCCACCTAGGGCAGTCACGTTGCGAACGATATTCAGCCAAACAAGTAACGTGTAAGCTGTACCATACAGGAATACCAGAAAACTGATGTAAAACACCAAATCGAATCATCGTGGGAATTAATCTCATTCCTAAAAGCTAAGTGTTTCTCTGAATCATCAAATTTTTCTTTACTATCTTCTTTAATTGTTGACAGAGCTCTATCATTGAGTTTCGCTCTGTTGAAAAGCTCAGATTATTTTAAATTGAGAATTTGTACTATGTAATTCGAATTCATCTCATCTGAGATATTGTTAGTGGTTAATCTTTTTCAGTGAAGTTAGTTTTTTTGTAATATTTACTTTGATTAGAGTTAGTAAATTATTAATCAGATACTGTGATTATGGATATTTATCTTGTAATGAAGCTAGTTGATTGAAGTGATGAGTATTATTCCTAAGGCTATATCTAGGACCTAGGTTCTAGACGAAGATCTCACACACTGAGATTAAGGGACTCTGATCTAGCTAGGCATAATTATTAATAGGTTGTGTCAATTGTAATTTTCTAAAACTAGCCTTTTTATAATTTAATCTCATTACACGTCATTAGTTAAGTTTCGTAGTTCCAGTAGAATGGAAATATTTCTCCAATTTTAGAAAATTAGAAACCAAACCATTACATAGGATGAAACATAGTAGTTGAAGGTTGATATTCAATAAGGTTCTGAGGTAAATGATTAGTAACTATGTTTTTCTCAAGTACCTAGTATCTTTGTGATACTTCGATGGGTTTATATAGAAGAAAACAGAAATTTTGAGAGGTACAATCGTATTGCGCTATCGTGAGGACGAATAATTCAGATTACCTCGGTTGTCAGTTTAATATTACAAAAATTCATCAAAAATATTAAAAACTCTATTTATCTAGATAATGTTTGCGAACGATTCAAAAATGAAACACAAAATGAGTTAAATAACGAAAAATCAAAAATTTTTTAAGTCAGATAGTTTTTCATTAGAACTAGAAGACTCGCTGTTGCTGTCAATATCATCTGCTTGCAAAGTAAATATGAAATTGTCGATAACGTCATCCAGCATAGGTTCTTGCTCCATAAAAGAATGTTCTATTTTCTGCGTATTGTCGCATAATGATTTCCACTCATCTGGAGAAAACGAAGAGGAATACTCACCACACAGTTTTTCCATATTTTTCATTGAGAAATCAACATTCGTGTCAGTTACATAAACTTTCATTCAATCGGGTTTAAGTCAGGATGATATGGAGAAAGTCTAAGTACATCGTGGCCCTGATCATTCAGGAGTTTGTCAATAGCATAGGTACGTTTTATATCTGGGTTTATGCAATTTGATTAGATTATAAAGTTGTGCTTTGAGCATCCCATCTGCGGATGCGAAATTTCTACGTTGCAGCTACTCTTTCATTTCTTCTTATCGGGGAGTCATGTTCGGGTGTTTTTCTGTTTGGTACATTGTGACATGGGGCGTTATCGAACACTTACACACTTTTTGGTGGTAAATTTGGAATAAGTTTTTCTCTCAACCTTTTTTCAAAGTTTGCGAAATTCATATCATCGTGATAATCACCAGTTTCACAAGTGACCAGATATAAATTTCGTACGAATCCACATTCACTACCGGCTTTCCTAATTATCAGTACTGTTGAAACAGGCTAACGTAGACTGTCGGTTGTCTCGTCACTCTAAGCCTTCTTGTGTGTATGGGGGGAAAGAATATATGTTCCGTCCATGTAAATTATTGGTCCCTTTTCTTGACGGTATCGTTTGATGCTTCTTAAATAATTCGAACGTAGTTGCTGTATTTCAGGTTTTTCCATAAGTAGCTTTTTATTCATTTTCCTCTTAATCCAACGGAACCCCATTCCTCCCAAAACTCTTCTAATGCTCTCTCGTGATTGCATATTCAATCTCATGGACGAACTTTTGATGGATTCGCTCGAATGTGCGTACGATTTTATCGACGACGTAACAATTCAGGACTACCCTACGAAAGCAGAGCTCTATCAAAGTCATCGAGATATGTTTTCTACTCTGATTATCTTCCGTTTTTATAGGGAGTTGAAAAATTGTTATTTTCGCCATCTTCTTCATCCAACTCGAAATTATCTGCACAGTTCGCAAACTTACTCCTGTTGCGACAGCTACACGTTCTTGGACATTTTTCGTAGAAATAACAGGCTCATTATGCATCGAATTTTCAAATTCGTAACGAACTCCATCGTCACCAAAACTTGGAAATATTGAAATGAAATTTGCAAGTTCGGTCCTGTTGGCTTGGTTCTTCTTCAAATGCTAATTGAGAACTGAGCTCTTTGCCACGTGACCGGCTAAGTTATGGGATAACAAGGGGAACGGCTATTTCACCCGTGCAGATTCTTTTGCGCGGACACACTGTGTATGGGCAACAAGAACCCATTAGAATTATCTGGGGAACAGCTTGCAATTGTTTTCAGAGTGATACCAATTCCGGTTATACTCGACATCGACTACAGCTTTCCTATTTCAAATGGCATGGCGTACTTATTAGTTTTCTAATTGAAGGGCATTATTTTCCAAGTATCTCTAGTTGAGATTTGTTCTATCTAAAATTAACTACCATTGAGCTCTGAGTTTTTATCAAAATTTTAAGAAATTATATTCTCGATATTCTTGGCCCAAAACAATTGACTTGATTTGGGTAAAATAAATTGTCAGAAGAACGAAAAGTTTTAATGCAACGTACCTATATTTTTTATACTTTATTAAAACCGTATTTTATATAAGTATTGATTGGTCTCAGGTCTTCTATAATTTAACGGCTCGCTTTCATTTTATTTGCAATTTCATCAATAACCTGCAGTCCCCTCAAAACTTAAATCACCAAGCCGTGGAACATAAAAAAAGACAAAGTCGATTCAATTCTGATGCCAATTTCTATGCTCCACAATGTTCTATGCGGAACTTTTTATATCTTATTGTTCGAAACGAATTGACCAGTTCGGACGTACTAAGTTTTTTTTTACGCCAACAAGCTTTTTGTATCAGAACGTGAACTCAACTTTATGCTCATACAAGTACCAAGCTTTCAAGCAACTTGAGAATGCTTGATGTCAAGTTAAGCTTTTAGGTTGCAAAATCAAGCCAAGTCAAATCATTGATTTTTCAAAAGCTTGAACTTCAGATCAAGTTTGGCTTTCCGAAAATTTTCGAGCTGCTTGATTTGATGTATGGTTTCAAAAACCACAATTAAAATGCGAAAAAGATTTTCTATCGAATTTGTTCAGCTATAAAGTAAGGCATCAAAGTTTGAAATTGGGAGTATCATTCTTATGTAAATGGAATTGAAAATGGTGCAAGCAATGAGGATTATCAACTACCAGGACAGTAATGCAATATCCGTTATTCTTCGTAATTTATCAAACTATATAACAAATATAATTAAAGATATAATTACTAACATAAGTTGATGTAATTTCTGGTGCTAATGAGAAATATTTTCTTCTGCATCTAACTAGAAGGGATAAGGGCAAATTATCCGTTCGTCCTTCTTGAACTCAGCTACGTTAGCCATTTATCCATCTCAAATGGTCTTCAATTAACAACTGAAACTCATATGAACAAACACGCACATTCCGGACTTAAACGGAGGGGCCACATGTAACCCATGACCTCATTATAGATCTGTGCCGCGGAAGTTAAAGAGAATTACATTTCTTCCACAAAGTACACTGATGATGGTTCTTAATATTGCCTCTGATAATTCCTTTTTAAGAAATTATAGCTTAGATACAACAGAATTTGTAATAAATTACTGTGGGAATGAATGTGAACAATTTCATATACTTGCGATTGATAGTATATATTCAGGCACGTTGAAAATAGTAGCAACTTCGTTTCAATAACCTAACAGTCACTGGTTGTTCGGGAAACTAGCAAGGAAAAACACAAGTTTTCATGGTTCAACTAGAACAAATTAGGGAAAATGATTTTTCCAAAGTGTCTTACACAAGATTATATGATATGAGGTGATTCCTTTCAATTCTGGTTATAAAACGTCTCATAATAATCCTATACACGGTGCTTCAACGAAAACAAAATAGAGGCTATATCTACCAAAATATTCATTTCTGATCAAAACGCAAAAACAAGACAATTTTTGTTTCAAAGGGGACATCTTTTGGGGTAAGAAACTTGCTTGAAATATCAACCCCCTAAGCGGAGGTTGCAATCCTTGAACATTTGGAATATGGAAGATGGGCCGAGTGATGACTAAAAAGAAAGGTGGTATCTTTCTTTATATCGCCTTGAACGAATTTCCACTTTTAATTGAAAACTGTAAAAGATACAGGGGGAGCAACTGAAAGATAGGGAATACTATTTCCCTGAGACTATTCAAGTTTCAGTGAAGTAAAATGAAACAGATCCATGCTGATCAATGGCAGTCATCATCAAGTACCATCCTCATCTCGAATGTCAACCCCTAGAGCAGGGGTGACCACCCTTGAAAATTTGGAAGAGGGTAGATGGGTCGAGTGATACCTCGAAAGAAAGCTATTATCTTTATCTGCATCCCCGTGAACGAATTTTCATTTTTGATTGAAAACTGTAAAAGATACAGAGTGAGCTACTGAAGAATAGAGGAGACTATCTATCGCCCTGAGCTATTCAAGTATTAGTGCAAAAAAATGAAACAGATTCATTCCAGATCAAAGGCTGTCATCTTCGATCTAAGTGAATCTATTCCAGTTTTTCGCACTAAAACTCCAATAGTCTTGGGGCGATAGTCTTCTCTATTTTTCAGTGGCTCACTCTGTATCTTCTACAGTTTTCAATCAAAAATGAAAATTCTTTCACGGGAATGCAGACAACGATAATACTTTTCTTTCGAATTATCACTCGACCCATCTACTCTCTTCCAAATTTTCAAGGGTTATCACCCCTGCTCAAGGGTTTGAAATTCGAAATGAGGATGATACTCGATGATGACTGCAATTGATCAGCATGGATCTGTTCCATTCTACCTCACTGAAACGTAAATAGTCTCAGGGAAATAGTCTTTCCTATCCTTCAGTTGCTCACCCTGTATCTTTTACAGTTTTCAATTAAAAATAGAAATTCGTTAAAGGCAATGTAGACAAAGATACTACCTTTGTTTTGATTCATCACTCGACCCATCTTCCCTATTCAAAATGTTCAAGGATTGCAACCCTCGCTTAGGAAGTTGATATTTCAGGCAAGTATTGTACCCCAAAAGATGTCCCCCTTGAAACAAAAATTGTCCTGTTTTTACGTTTTGATCAGAAATGAATATGTTGGTAGATATAACCTCTGTTTAGTTTTCGTTGAAGCACCCTGTATATGAATTTGCATGCCAATAGTAAATTGCACATTGCATCAGAACGACAACACAAGAAAACGTGAAAATTTGCTTAGGTATTGAATTCCAAATTCTTAACTGAAAATGAATAATTAATAAATATGGTCTCATAAAATGAAAGTTTCAAGGAAGATTGCATTTTTATAGTGGATTTCTAATTTTTCATATTTTAAAACTTTCGAAAATTGAGAAAAACGCTTTTCCGGAAGTAAACAAAAACATTTTCAGGTGTTATTTTGATATCTAGTGACATTCGATGGTTTTCATTGAATTCATTGAGTTAATGAGTTGACTCAAATGTTCAAACATTTAAATAATGTTAATTTCTATGTTCAAAGAATTCGAAGCACTTCGTAATAGATATTTGTAATTTTCTTCTATTGTTCATATAAATATCAGTAAAATACATGTTCTTCATAAAGTCATCCTTTTACAAAATTATCAAAACAAAAAGTTATGAAATATATTAAATTAAAATCGGAAAATATTAGAGTTGTAAGCCTACTAGAATTTTTCAATTTTTTTCTAGAAATTTTCGTGGTAATAGCTATGTACAATTAAATTTTTCCTCCAAAAATCTTCATCAAAACGGGCTTGAGAAAATAATCATTTCGTTGTTAAATTGGAGCATGAGAATTTCTGCAGAATTTCGAACTCATTTTTTCGTTTGCGAAGAAAATATTGAAAACCATATTTTATGTCTCTATTCAGAGTAGACATAATTTGAAAAGGAGGTCCTTAAGAGAAAATAGTTCGGCAAATGTTCCTGATCATTCATGACTGCAGTAGGTCCGTTTAATTGGGGAACACACTATATATCAAATTTTGAAAAAAAGAAATGCTGATAATTATATACAAAGAATATAATAACAAAGGAGAAGTACCTACTAATTCATGTATTTTAGCGACTAATTCAATTTTATCAGCAGAAGCAAAATTAAAATTGAATTTTGATAGCTGATAATGAAAAAAAACATTTGAAAATATCAATACGTTAAGAAAAGTATCATTTCAGACCTGTGTAGATTAAGCCGTTACACTTGGTACTTACGCATGATTAAAACACAAATTGATGTTTTAGTACCAACAAATTAATAATTCCTGTTTATAGTCGTAGAGTATGAAACCCAGAAGATAATACCATGAAATATATACGAAAAGGTCCTTATTTGAACTTAGAGAACGAGATATGAGGTACGCGACTAAAAACTATTGAATGGGAGTTATTATTTGAATACAAATATGTGTACTTAGATCAGTCTGGTCGTTCATTATCTGAAACAAGTTTGACTTGAAGAGTGATTTGAAGATTTCAACTAATTCTTGGAAATTGAGTTTTCCACCCTTGTGGTGAAATGTAATAATTTCAGTTTATCAATACTAGGAGAAGAATGCACTTTTTTTTTGCAGTGGTTGGCTAATATTCAATCTCGTTTATTTCAAATGAAGTTTAATTTTCATCATATCTGATTTTGAAGGATCAGTCTGAACTATGTAGAAATTATTAGTCTAGAGAAAATAACTGGTTAACTTCCGATTCATTCAAATTCTCTATAGGATTATTAGCATTATGTGAGAGTGATGATAATTCAATTTGATGTCTGAAAGCAATTTTAAATTCAATTTGGAAAGAGATTTGGGACATTTGAACTTATCTTTCCAAATATATTAACGGGATGAATCTTTCGGATTCTTTGATACTTATTGTAGGATATACACTGCGTCAAGAGTAAACGCATAAAGCACAAATCGAATATTCAATTCAATACAGAAGGAGTTTAGATATGTTGAAAAATTATTTTTCAGAAATGACCAGCAATAAGGTATGCTTGAGAACTATCAAAATGAAAATAGTACGTGTAGTATTTGAAACACAACTAGAAATTAATATAAGACAAAGAATTGAAACCGTTAAACATTTTGAGAAAATCATAGCTACCGAAACCTGATAATATTGTATATTTCAATTTTTGGCGAGAAATTCTGCATGACATCTACGATTTTTAATAAAAGCAATACCCTTATAGCATCTGATCTATTTCGTTTCAAATTTCGATCGTTTGTACCCAATCTCATTCACGGTAGCTGACTAGTTTTGCTAGCTTCTCAATCCTCTATTGAGAATGTCCTAAACTTGTTCGATGGGATTGAGTTCTGGACTTCGTGTAGGCCACTCCATTGAAAAGATTTCTCGATCTCGAAGGTTGTTCCTAACGATATGGAGCTTAGTGAGTTCTGAAGTTATCATGCATAAGAAAACTATTCACCCATGTTTGCCGCAAATGGAACAACATATTATTCTGAAATATCTATAACGTACATATGAGCTTCCTGGATTCCATTATTTACTATGACTAGGTTAGCGCAGGCGTTTCAAGAAATTCCTCCCAGCACCATTATTAAACCTCCACCAAAACCATAGGTAGGTAAGAAGTTGCACTGGGCATAACCCTCATTTCGACATATGTTCTCTAGAAAACGTCGTTCGCAATCAAAACGACGAAATCTTAACTCATCTGTGAACGAAACTCTCTCCTAGAAAACTAACCAATCGACATGTTCCCTGGAAAAATTTGATCGGAGTCTGCGATGTGCTGTGGTTAGAGCTGAAATCCGAGCTGTTACGCCTCCAAACCTCTCTGAGACGTTGTCGTATCGTTTTACTCCTAATTTGCACTGAACTGTTCTGTCAAATCTGCATTTGATGGTGCCTAGCAGTAGCGAACCTTTGTCTGAGACTCAGACTGCAATTATTTCTACAAAGGACAGGCTCGGTAGCGTTGAGGTTAGGTCGTTCGGACTCTGCGCAGAGTTATCTGGGTTCAATTCCCAACAAACTCAGTGCGATTTTTCGGATTCTGGGAATCGCTCGAGCGTCCATCTCAAGGAAGAGATGTAAAGTCGTCGATCCTGTCCAACAGAGATGTGTTGGACATTAAGATTTCCATTCCCTCGACATGAGAGGGGTTCAGTAAATTTCCCGGGTTAGTGAGGTGACAGAGTTCTCCGGCGTGTCATTAGCCGAAAGGCAGAAATGAACCGCTTTAAGGGATTAAAAAAATTCTAGAAAGATCAAACTGATTGTACTTTAGAATAAGATATACACAATATCAAACTTTATTCCTTAAATAATAAAGATTCAACATTATCCTAGTATCGATGAACTGAAAGTTCTACACATTGCTCCAAACAATGAAAAACTCAATCATCTATAATAGTTGAAATTTTGAATAATTTTTCAATGACAATTTTCAGATAACGAATGACCAGACTGATCTATGTGATTCCAAAATTTTCGATATATTCCAATAAAAACTCCGCTTCAATATTCTTTAACTTCATTGCAAATATTTCGGTTTTCAATAATTTGATTGAGGAGGTCGTTTTTTGATGAAAATCGATATACATATTTTCTATGAAATAAAACTAAAGTATTTAGATTTTCACTATATTAACAAAACTACGACCGGTTTCACCACACTGTGGCTTCATCAGATAGATACAAAATTACGACCTATTCATATATATTTAATGTCACATTGTACTTGGTTTTCATACTCTCCGATGGTGAACGATAGTTCGAAACCACGGAAACATTAGATCTTTTAATTTAATTTATTTGTTGGTAGCGAAGAATTTAATTTGTGTTAGGGTATCATTTTAAAAGTGAATGTTAGAAGAAATATATTTCAAGAAGTAGGTACATTGTATGTTCCTTTATTATTATTGTATATTTCGAAAGCGTTTCTGATGCCGAATTGAGTCTTTATTAATTCACTTTTTGTGATGATATAAGAGCGTATAGAGATTATAACTTCTTATAATGACATATGAACGACTGATAAAACATTGCTTAGTAAAGGTCAGGAAGCACATAGCAGACAAAATCACCGATTCAAGTGGACCAAACCTCAAAAGCAAAACCTCGAAATGTCTAAGTGAGAACTATCTGAAAAAACAACACGGATAGGTTCAGTATTCCTCTATCTCAAACATCTGAATCTAATACGAGAGCTGAATGCACCGAACGGTCGCTTTTTTCCATAAAGAAAAGTAAAAATTGTCGCCATTTATATCTTTTGTTTTGCCTTCAAGGGTAAAAGTCACCCTCAAACGCGTCTCCCTAACTAATGTGCAACCTTCGTGATAAATATCAACACGTTTTCTTGTGGTTCGAAAATAGACCTTTGTCAACCTTGGTTCGAATTTCCGCTCACTGTAAGCTGTAAAGAAGATTTTGAAACAAAAAGCGACACTATGATGATTGAAGTCAATAAAAAGGAGAACGTAGAAAGAGACAAAAACAACAAACTTATTTAATTAAGGAAATTAAATGAATCCCTAGAAAAACAAGTCGAGAAGTTGAACAAGATTCAACCTATGCTGATGTTTTTGTTCATGACTGTTCGAGAAAGATACACAAAGGGTGGAAAAAAATTAATAAAACTAATCAGGTCTCAGAAGAATTACCTATCATTAAAATTGTGTGAACATACAATATGTCAGCCCGAGAAATAATAATTGCAAGAATAAGTGACAATGAAAAACTTATGAAAAACTGACGCAAAATCATATTCATCAAATCAATCAAAATGAAGCTAATTTTCTCATGAATGTTCATGATGTCTTGCGCAGATCCATGGGAGGAATGAAGTGCAAAAGTTCGTAGAATATATTGTACAGTTTATTTCAAAACAAATATATATATATATATATATATATATATATATATATATATATATATATATATATATGTTCTCTTGGCCTACATATTGCTCACGTAATTTGACCCGACAGAATATGCAGAAGTAGTGTTATATTATGATTATGATATAGGTCTAGGTACATATACAGGAAGGACCAAAGGCAAGGATGACCTCGGGCAGCAACAGTGATCCATGACCGTTATTTGAGAATTTCCTTGTTGGGATATGACAACACGTCTAAGAGAAGTTGGTTTGAAGGCGTCGCAGCTCGGGGCTTCAGCACATCGAAGAGTCCGATTAAATTTTGCCAGGGAAGATGTCAATTAGTTAGTTTTCTGGGAGGGATTTTTGTTCACAGATGAGTTGAGATTTCGTCGTTTTGATTGCTATTGACGTGTTCTAGTGTACAGATGTTGAAATGAGAGATATGCCCTGTGCAACCTATGGTTTAGATGGAGGTTACTTAATGGTGCTGTAATGGAGGAATTTTTTGAAAGGCCTGCACTGATCTGGTCATAGTTAATGATGGAATCCTTCACATGCAGCTTCGAGACAAAAGTGGAGTGGAAATTAGCAGTGAAACGATACGACAACATTTGAGGTTTCTTGTCGCAGCTCGAGGCGCAAGTTTAACCACAGCATATCGAAAATACCAATTTGATATTGCTATGGAACATGTCGATTGTTGAGAAGCTAACTGTTGGTGATTTTTCTCGCAGATGAGTCGAGATTCAATCTTTTCATAGCAATCGACGTTCTCTAGTGTATAGACGTCGTGATGAGAGAATGTTCGGTGCGACTTTTAACTAACCGCATGGTTTTTTTTAGTGAGGGTTCAAAAATTGAACGCCTGCGCTGATCTGTTCATCATATATATTGGAAACCTGAGGCCCAGAGGTACGTTACATACATTATAGAAGAACATGATGTACCATTTGCGGCAAACATGGATGAAAGATTTCAGTTTATGCATGATAAAGATGATCTAACCTAACCTGTCCAAACTCATAACATTAGAATCTATCTTCAAGATGACGAAATTGTTTCAATGGAGTGGTCTGCATGGAGTCTAGACCTCAATCACATCGAACATATCTGGGACATTCTCAATAGAAGACTAAGAAGCCATCAAATCCTGCCAGAAACCATGAATGAGGTTCGGTTTGATAAGATTTGTAGACGAAACAAAATCGATCAGAATGCTATAAGGTCATTGATTTTGAGTGTGAATCGTATATGTCATGCAAAAATTTCCCTAGTGTAGAAATACCCGGTACAAACAAGTTTTAGGTGACTTTTGATTTTCTCCAAAAAATGTATATTTCTCATTATTAGTGTTATTTCAATTTTTTGAGTACCATTCTCATTTCGAAGATTGTTCTGAAGCATTTTTTTTAAAATAAATCTAAATTTTCGATAATGTGCGTAAATTTCTTGGAGTAGTGCAGAATATGAATTGAATGTTAGGTTAAAATCGTTTATGAATGTTATAAATCATAGTTTATGAATAATACTGACTAATTAATTTTCATTATGACTGCTGCTTGTTAGAACCAAGATGTTTCGCTTTACATAACCTCATTTCAAGAATCATATATGTCGTCAAACATATCGAGCACACTCTACTCAGGACATCTTACAAGCCCAGAATTTAGAGAATCTCTGGAGATTCGTTAGATCTCTCGTATTATTGCATATCACATTCATTGAGTCAATGAAGTTAGCGTGTACATGGGTAAATACATCTATAAGCAGAGCAAACGAATATCTTTCCCATATAAATGTAAATATAAATCTCAGTCGAAGATCCTCAGTTGAGTATTCTTGACATACGTTATGGATTGTTGGTTTACTTAGACGTTGTGAGTTTCAAATATATTATTTCTTAAATTACTTATCAACAGGTTAAGGGCACATTTACCAAAAGAGATTCGTAGAAACAGTGATTCAGAATAATTCAAAAATTGAAGTGAATTGAAGTGCCTACCCAATTGCGAGACACATAAGACATGTATGTAAAATTATGTTCTTGATAAAGAAAAAAGGCTAAAGGATAGGTAATTTCAATACTTGTTGTAAAAGATCTGGAAAGTAGATTTCGGTCAACCTATAGGTTCCGATTTTTAAGACAAATTGGGTCTCTCATATGACAAGTAATTGCTCAAGGGGAGGATTTAGATAATTGTAGCACTAATGAAAGCTTATTCCAGCTTCAGCACTGCTCATAAAACTACACCTGCGAATGGGAGTACACTGAATAACTGGTGTACCAGTTCATTAAAAAAAAAGATGAATTAGAAGACAGAGCTAGAACCAGAAGTTGATGAATATCAAGTAATAAGGCATGAAAGCAATTTATCAGAATGTTTAAAGGAGGCTACACACAACTGCAAGCTTGAAAAGCATGCATGATGAATCATTCTGTATATGCAAACTCAACATATTGATTCCTAATGCATGCGTGTCTGTCAAGCTCGAAGTTATGTGTATAGCCGCCATAAGAGATTATTCAGATGAAGCTAAAAATAAGTTTAATATTCTGTAGAAGAATTGAAAAATGGTGGGGCTGCTGAATATAGAAGAGGTCTTAAACAAAACTGTTTAGAGAATGGAATAAAAACGGACATGTACAAAGATATTAGCGTACTCTGCTAACTTTTCCCGATGTGCACTGATTGAGGCAAAGCTTCCGAAATCTTCAGATTTGGACCATAGGGTATGCAGCATACTCCTTTAATGGAAAACCAATAAGGCCGAAAGGAAATATAACCCAACCTGAATCGGGAAACTGAGAATCGGGATCACAAACAGTAGAGAACAAAGCGAAATACTATGTTAACGTACCTTAAGAAAAGATCAATCTAATGGAAGAGATAAAATGATGAAAAAGGTAGGTTGTACAATAAACTGATTCACATTATCTTATGAAATAAACTGAAAGGTAGTTTGCACCTGCAATGTGAGTTTTGTGTTGAAAAGAAAATATGGAAGATTAAAGAATGAGGAGACTGCTGATAAGAAAATTGTACAGTGGCAAAAAAGAAGCAATAAAGAGAAAAAATAGAAATGGAGAAGACGAAACAATTTCACAAAAAAAGATAAGAAGACAAAATAAGTAAAGCAGGCTATTTCGACGATTATGAATTATATGAAGCCCATGTCGTAACAAGAATGATTGACCAATTACCTTCGAACAAACTTATGAATCTGAAGAATAGAGAACAGTTATAGAAGGTAATGTAAACTCTACGAAGAAAAACTAGGTATACATGGTGGTAGAAGACACAAAGGAAAAGAGGTACTAAGCTTTCTTGAAGCTTATATTAAAATAATAGGAATGGAGGAATCAGAAGAAGGCAAGGGTCGTTGCCTGAAGATGTGTAAAAATATATGAGGAGATTTATGTATGGAAAGGCATTGAAGAACAATTGAAGACTTTTAGAACACCCATTAGAAAAAGATGAATTATATATATATATATATATATATATATATATATATATATATATATATATATATATATATATATATATATATATATATATATATATATATATATATATATATATATATATATATATATATATATATATATATATTCAGGCACCCATGGCAGAAAAGAGCCAGGCAATGATATATATATATATATATATATATATATATATATATATATATATATATATATATATATATATATATATATATATATATATATATATATATATATATATATATATATATATATATATATATATATATATATATATATATATATATATATATATATATATATATATATATATATATATATATATATATATATATATATATATATATATATATATATATATATATATATATATATATATATATATATATATATATATATATATATATATATATATATATATATATATATATATATATAATATGATGAAGAGATCTTCACAAACATGACCTTAGTTTTTCTGAAGAAACTCAAACTTTAAGTGGAAGATCCAATTTTTTGTAAGTGTTCGAAAAATATACTGGAGTATAGAGTTTTCATAGATGTATCGATGTTGGGTGGGCAGAAGCAACAATAGCTTAGGAGCATTTGTGTTTTAAATCATTCTGGAATGCATTATAATCGGAAACACAGAAACAGAATGTCTGACTTTAATCGGAGGGAATATGTATTCCCGCATAGTATAAGATTGAAATAAATACTCGTTAATTCGGTTATAGAAAGATAAGGAGAGAAATTGAGATAATCTCTTTAAAATAAAGGAGCTATTAATATTGCTGAGAAAATAAATTGAAATGCTTTGGGAAATTTCACTATAAAAGAAATATTGAACAGAAAATAGGGTTAATATATTATATTATTGTTTATATTATCCAATGATTCGGGATGGGCAAAATTGAAATTTAAGAACGATCTTGGATGAAAGCATATCAAATATTGAGATGGATCTTTTTTTTATTATTGTTCAATGTTCCGCACTACTTAACCTCAATTAACGAATCATATATGTCGTTATACTTAATGTTTATATATACACAACAAAATTTATATGGAATCACCCATATTTTGAATATTATCTCAGGAATTTCGAAAATTTCGGAAGATTGTTTGGATTGATCTTTCTAAGATATTTCAATTGAAAAAAGATTTATTTTCAGAAAGAAACAAATGAAAGAAAATGAACGATTTTTTCCGCATGTAGTAATAAAATTGAAAATTGTTTTCACGAAGCTTGTATTCCCGACCTTCTCTTTGCCCTCATACAAGCCTGAATCCGTCTAGGCATGCTTTAGATAAGGTTTTCGACCTACTCTGGGGTGATATTCTGCTACTCTTCTGTGGCGGCTTGGATGAGCTGTTGTGGGGTTTTTGGATTATCTTAGCACGATCAAAATTTCCTTTTGAGATTATCCCATGAATGTTCAATTGGATATAGGTCTGGAGAGCCACCTGACCAGTTCAAAATAGCGATTCCATCTGTTTCAAGGTAATGTGGCGCGAGTTGGCTGGTATGCGGTGGAGCATTATCTTGTATAAAAGTGAAATTCTCACTGTGGGCTCCTCGTCAGAGTCTCACTATGGGCTTCAGTAATCTACGTAATTTCCAGCCGTTACACTCGCAGGAAACGAAATCAAATCTGTTTTGCCTCCCAGCATAATTCCACCCCAAAACATCAAATTTTCCCCCTAGGTATTACGGAATTGCTGCTCGGAGCCTAACTTGTCCGCTCTCCAATTCTGCTCTCATCTGAAAGAAGAACATTTGGCCAAGTGTCAATATTCCAATTTTGGAACTCGATACACCAATTTAGTATGTTAATTTTTTGTTGTTTGGTTATCTCTGGAACTCTTTAGGACCTTCTGATGTATAAAACCCTTGAACGAATTTTTTGACGTATCGTTTCGACTGATACACTGATGCCTGTTGCTTCCAGAAATTGTCTTTGGAGTATGATGTGCGACGCACTGACTAGGGTATCTTCTTGCAATTTGGCACAAAAAGCGGTCTTGTTCTTCAGAAGTGATCTTCCTACGACTTCTTTCAGGCCTTTTTTGCAGATATTGTAGCTCCTCGTATCGGACGAAGATTTTAGAAATCACCCCTTGTGATACCCTCATTGTGGCCGCTATACCCCTCTGTGTCACCCCTACTTCAACGAGAGCCATTATTCGAGCTCTCCATACATCAGACAATCCAACGTTAAGCATTTTCTATTATGATTATAAGCCTTTTTGGAATTTTCAAATTCAGAGTTTCAAATCTCAGTGACGACAATATCTCGAACATGTGGTGATAATTCAACATTTCATTTCATAGTATCCAGTTTTTTTACAACAAAAAACTTTATTCTTCACAAGTAGTCAAAGATCCATGGTTGAAAACAATCAATAATGTGAAATACCGAGTGATTCCATATAAATTCGGTTGTGTGTATTTATGCATATAGATATAATGCCCCAGCAGTTCTTTAAAACACAATGTGAAGCAGTTCGAAAACTTGAACTTTAAGCTCCGCCCATTATTTAAACGAACTAGAGATAAGGTCCTTGTTTCGAATAAAGCGACCAACGCGAGTCAACATGAAGGTTTAGTGTGCTGACCCCAAGAACGTTTCAGCAGAGCGTGAAGGAATTAGATATAACGGAAATTGAGAATTAAGATCTACGTGTTGTCTTTTCATGATTAAGTTATTTGAAGTATAGCAGGTATGCATAATATTCGAGAACCAACAGGATGCTGAGGCAAACGGGCTTTCTCAAAGCATTTCATTTCATCCGGAATCGGGTAAGAGGAAACTCTCTCCACATCAACATATTCTACTATGTGTATGAGGAACTCAAAATTAGAATAAATATGAAATTACAATAAAAATAAACCTCTCAGGATCGAGCACAGGGTTTCTATGCATTAGTAGACAGCTTGGTGAAATCTAGAGATATTATTAATTTTGTGAATACGGTGCTCCAACAAACAATAGTTTATATGTGTATGTTTGTTACTGGAAATGAGGAGTTTCGAATTTTGTTGATACTGAAATAGCAGTTGTATTTGAAATTACTCAAATCTTATTTCGATATTCTGTTGGTCCCGTGAGCAAAATCGAACTACTACCCCAAAAGGACTTAGTATTTGAATACATCAGAAATTTTGGGATTTACTAGGATCAGTCGGGTCATTATCTGTAAGTTGTCACCAAAAAGTGATTTGAAAATTGCAACTGATTCTAGGTAATTAATTTTCCTACCCATTCGAAAAACATGTAGAACTTTCAATTTATCACTACTTGAGAAAGAGTGGCCATTTTGAGTGCAGTATTTAGCTTATATTGAATCGTGTTTGTTCATAATGAATAAAGTTGAATGTTCTTTATGTCCTATTTCGAAAGAACGACCAGTCTGTCCTATGTAGACATTATTGCAGTCTGGATAAGATAACCTATAAAATCCTGATTCATTTAATTCTTTTAGGATTTGTAGCTTGAGTCTCATAATAGTGCTGACTAATCATTTTGAGCTCTGTATGTAATTTCAGATTTCGATTGGGAAATATTATTTGTGACATTTTCAGTTAACTGTTCAAATGAGTTAAGGGGAAGAATTTTTCGGATTTCTTGGTACTTAAAATTGGATATATTTGACTAATACCTTCATACAATTGTCTTCGTATGATAATTAAGTTACGATCAAAACCGTTGTTGTGAGCTATAGTTTTGATGGTTTCAATTTATTTATCAAGATTTTATAATGATAGAGGTAATGAAAATGTCACAAAGCATTTTCATTACCATTCAGGTGGGTTTCATCTCTATTTTTCTCAAAAACTCATAAGCACTTAGTTGAATACCCATTAACTGATGTGGAAATCGGTTTCATCTTACACAATAACCTGTATATGGGATCATTATAGATGCAAATTTGATGAGTAATTCCTACTTTGAATGATTTACAATGAACAAAATAGTTTGGCAACACAATGGTACACAGGTACCATCGCCTGTCTAGTATGTAAAAATAAATTTCCACTCGAATAAGGGTTGAAGGGTATTATTGAGCATATTCTCCGAGTTTAACCGCAAGAAAGTCAATTATTACATTGATATATTTCAAGAAGAGTTCTTGAAGTAGTTTTATCATTTGTATGCATCAGTTAGTATTTGGAGATACTGTTTTGTACATTTCACAAATATGGATAAGTTTTCTAATTTTTCCCTTGTTAAACGTGCTGAAAATATACCACTTTCCCACAGTGAAAAATTAATAATATTGAATGTATACGGTGCTTTAAATAATCAAGGCCATTTACCTTCAATCGATGAAAATGACAAAATGTTTTCTGAGATTCTCTTCTCAAGGAAAGGAAATCGGAAAATGGATTTATGGTGAAACCTCCAAAAACTTCTCCAGGAAGACCCCGAATGGTTTTTGATGAAGCAATACTATTCAAAAAACTATGCATTCTGTTTATTTTCTCACGAAAATTACCACTGTGGAAAAAATACACTCCGCTCGTAGGAGATCAGGACTTTAATATTGAAAAACAAATTGTGGAATTTCTCATGGGAAAAGCACAACAGAAAATTAGTTCTCATAGATAAAGAATAAATAGTCTACTGGAGAAGAATTTATTCGAGAGAAATTAAAAAATATCGTGCTCAAAGTATGAAAATTTTTCATCTGAATCATGGTTTAACGGTTCAGGAAACTTGGAATAATAAAAACATGAAAGATTTTTGACAAGCCTTCCTCCAAGAATAGTCCACAGGATATCAGGCTCCGTCAGGACGACGTATAATATAGGTAGTGTTATTGAATTTGTGGATGGGGGATTATTATCATTTCAAAGCAGAAGTATTGAAGATTATCATGAGGATTTGAATGTGAATGTCTTCGAAGAATATTTTGAACAGTTGCTGAATTTGATTCCACTAGAATCTGTTATAGTAATGGATCACGCAAGCTACCATTCGCGACAGATTGAATTAACGCCAATATCTTTATAGCGTAAAGCAGACATCATCAGATGGCAGATGGATCGAAATAATTCTTCCAAACAAAATATGGTAAAAAAAGAATTATTATCAATAGTAAATTAACCTGAAAAATCATACAAAAAATATAAGATTGATGAAATGTTAGTTTACTCCGCCTTCCACCTCACCACTGCGAATTGAATCACATTGAACTAATATGGCCACAGGTGAAGGGTGAAGTGGCTAGAAAAAACATAAGTTTCAAGATAAAAGACGTCGAAAATAATTTCAACAGTGCGATAAAAAGTGTTAAATCCCAAAACTGAAATAATTGTATAGACCACGTCATTAAATAAAAAATAAAATATGGAAATGCCATGATAGACCATGTTATAGTGAATTTAGGTTAGGTTAGATTCATAATTGACTAGTATGCCGAAATTTGATGTGAATTAGGATGTTGGAATATCGTTGGGAATATATATATATATATATATATATATATATATATATATATATATATATATATATATATATATATATATATATATATATATATATATATATATATATATATATATATATATATATATATATATATATATATATATATATATATATATATATATATGTCACAACGTGACAATATATATATATATATATATATATATATATATATATATATATATATATATATATATATGATATATTATATAAATATTCCAAAAAATAATTCTTCATATGAATATACTCTGATGATAATATATATATATATATATATATATATATATATATATATATATATATCTGATATATATATATCATATATATATATGATGATAAGGTAAACAACTATATATATATATATATATATATATCTAAGGGATATATATATATATATATATATATATATATATATATATCTTCACAAAACTATATATAAATGGACTTATGAAATAAAGAAATTCATTATGTTTTGTTATTACAAAATAACAAATAATGGAACAAATAAAAAAGTGTACATGTCTAAACTATATAATATGTTCAAAGAAAATTCCCCAATTGCTGTATTTCAAAACAAAGCATTGCGAATCAAAGACGGTATATTGAAAATAGAAACTTTATATCTGAATCAGAATTAAAATCAATTAAAACAACATTCAACAAGAAGAACATTTAAATTCTGAAATTTCAGATGAAAACCTAGTCCCATTCATGAAAAGCATCGAAAATAAATCAGAAAATTCATCTAAAAATATTGATAACAAAGATATAGAAAATTTATTTCTCAATCAAATGAATTTAGTTGAAAATATTGACCCAACTTTAAGACCTAAACTTCCTAAAATTACACTTCATCTGATTATATATTGTGCCGCTATTACAGTAATTAAACATTCTGGATTCAAATTAGAAAATTTTGGATCTAATTATAATATCAAGAAAAACCTTCATGGCAAAAAAGGTTAGAAGGTAAAATTTCTTCTATCAGATGTGATTTAGGAAGATTAACTCAATATTCCAGAGGTAATCGATCAAAAAACTTATGGCACATATTGGAAAAATATTCCTCAAATATAAAACCCATAAAAATAATGAGATAAGTAATGGACAATTGATAGAATACATCGATACTTTAAAACAAAAACTTTCAGTATACTCCATTAGACTACGTGAATATAAAATAAATTCAGATAGAAAATTCCAAACAAACTATTCAAAATAATGAAAACATTTTTACAAATTTATTTCAGGTTCAAATGAAAATATTTCTGGAAATGGAGTTCCTAAAATTGATATTCTAACTGATTATTGGTCTTCAATTTGGGCAGTGCCAAGGCAACATAATACCAATGCAAGTTGGAAAGGTCTCGATTTTCTAAAATAGAACGCATCTCAATTTTCTAAAATTTCAAACGAAGATATAACATCAGTTATTAAACACACCAAAATTGGAAATCTCCAGGTGTTGATGGTATTCATAACTTTTGGTTCCAGAAATTCTCTTGCGTTCATGAAAAATTGGCTGAATATTTTCATTTATAATAAAGAACCCTCAGCTACTCCTTTATTTTTCACACAAGGAATTACTTATTTGAAACCGAAAAGTGATAATACTATTGATCCGTCTCAATATAGACCAATTACTTGCCTTCCAACAATATATAAAATTCTAACTGCATGTATTACCCAAAAATTTATGCACATTTGGAGAATTATAATATTCTTTCCGAACATCAAAAAGGATGTAGAAAAAGCACCTTGGTACTAAAGAGCAACTTGTAATTGATTCTGTTGCTTTGAATCAAGCTCAAATCAAGAAGAGAAATATTCATACAGCTTTCATTGATTACCAAAAGGCTTTTGATAGTTCTCCCCATTCATGGCTTCAAGAAATTTTGAAATTTATAAAATTGATAAGACACTTCGTCTTCTTCTTGAATTTGTAATGAAAATTGGAGAACCAATCTTCATTTAAATATTTTAAAACAATCGTTAAAATCCAAGTAATTCCAATCAAAAGAGGCATTTTCCAGGTGATTCTTTAAGTGCTCTTTGGTTTTGTCTTTGCCTCAATCCATTATCTCATGAATTAAATGCTACTAGTTTCGGCTTCAAAATGAAGAGTCTATTAACTGAATTCAAATTAAGTCACTTAATTTATTTAGATAATATTAAATTATATGCCGGAACCAGATCTCATTTAAAAAGTCTACTTCAGATTACTTTCAACTATTCCAATGATATTCATATGAAATTTAGGCTTCAAAATGTAAAAACCTTTCTATTGAAAAAGGAAAGATCACCTCTGATTATATAAAGATTTCGAATATCGAAATCGAGCCAATGCATCAAGGAGATACATATAAATATCTTGGATTTTGTCAAGAGAAGACAATTAACCATAGCAGCACTAAAGAAAATATTAGAAGTTCATATTACAAAAGACTTAGAATTATCATCAAGAGTTATTTAACTAGTAAAAACCTTTTCAGAGCTATCAACTCTATGCTGTTCCTATTCTTACATCTTCTTTTGGAATTATTAAATGGTCTAAAACTGATCTAAATGAGTTACAATGTCAAACGAGGAAAATGCTCTGTAAATATCATAAGCACCACCCAAAGTCAGCTGTTCAGAGAGTTACACTACCTAGACATCTTGGAGGTCGTGGATTAATTGATTTGAATAATCTTCATAGTAAACAGATTTTTCATCTACGTTCCCATTTTCATGATAAACAGAGAACGTCTAAATTACGTGATATTGTTGTTGCTTCAGATTATAATCTTACACGTCTGAACTTGACAATGCAAAAGGTAGATTTTGATATATTTGATGATGATTCTAAAAGAAAAAGTTGGATGCAGAAGGAATTACACGGAAAGCACCTAAAGAATTGAAAAATGATTATATTGATGAAATCGCATCGAATAAACGGTTAGTATCTGGAGAATTGTTTGCTGAAACAGAAGGCTTGGCAATTGCGATCCAGGATCAGGTTGTTTTCACGAGGAATTATAGAAAACATAAGTCATATGTTTTCTCTTTAGTTTATACTGCTCAGAATCTCATTTCATATTTTATTTATTTGTTTATACAAATGTACTTCGATCGTTCACCACTTCACACAAAATATATATATATAATATATAGAACTTTTTTGGGATGTGACACTTTTTATTGCACCGTTGAAATGATTTTCGACGTCTATTATCTTCTTGAAACTTGTGTTCTATCTAGCCTCTTCACCCTATATATTATTAAATCAAAATTAAAACCCGTAACACATCAAATCATAGATACTTTCGTGAAAATTTGAAATTTAACATTTAGCAAGGCATAAAATACCAAGTTGTTGGCACTTATTGTCATAAATTATTTTTGATATAAACTGAGGAACATTTAAGAAAATTTTAGCTAGTAGATCTTTTGCACTACAGACACAATTTTCGCTAGGGTGGATAGAAGATGGATCAAGGAATTATTTAAGCGATTCACACATGTCAAATGTTTATTGCGTTGTTTTGTATGATTTTTTCAATTTGGCCTTTTTCAAACAGCAATAACTCAATGTTTTCAAATTGCACATGCCAATTTGTATATCGCCATCAGATGAAGCGTCAAATTTCAGATGGAATTGTATACGCATGTACTATACCGATCTCTTATAGATTCGAAATCATTTGGGAATATATTGAATTTTTATGATTTTGCAAGAACTAACAGAGAATGCTTCGAAATATTTGAATCAAGTAGCTGAATTGGCTTCGCTCACCTGACAGGTGCCTTCAATTAAAGTACTTGTCACTTCGTTCATTCGAATTTGATATTTCAACAAGAGTTGTTGGTAATTCGAAGTGAAAATTTCTGAAAAACACCAGTTTGATAATAAAATGGCTGATTATTCAAACTAGGATAAGTCTAATCTCTTTTTAATTTATTCATGGCAAATATCAAAAAGTGGTGGATAGAACTTGCAAGCAATTCAATAACCAATTTCCAAATTTGGAGCCTATGAGTAAATCGAATTTTCGAAGGATTAGAAGCAATTTCCTGCAATTTGGAGGAGCAAAATACATAGAAACTAGAAGAAAACCAATTCTCGAGTTGGATTGAGTTATACTTCCATTCAAAGGATCATCAAGAAACATAACATGCACCCGTATTCTTTTATCAGACTACAAAAATTGAAACCAACTGACCTTCCCAAGCGGTTAAATTTCTGTGAAAATTTATTAATTCGGCTTCAAGAAGATGAGACAACTCTGCAAAAAATTATATGGTCTGAGGAATCCAAGTTCATTGATAGTGGTATAACCAACAGGAGAAATCGACATTTTTGGGCCACAGAAAATTCAAATTTCATTGAGGTTATTGATTTCCAAAATAAATTCAGCGTGAACGTTTTTGCAATTTTAATGAATGATTTTTTGGCTTATCACATTCATGAGGAAAATCTTAATGGACAAAGATACCTGGAAATTTTGAGGGGAACATTAGCAAATGTTTAGAAGGATTACCCCTTAACATTCTGAGGGATTTCTATCACCAAATGGATGGTGCACCAGCACATAAAACACGAGCTGTAGATCGACAGCTAACAGAGACGTTCGAGGATAGATGGTGGGGTAATCAACCTAACCTAATCTATGGCCTCAGCGTTCTCCGCACCTGACGCCCCTTGATTTTTATTTATGGGGCAAAATCAAGAGTAAAGTGTATCTCATTCCTGTAAGAAGTAAAGAAGAGTTACTAGACCGCATTCATAATGCTTTTCGTAATATTGATCCTAAGGAAACTAGGAGGGCAACTCATCATGTTCGTATACGAGCTGTCAAGTGTATCGAGCAAAACGGGGCCCATATTGAACATTTATTCAGATCGTAAATTAGTTTTCTCCTATGATGTTTGCTATAATTTATTCGTATTAATGTCATTATCTTCGATGATTGGTTTTCGCTTAGTTTCCACAATTTTTATGCATCCGAATTGTAGAAAATTGCTTCTAAAGCTTCGAAATTTTATTTTACTCATAGACGGTAAATTTGGAAATTGGTTATTGAATTGCCTGCAATTTCTACCCACTACTTTTTGACATTCTAAAATGAATTAAAAAAATATTATATATATTTTCATTTGAATAACCAGTGGTTTTATTCCAAATGTGTTGTATATTTTGATTATTTTCAATCTGAAATAACGACAATTTTTGTTGAAATATCAAATTCGAATGAACGAAGTGACAAGTACATTAATTGTAGGCACCTGTCAGGTGAGCGTAGCCAGTTCAGCTACTTGATTCAAATATTTCAACGCATTCTCTGTTAGTTCAATATATTCCTAAATTATTTCGGAACTATAAGGGATGGGTATAGTACATGCTTATACAATTCAATCTGAAATTTGACGTTTCATCTGATGGCGATATACAAATTTGCACGTGCAATTTGAAAAAATTGAGTTATTGCGGTTTGAAAAAGGCCAAATTGAAAATATCATACAAAACAACGCAATAAACATGTGACATGTGTATATTGCTTAGAAAATTCCTTGATCCTTTTTCTATCCAATCAAGCTAAAATTGTGTCTGTAGTGCAAAGGATCTATGAGCTACAATTTTTTAAATGTACCTCAAAAATCGAGTTTATAACAAAAATAATTAAATCTGTCGTAAGTTTCGACAGATAAGTGCCAACAACATGGGTATTTTATGCCTTGCTCAAATGTCGGTTCTAGATGTATAATAAAAAAGGTAGATTGCTATTTGAAATAACGAAGTGATGACCCACTGCCGGTATAACCGGAAATGGTATCACTTCGAAAATATTTCACTTCAATTGGAAGGAAATCGCTGGTTATGGCCGCGTATAAAATTTCAGCTTGATTTTGTTATTGAAAAAAAAAAAGTTTTCAACGGACGATCCCGGTGAATATCCCTGTATATATATATATATATATATATATATATATATATATATATATATATATATATATATATATATATATATATATATATATATATATATATATATATATATATAGATACCACTAATGAGTTTGAGAAAATTATCAGATTCTCTATATGACAAATAAGTATATCATCGACGTATCTAGACGGACAATTGATTTTTGTACGTGGATTTCTAGGCTTGTCATAAATATATCCGCTAGAAGGCGGCACAATGGTTATTGCAGATTGATGAACTCCACCGAAAACAGAACATTTGGGTTTTCAGACGACTGTACTCAGGTGTCCTCATATTCTAGTGTGTCCTACAACCGACACACAGGCCAACAGAGCATGTCACTGAATTCAGACTTGGAGGAGATATTACAGTGGGGCCGGCTGAACTTGGTCAATTTTAACACGAACAATTCTCAGATCTGTAATCCCTGGAAGCTCCAAACGAATAAAGCTTTTCTCTCAATTCAACCGCAAAATAATGCCGCTTATCTCGCATTTTATTGCAGAAAACCTATAGCGCATTCCCGTTGGCCCAACAACTTGAAATTCAGCAGAGATCAATGTGTTTCAGCACGGATGTAGAAAAAAATCGAAAAGTATATTTCTACTATTCCATCAAAAATATGTTATAATAAATTAATCCTATTCGAA
Organism: Cryptolaemus montrouzieri; assembly: GCA_013387265.2. NCBI lineage: Eukaryota > Metazoa > Arthropoda > Insecta > Coleoptera > Coccinellidae > Cryptolaemus > Cryptolaemus montrouzieri. The sequence continues at coordinate 86,148,999 of JABFTP020000185.1, forward strand.
CTTGGTAAATTTTATGTTTGATTGCTTTCATTACAGCTGATTTTAAAATTGCGGAATATTCTTCGATTGAGAATTTTTCTATTTTTCATTCATAACCTGTTTATAAATTCTTTGGTGTCATTTTTGTAGGTCGTCGAATGATCACATTATTGAATTAGCCTTTCTACTCACGAGTAAATTTTGTGTTATTCATATAAATTGATGGCAATGGAATAATCTCTTTGATGGAGATTGCTACATCGTGAAGTAGATTGTACCGAAAGAGTGTTCCATGCAGAAATAGGTAATGAAGCATGAAATAGGTTAACATTTAATTATGAGAACCCTGTAGTAATGCTATATCATTAGTATTTTATGATTTTGGTTGTGTGGGAGTATCTGAACCATGTTGCCCCTATTCTGGTAGATAGTCAGTTTCACTAGAGAAAAGTCTGTTACCTGAAGAAAGTCCCGTTGTTATCAATAGAATCAATGGTCTACTCTTCAAATCATTTGTTTATTTATTTACTCGAACTAAGGAACAGTGAATTATATATCACTTACCGAAACTATATTCCATAATATCAAATCTGAAGAATGAATGATCAGATGACGAACATCATGTCAGTAAAAGAAAAGCGATTTCAATGTTCAATCCAAACAAGGAAAGAATTTAATAACATATGTTGAAAACCATCTGGATAACGAGATAAAGGACAGTCCAAGACTAACTGACTTTTAGTTTCGTCAGCCTCACCACACTTGCAATTTGGACTATCTATTGAATTCCACTTGAAAAACATACTTCAGCACCACCCATTACCTGTTTTTAAACGATTGAAAGTATACCAAATCTTTCTTCTCAGACCAAACAAAACCAGGAACCTTCGGAGGAGAATATTGTATGAGGAAGTAATCAATAACATCTTAAATCCGTTCACTTATCCGGAAAACTAATCGGTTTCCTAGATTTCTTAAAACAGGTTGAAGTTTGTACATAATTGGAAAAATCTCCGGAAGAGAGTGATAATTGTACCACCTTTTCCCCAATGCTGAGTGTCTGCGGATGTGGAGTAATTATATTGCAGTGAACATATGGCCAGATAACTGGGGTTGAGTTAATGGTACCACTTACAATTCCCATGCCATAATTCAATTGGGATTCAATTTTGCGCACATGAGCATTATTCAGCCATACAGAACAACAGTACTCAACTGTAGAAATGACTATCAAGAGCAGCATTTGGAAGAGTATGATCATCGGCACCTCAAGTGGACCAAGGTAGTTTGAGAAGAGTATAACTTCTGGCTTCAAGCTTTTTATTCAGTTTATTGATGGCATCTAAAGGTTAATGATGAATCCACTGCCACTCCAAGATATTTGGGAACGAAATTATGATTCACTGGATAATCATTGAATAATACCCTCAATTATCTATAAGTGTGAAATTAGCCACACTTTTCTATACGTATCCTGACATGGTGAATGTTGAATGGGGAATTGAGTGAATACTGCGCGCTACGTTGCCAAATCTAAAATATTTCTCCTTCTTCTTCAGGGATGATTTCAGAAGTATAAGCGACGACTAGACTGTTAATTGTGGATAATTAGTCATTTGGGCAAGGGTAGCATGAATAATAATTTCGTAAAGGTATAGGACATAAATCGTACAGGATCGTACATGAGCGGCAAACCGTCAGAACATTCATAGAACAAAACGCACTATTTCATTCAAACTACGGCGAATATCGCCATCAGCTCAGGCCTAGAAATACAGCATTACAAAGAGTTCCAATCGATGCTTCAAATAAGTTTGAGAGTTGACAACCATACAGGACTGTACAAGAGCGGTTAACCGACCGATTCATAGAACGAAATGCTCTATTTCATTCAAAGTACATGAATATATCTGCCAGAAATGGTGATCCCTAGGTAGTTCATATTTTCATTATACAGGATATTACATAATATTATGTCACAACTTGAGGGGGTATATCCACGTGCAATTTTATGAAAAAAAGTTTTCATAAACATAGGTCCGCAAGAGCTTCATTACGGCGCTACAGGGTGTTAAAATTTCCGAAAAAATTGTTTTTTTCTTCAAAACTTCTGCAGTTTTTGAGATATTCAGCCCAAATTCGGAATGCAAGCTATCTTTCAAGACCTTCATCATTACACGTCCTAGATTTTAGTTGAAATTCACAAGGTGTTTTCTTTTCCAAGGCCATGTCTTCTTTTGCCCTTTCAAACTTTTTTGCAGTAACGCAACTGATCAGCCTACAATCAATTTTTGTCATCTTCGTTCAATTTAGAAATTTTTTTGACAACTGTAATTTTTTCGTATGTCCAACCGTTTTCGAGAGAAAAATTATTGAATTTGAATTATTCGAATTGTATGTTATTCGCTAAATAACAAAATAATAGAAATACTCTATAGGTATGCCCAAAATTTGCTTTCATTTTGATAGTTCGGCTTCTGAGATTTCCTCAGCCCAATAATGATTATTGTGAATTCTCGAAATGTAAGCTTCGTCTGTGAACATTATTCCACTATGAAAATGAGCATTTTCTCTAATTTTATCTGAGAACGATCGGCAGAAATTCAGTCTTGAAGGAAAATCTCGAGGAAGTAGACTTTGGACGCGTTGAATATGAAACGGGTACAATAAAAAGTCGTGGAGAATCCTCCAAACTAGAATATGTGAAATATTCAACTGAATTCCAATTTTTCTTGTACTCACATGAAGATTCAAATCAATACAATTCAAAACTGCTTCCTCAATATCTGGAGTTCTCATAAATTGAGTTGCACATTTTAAGTGATTATTTGTAGTAAAAGTACCAAATTCCCTCAACCTTCTGTGGATATTTGAAAATGTTCGCGTGTTTGGTATAACTCGATTTGGAAAGCGCACCTGATAGAATCGCCAAGCTTCTGTTGTGTTTCCGTCAGCCAGACCGTACATGTAATGGATATCAGCCAAGTCGGCGTAAGTAAAATAAGCCATTTTTTCTTACAGCAATAACTTCAAAAGTCTTGAAACTAATCGTTGATTCAATAATTAATTCGAGCAGACACTGGTTTAACTTTAGCAACTGTTAAAATAAATAAATCATTTAAGTTTTTTAATTAGTGCTTTCAATTCAATTTTTTGAACGAGAACGGTCGGAGATACGAAAAAATTACAGGTGTCAGAAATGTTTCTAAATTGAACGAAGATGACGAGAATTGATTGAATGCTGATCAGTGGCGTACTGCAAAAATGTTTGAAAGGTCGAAAGAAGACATGGCTCCGGAAAAGAGAACACCTTTTAGATTCTAGTAAAAATTTAGTAGGTGTAATAATGGAGGCTGTAAAAAATAGCTTGCATTACAGATTTGGGCAGAATATGTCAAACACTACAGGAGTTTTGAAGAAAAAAACAATTTTTTTCAATACCCTGTCGTTCCGTAACGAAGCTTTAGCGGACCTATGTGTATATGAACTTTTTTTCTCAAAACTGCACGTAGATTCTCCCCTCAAGTTATGACATACTATAATGTAACACCTTGTATTGAAGCTAATTAAGCTGTAGGAAAATCTCCAACAAAATAATTTACTCTTTTTCTAACTTGTAAATGTGATTATTCTCAAATGAAACAACTGGTTCCGAGCATTTTCTCTGTGGGTTTTTATGAGACCATATAGTTGTGCATGGCATGGCCTAGATTCATGTTTATATAACAATAACTAGGCTTACCTAGTTAAAATATTAGTTTTCATATTTGATATACTCTTTAGTGATTTCTGAATTTCAGATGAAGGATCGTTAGGAATTTCTACTGTTCTCTTTCAATAAAATCATTAATATTGTCTATACATTCTGATTTTTTAAAGATTTTATGATGTTGATTGTTAGATTACCTTTCTTAATATTACATCTTTTGAGAGTTCTTGTAATTTTTGAAGCTATGATTTGTAAATCATCTAATTTAATAGAGCAATAGTAGATGCTATTTAACTATTGAGTTTGATAAAGTATCAACTTTTTTTTAAATCAGAGAGAACTCTACAATCAACAGGTAGTGGATCAGATTCAACACCATTTAAAACCTAACAGAGATCTGGATCATAATCTGAACATTGAAATTTTAGGAACCCTATGTTTCCTAATTTTTTCTGTATTGATTATCGAATCTTCAACAGACAATTTTTTTGTTACTTCAAGCAATTGTTATTCATAAACTAATCAAAATATTATAATTCAGTATTTTAGCATTCAGCTCTCCTTTTATGAAGTATCCTCATATTTGGAACTTTTGAAACAGAATAAAATTGTTTAATACTGAAAGCAATGAAAATCGCTTTCAACTTTTACATTGTCAAGTAATTTGTTCAAAATATAGAACAAAACTTCGACTAGAATGGCAGGAATGCATGCTGCTAATTAACGATCTAAGTGCAGTCTCAGACTCCTCTTAAGATAGAATTTGTTGATAATTCTCATAAAAAATATTGAACTTAGCTGATCAACCTGGTATATAGAGTCTGCGGAAACTTTTTAGTCTATGCATTATGGAGCTATCCATATCTGGACACTATCTACCTGTTTGGAAAAATCACCCAATTTGCTTTCTGGAAATTTCTTCAAGTCTTCTTTTATCTAATATCTCATATTAGACTATAATGTGTCCCATTTTTGAAACATTGAAATTTGGTTTCAATTTTCACGATGAGTGTGGAAAAACCAAGTTACCCGACGTGGTTTCATGACAAATGGTTGATGTCATCGATGTATCTATACCAAAACTTCATTTTAGCAGACAAGTGGAAACTCAGTACTCTGTTTTTTATGCTTTACATGAATATATCTTTCAGAAAGGGGTTTAATGATGATCCTTAGGTTGTTCGTATATATCTTCATTAGATTAAAGATAACTAAGCTGTGAGCTTATCTCCAAAACTATTATAGAGTCTCAATTTAACAAAGAAATTACATGTGATTGTTCTAAAATATCAGACGTTAAGTTAATACCCCATTTCTGGGAATGTTTGAAGACATGAATTGTTGGTTGTGTGCTTAGGAGTAAAGTTTGTCATTCTTTTGAATATCATATATTATTCCTTTTGTAACTTATAAATGTGATTATTAACAAATGAAAAACGGTTCCGAGTAATTTCTTTGTGGATGATATTACACTATATAGTTGTGCCTGGCATGGCATCGATCCATACTTGTATAACAATAACTAAGTTTAAACAGAAACAGAAATAAAAATATATTAATCATCAACAAAAATACATGATACGTCATATAAAAACATGGAAAATGAACAATAATAATAGATGATAAACAAAAAATACACCTATGAAATTAAAATACAAACAGAATCACAGGTAAGTGTGCACGCTCTACCATTCAAATCAAAATTTTTTGAAGCCATTGTGAATTCTCCAATACAATAGTATGCTCCTTGTGCGAGATTTTCACTCAATTTTTTAACGAATACATTCATGTTCAGGGCCCTAAAGTGCGGTGAAAGATTATAGTACATTTTTGTGCCCAAGTAGTGGTAGGAATTTTGTGTTATATGTTTTTTGTGAAGTGGTATCTCCAAATTTTTTTAAATATCAGCCTACAAGAGTAATTTATTCTGACCCCAACCACTATTCGTAGAGCCCTCTTCTGCTGTTTAAAAATTCTGATTGATTCTGAAGCTCTACCCCATATGAGCACTCCATAAGACATGACTGCATGAAAGTATGCGAAATGAGCTACTTTCGCAGATTCTCTGGAGCTGACTCTTATGATTTGTCTTAAAGCGTAGAGTGCCCTAGACAATTTCTGACATGTCATGTTAATATTTACTGACCAACTCAATATCGAATCTATCCACAGTCCCAGGAACTTGCATGACTCCAAAACACTTTTGGGCTAAAGGAAAGTTTTTCCGTCTTATCCTCATTTAGCTTCATCATTTTTGATGAAAACCATTTTTTTCTCTCAAAACCTCTTCTGTTTTCATGTTAATCTCGCGTTCGTTTGATCCCCACACAAATACTGATGTATCCTCATAGTAGAGACAGGTATTGCTAGCAGCTGCCACAGTTATGTTATTGACATGGATAAGAAAGAAGGAAGGGCCTATAACTGAATCTTTCGGAAAACCACAAGACAGTCTGAGCTCACCCGTTCTCTCGTCGTTGAAATCCACCAACTGCGATCTGTAACTGAGATATGATCCGAGCAATTATTATCTCATGCGACAAGCAATCAAATGCCTTTCCAAAGTCAAAATTCAACATAGACACATCCTCGTTTCTGTCCAAAGCATCCAAAATCGCTTTAACTGCACTTTGCACAGCTGTGGTGGTGCTCCTATTAGTTCTATGCCGTGTCGTGCCTCGCTAAACAGATTCATCTTATTCATAAATGATATCATCCGATTTTTTATAACTAATTCGAAAATTTTCGACATTATTAGCAGTATGGCTACGGGTCTATAGTTATTACATTGTTCAGCAACACCTTTCCTATATAAAGGGAGTTGTCTTGCGATCTCAATTTTTCTTGGAGAGTATCCTTCTATGATACATTTGTTTATCAAAATTGTCAAAGGATATGCTAGCTCATTTTTTAATTTTTGCATGATATTAAGGGTCATTCCATAAATGTCTTTCGAGGATTTTGGCTTCAATGAAATAATCAATTGTACTATATCTCCTGGTGTCTACTCGGAAAAATAGCATGAGACCACACTTCCTTGGTGATTCCTTCTTAACAGGCTAATAGCCGAACCACGATCACCTGTCGCGATAGAATTCAACTCTTCCACCACTCTGACACCAATATTCTCGAAGTATTCACTGAAATCTGATGCATTAGGAGTAGTGGAAAACTTCATAGTATCTTTATATAATATAGTTTCCCTTCGAATCATATCCCAAACAGCATTCATCTTGTTTTGGGCATCTCTCATGCATTCCGCATTTTTTCGTCTTTTTATTTCGTCAAATGTACCGATGTATTTTTCTTTCCAAGCTTTATAAACTTTTTCTGATTCTTCGGTTTTCTGTACTCTCTCAACTATTTTCAATGTATCCAAAGTCTTTTTGATTTTCTCGAGTTCCTCATCATCAATGTGTTTTATTTTTGTGTTCTTAATTTTCTTATTTTTTTCAGGATAGAAATAATTGAGCAGTCGCATCCATAGACCATGAAAGGAGGTGAAGTAGACCGCAGCACTTTTTCCCCTGAAAAAATCATTCCAGTCTATGGTATTCAATGCAGTTTGAAAAAGGTAAGTACGGTCCTGTGTTATCTCACGGCACCTAAAAGTTTTTTCTTTCTCAACAGGTAGATTGATGCAGTTTTGTAGCTCGAGTTCCATCAATTGAGCATCAAGTGGACTGACATGTGCGGTTCATCTGTTTACACTTTGTACCTTTGCTATAAAGATGCAGAAATAAATATGTTATCGATACATGTTTTCTTTCTCGAAGAGTCAGTGAAAACGTGAGTCATCCCGAACTCGACAAAAACATATTTCAGCTGGAAATTGACGTTAAAATACAATGTACAATACATACAATGTTTTGATTTTCATATCTATTGCGATAAATAGTAGAATTTCACCCATGCTATTCAAATAGTTATCAAAACTACCACTTGGAGATCTGTAGGTGGTTAGTATTACTAGTTTTCTGTGTGGTAAAAACACAACAGATACTTTATGATCTTTTCGACATTGAAAATATGAAGTTCCTTTATGGGAAGTGCTTTGTGACCATTTTTCACAGCAATAAGGACACCCATTCCTCTGTAACTTTTCCTGTTGTACGAATCAATAATTTTTTTATTTCAGATCCATTCAGCCAATGCTCCGTTAAGCAGATGATATTTTTGCTTGCATACATAATATTCTAACAATACAGTCTTACTGGCTAATGATTGTATGCTGAAATTGAAAATTTTGATCCTGCTTTCTCTTTTAGTTTCAATTAGTTGATCCATTAGGCCCAGATTCTGTCTTGTTCAGTTCTTCTAAAAGTGACACATCTGCTCCAACTTTAAAAGCAACAGCTATTTGACTTCTCTGTATAAACCCACTTGAACGAAGTTTTTAACCTTTTTCGACTGGATGCCTGTTGTTTCCAGAAATTGCATCTGGAGTATGGGGTGCGACGTACTAGCATTCCAGTCTTGTACTTCAAAATTATTATTCGGAAATTTGTTTTGTAGATATGTACTTCTTCAACGAGCAATGATTCGACATCGGACAATCGTAGGGCATTTCACATAAAACCATGCCATTACGAGTAGCAGTGGCAAAGGTTTCCACTAGATGAAATAGATTGAAATATTATAATTCATAATTGATATAGCGCCCTTTAGTGATTTCTGAATTTAAGATGAAGAAACGTAAGGAATTTCTAGTGATCTTTTTCAATAAAATCATTAGTTTTGTCTATATATCCCGATTGTTGTAATACGTATATTACTGTGGCGTCTGATTTATATGCTTTGCTGATCGAAAGATCATCAGTTCTAACTTTATTTCAAGATTTTATGATTTTCAGTGGAGGATTACCTTCCTCAATATTTCATCTCTTGAGAGTTCTAGTTATTTTTAAAGCTATGATTGGTGAGTCATAGTAATTTAACAGACAAATAGTAGATTCTACCTAACTATTAAATAGATTAAAATATTTCAATACAATAAATAATTAATAAAGAGCAATAAAATTTACTTTTTACACTTACATTATTAAGTTACTTGTTCCTAATACAATGGGTATGAAAAAAAAACGGTTACCTGGCGTGTTTCGATTTCATGGCAAATGATTTACATCAAATTTGTGAAACTGTTGGATGCGTGATATCAAAACTAATCTTCAATTCAGTCTGTCTAGGAATTCGTACCATACTCTCTGAAAATGTATTATTTGTTAGTCTTTCGGGCGGTTTCCGTTAGTTATCATTTCATATTTCGAAAAATAATGGGGATGTCCTATAATAGGAAACTATCTCATATTAGGTTACTCTACTCTACATCACGTTTAATTAGTTTTTTATCCACGATGTGCTTTTATGGAAAATTAGAAATTGTATAACTTTTCCCCAAATGCATCTAGTGTTGGTCGCTTTATTTTATTAATACTTACTTAGATAGTTTGGAAAAATTGTTGTCTATAGTTATGCTACTAGTTACAAAACTGGTGATGCAGTACTCACCTTGAGGATGAATATCAATATAACGTTCTGGTATAACACGAAGGTTTTCGAATATTTTTCAGTTTTCTGTCAAATTCAATCGCAGAATTACAGTCGTGTGATATTCTCATGTTCAAAGTTTATATATATTTTTATCGAAAATATCCCTATTTCAGCTTCTATTTGTCTGCTCGAGGTTAGAATGGAAATATCAGTAACTATTATATGAATCGTTGCTTGGTCTATAAATAACTTCTCATTTTTTGGTTCTTGTTATTTTTATGAACCTTTTACTAAATTAGACTTCCAAATGAGTACCTATGTGATTTTTCTTTCAGGAAAGCAGGAAACATATAGATATATGCTGTTCTTGCCGCAACCGAATTATATAGATTTTAAATATAATATTTTATATCCATTTCGAATATAATAATCGTATCATATTTTTGGGAACGGATAAAAATTGAGAGCACAAAAAATATATATATATATATATATATATATATATATATATATATATATATATATATATATATATATATATATATATATATATATATATATATATATATATATATATATATATATATATATATATATATATATATATATATATATATATATATATATATTATATACACACAACTAAATTTATATGGAATCACCCGATATTTTAAATATAACCTCAGAGATTATGGAAATTTCGAAGGATTGTTAGACTTGATCCTTTTTCAGATATTTCAATTGAAAAAGAAATAAATTAAGGTTTCTTTAAGGGAGAAACAAATAAAAGAGAATAAAATACTCTTTCCGCATGTAGTAAAAAAATTGAAAACTGTTTTCTCACGGAGTAGGTGTTTTCTTCTCGACCTCAGTAGCTTGTTTTATCTCCTCTTGCCCTGATACAAGCCTGAATCCGTCTACGCATGCTTTGCTGGTATGTGGAGGAACATTATTTTGCGTAAAAGTGGGCACCTCGCCAGAGTCTCACTATGGGCTCCAGTACTAGGTTCACGTGATTTCTAGCCGTTACACTAGCAGCAAACGAAATCAAATCTGATTTGCCTCCCAGCATAATGCCACCCTAAAACATCACACTTCCTCCTTGGTATTTCGGAATTTGTGTTGCTGCTCGGAGTCAAGCTTGTCTTGCACGACCCCTTGAAACGAATCCGGCGGTCATCTGATCAAACACCAATTCTGGTCTCATCTAAGAAAAGAATATTTCGCCAATTAGAAATAATCAAATTTTGGTGCTCGATACACCAATTAAGTCTGGTAATTTTGTTGTTGTCCGGTAGCTCTGGAACTTTTAAGGGCCTTCTGCTGTATAAACCCCTTGAACGAAGTTTTCAACCTACCGTTTCGACTGATACACTGATGCCTGTTGTTTCCAGAAATTGCATCTGGAGTATGGGGTGCGACGCAGAGATTGTAGCTCCACGAATCAGGTGTAGGTTTTTTCAAATCACCCCCTGTGATATTCCCATTGTGGCCGCTATATGCCTCTGTGTCACCTCTTCTTCAACGAGAGCAATAATTCGTCCCCTCTGCACATCGGACAATCCAATGTAGGGCATTTCCAATTATGATTATAGGCTTCTTTAAATTTTGAAATTCACAGTTTAAATCTCAGACGACAGAGTTAAATAACCGGAACATAATGTGATCAACATTTCTTATCATACTATCTAGTTTTTTTACAACAAAAAACTTCATTCTTCACAAGAAGTCAAAGATCCATGATTGAGAACAATCAATAATGTGAAATACCGAGTGATTCCATATAAAATTGGTTGTGTTTATATTTAACAAACTTGAGTTACTTTCATTATAACTCGAAATCTGCTCAAAAGAAAAATTCTAATGTCATTCGATTTTGTGCAAACAAGACCCTTCAATATCATTATCATGTGTCTTCAAGAACGGCAGACATTTTGGTTATTCAAAATTTGAATTTTTCTTAATCTCTGAATAACTTGAAGATTTAAGAAGAATTTGTCAATTTTGTTCACATTTTATCACAGCCATTCGCTGCAGGGTTAACTGTTAGTTATATTATATTCTGGAGTAATTTGTATAGGCTTTAATCGTTCTGTTTGGTCAACTTGTTTTTTTTTGGTTGTTCAACAATCAAACACTTTTCTCGATACGAAAAGGAGGTCCACTGAAAATTATATTGGGTACCCAGTAGAACAAGCTGATTTTTTTCAGATGACCATTAACAATACCGTCAAGGAATTTTCTTCTTTGAGGTATACATACTGTTTGTCCGAAAATCGAAGAAGGATTTAAGCCATAAACAATTATATTAAACTTAATTAAATAAATTAGTATTATACATTGTATTTACTGATCGCGTAGCATAAAAGTATGATAGAACATCTATATTGCATTGTTTTGTCTTTTTCATCATATTTTGTTTTCATACACAAAGATACCCAATTACAAAGCTCAACAATAACGAACGGCAAACGATAATAATTCAACCTTAATGTGAAATGTTATGCGAATGAACTCGATGCTCAAGACCTGAACAATCTCAAGCAGCTGTTTCTTAAGGAATCGGTGCCATAAAGCATATATATATATAAAGATGTGTTGGTTACACTTTTTATAACTCAAGAACGGCTTTACAGATATGGCTCAAAATTGGTTGGTTTATTCCGTTCTACAGCATTCCCGTGTAACTTGGACGTATGGATGACAATTTGATTTTTGTAAAAAACCAAGATTGAAAAAGTGAAGTGAACTATAAAACGACAAAAAACGGAAAGGATGTTTATGATACTTTAATGAAGCGAATCGATGATGAAAATGGTAGTTTATATTTCCTAGAAGCCCCTGATGGAACTGGTAAGACATTCCTCATGTCAGTAGTTTTAGCCACTGTTCGTGCGAGATCCAACATAGCGGTTGCAGTTGCTTCTTCTGGAATAGCAGCCAAAGTGTTAGAAGGATTCCGTTCGGCTCATTCAGTATTAAAATTACCGTTAAATATTCAAATTATTGAAGAACCAACGTGTTATATTGCAAAACACTCAGCAATGACCCAAGTTTTATTGGCATCGAAAATCATCATCTGAGACGAACGCACAATGGTGAATTAGAAGCACTTAACCGAACATTGCAAGATTTACGACGAGACGTTTTGGAGAAACAATGATATTAGTGTCTGGTGATTTCCGCCAAACACTGCCAGTAATTCCAAGATCTACGGCTACCGACGAATTAAACGCATGCCTCAAATCGTCGAATCTATGGTGCTATGTGAAGAAACTGCAGCTGACAACAAACATGACAGTTACATTGCTTAATGGTAATCTGCTGAAGATTTCTCGGAGCAATTGCTGACTATCGATAATGGTCAAGTACCTATCGAATCAAGCGAATTGGTATCATTTCCAAATAATTTCTGTAATTTTGTCTCATCAAAAGACGAACTTATCAACAATGTATTTCCAAACATTATTTTAAATACAAAAATAATGAATTATTGAGTGAGCGAGCAATTTTAGCGGCTAAGAATAAAGATGTAGATGACCTGAACTACATAATTCGAAATAAAATCATTGGAACAGTGCATTCATTCAAATCTTTTGAATGCGTCACAAATGAAGATGAAGCCATCAACTATCCAATTGAATTTTGAAACTCCTTGGATGTGCCAGACTTACAACCGCAAATTTTACGTCTAAAGGTTGGCTCCGTAGTAGTCATGCTTCGAAACATTAACCAACCAAAACTGTGCAGCGGTACGCGTTTGTTGGTTAGAAAATGATGAACAATGTAATTTACGCGACGGTATTGAACGGAATATTCAAAGGAGAGGAAGTTCTCATTCCGAGGGTCCCGATGATCCCAACCGATATGCCGTTTGAATTTAAAAGACTTCAATTTCCGATCCATCTTGCATTTGCCATGACCATCAACAAATCACAAGGGCAATCCCTAAAAGTTTGTGGTTTGAATCTAGAACATCCATGTTTTTCCCATGGTCAATTATATGTGGCATGTTCACAACACGGAAGACCATCTGCGTTGTTTGCTTTTGAGCCCGATAATAAAACAAAAAATTTCGTGTATCACAAGGTACTTAAGTGAAGAGCAACGCATGTACTAAAATATAGAAATAATAATTAATGATTGATGTAGATAATTAATTTGTTTTTCTATTTTTCTGATAAAAAAATTAATAAATTCCAAAAACTGCTTATTCATTGCCTTTAAGTTGAAACAGAGTTCGCCAGGTCAGCTAGTATATATATATATATATATATATATATATATATATATATATATATATATATATATATATATATATATATATATATATATATATATATATATATATATGATTATAATCAGAATATATTCTGACTAATTATATATTAGAAAATATCATTCTACCAGAATATATACATACTATAGCATCATCAGATAATGATATCAATGTACAGTATAAACTAAAGAGAAAACCTATGACTCTACCTCATTATTTTTTCGGTAAGAAACCTACGAAGAATATTACAAGATTTGATGACTGTTATCTTTTGTAACTGTTCAAACAAATTTTTCTTCAGACCCAAAATCTCAATACTTCTGTGAAGATTTCTAGGAATAACACCTGTTGTGAAAATGATAATCGGTAGAATAAATATTTTTTCATTTTTCACATTTTTTAATCTCGTCGCCAAGCATCATCTATTTAGAAATTTTTCATTGTATTTATTTTGTATATTATGTGTGTCGGGTATAGCAATATCAATTATATATGTTATTTGATTCTGTTACTCATTAAGAATGATATCTGGTCTATTGTGTTTTACAGCTCTGTTGCAAAAGAATTGTTTAATCAGAATAAAGTTTATATTTGTCATTTTCACAAATAATCTGAGGTTCATATTTGTAAAATGTTTTTCTTTTGGGAATTAGGTCATGTTTAATTCCTAGATTAAAATGAATAATATAAGCGACGGCATTATGTACTTCTAAATAATCTGTTGAAGCAAGATGATAATATATGAAAAACTGTTTCTGAAGAACAGAAACATCTACGGCAAGAATCATCTATATTTTGTTTGATGATGTGTTTTCTATAATTTCTCGTGAAAACAACCTGATCCTGTATCGCAATTGCCAAGCCTTCTGTTTCAGCAAACAATTCTCCAGATACTAACCATTTATTCGATGCGATTTCATCAATATAATCATTTTTCAATTCTTTAGGGTGCTTGGGTGCACGCGTGTAATTCCTTCTGCATCCAACTTTCTCTTTTAGAATTATCATCAAATATATCAAAATCTACCTTTTGCATTGTCAAGTTCAGAGGTGTAAGCAACAACAATATCATGTAATTTAGACGTTCTCTGTTTATCATGAAAATGGGAACGTAGATGAAAAATCTGTTTACTATGAAGATTATTCAAATCAGTTAATCCACGACCTCCAAGATGTCTAGGTAGTGTAACTCTCTGAACAGCTGACTTTGGGTGGTGCTTATGATATTTACAAAGCATTTTCCTCGTTTGACATTGTAATTCATTTAGATCAGTTTTAGACCATTTAATAATTCTAAAGAAGATGTAAGAATAGGAACTGCATAGGAGTTGATAGCTCTGAAAAGGTTTTTACTAGTTAAATGACTCTTGATGATTGCTAATTCTAAGTCTTTTGTAATATGAACTTCTAATATTTTCTTTACTGCTGCTATGGTTAATTGTCTTCTTGACAAAATCCAAGATATTTATATGTATCCCTTGATGCATTGGCTCGATTTCAATATTGGAAAATTTATATAATCAGAGGTGATCTTTCCTTTTCAAAAGAAAGATTTTCACATTTTGGAAGCCCAAATTTCATATGAATATCATTGAATAGTTGAAAGTAATCTCAAGTAGACTTTTGAATGAGATCTTGTTCCGACATATAATTTAATATCATCTAAATAAATTAAGTGACTTAATTTGAATTCAGGTGATAGACTCTTTATTTTGAAGCCGAAACTAGTAGCATTTAATTCATGAGATAATGGATTAAGGCAAAGACAAAACCAAAGAGCACTTAAAGAATCACCTTGAAAAATGTCTCTTTTGATTGGAATTACTTCGGATTTAACGATTGTTTTGAAATATTTTAATGACAATTGATTCTCCAATTTTTCATTACAAATTCAAGAAGAAGACGAAGTGTCTCATCAATTTTATAAATTTCCAAAATTTCTTGAAGCCATGGATGAGGAGAACTATCAAAAGCCCTTTGGTAATCAATGAAGGCTATATGAATATTTCTCTTCTTAGTTTGAGCTTGATTCAAAGCAACCTAATCAATTACAAGTTGCTCTTTAGTACCAAGGTGTTTTTTTCTACATCCTTTTTGTTGTTCGGAAAGAATATTATAATTCTCCATAAGTGCATAAATTTTTTTGGTAATACATGCAGTTAGAATTTTATATATTGTTGGAAGGCAACTAATTGGTCTATATTGAGACGGATCAATAGTATTAGCATTTTTCGATTTTAAATAAGTAATTCCTTGTGTGAAAAATAAAGGAGTGGCTGAGGGGTCCTCAGCCACTCCCAATGAAAAATATTCAGCCAATTTTTCATGAACGCAAGAGAATTTCTTGAACCAAAAGTTATGAATACCATCAACACCTGGAGATTTCCAATTTTGTGTGTGTTTAATAACTGATGTTATATCTTCGTTTTTTTTTTTTTTTTTTTTCTATTTTAGAAAATCGAGACCTTTCATTTAAAATCCAACTTGCATTGGAATTGTGTTGCCTCGGCACTGCCCAAATTGAAGACCAATAATCGGTTAGAATATCAATTTATTTTAGGAACTCCATTTCCAGAAATATTTTCATTTGAACCTGAAATAACTTTGTGAAAATGTTTTCATTATTTTTGAATAATTTGTTTTGGAATTTTCTGTCTGAATTTATTTTATATTTACGTAGTCTAATGGAGTTTTTGAGTCATAAAAGTGGAACTAACACGACTTTTTTCTTTAAATATATATATACATAAAGCCAATCGAGCAGTACATTGGAAGGGGGTCCTGATATTTAAATGACGTTGCGTCATAGTTTTGTTTCCTTTATAATAACTTCAGAAATGTACACTCGACAAGAAAAATATTGCTCAATTTCATGAGAATTTAATACATAATAATGAACAATCAATCTCCAATTCATGCGCGAAGTCCCATACTGAGCAGTGCATGGTTACATGTAGCTCCCTGTTCTCTTTCCCCTAATCGGAATAGGGAAGCGCATATGAACGTATAGCCACCCTATATGGGTTGCGCGCACGTGCGCATAGCGTCACACTCCGTCTGCGCTTTGTCTTACTGCGAACACTATTCCTCGGGTATCAGGTAACCCAAAACTCCTAAGTTTTTCGAACACCGCTCTCAAAGAAAGTTGTCTTACTGATAAGTGTGAAGACCGAACAGCAGTGGGCCTGAATATCCCTACGCTCCACCACAAGGTACCTTCCAGTGGAGAGACAGCACTTTCTTAAACTTGTGTATAGCTGTCTGTTGGTAAAATGATTTTTACTTTGGAAACTGCATTCTCAGAATCTAATATAAAACTTCTGATAGCAGTCTATGACTAATGATGTCGAAACCTTATCAGAAATAACAAAACAATGAATTCGTGTATCAAAACCTTCTCCAATACTTTTTTGATAACGTAAACAAGATGCTGATTAGAGAGAGCATAGACGAACATACACGACTTATTATTTGTTGAAGTTTACCATTATATATATATATATATATATATATATATATATATATATATATATATATATATATATATATATATATATATATATATATATATTGGAGAGGAGTCTACATATGTAAACTTGAGATAGGAAAATCATTCAAAATCCGTAGATCAATGAATAATCCTTCCTGACACTTCCTGACAAGAACTAGTTCCCAAATCTGCCTGCCATGTTCTCGTCTCAAGTTTACATATGTAGACTCCTCGCGAAGCTTATTGCGGAAGATATTTTTCTCAACAAATATTTACCGACGGAAGGTTTATCTCGGAAACAGAGGCCCAGAGCACTATTTCTGCGGGATTATTTCGCTGGTTTTGTACCGTTGATGTGACTCAAGGAAATGCGAAAAATGTCCCCCTAGTGTTTGAATATTTAACGTTCTCACATCTGTTTGTTATTGTTCGTATCTTTCTCGAAATCCGGTATCTGGTTCGCCGTCTCGGTCCATAGAGGGCGACTCTCGTACGTATGTACGAGGTGCTTCCTTTTTGGAATCGATGGGGTAACCTCGATGTAGCTTGATAGGATACTGAGAAGCGATATGCGACACTGATAAGCTCCTAATAAGGGCGGAACTGCAAACTGCCGCTTCGTTTCTCGGCATCCTGCCTAATTTCACTATTGTGGCTCTTGGAGGCTGCGTGCATTGTAGGTAGAGTTTTGAACCAGCTCTTGTCGGGAAGGATTATTCATTGATCTACGGGTATATGATAAGGAATGTTTAATTATCACCAGATGTTTGGGAAATTAACGTATTCAATTTGTTTCGAAATTATCTCAAATTGCCTGACAAATTTCCGCCTGAAATGAAAATTGTTTGAACATTCTGTGGATTCATTTAGCACGCTACTTCAAATTAACATAAAACATCCTAAATGTTGTCAATTCTATACTATAAAAATTAATGTCAAAATTATTCAATTCACATTGTTATGTTTCAACCTCATATAATAGGGGAGGGGGAAGGAAATAAGTTTCTACAGCCATGGAATTATGGGCGACGACTAGAGTTTCGCCGATGGTATCAAGAGCCAATGTTTTTTGGCGAACTTCATTTTTGTGGAAAATCTTAGTGGTCTACTTTTTTATGATGTAATAAATGATATTATGGCCGAGGGTTGTTTCGATGAAATTCCCTTGGCTCAAAGAAGGTTAGTATGTTTCCAGCTTGACGCTGCGTCCACACACCAACTAAGAAATGTCTCAAAGTTTCTAAACCAGTGATAACTAGACGAGAACAAGAGGACCAATGGGACGACCATCTCGTTCATCAGATTAATCGCTAGTTTTTTCTATGGACTACGTCTGGGGTTTATTATAAAAACAAACCCATATGGATGAAGAAGAGCTGAGAGAAAACTTTAAGAATTGTTTAACTTCAGTGACCATTAGTCAAATTCAAAGTGAAAGAAGTGTTTCGGGACGTTGCAATTCTCGCATTCTGAACAATGGAAAGTATTTCACATAGTATGTATTATTTTTTTTTGTTACTAATTATTTTTGATATTTCCCTAATAGAATCATGCAAAACTTTCGTTTATTATTATTATTATTAGTCTTCATTATTGAGACCACAGAATTGAAAAAAGAATGGAATGTTTGGTTTAGGTCACTCTATTTGACTGGCTGAAAGCACAGAATGTTCAAAGAATTTTCATTTCCGGAAAATTGACACTTTTGAGTAAATTTTACAAGGATGTCATTATATAACCTATCATGAGAAAAATACTGCTATTTTAGTCGAATTCATCTATGGTCTAGTATTAGTATAAAAACAAGTTTATATTGTAATCCTAAAACCATTCAAAAAATTTTGTTTCATACATCCCTGCATTCTACTCAAAATAGTACTTCTAGAATGCCAAAATACTTTCAAACTATCTTTAATAAAAACCGAAATATTGGCATATGAGGAAATTCTGAAAGATCAAGACATCCGATATAATCTGAAATAATCCGAAAAAAGATAGCTTCTACGGTTTATTTTCACCAATAAAATTTCCGCTGAAATAGAGGACTGGATTGGGTTAGAACAGCCTGTACAGTGAAGCGAAAAATGCAAGCGTGATGGAAGCTCGTGTAGCACTCAATTAATAAAATGAAATTTACTTTGTTGGAGAAAACTGATATCCAAGAACAACTAGACGGTGCGTGCGTATTGGTGAAACATTGCTGAACTCAACGACAAGCTGATTAAGTACAGGTTCGTACTTTCAAGAATCAGGAAAGTTAAAAACTTTCTCCTAATCGACAAGATACAACACAAAAATATGATAATCCAGGAATATTTCAGGGCTCAATCAATAGGGTAGCTGAACTTGACAAGACATTAAAAGATCTTTTACAAACGACAATTCTTTTCGAAGAAACTTCCAAAAAAATTCAACAACTGACTTTATTCAAAATTGTAAAAAGTTCTCGCTTTTAGATAAATTAAAAAGGTCAAACTAGTTGGACGTTTTTGGATATTCTTTACACGCTTTCAACAGCAGATGCTCATTTCTTTCAATTATTTAAATTTCTCATCTCATGTAATGTTCTAAATCTTCTTGTTGACAATAATCTTGAAAACATTTTGCAAAGAACGGGTAAACGTTCATCATGCCAATGACGGCAATAAAAGTAGAGAGCAATATTTCTACTTCAAATGAAGTACCGTGTGTCGAAGCAGGATCAATGCCTTGGTTTGTTGGTTAAACAGAAATTTGTTTACTGTATTCTGGATTTGAATGAAGGAACAATTGCTACATTTGCTGCCGATTCAGTTTAAAAAAACTGAAATGCTAAGATTTTTTTTCATGAGTTCTGATTAGTAGTTAGATTCTATTATATATTGACCTCGTCACTGTTTAAATCAAACTTTTAATAAAAGATCAATATCAGTTGAATTGATAAAATTCGATTTCATCTTTTACTGACAAACACCTATATATAGCCCTATTATTGTCTAGGGTTACAAGCTGCTACGGAGTTCCACTAAAATATTTCAGAAATGGAATAGCACGATTTTAAGGTCAACGCGATCTTGTAATGATGAGGTATTATTTTGATTCCTAATGGGAAGATGTGATACATAAAATAAGAATATATATCCATTCATAAAAGTCATAATTAATGATTTCACTCGCAGCGACAAGAAATTTGTGGATGAGTGTTAAAGCAGGCATACCCGTACCGTCGACTGGTCTAGTGCGGCAGCCTGTGTTGTAGTGAAGAAATGAGAAGAAAAAAGAGCCAACAGAAATATTGTGTCTACCCTAATATCACTTGAAGGAAAACCAAAGGGCAAGCTAACAAATTTCATGAAGATTCATTGAAGAACCCTGCAAAATTATAGATTCACTGCTGTTTTTTCCATCAGTTGCTGAAACTTATTCTGTCGAAAAACAAATATCTTAAAATCTCGTTCCAATTCTGCAATCAGTTTCTCGCAATCAATGATTGATCGCGACGATAAACCTCTACTATTCATTCCAATTTCGTTCTCAGACATGTTGAATTTGAATAATTTCAATAGATAACCCAACCAGACGGAGGCAAGATGCGCACTGTAGCGCGATTGAACGGAAGCAAATATTTGCAAGGATATCCATTTTTATGATTCTCATTTTTTCCTCGACAATAGCATCGCTTCGGAAAATGGAACATGTTGCATCTTTTAATATTCTTTACGTTTTTCTAGTCGCTTGAGTGTGCGCTCTCGTTGAATGCTGAGTATTCTCACAAGTGAGAATACTAGGTGCTGCAACGGATTCTTTGTTAACTAAAGGCATAGAAAGGTCGATTATTGTTTGGGAAGTGACATTTTCCATCATAAAGTAATTACACTGTTTAGGTGAAAAAGTGAAACAATAAAGATCAGGTAAGAAAAGCAACCTTCAATTTTCTGGGTGGTAAAATTTGATAATTTTACAATTTCGTCTCTTTTGTTCATTGTACTGCCTTTTTCAATATATATTGCTTTCCTGATGATGCATCTATTGTATAATGTGTGTGCAGTTTGTGCAGCCAAACGGCGGATGAGGTGGATTGATTTTTTACTGATCTTTTGTGTTCTTTTATACTTTCCTTTATCTCTCTTTTGGTCTGTCTGATGTGAACTTGATTGTAATTTCCGCATGGTGAAGAGTATACTTTCCGATTTTCTACAGGAATGTAGAAACGTTATATTTCGAGCTTCTGAGCATTTTTACGATAGTTGTGTGCCGTTATGATGTTGGATTTCTATGGGGATCATTTTATTCCTGATGGAATCTATATCTATATAACACCTCAAAAAAGTCTAAGGAACACTTACCAATATCTTTAAAATATGAATTTGATGATTCGAATTTATAGAAATCTTTCGGTTTTGTTAGGATGTATTGTATATAATGTATTCTCAAGAAAACAAAATAATATTTAACTTCTCCAAAGCACCTATTATAAAAAAAAAATTGAAATTTGAAACACAAAAAAAAATCCTGAACTAATATTTTCGAAACGATATGGAAGCACTTATATTTTTCAGTACCCATAAGGTCCACCTCTGTTATTGGCATCGTCGCGGCATGCTTAATATTAAATTGTCTATTACATTTTGGCCTAAGTCATCCCAATCCCCCTGAACTGCTAATCAAAGCTCCTGTTCATGATGGAAGACGTTTTGATGCAGGAGATTTCTTTTTAGGGTGTCCCACACATGCTGGGTGGGATTCAGATCTGGGGAGCAGGATGGCCACGGTAGAAGATCGATATCATTCTCTTCAAGAACGTTCAAGACAACTCTTGCACGATGAGGAGGGGCATTATCTTGTTGGAAGAGTGGATTTTGACCCATTGTTTGGAGATACGGTACAACTACAGGTAAAACTATCTCATTTGCGTAAGAATTTCCTGTGAGGTTGTTCTGTATGAAAACGAGGTCAGTTCTTTCACCAAGGCGTATACCTTCCCAAAACATCACTGATCCGCCTCGCTGTCTAACAACTTCTCGAGCATGCTGGAGACGGTTTTGCTTTCCAGGTTCCCTCCATATTCGAATTCTTCCCGATAATAACTAAATCCAGATTCATCACTGAAGAGAACCGTGGCCCACCTCTCTTGATCCCAGTTTACGTGTTCTTGGCACCAAGCTAAACAAGCAGCGCGATTTCCATGGGTCATTTGTGGAACTCTTAAAGGACGTCTGCAGTGGAGTTGACCTTCGTGCAGTCGATTTCTCACAGTTTGGTCGAAAATTTGTACATTATGAACTCGTGATAGCTCCTG
The DNA here is from genome assembly GCA_013387265.2 of Cryptolaemus montrouzieri. Lineage (NCBI taxonomy): Eukaryota > Metazoa > Arthropoda > Insecta > Coleoptera > Coccinellidae > Cryptolaemus > Cryptolaemus montrouzieri. Next base: position 86,171,224 of record JABFTP020000185.1, read on the forward strand.
AGCTAATTAAGATGCTGTGGTAGTACGATCTCTTCTGGCTTGTAAAACCAAAAATCGGTCTTGGGTGACTGTAGTAATCCTGTATGACCTGTATGGCGTTCTTCTACGCTACCTGTTTCATTGAAACGCGACCATAAACGATTTATGACACATGGGCTACTTCCCAGAACCCTGGATATTTCCCGTTGTGAGCTCCCAGCTTGGAGCATGCCAACAGCTCGTAGCATCTCTTCTCTAGTCAAATGTCGTCTTTCCATAGTCCAATCTCAAAACTTGAATCTTTTATTTGTGCTTACAACAGGAACAAAGAACCAACTAACTGATTTCAAACACTAAATACATGATATGATTATGAAGCAGCGTCGCATCTGCTGCATTTTTAGTTTTTTATAGAGAAAAAACTGAAATCTGGGTCTGTGTTTGAAACTGTGAATTTCAAAATTTCAAAATTTAAAAAAGCTTATAATCACAATTGAAAATGCCTTTGGTTGGATTATTCGATGTGCAGAGTGGTCGACTAATGGCTGTCGTTGAAGAAGTGATGACACAGAGGAATATAGCTGCCACAATGGGGGTATCACATGGGGTGATTTCCAAAACCTACGCCCGATACGTGGAGCTACAATCTCTGCAGAATATGCCTAGAAGAAGTCGTAGAAAGATAACTTCTGAGGAACAAGACCGCTTTTTGTGTCAAATTGCATCCTAGTGCGTCGCACTCCATACTCCAAAGGCAATTTCGGAAAGCAACAGGCATCAGTCGTAACGACACGTCAAAGACTTCGTTCAAGGGGTTTATACAGCAGAAGGCCCTCAAGAGTTCCAGAGCTAACCAGAGAACAAAATATTAACACACCTATTGGTGTATCGAGCACCAAATTAGAATATTGAGAATGGGCGAAATGTTCTTTTTTCGGATAAGACCAGAGTTGGTGTTCGATCAGATGACCGCTGGATTTGGGTTTAAAGGTGTCGTGAGAGACAAGCTAGACTCCGAGCAGCAAGACAAATTACGTGGACCTAGTGCTGGAGCCCATAGTGAGACTCTGGCGAGGTGAGAATTTCACTTTTATGATAATTTTAAGATAATGCTCCTCCGCATACCTGCGCGACATTATCTTGAAAAAGAAGGAACCGCTATTTTGGACTGGCCAGCTTGCTCTCCAGACCTAAATCCTATCGAACATTTATGGGAAAATCTCAAAAGGAAAATCTGATCGCGCCAGGATAATCCAAGAACCCAAGAACAACTCATCAAAGCCGTCACAGAAGACTGGCAGAATATCTCCTCAGAGGAGGTCAAAAACCTAATCCAAAGCATGCCTAGATTCAGGCTTGAATCGTGTTCGGAAGAGGTAATGCAAGCTACTGAGGTCGAGTAAAAAACACTTACTCCGTGAGAAAACAATTTTTTACTACATGCGGAAAAATTCTCTTATTTTATTTTATTTGTTTGTTTCTTAAGATAAAATTTAATTAAAATACCTCAAAATGGATCAATTCTAACTATACTTCGTAATTTTCCAAATCCCTAGGGTAATATTCAAAATATCGGATGATTTCATATAAATTTGGTTGTGTGTATATATGATTCGATGTGTTGCCGTATTTATTCCGTGGTCCATTCTGATTTTGGCATAACTGATCGTCAGTTACGCTCGAGACATCGTCTATCGAACGCTGGAAGATGACAAGCAATGGACAACTTATCGAAACGTCACCAAAATCAGAATATATATATATATATATATATATATATATATATATATATATATATATATATATATATATATATATATATATATATATATATATATATATATAATGGACCACGGAATAAAACCCGTAACACATAAGATCATAGAAAATTTGAAATTTAAATATATATATATATATATATATATATATATATATATATATATATATATATATATATATATATATATATATATATATATATATATATATATATATATATATATATATATATATATATATATATATATATATATATATATATATATATATATATATATATATATATATATATATATATATATATATAAAATATATACATAAAATTTCTACAAACATTTCTTCCAATTTTATTATAGATCTGATAAAAACATTAAGCGCATGAAATGGACTTCAGGAGTGAATGAATATCAAGCAAATTAATTGGAAATAATAGTCAAGGAGAAGAAAATTTCAGATGAAAACCAAGTCCAATGTCTAGTAAGAATGAAAAATAAATCGAAAAATTTATCTGAACATTTTATAACAAGACAAAATTTATTTCTTGATCAAATGACCTAATTTATTAATATTGACCCAACTATGGGTCCTAAGCATATTCAAAGAAAATTTTGATTACATAATTACATAAATAATAATTATTTATTCACTTTATCGGGTTATATACTGTGCAGATATCACAATAATGGAAAAATACCGAATTTTGGATAAAATTATAATACTGGGAGAAAACCTATATGGCAACCAAATGAGAACGTATTACTTCACTAAGGTTCCTACACTGTTTTTTTCAGAAAATAAAGCCTCTGACAACATTCATTGGTACATTGATGTCATGGGCTGATAATGGCTAGGTTTGTGTATATGACAATAAATGGCATGTGAAATTCTTGATTGTTGCTCAATATGCTCTTAGAAATTGAGAACAATATTTAATCTACCATAGAATTTTGAATGAGTATGAATCGACGATAGAATGCAGTAATTCCCACCAGTGGTGGAAATATCCGGTATTGGTTTTCGAGTCTTTGATATTTTCCAAAATTACATTTTTCATTATCTGTCATATTTCAATTTCTAAGAGTACTATTTTCAATACGACTGTTTTCAAGCATTCTTTGGTACTGGTGGATTACTGGAAAAATATTTCTTCAACATTTATAATTTTCTGCTGAATAAATTTGAATTTTCGATTGTGTGTTAATTTTTTGGAGCAGTAAATTATGTCACTTGAAGAATTCAACAGATTTTGCGTTCAACACAAGGAAGCACAATTTCTTCTCACATTTGCAAAATAACTGAAACATGAAAATTTCTTTTGCTTTTTTTGATGAGTAATACGCAATACGTTCACAATAGAAAAAAAGTAGTGGAAAATAAAATTGATTTCAATGATTGAAAGTATCGCTGTATTTTGGACAGAAAGTTGACTAGAATACATTTATCTTGAAGTTTGGTATTCAGATGAATTACCACGTAAATTGAAAAATTAGTCGAAGTAAGAAGAAGGAAGTGATTTCCTCTGTCAATCTTTGTATTACCAGCGCCTAAATTCTGAATATATTTCAACTTTGGACCTAGAGTTCCGATGAGCTACGGCAATTTTTCGTTTCAAGAATGTAAATTTGGTACCCTGTACATGTAAAGTTCGTTTTGAAAATCACCATTAGTTGCAGCTGCTTCTTATATATCTGTGAAGTATGGTGTATTTAAACAGGAACACCCTGTGTTCCGTGAAAAATGCCCCAACCTATAGCTCCTACAATTGTTGAATGATTTCAAAGCAACAAAAGCCAAATTGCATCTTGAATAATATTTCAACAGCCTGAAATAATGTCATTCGTTAGTCACATCTAGAAATAACGGAAGTTGAGAATCACCTTCATTTTTGAAATGACAACCTCCTCTTTTGATTCTGTTTTTCGATGACTTATTTCATTTTGAGTATCCCCGTGAAAAAAGTATCACTCGAAAGAGAAGAAGAGATTATTCAAGAATTTTGAAAGAAAACTCGAATTACTCATTTATCGATTTAATTCGTGAAATGGTCGACTGTTCGAGTTTGTGATAACATTTTTCTGTCCTTGAAAGTGTTTAGGTCATTATCTCAGATAACTCACACACATTAATACCAAAAAACAAGTAATGTTCTTTGAGGAATTTTACTGAATAATTGTGTTTCGTAACACGTTTCATTACACCGTAGCTTCTTCAGACGAATGGATGTACAGAAAATATAACAACTTTACAGGGATATCCACCGGGACCGTCCGTTAAAAACTTTTTAAGTTCCAATTATAATATCAAGCTGAAATTTTATACGCGGCCATAACTAGCGATTTCCAATTAAAGTGAAATATTTTCGAAGTGATACCATTTCCGGTTATACCGGAAGTGGGTCATCACTTTGTTATTTCAAATGGCAATCTACCTTTTTTTTATACATCTAGAACCAACATCTGAGCAAGGCATAAAATACCCAAGTTGTTGGCACTTATCTGTCAAAACTTTTGACAGATTTAATTATTTTTGTCATAAACTCGATTTTTGAGGAACATTTAAAAAAATTGTAGCTCGTAGATATTTTGCACTACAGACACAATTTTTGCTTGGGTGGATAGAAGAAGGATCAAAGAATTCCTTAAGCAGTCTTTACATGTCAAATGATTATTGCGTTGTTTTGTATGATTTGTTCAATTTTGTCTCTCAAACAGCAATAACTCAATTTTTTCAAATGGCACGTGCCAATTTTTATATCGCCATCAGATGAAACGTCAAATTTCAGATGGAATTTTATAAGGATGTACTATACCCATCTCTTATAATTCCGAAATAATTTAGGAATATATTGAATTTTGATGATTTTGCAAGAACTAACAGAGAATGCTTTGAATCAAGTAGATGAACTGTTTACGCTCACCTGACAGGTGCCTAAAATTTATGTACATGTCACTTCGTTCATTCGAATTTGATATTTCAACAAGAATTGTTAGTAATTTGTGAAAATTTTTGAAAAACACCAGATTGATAGTGAAAGGGCTGATTGTTCAAACGAGGATATGTTTAATCTCTTTTTAATTCATGGCGAAGGTCAAAAAGTGGTGGATAGAACTTGCAGAAAATTCAATAACCAATTTCCAAATTTGGCGCCTATGATTGAAACAAAATTTCGAAGGATTAGAAGCAATTTTCTGCAATTTGGAGGAACAAAATACAAAGAAACTAGAAGAAAACCATTTCTCGACAATCAAATTAATACGCTAGCGTATTTTCGTGCCAATCCACATGCGTCCATTAAGTCAGCATCAGTGGATATTGGATGGAGTTGTACTTCCATTCAAAGGATCCTTAAGAAACATAACATGCACCCATATTCTTTCATCAGACTACAAAAATTGAAACTAACTGACCTTCCCAAGCGGCTAAATTTCTGTGAAAATTTGTAAATTCGGCTTCAAGAGGATGAGACAATTCTGCAAAAAACTATATGGTCTGATGAAGCCAAGTTCAATTAAAGTGGAATAACCAACAGGAGAAATCGACATTTTTGGGCCACAGAAATTCCACATTTCATTGAGGTTATTGATTTCCTAAATAAATTCAGCGTGAACGTTTTTGCAATTTAAATGAAAGATTTGTTGGCTTATCACATTTATGAGGAAAATCTTAATATACAAAGATACCTGGAAATTTTGAGAGGAACATTAGCGAATTTTTTAGATGGACTACCCTTTAATATTCTAAGGGATTGCTATTACCAAATGAATGGTTCACCAGCACATAAAACACGAGCTGTAGATCGGTAGGTAACAGAAATGTTCGAGAATAGACGGTGGGGTAATCAAGGACCAAATTCATGGCCTCCGCGTTCTCCGGACCTGACGCCCCTTGATTTTCATTTATGGGGCAAAATCAATAATGATGTGTATGTTATTACTGTAAGAAGTAAAGAAGAGTTACTAGAGCGAATTCAGAATGCTTTTCGTAATATTGATACTGAGGAAACTAGGAGGGCAGCTCATCATGTTCGTATACGAGCTGTCAAGTGTATCCAGCACAATGGGGCCCATATTGAACGTTTATTCAGATCGTAAGTTAGTTTTCTCCTATCTTGTTTGCCATCATTTATTCGTATTAATGTAATTATCTTCGATGATTGGTTTTCGCTTAGTTCCTACAATTTTTATTCATCCGAATTTTAGAATATTGCTTCTGATGCTTCAAAATTTTATTTTACTCATAGATAGTAAATTTGAAAATTGGTTCTTGAATTGCCTGAAATTTCTACCCACTACTTTTTGATATTATAAAATGAATTAAAGAAAGATTAAATATATTTTCGTTTGAATAACCAGTGGTTTTATTCCAAATGTGTTGTATTTTTTTAATATTTTCGATCAGAGATAACGACAATTCTTGTTGAAATATCAAATTCGAATGAACGAAGTGACAAGTTCATTAATTTTAGGCACCTGTCAGGTGAAGGTAGCCAGTTCAGCTACTTGATTCAAATATTTCAAAGCAAAGTTAGTTCTTGCAAAATCATCAAAATTCAATATATTCCCAAACTATTTTGAAACTATAAGAAATGGGTATAGTACTTCCTTATACGATTCCATCTGTAATTTCACGCTTCATCTGAGGGCGATATAAAAATTGGCAGGTGCAATTTGAAAAAATTGAGTTATTGCTGTTTCAAAAAGGCCAAATTGAAAAAATCATACAAAACAACGCAATAAACATTTGACATGTGTAGATTGCTTAAAAAATTCCTTGATCCTTCTTCTATCCTTCCAAGCAAAAATTATTTCTGTAGTGCAAAAGATCTACGAGCTACAATTTTTTTAAATGTTCCTCAAAAATCGAGTTTATAACAAAAATAATTAATTCTGTCGAGAGTTTTGACAGATAAGTACCTACAACTTGAGTATTTTATGCCTTGCTCAAATGTCGGTTCTAGATGTATAATGAAAAAGGTAGATTGCCATTTGAAATAACAAAGTGATAACCCACTTCCGGTATAACCGGAAATGGTATCACTTCGAAAATACTTCACTCCAATTGGAAATCGCTAGTTATGGCCGCGTATAAAATTTCAGTTTGATATTGTAATTGAAACTTAAAAAGTTTTTAACGGACGGTCCCGGTGGATATCCCTGTAAATAGATACAATTGAGAATATAATATAAATACAAATGTTAAATGTAATTAAAATCTTATTGAGTTGCATTTTCTTAAGTGGTTATTGATGACAAGTAAATCCAATAAAATTAAGGAATCGATTGCTCCCTAAAGAGATTCAATAGAGGTGAAGGGTTCAAATCGACTTGTTCATAAATTAGTCCACCTCAGTGTTTGCGTTTGTTGATTTCTGAAGTTTCCCAAAGATCTACTTTCCAATATTTATTATCTGTATGCAAAATTTCAAACTGTGGGTCGAAATGGTGATTATTTTTAGGAGATGATTCGCGTAATTTGAATCTGATTTTTGTTTGAAAAACTGCGGTTTCGTTCCGATATTCTAATATTGAAACTTCTATGTGTTCTACCAATGTAGAAAATATCACAGTCATTGCAATTCAATCTATGAACACCTACCTGATTTATTATTTTCGACTGATTTGGTTATATTGTTTTTTATATATTTATCTAAGCTATTATTAGTTTGGAAAGCTATGTTGAAATTATTGCCACCCAGGATAGATTTCAATTTTTCACTCGTAATGCCAACGTAGGTTAAAATGTTGAATTTTTGTTTCAATTTATCGACAGGGTAAACTTCATACAATTCGATTATACTTTGTTTTTCATTAAAAATTTTTATAATTTTGGGATTATCACCAATATTTTCAGCTATTTGTTCAATTAAATTTAATTCTTTGTTGAAATTTTCTGGTGATAACGGAATGTTAATCAATCTATGAATAAAACTGTTGAATGCTGACATTTTGTGTTGATACGGATGACACGACGAGATATGTATTATAATATCTGTATGTGACGGCTTATGGTAGATTGCGAAAACATGTTTTCCATTTTCATTCGAAATTGTTATGTCTAACTGTCTATCTGTTCCTGAGAAGCAATTCAAATCACACGCATTATTTGGTAAAAAAGATTTAAAACGTAACAGAATATTCTAATGACTAGTGAAGTAAGCTCTGTGGTGGGATACAACTGAAAATTACAGCGCAATCTTTATAGAATTATAGTGGATTTCATTCGTAATTATTGATGAGAAATCATGAAAAATTGTGTACCTATCCACAAATTTTTTTAAATTATTATACAGTGTTTCAGGAGATACTTTTTCACCATATGGTACTTGAAATTGAATGATAATCTAGAAAAATGAAATTGTTTCAGGCTATTACAATATCAATCAAAATGCAATTCGGTTCTTGTTTCATTGAAATCAATGACCAAAAGTAGGAGCTATAGATTGAGGCTTCGTCACTGAACACCTATACATTCCAATCTTCAATTCAAAGTTAACAAACATAACTGAAAGGTCTAGTTTGGAAGCAACATATCTTCATACGTCAATATGATATATCTCATAATAATAACTTGATGAAATTTGTTCACCAGCAACGCTCACTGAGGATTATATGAATATTAGGCAACACCAATAGCCGTGCATGTTTCCTTATTTGTAGATAAGTCAGCATTTTTAATTGATAAGTACACACACACAACTTAAGAACCTAACTACACTACATTTACATGTATATTCGGCAGAGTATCTGCTCACGACAGTATTTGTTATTCTACCTAAGACATCGAATACAAGAACTGCGATGACTACAGAATGATTGAGAGTGATTTAAATCAGCCGTCCCTATCAGAACGATATTATCCAATTCTGAGGAATAGGCCGAATAAACTTTTTGCCGACCATCGAATTAGGCAAAGCATCGGGTGGAAAATAGATCATGTAAACGAAACCGCAAACGAGATCGTGGGGTAGGAATTCAAGAAAGAACATAGAATAGGAAAGGTTGAATTTTCTATACTACGGATAGACTTGGGTCGTCGTAATCAGCCCATTCTCTGTCTGATGTCTTCATCAACACATTCCCGACTAATTATACACTGTGGAATATACCACAAATGTGCACGATAAATTAACCCAACTCGCTTTTACTTTAGAAATACTTTAGAAACACGTGAATTCCTCTTTTTGTTTGAATACTGAAATGAAGTTGTAGAGACATAAATGTCAATTCAAACGGATGCACCATTGTATCTTAGAAGGCTTCTGAATCTGTGTGTGCTAGAATGGCAGAAATCATCAAAGCTACTTAAAAAGACACAGGAAACATCATCATTATCACAGTCTTTTGCAAAAAAAATAAACAAATTAGAATAAATTGGTTAATGTGTGTACAGGAAACATAACAAATTGATGTATAGCGAGGTAGTATGTTAACATATACTCAGAAAAACAGTTGAGAATACAGTTATTAACATTATGATGTACTGCAAAAACCGTGGACAATACCGTCGAAATGATCGATAATTTCTTATCTTATTAAGCATCTTGAACTTTATTATAAAGTTAATGATATTGATAGATTCATTTTAAAATAAAACAGTTTTGTATGAATTCTACATTGTTCATTTTCAACAAACATAACTGGTTTCGACAGTAACGTAATTTTTTACGTCTTGACCTAACAGTCATTACAGGGAATATGCTAACTATATCTGTTTTGAATGCTGAGTAGTGGGGAATGGTTTAATTCTAGTTGAATATAAAGAGCGGTGAATTCCGGGTTTTCACAAAGTTTCATAAATTTACAACATTCTAACAGATTCATAATCAACTGTTTATTTCCTCTGTGGAGAATTTTTGACACAACTTATGTGATAATATGATTTGTAGATTTATTATGATCAATTACTGTGGATTTGATATCTGAGGAGAGATGTTCTTCGAACCTAGATACAAATTTTCGACCTGTTTGTCCTATATAAGCTGTTGGGTATTCGTTGCATTCAATTCTGTATATTCCAGAATGTTTGAATTCATTAGTTTTATGTTAGGCACTGAATAGTAGTTTGCTAATGTTGGGACCACTGGAGAGGCAGGTTCTTGAATTGAACTTGGAGAGATAATTGCTGATATTATTAGAGGGGAGGGCAATTTAAGATAATCAGTGAGACACCCGTATTTATTTGCTGCTTTACCTATAATTGAATATTTATTTTATTTCAATGATACTGTCTATGTGGGAGACTGGAATATTTTCATACAGGGTGGTACATAATAGTATGTCACAACTTGAGGTGCTAACTCTACGTGAAATTAAAAAAAAAAAGTTCATATGAACATAGGTCCGCAAAAGCTTCGTTACGGAGCTACAGGGTGTTGAAATTTCCGGAAAAAATGGGTTTTCTTCAATATTCCTCCAGTTTTTGAGATAAATACCTCAAAAAAGTCTAGGGAACACTTAGCAATATCTTTAAAATATGAATTTGATGATTCGAATTTATAGAAATCTTTCGGTTTTTGTTAGGATGTATTGTATATAATGTATTCTCAAGAAAACAAAATAATATTTGACTTCTCCAAAGCACCTATTGTAAAAAAAATTGAAATTTGAGATTGCCGAAATTTGGTTAAACACAAAAAAATCCTGAACTAATATTTTCGAAACGATATGGAAGCACTTATATTTTTCAGTACCCAGAAGGACCACTTCTGTTATCAATGACACTTTGGCATCGTCGCGGCATGCTCAATATTGAATTGTCTATTACATTTTGGCCTAAGTCATTCCAAGCCCCCTGAACTGCTAATCGAAGCTCCTGTTCATGATGGAAAACGTTTTGACGCAGGAGATTTCGTTTTAGGGTGTCCCACACATGCTCGATGGGATTCAGATCTGAGGAGCAGGATGGCCACTGTAGAAGATCGATATCATTCCCTTCAAGAACGTTCAAGACAAATCTTGCACTATGAGGAGGGGCATTATCTTGTTGGAAGAGTTAATTTTGACCGATTGTTTGGAGAAACGGTACCACTACAGGTAAAACTATCTCATTTGCGTAGGAATTTTCCGTGAGGTTCTTCTGAATGAAAACGAGGTTCCACCAAGGCATATACCTCCCCAAAACATCACGGATCCGCCTCCCTGTCTAACAACTTCTCGAGCATGCTGGAGACGGTTTTGCTTTCCAGGTTCCCTCCATATTCGAATGCTTCCCGATAATAACAAAATCCAGATTCATCACTGAAGAGAACCGTGGCCCACCTCTCTTGATCCCAGTTTACGTGTTCTTGGCACCAAGCTAAACGAGCAGCGCGATTTCCATGGGTCAGTTGTGGAACTCTTAAAGGACGTCTGGAGTGGAGTTGACCTTCGTGCAGTCGATTTATCACAGTTTGGTCGAAAATTTGTACATTATGAACTCGTGATAGCTCCTGAGCTAATTGAGATGCTGTGGTAGTACGATCTCTTTTGGCTTGTGAAACCAAAAATCGGTCTTGGGCGACTGTAGTTATCCTGAAACGACCTGTATGGCGTTCTTCTACGCTTCCTGTTTCATTGAAACGCGACCATGAACGGTTTATGACACACGAGCTACTTCCCAGAACCCTGGATACTTCCTGTTGTGAGCTCCCAGCTTGGAGCATGCCAACGGCTCGTAACATCTCTTCTCTAGTCAAATGTCGTCTTTTCATGGTCGAATCACAAAACTTGAATCTTTTATTTGTGCTTACAACAGAAACAAAGTGCCAACTAACTGATTTCAAACACTGAATACATGAAATGATTATAAAGCAAAGTCGCATCTGCTGCATTTTTATAAAAAAAAACTGAAATTTGTTGCGGCACTCTACGTAATTTGGTGAGAAATTGATGCAGGTATTCATTTCTTAAAAAAAAATCATCCATATTGATTGTTCTGGATACGATATGTCGATATTCAGAAGTGTTCCCTAGACTTTTTTGAGGTGTTTATTTAGCCCAAATTTGGATTGCAAGCTATTTTTTACAGCCTCCATCATGACATGGCCTTTTCCGATGCCATGACTCCTTTTGTCCTTTCAAACTTTTTGCAGTATGCCACAGATCAGCGTACAATCAATTTTCATCATCTTCGTTCAATTTAGAAACTATTTTGACACCTGTAATTTTTTCGTAACTCCAATAGTTTTCGAGTGAAAATCATTGAATTTGAATTGTTTGAATTGTATGTTATTCGCTGAATGGAAAAAAGTAATAGAAATACTCGATAGGTATGCCCAAAATTTGCTTTATTCTGATAGCTTGCCTTCTGAGACTCAACTTATACTTTTTCAATATCAAACTAAAAAAGAACAATTGAAAACTAAATAAATTGATGGAAGTGTCCTCCATCTGTGAGAATACAGGCCTCTGTCCTTCTTCGCATATTATCACGCACTCTTTGAAATATTCCTAGGGTATTTATTATCATGTCACAAGAATTTACTATTCGATTTCTCAATTCTTCTAAAGTATTCACTGGAGTGTTATAAACTAAATTTTCGAGATATCCCCATAAGACAAAGTCTAAACTAAACTTTTTAAGTCTGGGTACCTAGGAGACAATGGTTCTGGCCCACCCCGACCTATCCATCGGTTGTTGAATGTATTTTTCAAGAATTCCCTAGCTTCAACACTGAAATGTGCTGGTGCCCCGTCATGCATGAACCACATGATGTTTCTCACCAAAAGTGGCACATCCTCGAGCAATAAAGGTACCTCCTCCTCAAGAAATTGCCGATAAGCGGGACCGTTTAGTCTGTTGGGCAGAAAGATAAAATAATTTTCAATTATCCCGATCCAGACATTCAGTGAGAATTGTTCTTGATGATGAGATTCTTCAATCGAACGAGGGTTTTCCTCAGCCCAATAATAATTATTGTGAAAATTCTCGAAATGTAAGCAGTTTTCGAAAAGTTAGCTTCGTCTCTGAACATTATTTCACTATTAAAATGAGCATTTCTCTAATTTTATCTAAGAATCATCGGCAGAAATTCAGTTTTGAAGGAAAATCTCGAGGAAGTAGAATTTGGACGCGTTGAATATGAAACGGGTACAATGAAAGTCGTGGAGAATCCTCCATACTAGAACATGTAAAATATTCAATTGATTTCCAATTCTTCTTGTACTCACATGAGGATTCAAATCAATACAATTCAAAACTGCTTCCTCAATATCTGGAGTTCTCATAGTTTGAGTTGCACCTTTCAAATGATTATTTGCAGTAAAAGTACCAGTTTCCCTCAATCTTCTGTGGATATTTGAAAATGATCGCCTACCTGGTGTTACTCGATTTGGAAAGCGCATCTGATATAATCGCCTAGCTTCTGTTGTGTTTCCGTTAGCCAGACCGAACATGTAATGGACATCAGCCAATTCGGCGTTAGTGAAATTATCCATATTTTCTTACAGCAATAACTTCAAAAGTCTTAAAACTAATTGTTAATTTAACAGACAATTCGAGCAGACACTGGTTCAACTTTAGCAACTGTTAAAATAAATAAATTAAATGAAAAAACAAAGCCTACTAGTCATTTTTCTAATTGGAAATGCTTTCAATTCAACGAATGCATACAATCTCTTAATTTTTGCTCGAAAACAATGGGAAATACGAAAAAATTACAAGTGTCAAAAAGTTTCTAAATTGAACGAAAATGACGAAAATTGATCGTATGCTGATCAGTGGCGTACTGCAAAATAGTTTGAGAGGTCAAAAGAAGATATGGCTCTGAAAAAGAAAACACCTTGTATATTTTACTTAAAATTCAGGACGTGTAATGATGGAGGTTATAAAAAAAGCTTGCATTCCAAATTTGGGCTGAATATCTAGAAAACTGCAGGAGTTTTGGAGAAAAAACAATTTTTTTCGGAAATTTCAACACCTTGTAGCTCTGTAACGAAGCTTTTGCGGACCTATGTTTATATGAACTTTTTTCCTAAAATTGCACTTAGATTTACCCCCTCAAGTTGTGACATACTATTATGTAACACCCTGTATGATGAAGTGTTCTTACTGGTATTGATTTCCGTATTAAAGTCTGCTATATATAAGGGGATGGAAAAAGCTCTATGAATTATTGAATTCTAAGCATCTAATGTGAGTGTAATGAGGTTGAAAGAATCTATTGGAATAGTTGAGTCTGTAACCGTTTCTTCTCTATTATATATATTGTAGCTGCGATTATTATTGATAGATATGTCTGGAAAATTCATTGAATTGTTGCGTTCGAATTCTCAAGTGAAATAATTGTACTATGCATTTTTCATTAATTATTTAATATTTTTCATTATTCAGAAAATGTCAAAACTGGTCTATTTGTCAGTTTGAGCCTTGGAAACTTACAAGAGTATCATGAACGTACTGTAGCAAAACTTAATATGTTTTTGCGCTAACTTATCATTCATTATAGTTTTTTCAATATTGTTCATGAAGAAATCTGAGTGGGGATCCCATGGGGAGTCCCAACCTGTGTTTGAAAAACTTTCATTCAAGTTTGAAATAATTTTGTGACAAAAATAACCATCACTACACTCAATGATAATCTCATCTACAACATATATAACATATATAGAAAAGAAACATTTACTGACTCAACAATCCCAATGAATTTTTTCAACTACATCCCACATAAATTAGCCGCTTATATTTCGAAGATGTAGTATTTTCGACTCCACTATCCATAACAGATATGAAAATGAAGATCATTAAGAAAGTTGCATCAATAAATAATATTCCAGCTTTCCACACAAACAGTTTTGTTAAACGCGAAGAACAAAAACAAATTTCTCCATTACTATTTTCCATTATAGAAAAACCAGAAAATAAATACGTATAACTAGCTTATATTCTCTAACAACATCAGCAGCAAATTTAATTCAACAGCCGCCTTTTCCAGTGGTCGGAACATAAGCAAATTACTATTCAATTCCAAATAGGAAACTAAAAAATTCAAGCATCGAATGCCCTACGGGTTACGCAAAACAAACAGGACCAAATTCTGAATCAAGTTTCGAAGAATATCTCTCCTCAAATAAGCCCTCACATTTTGAACAAATACAATAAATAGATAACAATGAATCTCTTGGAAAGATTGGAAATTAACAAACTTTTGTAAAATCCCAAAATCCACCACTCTCGAGAGTCAACTACCACAGTCAGTATATTGAAAAAATGGAATTCTCTAAATATACCTATTTCAATTCTTCTTCCCAAGGTTATTTTTCGTCTTCTAGTTGGCAACCTTCTGTATAGTCCCCATAGGATGTTGAAACATGCTCCCAATCTCTTTTCCAGATCTGGGGAGCAGCGTCGGTACTCGCTTAGGTACCGCCTTCGAAGCGTTTTAGCAGTTGTTTCAATCGTTTGTTTCTGATCAAATATGCAACCTTTAAACGGAGCTTACAGAATTTGAGATTATCAAAAGTCGCAGAGAGCTATATCAGGAGTGTTCAGGACCAGACGTAGCTGTATAACCTGGTGCTTTGTGAAATATGTCAAATATTGCTATATCTACCATTACTTGCCAAAACGTGACCATCTTCTTAGTACGTCACTCAAATTTTTCCAAGTTTCGACATCATATTCTTTGTTGATTCTTTGACCTTCAAGTGCATACTCAAGGTGCATTATAATGAGATAAGATCCATCACCACCACCCTTTTGAGCAGACTTTAATCATTATTGACCATTTCAAGTTGTCCAGAATGACTTCAATGAGACAGGTGTTTCTGCTCATTCGTTATCGATTTTAGAATAAATTTTATACACAATCAAATCATTCGCAAATTTTCAAGCAGTACCTTTCGATATTCAGAGTTCTCAGTCAATATATCGCACCGTTAATATTAATTCATTACAAATGGTACATGTTCAATGTTTTCATCTGTTTAAGTCTTCGAGGGCTGTCAGAGCATGGGTTGCTATTGAAAAATGTGCGTCCTTCTTTGAACCGTTTAACCAATTTTCATTGTGTTTTGCCCATAGATTCGTTTCCAACATACTGATATCAGCATTTCGGTAGGTTCCTCACAATTCTTCTCGAGTTTAGAGCGATACTTAAGAAAAAATCGTTGTTGCGATTTGTCCGCCATTCTTCGCAAAAACGAAATATATATAAAGATGCTACTCTAAACAATCGCACCATGTACACAAAGCATGTTTTCCGCCGGTAACAAATATTTGAGGATCTCGTAAAGACTTACTTACTTAGACCAGTGTTTCTTAGAGATCGCTCAGACGTTCTGACTTAAAGATATAAAAGACCAAATGACAAGAAGATCGGGATTAGAGCACAAATAGAACGAAATTTGTTCCAGCAGGAAAAACCTTATTTATCCGGCGCGAATTCCTAAAATACGTGTGTGGTTACTCTGCCGTTAAATTATCCACTTCTTATATATGCGTGCAGAAAATAGACTTTCGATGCGGAGATGAAAGACGTAATAGACTTTCTTGAAATAATTTACATCTCTTGGATACAGTGGGACATAAGCCCTGAACTACGCCTGATTATCCATGGGAAATTAATGGAAGGTCTACCGAACGTCGCCAAATTCAATGCTAAAAGACTTTGTTGTTTGTTATTGTAACGATTCTATTCTCATCCAACTTGAGAATGTTGATATTTACTGAGTAAGCTGGCGCTAAATGTTGAACATATTGTGTTTCAGCGCTTGGATCTGTGAGAGCGAAGAGAAAATATATTTTACTTCCAAGTGTCTACAAGAAATATGAAAAAGGCTCATGATTTTGTTACAAATCTAGTTTCAATAATTCCGACATCAATTAAAACACCACAATTGAAGCTATATATTCCACATTCTTATGCAATTCGTGTTAGGAAGATTTGGATGAACCAAACAATGGTATATTGTATGCCAAGCGATGAAATAAAATAATTTCAGAATATTTACATCAACCAAGATATGAAATAGTGTTTTACCTCCACCATACCCACTTTAATTTTCCGTGAAAAATGTCCTTAACTATAGCTTCTTCTATTTCTGTTGACAGAATTCAAGCCTGAAAGATTTTTATTGAGTGTCACATCCGGAAAAATCAGAAGTTGGCCTTCACAGGGATTTCAGTTAGACTCGCATTATTCTGTGTTTTGAGAGAAGAAAGGACGGAAGATTCAAATGAAGGGTGAAGTAAGCTCTGAGACGGAATATCATTGAAAATGTCAATGTAAGTGCTCAACCTGTCCATTCCTCGTCGTTCAACAAAACTTGGACTTTCTCCTTAAAGACTTCGGTTTGTTAGATAGTGTTAGCTCAAGAACCAAAGTCCACCGACCATTTTTGACGTCGTGAATCTCGTAATAGAGCGCTAGGGATACTTCGAAATAACCCTGTATTGGACGAGAAAATTATCTTTTCTTACGAAGCAAATTTTCATCCCGATGGCTTAGTCGGTAAACACAACTGAAGATTCTGACCGGGTTTTCAAAGAAGCCCCATCATAGAGCTACAGTTTTTGAAGGATTGAGCTGAAAATGCAGTTAGTGTGAGCAAGAGCAAGCAATGCTTACAAGATTTCTGTAGACCGAATTCGATGGAATTGACTTGGATGAGATGTGGTTTCAACAAAACTGAACATAATATCACACTACCGGTGTAAGTATGGATTTATTGATAGAGAAGTTTGGAGGTCGATAATTTCAAGAAATGTTATCGTGAACTGGCTTTCAAGAAGATGTGATCAAACTCCAATCGACTTCTTTCTGTGAGAATATCTCAAGTCGAACAAATAATGATTTTCAAGTGAATATTGGGAGTGGCATTGTATCGTGCTTAGTGGCCGCTACTACTTCAACTGAATAATCTTTGGATTAACACGGTGCAAGTTTAACCCAGTGCACTTTGATTTTATGACCTTTCATTCCGTGGATAATCCCCTCTACCATCGGCGACTATCGAAGAATTACAATTGCGAAAACACCGGAGCTCATTCATTTCGTTTGAAGACTTCGTTGAAACCACTCGAAATAAATTAATCATAATAATTTGTGAATTGTTGAATAACCCTCAAAATGAAAGGGGTAAGTAATAATCCATTGTCATTCGCTTTATTTCTTCAGTTTCTTTCAGTATTGAAAAACATTGATTTAATACCTAGATCCTCGCAGAACTAAGTAATTATTTTCAATTTCCATCTTTAAATTAATATTTTCATCATGTGCATAGATTTCTGAATATCCATCTTCGATAATCTTATATTCTCTTTAGGTCACATTTACTCATAGTATGGATCTATGGTTTCTACGTTCTTAATTCTTAATTTACATATGGAAATATTTTACTACTTTTCATTTCTGTTCAGCATTACCCAACATCGCTTTTTATTATTTTTTCATTCCTATCATATTCATCTTATATTTCTTTTGCTTATTAACTTCATTCATTACTTGCTGACATCTGTCATTTGGCCTAGTAAATAAGTGATATTTTTTATCATGATATCAAGATTTTCTTTTAATAATTCATTTGCAAGTCTGATGTGTTCAATCACCATTCTATTTTCTTATGATATGTATATCTATATATTTATCTAGGCCACTTTTCATTTTTAATTTATTAAAATCATTCAAAATGCAAATAAATGCAGAGGAGAGGTTATATTAGTTTACACGACCTATTTATCAGGAGCACATGGTGATATACGAAAACTTTCACAATTTTTTTGGGAGAACAGAACAAAGGCCATATTTTTTTGGAGAGGACAAAATACCAGCTATGTTTTTTTTGTAGAGGACAAAGTAGAGGATAAAATACCAGCTTTATTTTTTTGGAGAGGACAAATTCTACACCTCTATTTTTGGGCAGGACAAAGGAGTTCAATCATTTTCTTGGATAGCCACCAACCTTCATCATTTTCAGAGGAGATTAATTTTTTTCTTGGATAGCCACCAACCTCCATTATTTTTAGAGGAGATCAATATTTTCCTTGAATAACCACCAACCTGCTGAGATACTTTCCATCTTATGTACTAGCACATCACTATAAGGATAAGTCCATTTCTTGAATTTTGTGAAGCCTAGATATTCATTAAATAGATAATTATAAATAAATTGTGTTCATTTTATTGGGGAGGAACTGTCTACATTGGATGCTTGAAGGGAACTAAAATCCACGGCCCACCTAAATGACTGAGCAGGGTAAATCACAAAGTGAGAACCTTTTCTCATTGAAGTCATTATTATAAGTTTACATCCTATTAGTAATTGGGTAGGTTACAGCATTCGAGAGACTATGCCCGACCTATTATATAGTGTCATTAAAAATTGGGTAGTTCGGATTCGGTCTTGTGAAAGAAGTCGAGGTGATATTGATGATATAATTTTCAAGAAATGAATGTACAGAGCTAAGTCATAAAATGGACAAACAAAATGATCTTAAATACTTCTCCCTTCATTCTAGTTCGAAATTGCATCGCTCTTAACGGAAAACCCTTCATTTACTTCGATGTCAATTGTTCTTAATTTCACTAATGGACATCCGTGAGTCTTGTTTATACGTTGATATTCACTTATTTATATGAATGAAAGAGTCCACCATAGAGAACTACGATATCTGACTCTGATTTGGCTTATCTGTAACAATTAATTTTTGACATACAACAATTTCTAAACTAGATCTTTGTTATTGATTAATTACAGAATTAAAAAGCTCGATGCTTGAAGGAACCTAACTTGTCTAGTCAATCATTCGGTTGAAGTCCAACATTCGGAGGGGACTTAATTTCCATGTGATCCTCTGAACGAATCCAAATTTCTCATTCAATATTTTGGTTGAAGTCATTATTTCTCAGGAACCCATATTTCCCCAAGAAATCTTTTCAAAGTACCCCATCTTCGAAATTATGTTTTGGAGTAAATTTTCAGGATCCCATATTCAATTTATTTATTTATTTATTCATTTATTTATTTATTTATTCATTTATTCATTTATTTATTCATTCATTTATTCATTCATTTATTTATTCATTTATTTATTTATCCATTTATTCATTTATTAATTAATTGATTCATTTATTTCTTCATTCATTTACTTATTTATTCATTTATTTATTCATTTATTCATTTATTTATTCATTCATTCATTTATTTATTTATTTATTCATTCATCCATTTATTTATTCATTTATTTATCCATTTATTTAATTATATATATTCATTTATTTATTTATTTATTCATTTATTTGGGAATGATAGATACTAACAGACCCTTAAGACCCACAGCCGTATCTATGGAGTATATAAAACTATTATAAAATAACAAATCAAAAGTTCAGAAATCAAGAAATATCAATAGAAATTTCTTTTTTCGAGTTGTAGTCGAATAGTTGTATTAAGAACACGAAATTTAAAATGACAATAAATATACTTGAAAACTAAAATAAGTCAAACAGACAAAGTCTGTGACACAGCTCTCTTAACGAACTTTTTTATTTGTTACGTTGAAGATAGTTCGTGAAAATCAATAGCATACCTATTCATCAGCCTGGCTATCCGCACCAGAGGCGAGTTGAAAGAAGCATTCGTATTTGTAATAGGAGTATGAAAAAGTGAGGTCTACGTACATTGTAGCCAGGTGTGTTAAAACCAATCCTGGAAAGCAAACTTCCGGAATCTATAAAATCGAGAAGGAGTCTCAACATGAAACAAATATCGTGGATTTCTCTAGTAGTCTGTAGCGAAACTATGCCTAATTCTGAAGTTGTTATTTCAGCGACTCTAGGTATCCTTGCATTTTTGTAGTTAAAATATTTTATAGATCGGTTTTGAATGTTTTGAATTCTGTTTAGGTACATGTGATACTGAGGGTTCCAGGCAGCTATCGCAAAGTTCAAGTTACTGTTGACATTTGCAAAATAGAGGTCCTTTGATGATTTTATACACTTGAATTGCTGAGTGCTTCTCAGAAGAAAACCGAGTATCAGGATGGTTTTTTACATATAGAATCAACATGTTTATCAAAAAGAAGCTTGCTGTCAATGGTTACCCCCAGGTCACGAATAGAGTTCAGTGAGACGGGGTTGTGTGATCCCAGGGTGTACTTAAAGTGTATACTGTACTTTTTCCTCGAGAAGCTAATGGACTGACATTTATCGAAATTAACAAAAGTTGATTACCACTACAATATTTAACTAGACGATAGAGGTCGTTCTGAATCAATACGCAGTCTGAGTAATCTTTGATTATTATCGAAATTTTCAAATCGTCCGCAAAAGCTAAAAATAATATATCCTCAAAGCACTCCGGAATATCATATAAATAGACTAAAAATAACAAAGGACCCAGATGACTCCCCTGCGCTACTCCCGATGTTGTGTTGTATATGTCGGAACAATATCCACCCAATGCAACATACTGGAATCTGTCAGACATATACGAATGAAGCCAGCGATGCAGTGGACCATGCACACCGACCTCAGCAAGCTTCCTGGCAGATATACTCTGACAAATTTTGTCGAATGCCTTGCTGAAATCGGTGTACACAGAATCTACCTGATACCTCCGTTCCAAGCTGTCAAAAAGAACCTGAACATATTCTAGAAGATCTGTGAGAGAAGAAACCCTGCTGCTGAGCTAGAAGCACATGCTTCAAAGACTCGAAAAGAAAATCATAAATTAATAACTCGAAAAGTTTCGGTATTGCCGACAAAATAGATATAGTTGGTAACATCGTTTTTATTCCCGTATTTAAAAATTGGTATTATCCTAGACACCTTCCATTTTACTGGAAAATAGCCCTCGTGCAATGAACTGTTGAGAACAAGACTCAAAGGATTCACCAAACTTGAAGCACATCCCTTCAAAAATACTGGCGGGATGCCATTTGGTCCTGGTCCCTTACCCTCGTCTAACTTGCGTAGTGTTCTTGAATATCAGAGTCCCATATTTGATATGAAGATATTATCGCGGAGTTACCGACTGAACTTAGTTTTTCGATGTCGGTTTCAGTTAAAACGTTATTTTCATTGATATATACTGAGCTGAAATGCTTCATAAAAAGATTACATACCCCATCACCACTGTTGGCTTGCTGATCTCTATGAACAATCGCATTAGGTATTCCGGAGTTCTTGGTTCTATTTTTGAAATGACTCCAAAAAGTTTTTGGGTTACTGCTTATGCTTCCTTCAACCCTCTTTACATAAAAAGGAGTTTGTTCTACGTCTCAAATTCTTAAATGTTACGAAATCAGCACTGTTTTCATATTCTTTCCATCTGTTGAGTAATTCAATTTTTTCCATGATTATTGTATTAGTTTTACAAGAATACCAGTTAGGAAACTTAACACCAATCATCCTTATTCGAGGAGCGAATCTGCTAGAACAGTCGGAGATGGTTATAGAAGATGTCAACACACTCGTCGATACTTCTGTTTGAAAACGCTTGATTCCAGACAACCTCATCAAGGTAGGCTACAACAGAAGGGTGGTCACACTTATGAAAGTTCAATGCTTGGGGGTAGGATTCATTCGAAGGGGCTTGAAATTGAAGATCCGAATTTCAACTTCCAGTGCAGGATGGTGGCGATCCACATGTACTAACGTGTGCAATGAGTTGATGACTGAATTCATACCGTCACTATCATAACTAATGATTAAGTCTAGACAGCCGTTATTCAAATTTTGCACGGAGTTGAATTGCGTCAACCTCAGAAGGAGATAGTATCAACAAAATGAGTACTAATGCGATCACTGCTGTTCCAAGGGGTATTGATCAAACTATCAGGAGTTAGGTTCCAATTGATGGTTGGTAAATTAAAATCGCCACATATTAGAAACTTATCGTCAGGATACAAACTGCACAAATGTTTCGTTTCATCAAAGATGCGTTTAAAGCGTCACTGTCCTTCGGAGGTTTATAGACGCAACATATATATTATTGAAGAGTTTTCAGTTTTTAGAGACATCTTTCGAAAAAGTAACAATACCTGTCAGCCTTTTAACTTTAGCAGTCGGACTTGGAGATAAGTCTTCCAATAATCAGGGCATCCGTCAAATCTTTCTTCACTTCATCATCTGTATAATGAAATATTTCTTCAAATTGATCCTGGCTCGAAATTCTTCAGTTTAGTTTATCTGAAGTTTTGATCCAGTACTCAGTGTGTCTCGTTTCAAGTATAATGAACTCTTCTGACATTTATTTGTTCTGGAGGAAGTTACCTTTTATAAAAATCTAGTAGAGTACCATTATTTTCCGAGAGAAATAGAAGTTTTGAAGATTATTTTTAGATCTTGATTTCCAATAGAGCTCAGCGGTAACCAATTTCAAAGCAGAATTTTTTCAACTTTGAGATTAACGGAACTGCCAGAGAAACAACCGTCCCTGTGATAATACTTACATCAGCAAAATAACTTTCAGATGAGTCTTCAATTATTTTGAAGCCCTCATAAACATTTTATTGCCTGTTTAAGGCAGTATCTTCGTCTGGTCTGGACTAGAAATTATCAAATTATTTTGTCTATTTATTCTATAGAGCACTTTGTTTCATTTTCAGTATGGTAAAACCTGAATTAATAGAAGTGAAGCCTAGGCTTTCTGACTCGTATTTATTGTATAAAACCTTCAGTCATTTCTACTATCATCGATATTTTATATTTTATTTTACTGGTGAAAAATGAATATTCATTATATGGACAGCATTCTACTTCATCTTCATCTTTTAGTATGGGATTGCTTAAAAAATGGTCATAATTTTTAGCTGGCTACTTGTTGAATCCTGGACAGTCTTTTCCGACCTAAGATATTTGAAACTATTTGTCACCAGAGCAAGGAATAACAATAAAATGAAGCAAAGTCACGTAATGTAGTCTTGGGGTTGATAATTTTAAAGATATAAATAAATAGGCGAGATAATTATACAGAATCCTAAATATTTAAAGGAATTGAATCAAAGCATTTAAAATTATTTGAGGTAAAATAACATATTTGTGGGTACATGACACTCTGAAAAAGTAGTAAGTTCTTCAATGCAGATTGAAAACGGTTCGCCCACCAGTGTAAAGACTTGGTAAACTTTATTGCCGTTTTGCAAAATTATGCCAAATGCAACTAGGCTTATCTATCTCAATGTTGACCATGTTCATTGCAAATTTTGTGGAAATTCAGAGTAATAAAAGGCAAATGTGGCCCTATTCACATACCTACCAAACTACTCTTCTATTCCAATTATTCAACTTCAGAATTACTTAGTATCCATATTCCACCCTGTATATTCTTGTACTATCAATCATTCATGAACAGATAGCTACAAGAATGAATCGAAAACTAATGATTTCAAGGAATTCTGGAATTCTTAATTCAATTCATTTCATACTGACACGAGAACAATCAATGAATGCCTTGTTACCTTTGAGCTGATCTTAATTTGGGATTTTTTGCAAGCAAAACAATGAATACAGAATGAATATTAAGTGCAGTACTTTATTAAAAGACCTTCTCTCGATCAAAAATCGATTATGGATTATGTTATCAAGAGACAGCTGTCCAAGCTGGAAATAAATTACTGTGGGGTAAAGAAGGGTGCTAATTGCGGATCTCATCACCAGTTAGTGGCTGCTAAGCTAGTGGTTCCCTGTCAAACATCTCGAAGTGAAACTAGAACAGGACTCATTCCAGAAGAACAGGGGACGAGCATTAGTGAATATGAAAGGAAAATATACCGTTTAGACCTATTACAACAGGAAAGCATCACACATCTATATCAGAGAAGACTCTATTCGGCTCTTGCAGAGGCTCCACCCTCAGAAGATATCGAAGAGGAATAGAGTAATATCAAGTTGACTTCGAAGAGAGCGGCGCATGAAGCTCTGTGGTATGAACAGAAAAGGCAAATTCAGAAGGCACCTGCCTGGTTAACTGACGAAGTGAAACAGTCAATCGATGAGAAGAAAAAATGTAAATCACAGGTGGCTGCATTATAAGACCAACGTTAAATGGGAGAGATACAAAGCAAAAAACAGAGAAGCGCATCAAGCCATCAAATAACAGAATACCAAAACCTGGGAGAAGTGCCTAGAGGAAGAAAGCCTGATAGGGGGTGCTCGTAGTAAGGAAGTATGGAGAACAATCGAACAAATGAAAACTAATCAAACTGATAGATTCAATCAGAACATCAGCATGGAGAAGTGGGAAAGACATTACGAAGATCTGTTAGTGGAAAAGAGAGCTGAATTTATGAGGCAAGTGGCTCCTACAGAAACCCAAGGTTACGTTGGATTTACTGCCGAAGAAGTTAAACAGAGCTTGGTTACAATAAAAACGGAAGATTCCCTGGTCCGGGTAATGTCGCGGTCGAGCTCTTGAAAAATGGTGGGGAGCCACTCATCAAACGTTTTATTGATTTCAGCAATCAGTGCAGTAGCCGGACCAAATTACCACAAGAATTCGAAACTGCTTATATTGTTTCAGTATTCAAGAAAGGGGACCGCAAAGATCCGAAGTGCTATAGAGGTTTGAGTATCAACAGTTCGCTGTGTAGGCTCTTCAGTAGAATATTATCAGTGAAACTGAAAGAAATTTCAAGCTCAAAATCAGTGAGGATCAGAGCGGGTTTGTACCAGGGCTTTCATGTTCAGAAAACCTTTTCGTCATCCGAAAAGTCTTAGAAAAGAAAATATTGGTCAACCAAGAAGCTCATTTAGCATTTATAGACCTAGAAAAAGCTAGATAGATTCATATGATCTGAAGTTCATGATAACGAGACTCTCAGCTACTCACAAGCAATGGGGACTTCAGGTAAGTCTCAAGAAAATGGAGTATTTGGCAGTAAATACCGATGCGAATTTTGAAGTCCTGATAAACGATGAGGTGGCAATCAAGCAAGTTAAATGCTTCAAATACCTTGGAGCCTTGATAGATAGCGAGGGTCTGGGAAAGGAAGAAGTCATGGCAAGAATAAGAAGTGGTAAAAAGATCATTGGATGCCTCAGTAGCCTGTGGTGGGACAAACATATTTCCAAAAATACGAAAAAGAGACTAGGAAATGCATTGGTGGATAGAATTGAGAAGGGTAGTCTCAAGTGGTTCGGACAGGACACAAGAGACGAGGAAGACCTAGAAAATCTTAGAGTGGGGGTGTAGGATAGATGATGGCGGCCTGGGATCTAGAAGAGAATGATATTTTTAACAGGGTGGTTTGGCGACAATAGAAGGTATTTGAGTTGAAAAGTTTAGATACATTGACATAATCCCGTAATATATATATATATATATATATATATATATATATATATATATATATATATATATATATATATATATATATATATATATGAAAAACAATGTAGAAGGAAAAAAGTACGAAATGCTAGTTCTTCAATTTTTTGTTTTTCAAGGGAATCCATGTATAGTCAAAATTGCTAGTACGGTGAGCGAAAGGAAAATGAAAGTTCTTCACCCCTCGACTGTTCTATATTCGATGATGATTTTCAACATGAACATATGGTAACAGATTCTTTTTCATATTTAAGTTGAAGCTTTAGACTTAGAAACGAATTTGGTGCTGAAAAAATGTTTTTCAATTTATTTTTCAGATTACTGCCATCCGAGCATCCCGCTTTTAAACAGAAGCAAGATGTTAGGAGTCTTTGGTATGCTCTAAATTGAGAATTCATAGCGAAACAAATCCTGGATTTTACAGGGTGACCCAAGTGTAATCAGACGGTTAGGATGATGCTTCAATAAAATGACCGCTCTCACCTAAGACCGATATTCTTGATATGGATATTTTTGACCGCCCATTTCTTGGAGCTCAACTCCACTCTAGACATTCCTGAGATCAACTCTCGACAACGTTTAGCTTCATACCAATGACGTACTAAAAGAAATCTCGATTCGAATCGAATTTGAATATGGGAGAAACGCAAACCATCAGGAAAGCATTAGAAAAGTAAATTATCAATGTTCCACACTAGATAATCTGAATTTCATTGATCTAGGATGTGACACCCTAGAGAGGAGTTTCAACGTAAAAACTTCTATCAACTTGAACATAAGGCTCGCTTGGCAGCCAATGGTGCTTTGAATGAGTGAGTTCGAAAATTCAAGCTCCAGTATGCCAAGATTTTGCTAAAGTGTCATTCATAACAACGATGGAACTTATAGATTCTAGAAATATGATATTCCTGAAAATATTGTTTGACGAGTTTCTTTTTTGTAGAAGATTTCGTCCAAAATGAAGTTCATTATGTTTTCTCCATAATTCGTAACCTGAAGGAAGACAAGAAATCAACTTTGTTACTCTTCCGATACCTTGTTCAAAATACTAACAAGTAAATATTTTTATCAAACTCGAATTTTTCACTCAGAAACCTAACCTAACCTAATCCAAGGACATTAAATAAACTTTGATGTACTTCCAACATTTGTTTGAAATGCTTAATGATAGCGAAATATTTCCATCAAACATGAATATTTCACTCAGATTATATATTTGAAGGTGATCCTCAGACTCTTTATAGATATTCCTGCCTGTTGAGTATATTCGAAAAGTAAATGGTTTATCAGAGAAACCTGAATGTTTGAAAATTTTGCAATTCCTCATCTTTAATACAAAGCGAAATTGAAATAGCAGTCTATAAATGAATGAAATCCGGGAAGTGATGCGCACGAGCAAGCTCCAAGTGCTTCATACAATCTAGTGACATTGACGTAATGTCGCGCATTTCCACTTCCGAGAGGCAAACACTTTGGCAAGTTACTTGGGATAAGTTTCACATTTCCAAAGAGCATTACTAAAATATCAGTGCAGCATGGAATGCACTGGCGTTATTCTATGACTTAATGGGAGAAACATGAATTTTTTGAGATGAGACCACAAACAGTCAAGAATTGGCCTTCTATTGCTCATTTCTAACCAAGTCGTTTCATGGGTAGCCTCTCTTTGCTCTCGTGTTTGATAAGCACGAAGTTTTGGACGTATCAGCCTGTTTCTTTCTTTTTTGGCCACGATTTCTATTTTTGCTCTTAATAACCTATGGCCACTGTCGACTTTAAATTTATTGATAACTGCTACGTCTTTTACAATATGTTTTTTATTCGTTAGTATATATCGATCTCATTCCTAGTATTCCCGTCCGGGCTCTGCCATGTCCATCGTCGCTGTCTTTGTTTCTGGAAGAAAGTGTTCATACAGTATAGGTTTTGGCTTTGATTGTAGTCTAATAATCTTTCTCCTCGTTCGTTGATCGTGCCCAATCCATGTTTTCCTCTATTCGGTAGGTTATCTATTTTAGCATCGCCTACTTTTGCATTAAAGTCACCTATTATTAGAGTGAAGTAGGCTTTTTCATCCTTCTGAGCCATTGAGATATCTTCATAAAAACTCTCTATTTCCTCATCCTCTGCGGTCAAAGTAGGGGCATATACTTGGATTACTTGAAGTTTGTGTTGATCACAATATTCACATAAAACAATCGTATCGACCAGTACCTAACGTTTTTACATAACAAATTAATAAAACCTGAAGAGAAAATTTGAAATTTCCCGACGTAAATATACTGATTTTGAGTAGATTGACAGAATAATTTGAAATGACTCAGTGATATCAATCAATTTGGGAGTTGATAGTTTTCTTAACGATGTTTTAGTACACAACCATCAGGAATAGTTGTTGGAATTTGTTCTGTTTGTTCGAACAAGCACTACTTTGATTTTTAAATTATATGGCTCCATTTATGGGACAAGAATAATGTTAATCTTGACAGTCACTGTATATATAAAAAGAACAATGAAACATTTATGAGAAGCTTTCAATTGTAATTCTCATGAAGAAATAAAGAATATCTCACATTTGTCGACTTGATGTTGATAACGTAATCATAAGATGTTTAGATACTGATATTTTAGTAATGCTCTTTGGAAATGTGAACCTTATCCCAAGTAACTTGCCAATTTATTTGCCACTCGGAAGTGGAAATGCGCGACATTACTTCAATGTCACTAGATTGTATGAAGCACTTGGAGCTTGCTCGTGCGCTACCCGGATTTCATTCATTTATAGACTGCTATTTCAATTTCGCTTTCTATTAAAGATGAGGAATTGCAATATTTTCAAACATTCAGGTTTCTCTGATAAACCATTTACTTTTCGAATATACTCAATAGATAGAAATATCTATAAAGAGTCTGAGGATCACCTTCAAATATCATATAATCTGAGTGAAATATTCATGTTAGATGAAAATCTTTTGCTGTCATTAAGTATTTCAAACAAATGTTGGAAGAACAACAAAGTTATTTAATGCCCTTAGGTTAGGTTAGGTTAGATTTTGAGTGAAAAAATCAAGTTTGATAAAAATCTTTTACTTGTTAGTATTTTGAACAAGGTGTTGGAGGAGCAACAAAGTTCATTTATTGTCTTTTAGGTTATGAATTATGGAGAAAAAATATTGAACTTCATTTTGGACGAAATCTTTTACAGAAAAGAAATTCGTGAAACAATATTTTCAGGAAGATATACAAATATCATATTTCTAGAATCTATAAGTTCCATCGCTGTTATGAATGACACTTTCGTAACATCTTGGCATACTGGAGCTTGAAAGTTCGAACTCACTCATTCAAAGCACCATTGGCTGCCAAGCGGGCCTTATGTTCAAGTTGATAGAAGTTTTTACCTTGAAAACTTCTCTCTAGAAAGTCACATCCTAGATCAATGAAATTCAGATTGTCTAGTGTGAAACATTGATAATGTACTTTTCTAATGCTTTCCAGATGGTTTGCGTTCCTCCCATATTCAAATTCGATTCGAATCGAGATTTCTTTTAGTACGTCATTGGTACGAAGCTAAGCGTTTAACGCGATTGTCAAGTGTTGATCTCAGAGAATGTCTAGGGTGGAGTTGAGTTTCAAGAAATGTGTGGTTAAAAATTATCCATATCAATAATATCGGTCTTAGGTGAGAGCGGTCATTTTATTGAAGCATTATGCTAACCGTCTGATTACACTTGGTCACTCTGTAGAATCCAGGATTTGTTTCGCTATGAATTCTCAATTTAGAGCATACCAAAGACTCCTAACATCTTTCTTCTGTTTTAAAATTATCTCTTCATAATCCTTTTAAGGAATGAGAATGATTTTATTTTGTGTGCTAAGAAAAAAAATGAACTGAATATGAAAACTAATTTTTCCGAATAAGACAGTAATTTCCTTACATCACCAAGAAAATTGAAACTATATTACCTATATGTCAATTTTTGCTATGGTTCAAGTTTGGGAGAAGGCATAGTATGTAAAATAAACAAACATTCAAAACACACTAAACCTCCCTCTGTCGTTTCTGAAGTATAAACGCAGGAAAATGATAAGAAATGGGCAACCATAAATAACCATTTATACTATTCAATTGAATGAGAAAAACAAAACTAAGGAAAAAGTTTGTCCTGCTCGTCGCTGATACATCAGTAACAGCTAATCTGCAACTGTGTTGAGAACAAAAAGTGGCATCATTATGATTGTAACGTTTCATTCTTCATTATAACCAGATCGTCGATTGGTACATGCGGGATGCTCAGATGGCTGTAATATGAAAAATAAATTGAAAAACATTTTTTCAGCACCAAATAGGTTTCTAAGTCTAAAGCTTCAACTTAAATATAAAAAAGAATCTGTTACCATATGTTCATGTTGAAAATCATCATCGAATATAGAACAGTGAAGAACTTTCATTTTCCTTTCTCTCAACGTACTAGCATTTTGGACTACATATGGGATTCCTCTTGAAAAGCATACTATTACAGTGGGCTGACACTGTTTTCAAACGATTTAAAGTACATTAAATTTATCTACTGGGACCAAACCAGGAACCGAGTAGAATTTCATATGCGGATCTTCTTGAAAACAACAACTTCATTCCATTTCCTTTTTCAAAGACTTGAAGCATCTATAGGAATGCATAAAAACTAAGCAACCATATCGAGATTTCATTCTCAAAACTGATGGGTACTACAGTTCGTGGATTGATTAAATAAGTCTCGGAAGCGTAATTCTTATATCACCTTTTTTCAATGTTGATTGTCTGCAGAACTGTGGGGGAATTGTACAGCAGGCGACATGTAGCCAGGGAATTTGGGCTGCGCTAATGATGCCACTGATAATTCTGATAGCACAATTCAATTAGGAATCAATTCTATTCAAACGAGCTTTATTCAAATAGACACAACAATAGTACTCAGCTCTAGAAGAGAGCAATGCAAGAGAAGCAGTTCCAAGAGTATGAACAAAGATATCCTAAGCAGACCCAGCTAATTTTTGTTGTATACCGTTTCTTGGTTTTAATTTTTAACTTGGTTTAGTTGTATGTGATTGGATGGTTAATGAACAGTTCAGTGCGACACCAAGACATTTGGAATTGAACAAGATGAAAATTATTCTCAAATGATCGTTATTCCTATGAATACATGATACCGGGTCATAGACGACTCTCCCTGAATAACTTCCCAAATTTTAAGATCATTTTAAGTCAGAATTTGTTCCATGATTTCGAAGGTATCGTAACAAAAAGATAGAGCAATATCGTTAGCACCAACATACATGAAAGAACTCGTAGGAATATCACTCATCTATAAATTAAATAATAAAAGTACAAGAACAGAACTATGAAACGACTAATTTTGTCTCCAACGATAACACAAAGTTTTCTCTTAGACAACATATTCTTTGCTTGATAATTGAACTATAGGGAACAACCAAATACCTTTTTTACCACACTATGTTTCCACACTACATTCTGCATGAAATTCAAGAATTTAACTTCTATATACAATTTACTCTGAAATCCCGATGTGAAGTTTGATAAACTCTAGACTTGATCTAATTAGTTTTTCGTGAAAGTACCCCGCGAATAATTGGAAAGTTTCGTGGAGTATTGATTCTTATCTTTGATGTGGAAGTCTCTTTATGTGAAGATCAAATCTTTAGGTGCAGTTTCATTCTTTTCATGAAGGAACTACGAGATCTGATGCTGAATAATGGGTTGCTGCAAGTAACCATTTCTCATACCATAATATCATTATTAATGGTATCATATAACGATATTTATAGTTTTTCCTTGAATTTTTCAAAGTGTCAATATCAACGAAAAAAAATTGAAGAATTGTTATATACAGGATGATACAACGAGAATTTGATCAGCTCTAACTCAGAAGAAAGCAGTCCCAGGGGAAAATGTGGAAAGAGGTCGATTTTTGTTTTGGGAGAACCCTCGTCTAAGCCAATTTTGAGCAGGTCATGACAACCTTCAACATCCCCAAACTTCAAAGTTTCAATCGCAAAGTGTTTCAAGGGACACCTAATTGGAAAGGTCTCAGGATACTCTGAACACTTTGTGTTGGGGATTTATACAGGTTGCTCAGAACGACTATTAACATTTTTTCGAGAATTTTTCTGTATATTAAACAAGTTCCACGAAGAAATAATATATGGGTGATGTCAACCCAGATTATTGGGTCCATAATGATTCTAAAACATCTATAGATCATAATCGGCATCACTTGGAAGACTGAGCCTGGCCATCGACAAGAAGAATGATTGTTGAAATATTTTTCTGCTGGTTTTCCTTTTCCATTGTTACAGATTCCTGTCCCAAACCCCCTTACTTTCACCCTTGTTTTTGGAAATCATGGAATGCAAGAGAGAATGAAGCGGCTAAGCAGAAAATTCTTTAGTACTCTTTATGTACACACGACACATCATAAACAGACAAGCTATTGCTAGTGAATAGCGACAGGGAAACGAGTTTTTTCCTCAGGTTTTTTCACTAGTTTATTGAATCATATTCAAGATAGTGTGGTTCCCTTGTTACATTTCCTGAGCTTACACTTGTGCTTTTTCTGACACACAGCAAAATTATAGATATAAGCACTCATTGTAAATACAATTATTCAAATTTTCGAATAATTATTTTTCAAATATTATTTAATATTATTCAATATATAGAACGAGAAATTCTTTTCGTTAACTATCTAGGTACATCGCGTTGATTAATTAAAAATGTAATATTGTATTGGATGCAAAACAAAAATTCGTAAACAGAAGACAAAGTTGAATTTTTGCTAATGGTTTTCCATATATAGGTTGTGCCAAAGAACGACAAGAATATTTAGCAGAAATTATTCAGAGAAACAAGGGAATCTACAAAATGTTAAACTTCTCGGTGAAGTGGGAGGGAAGCAATTGAGGTGAAAGTACATAAATAAACTGATCAAAATAACCTCATCCATACAAAGGTATGAACGGTTTTCAACATCTCTATTGGCCTACCTTTTAAGAGACATTACGTGTTAATAGGTGAAAGTAGTTTCAGATAAATATCTCCATTGTGATTAGCCCCGATACAGAACAGTCTAGCAAAATGGTTCCCATAGAACCCTGTCCAAACATTCAATTTTTGTGAGGTTTGTGTATGTATTTTCCTCTTTATTGAGTATGAAAATATTTGCGTCAGAAGATACTTGGGATTAATATTCATTTTTTCACTCAAATTTCCGCAAAATTGTAGGCGACAATCAGAGTCATCTTCATTTAGTGTATGGTGCATTCTTATTAACAGCTTTGCATAGAACATTCCACTTCATGCTTTCGGATCGCTTTCAAACCAGTTGAATGAAATCAGACATTTGGCATATAGATGACTCACTTTTTCCTCTGAATGATTTGTGTTGAATATTCTTGCAGCTTTTCTTGAGCAACTGTTATTTTGAAAATTAAGTGACATGATTTCTAGTTATTCTTTAGTTGAGTACACCATTTCTGGCTCTCTCTCATAAGTATCGAACAACAGTGGTGCCGATCTGATTGACATAACAGAATTATCATTGTATTATAAGAATAATGAACATACCATGTACGCTGCGAAGTTTGTATCCTTCTATACAGCAGTCTAATTCACATGATTTTTAGTTAGTACTAACCATAACTAGTCACGAATAAAAAGTTTGCAGCGGTCCGAACGTTGGTTCGCGAAATAAACATTGAAAGTGAATCAGCTTCTGTTATTGTTGGAAAAATGGATGAAAGAGAATTCCGTGTGTTGATTAAACATTCCTTTTTGATGAAAAAAATTCAGTTGAAGCCGAAGCATGGCTTGATAAACATTACTCGGACTCTGTGCCAGGAAAATCAACGACGGAAAGTGGTTTGCAAAATTTGAACGAGTTGATATGAGCATCCAAGTTGATGAACGCAGTGGACGTCATAACATTTAAAATGACCAATTACAGACCTGATATTATTTTTGCGATTGAGAAAATATCATTCGCTCTAGTTGATAAATTATACTTACCTTGAATATTCAGTAAATGTCCTTCTCAGGAACGAACTTCGATTTCTAACACAAGATTAAGCAGTCCCCTCCGATATTTTGTTTTGAATTTTTTTTTAGATTAGTTTGAATTATCAAAGGAAAATATATTTCTTATTGCTGCGACGTTGCCGGCGGTGAGAAAATTTTTGTTGGTTTCTGATTCTAATCTTATACCATATAACGTAGATTACTCACGTCATAGAAATGTCATATTTTTCAAACGACTGTCAACATTTCTTCGCAAATTTTCCTTGAAATTAAACAAGTTCCACGAAGAAATAATATATGGGCGATGTCTACCCTGATTATTGGGTCCATAATGATTCTAAAACATCTATAGATCATAATCGGCATCACTTGCATGACTGAACCTGGCCATCGGGGCCCTTTCGGTCAAACAGAGATGGAATTTGAGGAAATATCGCAGGTTATGTATTCTTTTTATTATCTCTTTAGTCCTTTTCATGACCTTGATTGCTATGTAAAATCTTTCCTCAGATTTGTTTAGACGTATAAGAAGTATGATTGTTGAAATATTTTTCTGCTGGTTTTCTTTTTCCATTGCTACAGATTCCTGCCCCAAATCCCCTTTGTTTCACCCTTGTCTTCGTTTGGAAATCATGGAATGCAAGAGAGAATGAAACGGCTAAGCAGAAAAATCTTTGGTACTCTTTTTGTACACACGACACTAACACAATATAAACAGACAAGCTATTGCTAGTGCGATAGCGACAGGGAAACAAGTTTTTTCCTCAGGTTCTTTCACTCGTTTATTGAATCATAAACAAGATAGTATGGTTCCCCTGTTACATTTCCTGAGCTCACACTTGTGCTTTCTCTGACACACACTCTTTTCAAAAGAATATATATATATATATATATATATATATATATATATATATATATATATATATATATATATATATATATATATATATATATATATATATATCACGTCTGTGTCATTCGGTTATGCATTATTTTTGTATTGTATTGTTAATTGGTTAATTCAATAGGGCCTGGAACTTCAGTTCTTCAATCATAGTTTTTCTTAGGGTTGTCATTGGCTCTGGTAAGTTCTGTGAATTTTGACTACAATTGCTTAGAGTAAGATTTGAAGTTTAATTTTCGACTTGGCAACGCCGATTTCGTTTCATCAAGTTTGAAGGCTAACGGTTCTTTCTGAATTCAGAACTCGAACAAACAAGTGCTGTAGGAATGTTTTTTTGGTTTTATGGTTTTCGAGCTTGGGGATAAAGAGAGAGTTATATATCTATTATATCTATTCTTTATATCAGGATTTGCTCTGAATTAGATAACTGGGCCGTATATTCATCTTTTTATTTTGGAGCTTGAAGCACGGATTTGGCCACCATTTTGAACTTGAAGGAAGCACGTGGTTCCCCTTTTATACCTCAGGGTGTGATATAAACATTTTAATTGATTATTCTTTGGCATTGGTTGGGTCAAAAGAGATTTATAGATTCTATAGGGCTATTTCAAACTTATAGGAACTTACAATTGACGAGAGAACTTAGGGTCGAATACAGAACTTGGGATTGGATAACGAGCTCAGGATTGCTTGGATGATTTAGGATTGGTCTGAACTTCGAATTGGCTAGAGAATTCCGTATTGGTTTATGGATTGGTGTTGGCGTTATAACAAAGAACGACTAAATAGACCGGAGGTAGAGTGATTGATCTGCAACACAGGATTGGAGCCTCAAGCTGCGATTAGGTTTGGAAAGTTGAGCTGTACCACTATTAGGAGGACCCAACCGCTTCTTTTACTTTGTGCATATGATTCCGATAAGATACATTGTTAAAGAAATTTTCCTTTTGAAACTGAGTAACCGAATTTCACCATTTGTTGATTTTTTTTATCTTTAACATTCGTTGACACCTTTAAGTATCAATATTTCACTTAACTGTGAACTCAAACTGTGTGCATCTTGTGATCACAATTCGACTGGTTCATCGAGTCGTAGAGCTGAAATATTGTTTTTTTTTATATTTCATCAGAGATTAGTAGTTAATCTACCAGTAATTTGTCCATATTTTTCTATTCGCTTCAACTGAGTCACCTGACCAATGGAGTTCACTTGTGTTGAAGAATAATGAATTCCTGTTTGAGTCAACGGACTTTGGTGTTTCAATTGTAGGTTCACAGACATCGTGACGATTTTTCCACGCCGAGTCCTTAATCAAACATGGTGGCGCCGAAAAACTTTGAGCTGAGTTGGTTAGCCCACGCGATATCCACATGAGCATAGCTGGAAGCAATAAGTTATCTACTTGAAAAGTGCATTTAAACTCAAGGGAGGTTTGAATTTTAATATCTTGTATATATTTTTTGTTGTTATATCTGGCGCAGGAGTTAAACCCTGTGTTATTAATTCAACAACAAAACACAAATATAAAATATATTGAAATTCAATGTTCCCTTGGGGAGTTTAATGCGCTCAAAGTTCTTCTGAGTTAAAAATATATTTTGAACCATTTTAAATTTCGCGCCCATCATAAAAACTCTGCGCGCGCCGAGTGAAACAATGCATCCTCAATATTATAATATTTAGTTCCATGGAGCGTTATGTAATCAAACAAGAACAAATTCATTGCTGATTGTAAAGAGCTACGTGATTGTACAATTTATGTAACTTTCTCTTTGAACGTTCCTACGAAGTTCTCAGCTGCACCATTAGTTGCAGGATGATATGGGGGCAAATATGAATGATAAACTCCTAAACTTTTTCAATAACTGTTACATTCTTTGCTTGCATATTGGGGACCGTTATCTGCAATTGAGTGATCACATAAACCAAACCTAGAAAAAAAGAATATCTAATACTTCTATGGTTTTCTTTGAAGTGGTATTTTCTTTCATATCGATTACCTCGGGATTTTTACTGTGAGAATCGATTACTTAAATAAACGTATGGCCATAAACTGCTCCTAGAGAATCTATATGGATTCGTGACTATGGTAATGCTGGAAACGGCCAAAATGGAAATTTTGTTAGGTTTTTTTTTTGGTTTCTGACACAAATTTCACAAGAACTAAAAACATTCTCGATGTTCGAATCTATATCTCGCCATCACACAAATGATCGAGATAATTGCTCCTTTCTCACTATACCGAAATGATATTATTAAAATTGGTTTGAAATTATTTTTCTGACTTTTTGGTATCACAATTCTTAAACCTTAACAAAAGCAATCATTTTCCAAGTTCAATTCATTTCTTTTACTGAAATACATTTCAATTCATTTTTCTTCTGATTTTCCAACAGCATTAGTCCCAACCCAACAATAAAACTTATTTTATTCACTATCTTTTTGAGCAAATTTTTGTACATCTCTCCAGTTAATGAATTTTGTTTCCCTAATGAAATTCACAATATTCAGTTCTGAATCGAATACCTTAATGTCGTCGGTAATTGGTGATCTCGAGAGCCCATCTGCGTTTCTATATTTTGCTGACTTCACCAACTGTCTGTTATACTTAAATCCCTCTGAAAAGTAAGACCACCTAATTAGACGATTTTGAAAAACTTTGTTACTTCATTTGAACTTAAATTGTGTTTCAGTGCTCGATTATCTGTTTTTAGGATTAAATCATCATTTCCTATAAGATACTGATAAAGTTTTTAAATTCCAAATACAATTGCAGCTGCCTCCTTATCTAATATCGATCTGTAAAGTTCATTTGGAGGAGTGATCTTGGAATCAAAAGCAAAACGCTTCTCCTCCTCATTTGATGATCGACGTGCTGAAACACTAGAGAGGCCCAAATACATTTTATCATAGGAAAGAATTACAGGAAGTCCTTCTTGGAATGCAACGAGCACTCTTTCTATTGTTATCTCTAACTTAAACCTTCATCACACTTTATATCCCACTCAAAGTACGAATCCTTCAAATTCCGATAAAGTAGTTTATTAGCTCGATTTTTCAAGAATGGTTCATAAAAATTTACTGAATCTAATAATGCTAGAAGTTCCTTCTCAGATTTTGGCCGCGAAATATTTACGATGGGTCTCAGTTCATTTGGTAGAGGTTTGATTCCATGTCTATCTAAAACATACCCTAAAATTTCTGTTTTGAAAAATTTATATTTTGATTCATTCACTTTTTGTACCAGCCATGTTCAACCTACTCAGAATCTATTCAAGAATTTTAAAATGCTCCTCATCTGTATAATATATGTTATCAATGTAAACTTCTGTGTTGAATGCCCTTAAAAATATTACTAATTATTAACAAACAGTCAGTTGGGCTTGTGGCTATTCCTTCTGGTAATTTTTATACCTAAAAGTCCTATTTCAGTGATAATTTTTGAAGGATATTTCCTGTCGTCAGCGCTACTTCGAATTGCATGAATGCATGTTCTAGATCGATTTGCAATCACTTTTTCCTACACCTAATATATGAAGAACCTTCTCTTTTAGAAGTACTGGTTGGCATTTTACTATAAGCTGCGAGTTAAGTGCGATCTTAAAATTACCGCATAGCCTAACTCCTTTCCATTTGATGACTGATACCACTGGTGTAGCCCACTCGCTCGCAATGCCTCTTTCTAAATTTCCAATTCTAACTAATTTTTCTACTTCATCGTTTACTTTACTTTTTCGAGCAAACGGAACCTTTTAAGGTTTGTGGACCACTGGCTTGAAAATTTCTTTCAGTATTGAATACATTGGTTCACCTTTGTATTCCCCTTGCTCCGTTGAAAAAATGTACGTTTATTGGTTTTTATGAATTGCCTTTACTGGTTCATCAATACTGAGACGTTTTTCTGGAACTTCATCTGTTTTAATTAGCCATAATTCAAATATTTTGAGCCATAACCTGCATATAAAATTTTCCCCTACCTGGCATAATATACACAGATAATGTAGGACAATTTTTATTGTTGTTGCTAAACATCCCTCTAGTTCTAACTCAAATTTTTCATTACTGGATAGAATTATATCTGATTTTTCGATGAACTTCTCCTGAATATAACGCTGAACCATTTTTTTTTGACAAGACTGTTACAAAACTATCAGTGTCAATTTCCTTATTGGTCAGTTTGTCTTCAAAAATAACTTCTAGAGAGATAGGACCTGTAGAATAAGAAATATTTTAAACCTGTAAATCAGAACAATCACAAAGACCTTTGTTAGAAGTACTTGAACATTCTTCTTCCAACAAGAAGAAATCTATTTCTCCTCTTCATTTTCATTTTCAATAACCAGATAAATATTTTCATTTTCTATCGAATTAAGCCTCTTATTTTCTTTTCGGAAAGAAGCTCACTCTAGATGACATTTTTTGTTACAGAAATCGCTTTTAAATCGAAATTTACATTCTTCAGAAATAGTATTCGTTTTGCCACAACAATAACTCAATGTTTAATTGTCAAAATTAGAGGTTACCTTGTGCTTATGATTATGCGCTTGTGTCCTACCACTAGCACTGTCAAAGCTGTAGCCTCCTGCTTTACCGTTGCCTGCTTTTCCTTTCCTTTCTTCTTATGCCTCGTTCTTCCTGATCCCCTCTTATTTCCATCGTATGCTTCTTCTTATCTGCGCCTCTTTTCCCATCTATTAAAATTTTGTTGTTTTCCTATATAACAAATTGATGTATCATTTCCTTTGCTCATCATCGAATTTTTGAGTGCCGACTCACGGGCTGCTGTAATTTCATATGCTCTTTGGAATGTGAGATCTTTTTCCCTGTACAATTCCACTTTCGTATTCTGATTTGCGAGTCCAACAGCGAATTGATCACGCAGAGCCACATTGATATTATTAAACTCACAATGGAGATATAATTCATCATACGAAACTTTCTTGGGTTTTTTGGTTGCCCACAAATTACGAAAATAAATAAGTGTCCTAGGACACTGCCGGTCTGAATTTTTCCGAATCGATCGCATTCAAATAAAATTTCGAGCCTTTCAATGAAAATTTCCCACTTGTGTTTATTTAGCGTGAAGGTAATTTTGTCATGATCGTAACTCATTTTAGATGAGAATGTTTTTGTCTGTTGCACTGCATCACTTTCCACGATACGATCTCCCTGATTACTGATTGGATTGATTTATCATATAAATCTCGCCACTTTTGCTATAAAATTTTCCGTAAAGATTCGAAAATTACGTTATCTGAAAATCCAACTTTCAGATTCTGAAGTTGTTTTGCAACGCACTCTTATTTGGTTCATATATCCATAATACTTTTCTATCGCGATTGTCACTGGCATTTATTTCACCACCTCGAATGCCTTGTTATCGAATTCGAATAATGTTCACACCGATTACCGCTAAAACAATTGCGAAAATTCACTTTTACCTTAATCCTATCCTCGTCGCCAACGTTGTGGTGTTTTTTAACGTTGAACCATAAAACCAATGTTTACTTTGTCCAATCTTTATTTATCAAGCCGAATACTGTACAAATCAAATAAATATGTCTTCTTTCATTATACGACAACTACTGACTACAGGTCAGTATTATTGCATTACATTACTGCGCGTGTCTAGCCTACGTAATATCATACAAATATACTAGTTTCCTCCTGGATCATCTTTGAAAATGAGAAATTGCGAGTTATAAGAGGTTATTACCAACACCAATATGTTATGCTTGTGGTGAAATTTGTTACATTGCTGCCATATGAAAGTTTTTAGGGATGCAGGAATCGTAAAAGAATCATTTGTTAATGCAGCTTGAATAGTTTTAATGAATGCAGTAACATAGAACAAATACTGCCTGATAAAAAAATACAGCTCTCCGATTCAACATGTATGAGGCGTAACAAAGACATTTCT
Organism: Cryptolaemus montrouzieri; assembly: GCA_013387265.2. Taxonomy (NCBI): domain Eukaryota; kingdom Metazoa; phylum Arthropoda; class Insecta; order Coleoptera; family Coccinellidae; genus Cryptolaemus; species Cryptolaemus montrouzieri. The sequence goes on from JABFTP020000185.1 coordinate 86,212,126, forward strand.
AAATGTATATACAACGATGTTTTGGATAAACTAAGAAAGTTCAAGTTTTTTAGCTTGACTTTCGATTTCAGCACGGACATTTCAGCTGTACGCAATGCTCGGTTCTGTTAGATGTTGTAGAGATAATTTAATTATTGAACAATTTTTAAAATTTCTACCAATGAAAGGTAAAACAAACGGCACAGATTACCTTGCCACTATTTGCAATATTTAGAACAGAATGAAATTGTCATTCGAAAATTGTGTTTGTGCAGAGATGACTGTCCGTAAATGACTGGATCCGAAAATGGGTTTATTGCGTTGTTTAAAAAAAAGTATAACTTAACTAATTTGCATCGCACAATTCAGTCTGTGATAGCGTCAATTTTTTTTCCAAGTCATCGGCTAATTTTAGGACATCTGTTGCTCTACAGCTTGGAGAATGTTGGGAAGTTGCATTTATCAATTTTCTGTTTTAAAATATTATGTCCTTATTTGTTGTGTCTTTTCTGTTTTACGTTCGGAATTTATTGTACTATAATTATTCAAGAGTATAATAATACTGCAAGGTGTTATTATTCAAATGGGGATACCCCGTATAAATTATCTACACTACAAATATTCTTTACAAAGAAATGTATGAAATAGTTAAATAAATGAAAATTCAATAATATTTCACCGTCTCATAAATAAATTTCTGCGCGCAAGCTGTAAATGCAGGAACAGAAGCAGTATCAATATTATCAATTATATATCAGGAAGAAAATTGAACCATAGAAAATTTCAGTCTTTCGGAATAACTAGGAAGTGAGTACGGCAAAGTTTTTCACTCAACTCTGTGCGATGGCTTAGAAGAGGAAATATTTTGGAAGGGTTATTTCTTCACGTATATTGCTGTTTTCAGAGCGAAACAATAAAGTGTACACGGAATTACGAAATGATGAGTAGTGGTGTCTTTTACCCTTTCTATGTCATATCACACAAAAATTTGAAAGCTTCATCGAAATTTACTAGGAGGAAATAATATAGTGTCCCATATGGCCAATACAGTGCTCGTTCTTGAAGAAAAGCTGAGGGTTTTTAATGATAAAATGCAGAATGAGAAACTGCAAAATTATACAACTATTTATACTAATCTTCGAACTACAGAAGAACAAGAAACATTTTCGAGAAAAACTATTCCATAATTTTGAATTATATGTGCAGTTATATACTATTATGATATATATATATATATATATATATATATATATATATATATATATATATATATATATATATATATATATATATATATATATATATATATATATATATATATATATATATATATATATATATATATATATATATATATATATAGAGATCAACAAAGAAAAGAATTGAGGTAGGGTACTTAATAGTCAATTAGATCCAATAAATCCTTCTCCTTTACTCAATCTTTTCAATTCATAAAGTAAGCAACTCCGATGGGTTTTCCAACATACCTCTTGTACCTATTGTAATATTAAGTAGGAAATAAGAATAATATATAAGAATAACTCTGCTCAGATATATATATATATATATATATATATATATATATATATATATATATATATATATATATATATATATATATATATATATATATATATATATAATATTGCTTAAGCCAAGAACTCACTCTAAAAGTTTATATATTATCTGTATTTAGATGTCTAACCTATCTTAATATTGCGATTCAAACAAAGTGTTATAATAATGAGATAAGGAGACTCAAAATAATGTGTTTGATGTTTGAAAGGCATGAAATTTGACGCTTACTCATGTATTATGATGTATATATTTCTCAGTATGCTGAAGGAACAAACTCAGAATTTACGTAATTCATATTTCCATTCATGGCTATTCTAACCAATGTATGGTCCAAGAAGCTCAGGAAATGAATAGGATTGTTTATCGAATCAATTAGGAATATCTTACGAAATTAGGAAATATTCAAATAAAACAGGAAGGAAAAGTACAATTATGAATAAAATATTTCGAACTGAATGCCTGCAGGTCTGTGTTTATTCTGATTCAATTTTTGTTTCAGTTTATAGAAGAGGAAGTATGTTTGTGATCTACAATTATCCAAAATTACATATCTATTCAAAAAGTTCGAAAAAAATTAAGGAGAGTGTTTGAATGTGAGTTTTCACTCTCGATACATAATAAAAACTAATTTTCAGTATTTCTGAAATATAACTTAAGTATAAAATGGATCAGCTGTAAAAAAGTAGGAAAATTAAATGAAAAATGAGCAGTGTCGCAAGTGCACCAGTCTGATTAATAATAGTTATAGTTGAGGCCGATGGATGTCCTGGAAAGATGTAGGTCAATGACTCGGAAACAAAGAGATTGAGTAGAGGAAACTTGAGAATTTCCTGTTAGTCTTAACTTCAAGATGTATTTGGGAACAATTGTTCATGTACTTGCCATGAAAAATTGAGCTTTTCAGGATAATCATATAATCTCATGTGTTATTTTGGTAAGCGTATAAGGTACATATTATGAGTTACTTTATTCGTAACACATTCTTCTGTATTTCAAGAAATTTTGTCAAAGCATTTGAATGAATAACATGTATTCTCTACTGATTAAGAATATAAGGTTTCTTTTTACTGGTATTTGTGGGAAACTTAGTGTTAAAATAAAAAGAAGCTTCATGAAAACAGCAACTTCAATTCAAGAAAGTCACATATTTTGTGAAAAATTCAATCACTACTTGACCAATGCTGTGTATATTTGAGGTTCTTTGTTATAGATAATTTATGGTTTGGCAATATAATTGCATTATGAGCATTTGACACAATTGAGTAAAATATGTTTATTTTATTTATCACATAATATGATGTTGTTTCAATCTAGCACGTTCCTTTCATTTTTATTTCAGATTATACAATGAAGATTCACATAATTACGAATTGAAGACAAGAAATATTGTATAATAGAAAATTTAAATGATTCAAAATTGGAATATAAAAGGGCAATTGAAGAATATGAGTCAAATTCTAGATTTGTTTTCTAACAGTGTGAGGAAAAATTTGATTTCTCAAATTCTTCAGTTATTATTATGAACTACCTGCTCTTCTCTTGACAGTTAAGGCCCTAGGATTGTTTTAATTTTATTACTATGCTTCTGAAATAATTTGACATCATTTTGTTGTCATCAATTCTTTTCATTTCCTGTTTTAATTCTATGTTTGTTGTACACTTAGATCCAGAAATTTTTAATGCATGGATCTTATTTGAACCAGGACAGTTCACTACAGGAGGCCAATCAAAACTTTAATACTGTAGATATGTACATATCAAACTTCCTAAAATAATATTTGGCTGCTGGCAACTGGCAGATTAATTTTTGTGTCATTTTCTTTTATGCTCGTCGTACCGTTCTTTGAATCATCCTCAGAGTTCTTGGTGATTGCTTATAGGGTGATTCAACGATTTATTTTCTTATAATAATGTTTGAACAGTTCTTATTATATATTATGATAGCTCTATCAAAAGAGATTGAGATTTTAAAATGTAATGTATCTCATTGAACTGGAATACTGGATAGTATTCAAAGTTGTAAGCCGAATCAACCAGTATCTCCGAAACAATACTCGAAACTGCTATAACGGTGTGTGAAGGGATATAAGAAAGATCCATTAGGTATGAATGGCAGTAAATATAACAAGGCGCTCAACATATATAGAGGTAAATATGGGAGGTCGTTCAAAATATTGTGCGTTGGATATGAAAACTCGATTTTAATAAGCTCACTAGTATAATATGAATACCTTTAATATAATAAAAATTATGACTGAATACTCATGTACAATACAGGAATTAACATCAATAAAAACCTAGTAGAGGTCACAGTAACTTGAATAATGGTAATTGGTAGGTAATTAAGTCTACCTGATCATTACGGAACTTAACTCTTCCTACCCTATATGCCTTGACAATTTCCATCGATTCAAAGAAATTGAGTTTATAAGATTTATCACAGGAATTAAGAGATTTTACCTGTTGAAGTTCTGGAAAAGGATGACATTCATTCAGACAATGTGCAGCTAAGGCTGAATCATATTTCTGATGTAGGAATGACCGAAAATGTTCTTTGTATCTAGCCTTGAAAGAGATTCCTGTTTGACCTATATAAAAGGAATTGCACTCAGAACATGTTAATTGGTATACTCCTGGTTTTTCGAATTTATCGATTTTATCTTTTGAGTTGAAAAGCAGGCCTGACAATTTGCTAACTGGTTTGAATGCAATATGAATTTTTTTACTATCAGACAAAACTCTAACAACCTGTTCTGACGTCTTCCCAAAATATGTTAGAGATATAAATTTTTCTGGCTTTTCTCTCTTGGATTGGGGATATATGATGTTGAATGTGTTGTTGCGTATTTTTCGATTAATTAAACTCTCTAATGCTTTTGTATCGAAGCCGTTGATCTCTGCTATTAACATAATGGTGTTAGATTCTGATTTTCGGTCCATGTCTGATAAAGGCAAAGAAATCGCTCTGTGAAACATGAATTTGTAGGCTGCTATTTTTTGAGAACACGGGTGAAATGAATCTATGGGTATGACATTATCCGTGTAAGATGGTTTTCTGAAGATATTAATTGATAAACGGTTATTATTCTTCCGGGTACTTGTTAGATCCAAGAAATTGATATAACTATATATATATATATAACTATATATAATAAAGGTTTTTGCTGGTGTCCCGCGACATAATGACTAAAATGTGTTCATGGCCCATAGAAAAATAAGGTTGAGCACCGCTAGCTTAATCCATCTATAAACTTCGTTGCGCGGGCGCAAAATTCAAAATTAGATTTATTTATTTCGAAAATAAGAAAAGAAATCTATGACAATAATCCAGTTTCGAGAATAAGAACTAAGAGATGGAATCAAATGTTTTTAATTGGTTGTTGATTGAAAATACATATTATTCTCATTATTCATTTAGTTAATTCAGTCATCTCAAAATCGACATATTCATCCAATCAAAGAAAATACTGATTGGCAGAGAGATATTCTTTTTACACTGTTTGAAGCTAAATCAATATTTTATGCATGATGAATCTTTTTGTTGGACGAAACTACCTACACGTGTTGATTATCTTAGACTTCCATAAGGAGATTCAACGTTGGTAGAAATAATGGTATGTTGTTATTGTTACACATTTTACCATTGATGTTAGAAACTAATTGTAAACAATAGACTCCTGATATTCGAAAAATACAAGGACTTTTGTAGTTAGTGAGTTAGTCGATTATAAAACGTCAAGTTAACAGTGTTACATACATCTAATAATTATTAAAAAACGAAAGGTATAAAATTTAGGAAATTGAAACATGTTTCGACAATGAGCATTATTTCTCAAGAAATTCGAAGTATATTTGAAGAACAAAAAGCTTTAGAAGATGCCCCCCGTCGGTTGACAATCTTACAAACGTTGAAGTTCTATTGGATAACGTGCAAGGTAATACTGTTCCACTAATATCGCTGGAACGTATGACATCCACATCAATTTTTCCGTCGACCCTGTCATTCAACTTCGAAAGAGCCAGGATTATCGAAGTGGTCACCAAAATTGTTCCAGAATGAAAAACAGAACATCCAACTTGTAGGCACTATCCTATAAGTGACGAAATAGGAATGACATAGAATGCTGACGTAGAAATTCAACCATTTGTCTACTTTTCAGTAATGAAGTTTGAGAGCAGTTTGTATGTTTTTCAAAAAACATGCTTGTGACCTTAACAATAATTCATTTACCTTCACGGTAGCAGAACTCAAAGTATATGTTTATTACTGACTGAATGTCCAGTCTTTGCCTGCTGCGAAATTATACTGGTCGGAAGATGGAGACATAAATGTAACAAAAATTGCATGAGTCGCAAACGAATTCGACTCTATAATGGAAAATAGGAAAATATTCAATTTTGTGATAATGCTGACTAGAATCAGAATGATAAATTCGCTGAATTTGGTCCTATATTCAATATTTTGAAGCAAACAAATATGCTGTTTAGAAAAATTTGATACAACTTGTCGATTGACAAAGAAATGGTGGCGTCATGGTAGCAAGATGTGCATCTAAGATTTGGGTTCAAATGGTTATGTGTAGCAGTTTATACCATATGACGAAAGTTATAGTAACATTACTCGAAATAATTTAGATCTGGGAGAAAATACTGTTTTGGACCTATTGTCCATTATTGAAGATCCACGCGAAGATCTCATTATTTTGCTGGAATTTTCTTTTCTTCACATAAATTGCTTTGTATTCGGAACGAGAAAGGCTATTTTGCCACTTCTATGAAATAGAACAATGAATAAATATTTGATAAATAGGAAGAGTCTTCAAAAAATAGAGAGAGAAACATTTGAATTATGTGTGGAATGTGGATCCTTATAACTGAAAAAAATTTAACCATGGGTTACAGCAAAATGTTAAGGTACAAAAATAAGAAAGAAGGTGAATATGCTACAGCCTGAGTGTTTCGTCTTCAATTTTATGTTTAGGAATTTTTAATTTTTTTTCTTCACATTTAACTTTGATTGAGTACAAACGAACTCATTTTTTAAAATACATTTTTTCGTTGTGTTCGCTTTCATGAGACTGGAAGTTAAGCGAGAGAAATTTTTCTTCCGATTTCGCGGCATTCAAAATTGGTTACATTAAATTAAAATTCAAATACATATTGTCTTGGCGCTCTTTATCGGTTTTCAATTTCCCGCACATCTGTGAATGGAAATCGTGCCTCAGGGTAGCGCGCCAACCAGTCTGCTACAGAGAGTACTATCGACCATATAGTGCCGCTCGAAATATAAGACTCGCTTATATGAATTGCAGTTGCGCCAAAAAACCTCGTTTTCACTTCCATGTGGAATCAAGTTTGTCTATTGTGACATAAAAGACTATTGAAATACATTTACCTTATAGATCATTAAAACCCAAACTAAGACATTTTCCAGGCCTGGACTACAGTGAAACTACAGTGCATAAAACCTAGTACCCTATAGTGATTGTGAACTGAGTTTGAATGTATAGCTGTTCGCATCCTGGGTCTTCTCTATAAGTAAGTCAAGACAATAATTGAGCAATCTCGTTACATTCGTTTCTTTCAATCTTTCGTAAATTTCATATATATTTTTCGTTCCGCACTCATAACTGAATGATACAATTTAGCGTATCAGTTTCTCCTATGAGTTTTTTATATACAGTCCACAGAAATGTCTCGAAACATCATTAGTTCACCACAAATTGGGTGACCATTACAGAATCTTTAATGAATATTTTGCAACCATAGATTCATTCAGGGAAAAATTGCTAGCTATATTAATGCTATGGTTGCAAATTATGAATTATGGTAGAATAACCAATGAAAGGAGTTATTGAAGTAGGAGCTTCCGTTAGACCTAATCTCGAAACGATTCGAGAATCGTTGCGATATATTATTCATCGATCACTCAAATGCATTGAGATTGGAGGTGTCATTTTGGGCATCTGCAAAATGAGCCTCAGGATTACATGTATTCCTGCAGAATAATTGTTTTTGGTGAAAATTTTGGGTTTGCTGCAGTTTAAACAACTCCTGCATAATAAGTTTTGCCAATACATTGAAGAAATATGTTTTATTGAGAATTAAAAACAGTAAGATTGATAATAAGGGAATCATGTGTTCATTTTTCGTTTGCAAAATTCAACTCTTCAAGTCCGGCCCTGTTGTAACTTATGAAAACAATTTTTTGATATTTTTCAGCGAAAATCAAACAACACTCTTCGTTGCATTTTTTTCAGAAACAATCAAATTTGGAAGCAGATTCCTGAGTTTTGAGATATAGTAACAAACAATATTATCGACTGATTTTGTGAACTAGTCCAGGTAGGTTCTTCTGAAATTCGGAATTTGAATACAGGATGGAATAATGAATTCAGTTCGAAAAAACATAAACTTCTCTAATGCTGCTCTGATTGTCTGTTTTGGGTTAGCCTCTAATCCTTTGTCACCCCCTGAATTATTTCCGTTTACTCCAGAAACACCCTGTATATTTTTAAGTTCTTAAGACGAGATTATTTTCCCAATGTTTTCATTACGGATGGTTAATCACCACAGCTTAATCGAGAATAAAACTAACCTTATTTTCGAGAGCGCACACAATATATCTACTGATCGGTGTGATATATTTAAGTGATATTATACCTATTTATGTGGCCAATTAATTCTATCATAAAAACTAGCTGATCCAGAAACCATTATTCTGTCCTGGAAATTTATCTCAGTGGCTCCAAAGAAGCTGCGAGTGGGGAGAGCGTGAGCTCACGCAGGCGCGATTGATATTGGACCACTTGTATCGCGTGTACGATGCTACACGTGAATTTTTTCAATATTCTGAAAGCGTAAAAATTCTACTGCATTCAGTTTATTAGGTATGATAAAAAATGTCATTTACGCGTCTGACATATAGTCACTTCTCTAAACGATTTCATGAATTTTTTCTCAGAAGGAATATTCTACAACCCCAATTTATAACTTTTACTGGCTGTCGGTTCTAGAACCATCGCACGTGGGACAACTGACTCTCCTGGTTTCCTACTCCTAAAGAACAATGAAAAACAGCATCAATGAAATTTATTCGAGCGTAGTTCTTTGAGAGCTCGTGTTCCACTAGATAAGCTTTGTTGCTTGGCAATTAATTGACAAGCACGAATAACGTTCATTCCGGAACTGAACACAGATGCTAATAGTCTTCGAAAATAAATAATTTGACTGAACTCCTTAATCAGGTAAACGTGTATTTGAACAACGCTTATAGCTCCTTGAAATGGGAGTGAGAGATAGATGGCTCATTCTATTCAGAATGACATACTGAAAATTTGAAAAATTCTAACAGCACATTAAAAATAACTTACAATTTAAGTTACAAAAAACAAAGACATTCAGCTTCACGAAAATACACAGCGCGTTAAGTGAAATGGATAATCTTATTGAAATTGTAACCAATTCCAGAGGAATATTAGTCATCCAGTCAATCTATCTAGCATCTCAATGAGTTAAGTATTCTAATGAATTTACTTTTGTAAGTCACTCCATATGTACTGGATAGAATTGAGGTCAAAGTATCGTGCTGGCCTGTCCATTCTGTGAGAAAGGTGGAATTGTGGAGTTTTTGTGATGATATTGTTGGCTCGATGAGGACATGCATTATGCTACAAGAAGATGAAATTACCATTTATTTCTTTCTCAGTTCGTAATTCATTAGGCAAAATGATGTAGTCTCTATATATCTTTTTGGATTCATGGTGTGAGAGCGTACCCTGATTGCACCAAAGAACGCTACCTTATGTTACTCACCTTCCATCTCCTTCTTAGGAGAGTAGTCAAAATTAATGTGTCGAACTGTACGGTTGTGATTTGTGGGAATGAAATAAATTAACAATTATTCTTCGCGTATAAATCATTTCCATATACTACAGTTGGCGACTAGACTCAAGAACCCAAATTAACGAATTATTTAATAACTTCTTCTTCTTCTTCTTTCTTTTCTTTGCCCTTGGTATCTATGACCATTTAGGCATGTTTCCATTCTGTGGACCTACAGCTTATAGTGGATTCCGAACCACTCTCCTAGACCGTGCAATGATAACTGCCACCACAAGGATTACAAGTTATCTGGTCTTCGGAAGTTTATGCCCTCTATAGGCGACTCTGTCAAATTCAAAGACGCATACAACACCCAAACCTTCGCCGGAATCGAACCGGCAGCCGCATGTGTACAAACTGGGAAGCGTGTGATCTTCCCACCTTGGCCACGGCGGTGGTTTATTTAATAACTTAAATTCCAAAATAAAGAAAATCTCGACTAAACTCAAAAATTATAATATTGATAAATCAAAGTGGAACATTTCAGAATGCCACGTTGTCGCCTGCGATCGCAGTTACCAGATCGCAGATGCGCACACGTGAGAGTGAAATGCAGTGTTATCGAACAATAAACATAAATGTCAAGTTCGTCGGAATCGGAAAAAAGTGATTGTTTACAATTCGAAGAGCGGTCCTTGATTTACAAACAAAAATACAACGCATTTTGGACGAATTGAAAACACCTTACAACGAAACAGATAACATTGATTCGTTACGAAAATTACTGAGCAACTACTGCGAAGAAGAATTAGTTAAAGAGGACGCGCTTCCATCAAACCTCCCAAAACTGGAAAATTCTCAGGCGCCTTCAGTTAACTCAACACTTCAAGCAAAGCAAGTAAGAACAATGGCTTGGGGTTATGACATTAATATATATATATATATATATATATATATATATATATATATATATATATATATATATATATATATATATATATATATATATTGTCGTATTCGGTTGGGAGCGACAGTCAAGGGGAAGTAGCAGGACTGCAGGACTTCTGACACCAGTGACGCTTTCAGGAAGGAAAGGCACGAAACTTGTAGGATGTGGCGCTTTTACCGGCACACTAGGACTTTATTTGATATGTGGCACTTTTACCAGCACACTAGGGCTTTATTTGAGATTTGAGAACTTGTCAGGAATCAGACACTTGGAATAAAACTTGGAACTTGAATATGTTTGTTTTATTATGTAAAATAGATGAAAGTACACTTTGGTTACAATCGTAGATAAACGTTGTTTATAATTAACTTAACTTATGGCACTATTTTTTTATACACTGGAGAGGTTGCTTGTTTGGAATATAGAAATGAACTTGATTCGCAGTGGAATTGCTGCACATATTTATAGGTGAATGCATTTACGTCATAATTGCGTAGGTTGATTATAGATAAAAATGAATATCTGCTGAATAAGGGTTGCCAACATCTCGGGGGTTAATTAAAATTTTTGTTAGTTATTAATCAGAACAAAAATTTGGAGAATAATTCAACATTATTAAGTAGATTGAATTTTGAAGTTATTACTTAGTCGTTTTGACCTTCTTAATGATTGAGGAGGAGACTCCTTTTGTTCTGACAAATTTGTTAAATATTCTAAAGGTATTGTTTCCTATGATAGGTTACTTTAAATGGTTCAGATTCTTGCTTCTGATTGCATTGATTGAATATTTGAAAACAAGGTAAACATCCTTGTACATTTTTGATTCTTTTGGTGAGAAGCAACATAAACTTTTCATAAGACTGATAATTCCAAACCATTTAAGTATTCTTAAAATAATTATTAAGATTATAATACTTAAAATAATATACAGAATGGATATGAACCATGAAGATCGTTTTATAATAAAAGGTTTGTTTAGTTGAGCTTGTAATTGCTCATCAAATTCATTGAGTTTATGCTGTGCATATTTTAATTCTTTTAAGTCAAGATTTGCTAATTTGATTGGCTCTAATTTTATGCCATTTAGCGAAATATTTTTCTTCAAGTGTTTACAACAATCTTCTTGGTTAATGTTTGTTAAAGGTAAAACATTTGATAATTCATCAGTACCAATATAAGTTTCTACTTCTAAGATAACATTACTTGTAAAAGCCTTACAATTTGGCTGTAATTCTAAAATTCCTAGTTTATCAATTCTCTCCGTCACTGTGGATTTATCTTGACACACTATTGAGAGTTGCGTAGGAAAAGTCACACTATAGAACCACTTGTTAAATTTGAGTTTATGCCATATTTCTAACTCAGCAATAAAGTTTTTGTTTTACATGATTTAGGTAAATTTTTCATATGATTATTATTTAATAATTGTACTTCACAATTTTCAATATCTAAAGTTATTTTCTTAATAGTAGATATTCTCTTGCATAACCATTTAGCAGGGTAAATTCAAGACAGTTGTCCAAATGGTCTAAGTAATCATAGTAATATTTGTTATTAGAAATAATAATATATGGCTTATCTGGTTCTATATAAGAAAATAATGTTGTGTCTTCAGTATGAGGGACTGGCAAAGGAAACATCTCGTAGAGCTCATATTTGTCGCCGTTTACGAGGGTATTTTAAAGAAGTTACCAATATATCATTTCTTATGAATGATTTTAATTCAATAATTTTATAATACATGAAAATATTTTCGATTGTTAAAGGAATTGGTAACGAGTGTTTGGTAGAGACTTTTGTAATTCGTTATACAACGTTTCTGGTTGTAATATGTTGTAATTAATGATACCGTTGGATATTAGGGATATGTCGTTGACGTATTGATTCAGTAAAGAGGAAAGTTCGTCTGACATTTCTATTAAAAGTATTAAATGATTTGATATTTGAATCTCAGTATCAACTTCGTTTATAACTTGTGAGACATCATTTTGGAATTTATTGAAATTTTTCAAATTTTTATTCAAAGTAATTACGTTTTCGTTCATCCTCTGTAGGAATTATTAAAATTAGTAATTGTTCCAGATATGATGGAAACTTGTTGTTGCATTGAAACATCTGTTTGTTCTTGATTATTTATCAATTGATTTATTGAGTCTGAATAGAAATCTGCGTCGTCTGAGTTTGGTATTCCAAAGAGCCATTTTGTTGCGTAAAAATGCCGTTTATTAGGCCTCGTTTGTGTCGAGTAGTGTATGTGTCGATTTTATGAGCGACAATATTGAATAAAGATTGAATTGAGTTGAGTTTTGTTCTAATATATTTCAGCTGATTGTAACAATCGTTGCTTATGTGACTCGACCTTGCTAAGTTGCAAATATCTTTAGATATGCTATAATAATTATTCAGAATAGTAATCTTTTCATTGATATGCGTAAGATTAATAAAGGTTAATAGAGTGTAAACTTCGTTTGATAGTCTAACTTGTCCTAGGTCTTGAAATAATATGCCTGACGATTCGTTTATCGCAGTAATCTTAAAATCATTGGCGGTTGCTAGGACCTGGGACGTCCAGTGAAGGATCGTAATCAATGTCCATATCGGAGTCATTTTGTTCGTTTGCATTATCTGAAAGTTCATAAAATGGTTTCAGTTGATTAAAATGATAGGTTTTCAATTTATTTCTATCTCTAAAGTAGCAGTTTGATTATTATGTATTTGAATTATTTTATAAGGTCCTTTGAAATTTTTGCAGAGTCTTTTAGACGTGTTTTTGCGTGAGAGTCGCAGAGAATTACTTTATCATTTTCTTTGAATGTATAAGTTCTATGATGCGTTTTATCATAATGAGCTTTCGATTTTTCTTTGGAATTTATTTGATTTTCAACAGCTGCGGCTCGTGATGATTTCAATTTTTCGCGATGTCATTCGCTAATTCAGAGTAATTTGGTTTTTCGGTAGGATTTGTAATAATATTTGGCATTCTTGCTTTTTGTCCGAATACTAATTCGTATGGAGTACATTGAGTGCTTTTTGAGTATTTGTGTTATAGCAATAAGTAGCAAGATTCATAAATTCGTCCCAATTGTTTTGGTCTTTGTTTACATAACATTTGAAGTAGTCTTTTAGTGTGAGATGAGTCCTTTCTAGAGCTCCATTAGTTTGAGGGTGATAAGGAGTAGTTAATTTATGTTTCATAGACATCATTTTATTTAATTCTTTCATTGTTTTGGAGGTGAATTCCATACCTTGATCAGTTAGAATAGTTTCGGGAAATCCGTATTGAGTACAAAATTTCAAGAAATGTATGGCAGTATTTTGAGCATCATGATTTTCCATGGCGAATGCTTGAATAAATTTTGTTAAATCATCTTGAATTGTTAATATGAATCGATTGCCATTTTTCGTTATTGGTAAAGGTCCTACTATATCCAAAGCTATTTGTTCAGTGAATCTTCTGGAGGTAGTAGTTATTTGCATGGGGCTTTTAATATTTCTAAAATCAGTTTTTGACATTTGACATGTTTCGCAATATTTGATATAATCTCTTATGTCTTGTTTCATATTGTCCCAATAATAATAGTTTTTATTTTATCATAAGTTCGTTCAAAGCCTTGGTGACCTGAGATTGGAGAATCATGATTGTCATAAAGAATTTGTTTTATTTGATCCTTATCGGTGATTAATGTTCTAGGATGTTTTAAAATCTCATAATTTCTGTTTCTGAATAAATATTCTAGTAAACTGTGAAAAGTATCACTTTTATTTTTAATTCCGTATCTGGAATGTTTGTAATAGTGAAATTATCAATTTTATTCACATCCAATATCATTTTAAATGTTTCATTGTTTCAAATAATTGTTTGTATGTGACTGAATCATTTATTGATTCTTTTATAAAAATAAGAAATATATTTTGGTCGGGTTTCTTTGACATACATACTTCAGTAATTCGATTTTTAGTAGGTATATTTTTATACGCTCATTAACATAATTGTAGTAAATGATTCTTTGAGATAAATCTAAAGAAAATGGAATGACTAGATTTTTAATCTTTTGTAAAGGCAAATTAGAAGTTTTTAATTCTTTAGTGTTTATAGTTTGTTGATGATATATTTGAAAATTTTCGAAACTAAGTTCGTCATTATTGGTTTCTAGTTCAATTTCTTCACGATATACATTTACTTTTCGAACGGGATTCTGCTTAAGAAGTCCGCATTTTTGTTTTCAGTTCCTTTTTGTATTTTATTTCAAAGTTATAGTCCATGAGTAATGTTTGCCATCGTCCGAGTCTACCTGAGTGATCGGCGCTAGTTTTGAGATAAATTAACGGTTTATGATCCGTGACAATAAATATTTTTCTGAACCGAATAAATAAGGTCTGAAATGTTTACATGAGTCTACTATACTTAGTAATTCTTTTTCAGTAGTAGAATAATTTTGTTCTGTTTTTGACAGAGTTCGGGAGTAGTAAGCGATTGGTCGTTCTTGTCCATTGACATCTTGAGATAATACTGATCCAATAGCTTCATTTGATGCGTCTGTTGTAAGAGTGAATGGTTTAGAAAAATCTGGATAAATAAGTATTTTATCGCTTGTGATAATCCGTTTCAATTCTTGGAATGCTTTTTCTTGTGATTCTCCCCAGTTGAATTTAGTATTTTTACGTAAAAGGGAGGTTAATGGTTTAGAAATTTGTGAGAAATTCTCTATAAATTTTCGGTAGTATCCGATGAATCCGAGAAAACTTTTGATCATCTTTGTATTTTTCGGTGTGCCCGTATTATATATAGCTTCAATTTTTTTTGGGTCTGGCTTTACACCTTGATTTGTAATTAAATGACCTAGATATGTTATTTCTTTGTGTAAAAAGTTACATTTTTCTGGTTGTAGTTTCAGATTATGAAGTCTTAATTGATCAAAACTTGTTTTAGTTTTTATTGTGGTCTTGTAATGATGAACCATAGACAACAATATCGTCTAAATAACAAAAACATGAAATGCCTAGTAATCCTGACAATACTATTTGCATTAGTCTGACAAATGTAGCAGGGCTATTTTTTAATCCAAATGGCATTCTATTAAATTCGAAATGACCAGTAGGGGTGCTAAAAGCTGTCTTATATTTGTCTTCTTCTTTGACTTCGATTTGATGAAAACCTGACGCTAAGTCTAGTGTTGTAAAATAAATTGAGTTTCCAAGTTGGTCTAGTATGTGTTCAATATTTGGTGAAGGGTAACTATCCCTATTGTAACTTCATTTAGTTTAGGATAGTCCATGACTAATCTGTAATTTTTCTTTTTGCTATGGGGTTGTTGTTTTTCATAACTACCCAAACAGGACTTGAATAAGGAGAATATGAGGGTCTAATGATATCTTGTTTTAGCATATCATTAATTTGAGTTTTAACTTCTTCCTCATAAATTTTGGATACCTATAATATTTTGCGTTAACAGGTGCATTTGACGACGTAGTAATTGAATGTTTAATTGTATCTGTCTTAGTAAGAATATCACCTGGTAGATAAAATAAATCAGAGTAGTGTTGACAAATTTGAATAATAGATTCTTTTTCTTCTTTGCTTAAATGATTAAGTCTCAAATTATTGTTGAGTAAAGTTCCACGCTTCGTTGGCTGGACTTGTGTTAAGTTAACGATTTCTTCAGGAATAATTTCAGCTAACTCAAATGTTGGTTTATCAATAATGATTTCATTGTGTGATAAATTTAAAATAGGTATATAAGCTTTTTGATTATTATTGTTTACTAAGGTATTAGGAATGAGTACGTCTCTTTGTATTTCTTGATTGATTATAATTCCTAATGGTAAACAATTAGATAATTTAACTTCTGCTATAGTTTCACTTCTTGCAGATAATATAATTTTATTTGCGTATTCAATATTGTTTTGAATATAATCTTCTTTGAATGGTAATATGATATGATCTATTTTTATTGTATTGTTATTGTAATCAATAACTGAATGGTGATCTTTCATAAAATCTGTGCCTAATATTCCGTCATAGCCTTCTAATCGTATTTCTTTTCGTAAACAACGTGTGCTTTTTGCGTAATTGTTGCGTTTGGTAGACACAATGATAGTACTGTTGTACCTAATGAAACGATACTTGTTTTGGATGAATTCCTCGAACTTGAATTAATTCTTTCGTATTTAATATTGTTTCGCTTGGAATTAATGCCGTATTTTTGATAATTGTGATAGATGCTCCGCTATCAATAAGAAATTTTATTTTTTTATTTGGCGAATTTTCTAAGTAAAAAGTCAATATTTCGAGATTATTTGCATTTAATGTTTGACTTATCCGTTCATAAGGAATTTCGTGTATTTGAATATTTTTTATATTTGTTTGAACATTTGTTGAAGTTCGACGTGATTCTGATTCTTGTCGTTGAATGTCTCTTGTAATTGGTCTTGGATCTCTGGGACATCCATCGGAGATTGACCTGATTCGTTTAAATGGTTCACTCTAGGATTTGAATTTTTTTTTCTACAATATTCTATAGAGTGACCTGGTATTTTACAGAAAGAGCAGAAATATTTTGATTTCTGGGAATCATTTGTTTTCTTGCTTGTACTTGGATTAGTATTTTGATTTGAGTTTGTATATTTTTTTTGCAATTTTGTGTTGGATGATTTGTCATCTTGCAAATTGAACAATATAAATTGGTTGATTTGTGAGGTTTCACGTAATTTAAAATTTTTCTTCTTGAAGAGCTAAATCGTAAGCTTCGTTAAGAGTTTTTATATCTCGTGCCCTAAGCATTTGACTTATTTCGGGTCTGCAGTGAATTATAAATCTTCGTAGTGCGGTTCTTTGAATCGCTATTTTCTGTCCGGCGAATTCGTTTGCTTCGGAATTTAGAAGTTCAGCTTGGATACATTCGTTTTTGTTTTTCAACTCGTTTGAAAAAATTGGAAATATTTTCGTTTGACATTTGTTTTAAATTTTCAAGTTCTTCATGAGCTTGTGCGACATGTTTTGTTTGACTGTAATAAAGTTTTAGTCTGGTTTTTAAAGAATACCAACTGTCAATGTCTTGAATATCGATTTCGTTAATTACATTTGTAGATAGTTGTGATACCACGAATAAGAAAAGACTTGGTTTTGGTTCACTTGTGCTAATGAAAATGCTGAATTAACGTTAGTTATAAATGTGTGAGTTCGTTTCTATCTCCAGTGAAAGGCTTAATGAATTTAAAAAGAACAGATAGAGGTAATATTTCGATATTTTCACTCGCATCTGATTCATTGCCGTCCACACTCGGGTTTGGCGAGGAATGATTTGATTTTTGAGCCATAGTTATATAAGAGAATATTTGTTTGTTCAATTGACAATACAAATTTTAATTTAAAATTGAGAAATGCACTAGAATATGCAATAGTATTTGCTTACTTGTAGTTCAGTTGAAGATTCTTCTTGTTTCTTGAAGATCTTTAGAGATGAGTATCTGATTTTCGATGGCGATGCAAGGCAGGAAGGTCTTCCGACGAGGTGCTCCTCTAGCAATATCGACGATCGTACAGTATTCTACCTGAAGATCTCCTTTGCTCGGAATGATTTGGAAGTAGGCGAATCAATTGTCTTCTACCCAAAGAAACTTGCTAGTTTTCCAAATACTTCGTTATCCCGATGTGATACCAACTTTTGTTTCTATATCACTTCTGTGTGATACCAAAATTTTTTTTTCTATCCACTTCTGACACCAATTTTATGTCGTATTCGGTTGGGAGCGACAGTCAAGGGAAGTAGCAGGACTGCAGGACTTCTGACACCAGTGACGCTTTCAGGAAGGAAAGGCACGAAACTTGTAGGATGTGGCGCTTTTACCGGCACACTAGGACTTTATTTGATATGTGGCACTTTTACCGGCACACTAGGGCTTTATTTGAGATTTGAGAACTTGTCAGAATCAGACACTTGGAATAAAACTTGGATCTTGAATATGTTTGTTTTATTATGTAAAATAGATGAAAGTACACTTTGGTTACAATAGTAGATAAACGTTGTTTATAATTAACTTAACTTATGGCACTATTTTTTTATACACTGGAGAGGTTGCTTGTTTGGAATATAGAAATGAACTTGATTCGCAGTGGAATTGCTGCACATATTTATAGGTGAATGCATTTACGTCATAATTGCGTAGGTTGATTATAGATAAAATGAATATCTGCTGATAAGGTTGCCATATATATATATATATATATATATATATATATATATATATATATATATATATATATATATATATATATATATATATATATATATATATATATATATATATATATATATATATATATATATATATATATATATATATATATATATATATATATATATATATATATATATATATATATATATTGTTGGCAACCCTTATTCATATTCATTTTTTTTATATATATATATATATATATATATATATATATATATATATGCCAGGTTGTTTTCACAAGGAATTATAGAAAACATATCATCAAACAAAATATAGATGATTCTTGCCGTAGATGTTTCTGTTCTTCAGAAACAGTTTTCATATATTATCATCTTGCTCAGTCCTTGCTTCAACAGATTATTTAGAAAGACATAATGCTGTCGCTAATATTATTCACTTCAATCTAGGAATTAAACATGACCTTATTCCCAAAAGAAAAAATTTCAAAAATATGAACCTGAGATTATTTGTGAAAATGACAAATATAAACTTTATTTTGATAAAACAATTCTGTGCAACAGAGCTGTAAAACACAATAGACCAGATATCGTTCTTAATGATAAACAGAATCAAATAACATATATAATTGATATTGCTATACCCGACACACATAATATACAAAATAAATACAATGAAAAAATTTCTAAATATATGATGCTTGGCGACGAGATTAAAAAATGTGGAAAATGAAGAAAATATTTATTCTTCCGATTATTATTTCTACAACAGGCGTTATTCCTAGAAATCTTCACAAAAGTATTGAGATTTTGGGTCTGAAGAAAATTTGTTTGAACAGTTACAAAAGATAACAGTCATCAAATCTTGTAATATTCTTCGTAGGTTTCTTTCCGAAAATAATAATGAGGTAGAGTCATAGGTTTTCTCTTTAGTTTATACTGCTCAGAATCTCATTTCATATTTTATTTATTTGTTTATATAAATGTAATATAATTAACTGAAAATTTTGTCATATTTATATTCAGAGCAGTATTCTATTCGATCGTTCACCACTTCACAAAGGAAACTATTAATGAGTAACATTCAGTGTTACTTGACTAAGGTCCGTACACTGGATTTTTCCGGGGAGAAAGCCTCTGACACTACTCGTTGGTACATTGATATCATTGTCTGATGATGATATAGTATGTATTTATTCTGGTAGATTGATATATTCTCATAACATTTAACGTTATCCTAATATATAATTACTCCGGGATATGTTTTGATTATAATCATTGCCTGGCAATGGTATTAATAACCGGGTGGTGAATTTATATTTTTCATGAAATCAGTTTGATTGCATGAACAGATATATGGGCAACTCGTCGGGGTAAAACCCCTATATATATATATATATATATATATATATATATATATATATATATATATATATATATATATATATATATATATATATATATATATATACAGTGTGTTCCAACGAAAATTTGACCCCCCCTATAACTCCGAAATGAGTAACATTAGCGAAAAACACCAAGACACGTCGATTTTTGTTTCGAGGGGAAGCATTTTTCGAAATAATTCGAAACTTGTCAGATCAACCCCCTACCCCCAGCAACCCTAATTTCGAAATTCATCATAGGGAATAAGGGTCGAGTGGCACCTTACTGTAAAGGTCTGTCAATTCTCCATTCTGATTTGTCATTTTTAGAATTTTAAATTAACATACAGGGTGTCCCAACCGAGGGTAAGTTGAATTCCTGCAAATCCCAAATACTAAATGAAATCGATTTATGTTGGCATAATGCAAGCGCAGGTTTATGCTCGGTCTAGAAAAACGACCTACACTTGTGAATTTGGAGTTGGTGCAGTCAACCCCCTATTTCCAGCATCCCCAACTCAAAAATCATTCGATCGAAAATAGGTCAAGTGGCACCTCGTTGGAAAGGTTTTTCAATTTTCTCTTCGAATTTGGTATTTTCGAAATTCAGAATCAGCATACAGGGTGTCCCGAGCAGGAACACTGAAAACCCAAATAACGTTTTGAAACTGGTTCATTTCGGTATAATACGAGAACATATTTATGTTTGATTCGAGAATAAGACTCTCTTGCGTGAATATGGAATTTTTGCAATCAATCTCTTCCATTCAGCATCCCCAACTCAAAAATCATACAAGTGATTACAGGTTGAGTGGCAAAGTTCCAGAAAGATTTTTCTATTTTCTGAATCACTGAGACATTGGTTTCAGTTTGGCAATCGAGGTTTTCTGGCGTGAGGATCAGGATGAGGGATGATGGAGAAACTGATTGGATGCTCATCTAAACAGGAAAACGAGATTTATTGAACTTGTATTCAATTGAAAACAAAAACTAACTTGATTATTACAACAATTGTTCAAAATGACCTCCGCCCACCTCCATACGGTTATACAGACGATTTTCGAACTCTCTTCTCACATTAGCGAAAACTTCAGGAGTCAAAAGTCGGCATTCTGTGATAATCCTCATCCGCAGCTCCTCCAGGTTTTCTGGTCTTGTGGCATAAACTTTAGATTTTAGATGGCCCCACAAAAAAAATCTAGGATTTAAATCTGGTGACCTGGCTGGCCACTCAACAGGTCCTCTTCTACCAATCCACCTTCCTGGGAAATTTTCGTCTAAATATTGGCGCACCCGAGCATCATAATGCGGAGGAGCACCGTCTTGTCGAAAACGCATTTCGTCCTCAGGAAGAGTTGGATCGTTCTGTAAAATTTCTGTCAATCTAGGATGTATGTGTTCCTCTAACAACTGTAGGTAGCCATTTCCATTCAGATTACCCTCAATAAAGAAAGGCCCAACTAGATGATTGCCAAAAATTCCTGCCCAAACGTTCAACTTCTGAGGCCTTTGCGTGTGGGCCTCTCTGAACCAATGAGGATTCTGTGTGTCCCAATATCGACAATTATGTCTATTCACTTCACCACTGAGCATAAAGGTGCTTTCATCAGAAAAACAGATGTTATTCAGAAAATTTGGATTAGCGTTTAGGTTTTCACTTAGATTTTCACAAAACTGTAAACGACGATCTGGATCATCTTCGTTTATTTCATGCACTAATTTTACCTTGTAGGGTGAAATTTGTGATGTTTCACGATTCTATGGACAGTTGTAGCTGATACACCAGTCAGACGAGATAGTTTTCTGATCGAAGTAGTATTCTCCATTTGTAGATGACCCACTACTGCCACTTCCGTTGCCTCATTTCTGACAGGACATGCCACTTCATGTTTTTGTTTGCCACCGAACCCGTAGCTAGGAATTTGTCAACCAAATATTTAACGTACTGGTGACTGACTCCCTTTCTCTTTCAGGATGGTTCCTATCGAATATCCTTGCCGTTTCTTTGGCACAACTGTTATTTCCAAAATACGTCGATACAATTTCGACCCTTTCCTCAGTGGAATAAACCATTTTCAGATTAATTTCAACTGACGAACAACAACAATAATGAGGAACTGATCTGAATAATAATAATATTTCATTGCAAAATGAGAAATAACAGATGACTGCACGCCAGATGGAAATGAAAAAATGTGAACATTTTCAATGCAGAAATCAGCTTTATTTCTTCGTAATTGATGCTCAACACATCTTACCCCAATACTTTTAACAGTTTCGAATTAATTTTAGTTGATAATTTCAAATGACGATATTGAATTTTTCGAAAGCGACATCCTGTATGGAGAGCCGAACTGAATGAAATGCTTTAATCATTCTGGAATTCAAAAAACCTTTCTGAAGATATGCCACTTGAATTATTTGTATGATTTTCAAGTTGGGGATGCTGAATGGAAGGGGTTGATTGCAAAAATTCTATAACCACACAAGAAAGTCCTATTCTCGGATCAAACATGTTCTCGTATACCGAAATGAACCAGTTTCAAAAAGTTATTTGGATTTTCAATGTTCCTGCTTCGGGACACCCTGTATGATGATTCTGAATTTCGAAAATACCAAATTCGAAGAGAAAATTGCAGTACCTTTCCAACGAGGTGCCACTTGACCTATTATCGATCGAATGATTTTTGAGTTGGGGATGCTGGAAATAGGGGTTGATTGCACCAACTCCAAATTCACAAGTGTAGGTCGTTTTCTAGACCGAATATAAACCTGCGCTTGCATTATGCCAAAATAAATCTATTTCATTTAGTATTTGGGATTTAGAATTCAACTTCACCCTTGGTTGGGACACCCTGTATGTTAATTTAAAATTCTAAAATGACAAATCAAGGTGGAGAATTGACAGACCTTTTCAGTAAGGTGCCACTCGACCCTTATTCCCTATGATGAATTTCAAAGTTAGGGTTGCTGGGGTAGGGGTTGATCTGAGAAGTTTCAATTATTTCGAAAAAAATCGACGTGTCTTGGTGTTTTTCGCTAATGTTACTCATTTCGGAGTTATAGGGGGTCAAATTTTCGTTGGAACACACTGTATATATCTATATATATATATATATATATATATATATATATATATATATATATATATATATATATATATATATATATATATATATATATATACTTGAGACAAGAAGAATCATTCAAAAATCCGTAGAGCAATGAATAATCCTTCCTGACAAGAGCTAGTTCCCAAATCTGCCTGCCATGCACATAGCCCTCAAGAGCCACAATAGTGCAACTAAGCAGGATGCCGAGAAACGAAGAGGCAGACTGCAGTTTCGCAGTTTCTTACTAGGAGCTCATCAGTGATGCATATCGTTCCTCAGCTTCCGATCAAGTTACATCGGAGTACCCTATCGATTCCAGAAAGGACGCACCTCGTACATAAGTATGAGAGTCGTCCTCTACGGACCGACACGGCGACCCCGCTACCGGACTCGAGAAAGATACGTACAATAAAGAACAGATGTGGCAACGTTAAAATTCCAAACATTTGGGAGACATATTTCGCCGATCCGTGAATCACATCAACGGTAGAAAACGGGCGAAATAATCCCGCTGGAATAGTGCTCTTAGCCTCTGTTTCCGAGATAAAACCTCCCGTCGGTAAATACTTATGATGTAGCTTGATCGAATGCTGAGAAGCGATATGCGACACTGATGAGCTCCTAATAAGGGCGAAACTGCAGTCTGCCGCTTCGTTTCTCGGCATCCTGCT
Source organism: Cryptolaemus montrouzieri (assembly GCA_013387265.2). Taxonomy (NCBI): domain Eukaryota; kingdom Metazoa; phylum Arthropoda; class Insecta; order Coleoptera; family Coccinellidae; genus Cryptolaemus; species Cryptolaemus montrouzieri. The sequence goes on from JABFTP020000185.1 coordinate 86,235,820, forward strand.
TAGTTGCTCTATTGTGGCTCTTGGGGTCTGCGTGCATGGCAGGCAGATTTGGGAACTAGCTCTTGTCAGGAAGGATTATTCATTGATCTACGGATTTTTGAATGATTCTTCTTGTCTCAAGCTCGCGAAGTTTATCGCGGGAGATATTTGTCCCATCATACATCAATTAGACTGTGGTCCGGCTCTGAATGACATTCCTGAGGAGAAAAAGTTACCCCTTCTTAAAACTAAGCTATCATCACCAAGTGTATTTGAAACATTGACATGCCAAACCGATTAATCTCACTTATAAAGAACTATGCGACAAACTGAGGGAAAAATATGCTCAAAAGCAATCTGCCTTTTTAGAACGAGCCATATTTAGGAAAATAAAACAGTTACGAAACGAAAGCAGAGAAAATTACGTCATATCATGATATCAATTGGGGAAAATGGGAGCAAAGTACCGTTTTCCAGGACTTAGATGACCAAACAAAAGAAAAATTCATTGATGGTGTGTCCTCGAAACTAATGAAATTCGAACTTCTCAAACAATCCCAAGATGTGTCATTAGAAAGAACTATACAATTAGCAAGGACAGTGGAAACTGCAATGGTTCATACAGGTGACGAGCACAAAGAGCCCGAACTGTTTCACTTTGAAAACAGTCGCAAGCAGAATAGAAGTTCCAGAAAGCCTCAGAATCAAGGAGTAAGAAGCCGTGAAGAAGAAATACAATGGTTTTGTTCCAGAAAAAACAATCACATACGATCCGAGTGCACCTTGAACAAAAAATACAGGGTGCTTTAACGAAAACTAAACAGAAACTATACCTACCAAGAGATTCATTTCTGATAAAAACACAAAAACAGGTTAATTTTTGTTTCAAGGGCGACATCTTTTAGGGTACAAAACTTGCCTGAAATATCAACCCCCTAAAGGGGGGTTGTAATCCTTGAACATTTTGAATAGAGAAGATGGGTCGAGTGATAGCTCAAAAGAAAGGTGTCTACATTGCCTTGAATGAATTTCCATATTTAATAGAAAACTGTAAAAGATACAGGGTGAGAAACTACAAGATAGGAAAGACTATTTCCCTGAGACTATTCAAGTTTCAGTGAAGTAAAATGGAACAAAGCCATGCTGATCAATGGCAGTTATCATCAAGTATCATCCTCATCTCTAATTTCAACCCCTAGAGCAGGGGTGACCACCCTTGAAAATTTGAAAGAGGGTAGATGGGTCGAGTGATACCTCGAAAGAAAGGTATTATCTTTGTATGCATTCCCGGGAAAGAATTTTCATTTCTGATTGATAACTGTAGAAGATACAGAGTGAGCCACTGAAAAATAGAGAAGACTATCGCCCCAAGACTATTGAAGTATTATTGCGAAAAACTGGAATAGATTTATTTTAGATCAAGAGCTGTCATCTTCCGAAATCACCCTCATGAAGAATTTCAACCCCTAGAGCAGGGGTAATATTTCGATCCAGTGATACCTTTCAAGTCAAGGATTTCGATTGCCTTCATGACTGCTCGCAATAATTCTATTCTCATTGAGTTCCATAGGAGTTAGAGGATGCAAACCGGAAAAGTGACTGAAGATGCAATGCATGGTATACCATCTATCTTCGACCAGTATCAAACAGGGGTTGATTTTTCCCTGAATAAACGCCTTTTGAAAGACAGTTACTCGTTTGAGACATCCGGTTTCAAATGTAATAGATAGAAAAACTAATACAATGGCTGAAAGTAAAGAGGGGAATTAACGAAAGGAGAAAATTAACGAGTAGAAGTTGTACTTTATTACCCGATAAAATGACCGGAACTGAAGTCACTAAAACTCAACGTAAGTGTTCGAATTGTTGGCCACCAACCTCCATGCACATAAACAAATATTGGGTGAGACGTAAAATTTCAGGTGTGATTTGGTTAGGTTAGGTTTCCATTTTTCTGCACTAATACTTGAATACCTCAGGGCCATAGATAGTCTCCTCTATTTTTTAGTAGCTCACTCTGTATCTTCTACAGTTTTCAATCAAAAATGAAAATTCGTTCACGGGTATGCAGACAAAGGTAATACCTTTCGTTCGAGGTATCACTCGACCCATCTCTCCTCTTCCAAATTTTCAAGGGTTATCACTCTACTCCAGGGGTTGAAATTCGAGATAAGGATGGTACTTGATGATGACAGCATGCATCTGTTCCATTCTACCTCACTCAAACTTGAATAGTCTCAAGAAAATAGTCTTCCCTATCTTTCAGTTGCTCACCCTGCATCTTTTGCAGTTTTCAATTAAAAATGGAAATTCGTTCTAGGCAATGTAGACAAAAATACCACTTTTCATCATTCGACCCATCTTCCTTATTCAAAATGTTCAAGGATTGCTGCCCCCGTTTAGGGGGTTGATATGCAGACAAGAATCGTACCCCCAAAGATGTCTTCCTTGAAACAAAAATTGACCTGTTTTTGCGTTTTGATCAGAAATGAATAGTAGATATATTCTCTGTTTAGTTTTCGTTGAAGCACTCTGTATTGTTCAGAATGTGGCGTACAAAGACACATATACAGGATGTGTACATCATGCCAGCGATAAACCCAAGTATTAACGATTGAGGAAAATCTCGAAACAGTGGAACCATCCATGGAAACAGTGAATGAGACATTTGAAATGTATGCAATGAATCGTGTAAGTAGAATACCCCCTCATTATTTCAACTTAGAAGTAGAAGGAAAAAATATTTTCCTCCAATTGGACACAGTAGTACCTTGAAAGACAAAAAAGTTTTTTGTTCGGAAAAAAAACAGAGTTATGTCACTTTCAAAAACTTTGACCGTTCGGTATCTCAACCTCTGGGTATTTTCGAAAACTTAACACTTTAATGTAATAACATATCAAAAAAATTGAATCTTTTTATTTCCAATGATAGTACACCCCGTATAATCAGTAGAGACATTCAAATCACATGTCACAAAAATTAAAGAAAGTGGCCATTCTATATCTTCAGCATTGAATCTTTTCCTATTTGACTACAGAAGTTCCCCCTCAGAAAACTACAGGGGTAAACCCTGCAAAATTAATGTTGGGGAGAGAATTACGAAATAGATTCTCCTTGTTGAGACCACTAACCTAACCTATCTATGAAAAATGTCAGAAAATATTGGAAAAACAGAAAGAAAATTATTCAGGAAATAGAAACATCACTTTTTCAATTGGACAAAAAGTAATGAAAAGGGACTACCGTAAGGGGCATGGGCCATGGATTCAGGGGGTGATAATTGATGAGTCGATTCCAGGTGTAACTTTTGTAATTGATGTGAGTAGTTCCAGTTGCAAGTGACACATTAATCAAATGATAAAATTCGGTGATAGTTTAGGGGAATAGATTTAATGTAGAACTAGGTTCCCGGTTGTAACTTTTAAGAGAAGGTGAACCATCAGTTAATAAGTTCTATAACTGAGAGTTGAAATTATTTTTAGTATTTCTATTGAGTTTAAAACTGACAGTTGATGCATAAGTCGCCATGCAAAACTAGGCAACATGGTTTTCTTATTGTGTTTGAGAGTGTAAGAGCGTACCCTGTTTGCATCAAGGAACGCTACCTTATGTTACTCACCTTCCCTCTCTTTCTTAGGAGAGTAGTCAAAATTAATGTGTCGAACTGTATGGTTGTGATTTGTGGGAATAAAATAAATTAACAATTAATCTTCGCTTATGAATCATTTCCATATACTGCACGTAGTTTCTCCAATGAAAATAAATAGCACAGTGCGTGATTTGGCAGCTATGTCACACTAGACTGTTACAGATCTACCATCGAATGCTATATAATCAGCCATGTGGGCTCCCAGAAAAAAAGGCAGACCACTTTCTCTCAATGTTAAACCATCACCTTCAGCATTTCTTGGTTCAATAGGCATGTTCCTCATCCTAGTTTCTTCTAGCTACTTGGTGCTCCCGCTTTAGTTTCGGAAAGCGGCAGCGTCTGCGAGCATTTAACCTTTATTTATTAAGTCTTCGGTGAATTGTATATATTCTTGCAGTTGAGGTTCAATTCTTTTTGATTGTCACCAGTGAGCGATCTTGCCTAGGGGTAGTAAAGCGCCTTCTTCCACATCCGTGAGTTTTATTTGCACTATAGATTTCACCAAATCTAACTGCCCTGAAAACGATGCTAAGAGAATTATTGAAAGAGAGAGTAACTCGCGAATGCCTTTTGCCACGTTCAGTTCTCTTATATAGTTATAACGAAAACTTGAAGACTACCACAATGGAGCGAAATTATTATCACCATGTTGTACTGAACAAAAATTGAAGTTCAGCAACATGTGCGAAAATTATGGATTCCAAAATTCATTTATGGTGTTCATAATTTATGTCTAATATGAGAGACAATGGTCTATACTACGAAAAATATTAGCGCCAGAGTTTTCTTAGTAACAAAATCAGTAAAACTATTGTTTCCTATCAAATAAGCAGAAAATAACAGTTATAAAAATTATGTTTCAATACCAATCAAAAATTGTGGTATTATTAGAACAATTGAACACACAAGAATTGTTGGAACATAATAAGGTCTCAAAATTTTTCACTTTCAGAACCCTTTTTACAAATGAACTTAACAAGATGACGTTATGAACGTATTCAGACGTTGATTAAGCTGAACGCACCATTAGCTGACCCTGTACCAGTAAGTGACACCTATGATTTTATTACGCATTATCAAGACTAAGATGCTTCTTAGCGCATAGAACTCTGTAAATAAAGTGATCTTCATATTTCCCGCCAAATCTATGCGCGGTTGCGCGCCGCTGTCATTCTGTTTTTGCGCGTCAATTCACAAATACGCTTGCGTTCGTATCAAGTTTTGATATCAAACTAAGCAGTTTTATTAAGGAGGTAAGTCCACGAAATGGTATTCATTCTTTATAACTGATGGTTTGAAATATTTTTTTGATCCTCTTGGTAGTTGAGAATTCAAATTTTCTGAAATATTTTAAGATATAATCTATTTGACGTAATCCTTGAGAGGGTGTATGAGTTCAGGTATCTAGGAGTATTTTTGGATCCACAGTTATCTTCCGATAAATATGCAGATTGGCTTTGCAAAAAATTGGGTGGAAAAATAGGATTTTTTCTATCTTTGCTATTATTCAACCTCACTTCGTCTACTGTAGTTCCCTTCTCTTGTCATGTACCAGTCGACAATGTCTTCAGATACTGCAAAATAAATGCATGAGGGTCATACTCAAATGCAACATCTACACTCCCATAAATTCAATGCTGAATACGCTGAGTTGGCTGTCTGTGAAGCAAAATATAATAAAAGCTAATTTAGTATTACTCAACAAAATGATGAATGGGGAAACTCCAAAATATTTGAGCGAGTTATTGACAAGAAGAAGCCAGAGTCGTTCACGTTCGTTGAGGACGGATGAAGAGTTCAACGTTCGTGTCCCAGATAAGCAGTTTTTGGTGGGATCGTTGCTAACCGAGGAAGTTAGAATGTTTAATGCCTTACCCCAGAATATTAAGAATTCTCACACTGTTGAAATATCAATTAGGTCTTTGAAGGAACACTTGAGTCGAACAATTTGAATGTAGATTAGTATACAGGGATATCCACCGGGACCGTCCGTTAAAAACTTTTTGAGTTCCAATTATAAATAAAATTTCAACTTGATATTGTAACTGTAACTCAAAAGGTTATATATATATATATATATATATATATATATATATATATATATATATATATATATCCACCGGGATCGTCCGTTAAAAACTTTTTGAGATCCAATTACAATATCAAGCTGAAATTTTATACGCGGCCATAACTAGCGATTTCCAATTGAAGTGAAATATTTTCGAAGTGATACCATTTCCTGTTATACCGGAAGTATGTCATGACTTTGTTATTTCAAATGGCAATCTACCTTTTTTATTATACATCTAGAACCGACATTTGAGCAAGGCATAGAATACCCAAGTTGTTGGCACTTATCTGTCAAAACTATTGACAGATTTAATTATTTCTGTTATAAACTCGATTTTTGGGGAACACTAAAAAAATTGTAACTTTTCAAACAGCAATAAATCAATTTCTTCAAATAGCACGTGCCAATTTTTATATCTCCATCAAATGAAGCGTCAAATTTAAGATGGAATTGTATCAGCATTTACTATACCCATCTCTTATAGTTCCGAAATAATTTGGGAATATATTGAATTTTGATGATTTTGCAAGAACTAACAGAGAATGCTTTGAAATATTTGAATGAAGTAGCTGAACTGGCTAAGCTCAACTCGCAGGTGCCTAAAATTAATGAGCATGTCACCTCGTTCATTCGAATTCGATATTTCAACAAGAATTGTTCGTAATTTGAAGTGAAAATTTTTGAAAAACACCAGATTGATAAAAGAATGGTTAATTATTCAAACGAGGATATGTTTAATCCCTTTTTAATTCATGGCGAATGTCAAACAGTAGTGGATAGAACTTGCAGGCAATTCAATAACCAATTTCCAAATTAGGCTCCTATGGGTAAAACAAAATTTCGAAGGATTAGAAGCAATTTGGAGGAACAAAATACATACAAACGAGAAAAAAAACAATTCTCGAGGACGACGACAATCAAATTAATACGCTAACGTATTTTCGTGCCAATCCACATGCGTCCGTTAACTCAGCATCAATGGATATTGGATTGAGTTATACTTCCATTCGAAGGATCCTTAGGAAACATAACATGCACCCGTATTCTTTCATCAGACTACAAAAATTTGATACCAACTGGCCTTCCCAAGCGGCTTAATTTCTGTAAAATTTCATTAATTCGGCTTCAAGAAGATGAGACAATTCTGCAAAAAATTATATGGTCTGATGAAGCCAAGTTCAATGAAAGTGGAATAACCAACAGAAGAAATCGACATTTTTGGGCCACAGAAAATCGACATTTCATTGAGGTTATAGATTTCCACAATAAATTCAGCGTGAATGTTTTTGCAATTTTATTGAATGATTAGTTGACTTATCACATTTATGAGGAAAATCTTAATGCACAAAGATACCTGGAAATCTTGGGAGGAATCAGGGACCAAATTTATGGCCTCCGCGTCCTCCGGACCTGACAATCAAGAGTGAAGTGTATCTTATTCCTGTAAGAAGTAGAGAAGAGTTACTAGAGCGCATTCATAATGCTCTTCGTAACATTGATCCTGAGGAAACTAGGAGGGCAACCATCATGTTCGTATACGAGCTGTCAAGTGTATCGAGGAAAATGGGGCCCATATTGAACATTTATTCAGATCGTAAATTAATTTTCTCCTATGATGTTTGCTATCATTTATTCTTATAAATGTAATTATCTTCGATGATTGGTTTTCGCTTAGTTCCTACAATTTTTATTCATCCGAATTGTAGAGAATTGCTTGTAATGCTTCGAAATTTTATTTTAATCATAGACGGTAAATTTGGAAATTGGTTATTGAATTGCCTGCAATTTCTACCCACTACTTTTTGACATTCTAAAATGAAATAAAAAAAGATTGAATATATTTTCGTTTGAATAACCAGTGGTTTTATTCCAAATGTGTTGTATTTTTTGGATAGTTTCAATCCGAAATAACGACAATTCTTGTTGAAATATCGAATTCGAATGAACGAAATGACAAGTAGATTAATTTTAGGCACCTGTCAGGTGAGCGTAGCCAGTTCAGCTACTTGATTCAAACATTTCAAAGCATTCTCTGTTAGTTCTTGCAAAATCATCAAAATGCAATATATTCCCAAATTATTTCGGAACTATAAGAGATGGGTATGGTACATGCTCATACAATTCCATCTGAAATTTGACGCTTCAGCTGATGGCGATATAAAAATTGGCACGTGCAATTTGAAAAAATTGAGTTATTGCTGTTTGAAAAAGGCCAAATTGAAAATATCATACAAAACAACGCAATAAACATTTGACATGTCTAGATTGCTTAAAACATTCCTTGATCCTTCTTCTAACCACCTAAGCTGAAATCGTGTCTGTAGTGCAAAAGATCTATGAGCTACAATTTTTTTGAATGCTCCTCAAAAATCGAGTTTATAGCAAAAATAGCTAAATTTGTCGAAAGTTTTGACAGATAAGTGCCAACAATTTGGGTATTTTATGCCTTGCTCAAATGTCGGATCTAGATGTATAATAAAAAGGGTAGATTGCCATTTGAATTAACAAAGTGATGACATATTTCCGGTATAACAGGAAATGGTATCACTTCGAAAATATTTCACTCCAATTGGAAATCGCCGCGTATAAAATTTCAGCTTGATATTGTAATTGGAACTTAAAAAGTTTTCAACGGGCGGTCCCGGTGGATATCCCTGTATAATGTAACTTATACTTGAATTAAATGAGCAAAACTGTTAATTATATTGTATATAAAATAGCAAGGAATGCTAATTCAATAAACTAAATAACTAACTTTATTTGACAAAATTCATTGGGTGTCATTTATAGAAACTTAATTTTCTTTGAGTGGTCCAAAGGACGACACAGGTGTCATGTATTGGTACAATACCAATATTTGAGGCTAATCGATTTTCTGAATGCATTCAACCACATGATTTCATCCTTATTATTAAATTCGGCCCGAGGGCCCCATATCCTAAAGCTGACACCCGGTGTCATCTATAGGTACGTCGTATACTCCTAAAGGTGACACCTGGTGTCATCTATAGGGACATGATGTATCTGTATATGATTTTAGCATTTATATTTTGAACTGGTTGAAAAGTAAACTGTTTGATTCACATTTTTGTCAATAGAAAAGTGAACGGTAATTTTTATTGCAGAAATGGATTCGAAAAAAATTTTGCTTCATCCGGAGGAAGCGATGAAAGATGCTCTTCAAGCTGTAAAAAATGGTATGCCAGTTAAAACAGCCTCAAGAACTTTTAATGTGCCAAGAACGATACAACTCTATGAATTTCAGAGAACTTATCCCGAATCATGAAAAATGGGGCCTGCAACTATATTTTCTAGAGAAGAAGAAAATCGTCTTGTGCTCCTGTAGATGGCCAAATCTGGGTTTCCCATATCAAAAAATAACTTCCTGACGAGAGTTTTGAAACTGTCACGAGAGCTCTAAAAACAGTTCAAAAATGCATTTCCCGGAAGAAAATGGTATGAGGACTTTCTTCTCCGACATCCGGAGATAAGTCTTCATACACCACAAAATTCAACAATGAGTAGATCGCCAGTAGTAAAAGATCAATTAAGATGATGATTTTCTGAAGTTTTTGATTATTTGAAACAACAAAACTACACTGATATCCTACCAGACCCTAGCCGAATTTTCAATGCTGATGAGTCGGCATTTTTCCTGAATCCAAAAGGAAATAAAGTTCTAGCTCCTAGGGGTAAAAGAACAGTATAAGCAACTGTGAAAACCAACGAAAAGAATGTCTTACATTACTTATCAATTATAATGCTGCGGATACACTTGCACCCCTATGATAATTTTCAAATATGAAATACCCACAGATCTTTCTGCTAGTGTTCCAAAGCATTGGGGTATTGGTGGTTCTGAAAACAGTTTGATGACCTTTGGGACTTTTTATAGCTACATGGTAAATGTATTTTACCCATGGAATAAGGAAAACGTAACATTTCCCATAATTCGTTTTGTTGTTGGCCATGTCTCACATTTATCTTACCATTTGAGCAAGTTTTGTAGGAAAAGGATATTATGTCAATTGCGTAATACCCAAACGCAACTTACCTACTACAACCCATGGATGTATCCGTTTTTCGCCCCTCAAATCTGGGTGTAAAGAGCAGGTGAATATATGAAAATAAGCATACAAATCTTAAAAGTTGTGATTTCGCCCTTTTCTAGATGCTGCGATAAAAATTCAGGTGACTTCAAAACGGATTTCGTAAGTTCGTACTACATCCATGGAACCCTGAAGAAGTTGGAGGTTTTGTAAGAGACACTGTCAAGATCGGAAAAGGGAAATCAAAGAAACGTGATATCTCAGACGATAAATATCGGGCAGATGTAAATTTATCCTTTTTTGAATCCTTTGTGAATAACGATACCTTAAAGGAATTCATGAAACAGTTGAATGAAAACCATGGAATGGTCCTTAATGCGATAAATCTTTATTCAGTTTTTGGGAAACAATGAGGCAAAACTCACAACTCTCACAACAGATATTTCCTATGGATGATATGGAGAAAATTATAAATGACACTGAAATAGTTTTCAATGAAGTTAATTTGAATTTCACAGATTTATCAGACGAAAATGAGATACGTTCTCTAAACGAAACGTCGGAATCCACTACGAATGACGCGAATGAAGAACAATACAGCATTCATCTGAAGAATATGAAGATTTGGGCATAGTCACAACAGAAGAATGCACTGACGTATATACTACGGAGCCCAATATAAGAATTCTGAATATGCACTTAATTATGCCACCTCATTCGCAAAATGAAACAACTGTGTCAGAACATACTGAAGACGAGATGAAAATAAATTAAATTGAGACAAATTTCCAGAATCAATCGAATGTTATGGGAGGAGAGACTAATGAACAGTACTTTTCTGGCCAGAAGAAAATCCAGAGCCTGCGACAAACGGAAAAAAGATCCTAGTGTCATTACCAGTGAGTTGTGGCAAGAGTATCTTAGTACAAAAGCAGAAAAAAGAGCGAAGATGGAAGAAGAGAAACGGAAGGAAGAAAATAAGAAAGTAGAAAACAAAAATTGCAAAAACAGAAGATCAATCAAACAACTTTCTGAAACAGAAGAATTGTCGTCATCTTACGATGAGAAAGAGGATGAATGTGAGTAAAATGTAATGCCGTCACTAGAGAGTCCTTGTAAACCCAAAATCGGAGACTATGTGATCGTTCGCTATGATAAGACCTGTTTTCGTGGTCAGGCTGCCTCAATTGTAGGTGGAGGTTACTTAGTAAATGCCATGACACCGAGTGGTAAAACGGGATGGCGGTGGCCTGATTGCAAAGACGAAATTCGGTAGGAAAAGGTTGATGTTGTGAAAATTATCAACACCCGAAAAGCTGTTGACGCAAGTGGTGTATTTGTTGTTGAAGAAATGAGAGAATACCAATAGGTTATAATTCGCTTAGATTTTCATTAATTTATTATTGTTGTTTTATGTGAATAAATTATTCTGAACCGAAATGATTTTGAACATATGGTTACTCATGAACCTTGAAGACAGCTTTAGGAACAGAAATGTCATGTTTAGGTCCATTGAAAATTTCCGATGTCATGTATTGGAGCCACGACACCGATCTGAATATAATCAAATATCTTTGAATTTTCGAAGAAAATATAACTGATACTCATATACTTCGAATTTTTGAAGGAACAGATAATTCTATACAGAACGCGAAATCTGAGAACATTTATACCCTATTATCGGTTTCAAATCTCTTAATGTGTCTGGCATTGGTGCATTTACCTTATCTTATCATTATACTTTTTTATAATTTATATAAATAAAAACAACCATGATTTTTCATCCATTACTAGATTACCTTGTTTGAAATTATCACGATGAACAACATCTGAATATACGAGGGGGGTCTGAAATATTTCCGACCAAACAAAGATACAATGAGTTTTTTCTAAATATATATTTATTTTACAACATAGTCTCCTTGTAGCTCTACATACTTTTCCCAGCGATGTTCGCATTTCTTGAACCTGTCCGAATATTATTCATTTAACAAAAATCTCTGTCCTCCGTGCGCAATTTTTGGACGAGAGAACAAAAAGAAGTCACTTGGGGCTAGATCTGGTGAGGAGGGTGGATGGTCGAGCAGTTCTAATTTCAATTCGTGGATTTACGCCATGGCAATCCCTGAGGAGTGAGACCGTGCGTTTTTTGGCGAAACAGAATTTTCTTTCTATGTGAATGTGGCCGTCTTTCCGCAAGTTCTGCTTTCAGATTGTCAAGTAATGATGCGTAGTGTGCTCATGTGATAGTTTTTCTTTCTCGAAGATAATCGATTAAAATTACTTCATCCCTCAAACCAGTCGCCATAACTTTCCCAGCCGAAAAAATAGTTTTTACTTTATTTGGAACTGGTTCTCCCATGGCAGTCCATTCTTTGTACTATATTTCTGTTTCTGGCATATGATCGTATATCCATTTTTCAGCTACAGTTAACAGTTGGCGCCAAAACTCGCCCAATTTGCGCCAACAGAGCGTTGAAAATATCATTCGGATACGTTTTAGGTCTAACGTGAGTAAACGCGGGGCTGAACTCGCGTACAGCTGTCTTATGAGAAAATGATGATTAAATATGTGACAAACATGTGCTTTCGACATGTTTATAACCTCTGCTATCTCTATCACTCTAGTTCGGCGGTCGCCTAGCACCATTTAATGAACTTTGGCGATATCATTGTCGGTAGTTAGGCAACTTTTGGACGTCACATGAACGTTCATCATCTCTTGAGCTTTTACAACCAAGTTTAAACACAGCTGTTCAAAATTCCACTGTGAAATATGATGATGCAGAGTCCCCATTCACATAATCCTACTCATCTTTAACTTGCTTAGGCATATTGTCTTTCAAAAACAAATATTTGATGACAGCTCGATATTCGATTATGTCCACAGAAACACCTAAATCAACTCACTCAAACGACTGTTTCTGCGCGTCCAAAATGGCAGGAACTTTGGTGATTAACTGTCAACAGATGAACTATGAAAACTCACTAGCATTTGTGTACTAGTGCTGCAATCTTCACGTAGAGGTTGGAAACTTTTCAGACCATCCTCGTATAATTTTTATATTATATGAAGAAACAAGTCCTGACTGACGGACTGACTGATTCATCAACGCTGAGGCAAAACTACGTGATATTTGGACAGCAGCTTTCTTTTGTGACGAATACGTTCACCAAAGATTCTGCTAAATTCACCCCCTAAAGGGTAAAAAAGTTTATGAACGTTTGAACGTATTTTTTTTATTTGTGGTCAGATCTGTATGGAATTTCGTAGTATTGCTCTTTGACATGATTTAATAAAAGTCTAATACAATATTTTCTAAAATTCGATCGCTTATGAGATGAAAAGGGTATCAAACTATGTTTTTGGAAAAATATTTAATGGTCATTTCGGCTTGGAGGGTATAAATATTTTTTTTTAGAGTCAGACTCATACTTGACCATTCAATTTTTTCACGTATTTTGCTAATATTAATCGAATACTTTAGTTCTATGAAATCTATTAAATATATTTTAAATACTTTAATAAAGACAGCGTTCAGGCAGTATTCAGTCGAGGAAATAAGAGGAATAAGATCAAACTGTATGAAAGTGGTCGTTACAGTAGTAATAGTAGTTCTGAAGCTGATTGGGGAACTCAAGCGTTTCCCATACACGAAGGGTTTCCGAGAAAATTCATCTATGTGTCCATTCAGAAAACAGACAGAGAACAAATTTCAATCTGAACGACCCTAACTAATCAGCTACTAATGTTAACAACTCGCGGAAAACTACTCTTTCAGCATATTTTGATTTTTTTTTATGCGCGCTTCCCAGGAAGAGGCGAACCTGTTACACCACATGAGTAGGCGCCTGGGAAGAATTGAGGTGTCTGTTTACTCGTTTCTTGAAGAGGGCCAAATTGTAGGATGTTGGGAAGATGTTGGACGGAAACGAGTTCCACAGCTCACTGGCCCTGTGAACGAAGGAATTCTTATAGAAAGAGGTTTGAGGGGTTGTTAAATGTACTGCCATATGATGAGAACATCTTGCCAGCCTAGTGTTGCGGCAAAACATGAGTTTTCCCGAAACAAGGTCTTTCAGATCCTTCAAGCATCTTCCATAGAAGTATCTGTGAAACAGAAAGGTCAGCAACTTATCTTTTGAGAGCAAGCGGTTGGAGATCTCAGCAAGTGAAGTCAATTATGGTAAAATTAAAAACTGTCAATAGGACCGACATTTCACAACAAATTGAAATGGTATTTGATCAATATACCTTTTAAAATTAGGAATTAAGACTAAGCTAGAACAATTCTAGCTAAAAATGATTTTTGTGACAAGACAATAACGAATAAAATTCAAACGGAAAGAGTGGTTATGTCAGCTAATCATAGAACAAAGTATCACAGATCTTATAATAGTAAGTCATCTTTTTCTATTTTTCGAACGACTGTCAAAATTTTTTAGCAAATTTTTCTCAGAATTAAGCAAGTTCCACGAAGAAATGATATATGGGCGATGTCAACCCAGACTATTGGGTCCATAATGATTCTAAAACATCTATAGATCATAATCGGCATCACTTAGAAGACTGAACCTGGCCATCGGGGCCCTCTCGGTCAAACAGAGATAGAATTTGAGGAAATATTGTAGGCTATGTATTTTTTTATTATCTCCTTAGTCCTTTTCATGACCTTGATAGCTATGTAAAATCTTTTCTCAGATTTGTTTAGACATATAAGAAGTTTGATTGTTGAAATATACACTGACACAATATAAACAGACAAGCTATTGCTAGTGCAATAGCGACAGGAAAAAGAGTTTTTTCCTGAGGTTTTTTCACTCATTTAGTGAATCATATACAAGAAAGTATGGTTCCCTGTTACATTTCCTGAGCTCACACTTGTGATTTTTCTGACACACACCAAAATTATAGATATAAGCATTTATTGTAAATACAATTTATTCAAATTTTGTAAATCCTCTCTTTTCAAAGAATATATATATATATATATATATATATATATATATATATATATATATATATATATATATATATATATATATATATATATTCTTTTGAAAAGAGAGGATTTATAAATTTGAATATATATATATATATATATATATATATATATATATATATATATATATATATATATATGTATATCTTCTTTTCAAAAATACCAGACATGGTTATAACATCAATCAATTAAACAATCCATAATTTGTATGTCTCTGAAAATCACTTGACTATTTATCAATGTCACATTACCATTTTTATTATGTTTCCCAATTTCATATTTTTCCAGAAAATCTATTAGTCCAATATTATGTGATGTATGCAATGACTCAAAATAATTTAAATGGTTATAATTATGGTTGAATTCTAGTAGGTAATTACCGAAATGAGGTTCCTGACATCTTAGAGGTTTCAGATGTTCACTCACTCTTTTTTGAAAACTTCTCACTGTTTGACCTATATAAACTGCCCCACAGGTTTCACATGTTAACTTATATACACCCTTTCTACCTAGTAAAGATGTAGTATCTTTATTGTTTAGTAACAATGCACCTAAAGATCTATTTGACTTGAATGCTATTTTGATGTTTTCTTTCTTTTCTAATATTTTACTAATTTTAACCGAAATTGGACCTATATATGCTAATGAAACATACTTATAACTTGGTTTCTCACAAACAGGAAAATTTTCATTTGTTAATTTTGGATGTAGTTTCTTACACAACATTCTGTCAATCAGGTCTACATCATTATTATTATCTTTCGCAGTTTGTTTGATTATATGGAGTTCAGTATCATAGTTATTTTGTTCATCGGAATATTGATAAGTCTATGGATCAAGCTTTGAAAAACTGCTGTCTTATGGAACCAGTGATGTTATATTTATAATTTTTGTGTGTGAAGGTTTTCTATATATCTTGAGAGAATGTAATCCATTTATTATATCTATTGTTAAGTCTAAGAAATTGACTGAGTAATCATCATCTGACTCTAGTTTGAATTTTATTTTACTGACACATGTATTCAAATTTTCAATAAATCTCTTAAATTTCTCATTAGTATCCTTCCACATTATAAGAACATCATCAACATACCTATGATAATAGGCAATGTACTCACGATAAATATTCCTGTCGTTAAAAATGATATTTTTCTCAAACCAGCCCATGTACCTATCAGCAAAAAGTGGCGAAGTTGGAGAACGCATTGCCAAACTATTTGTTCGTTTATATATGATGTTGTCAAATTTGAAATAATTTTGTTTCAGTCATAGTTTAGACAATGCAAAGGTAGCTTCCACTTCATCATCTGCCCAATCAGAGTCTATAAGGTCAATCTTTATGAGTTCTGTTGGGTCCTCGGTTGGTATATTTGTATATAAGTTTTCAATATCCATTGTTTTCAGTTTGTAACCTTCATTCACCTGTGTATTCTTCATCTTGTTTACTAGATCTTTTGAGTTTTTGATAGTATGTTTTCTTCTGAAAGCAGTTACCTCTTTTATAATATTTATTCAACCATTTCGCAATTTTGAATGATGGACTGTTGCAATTAACCACTACTGCTCTAATTGGTATCTCTTCTATGCGATCACTCTTATGTGAAAAAATGGAGGAAGTGTATTTACCATGAAGGACGTGACCTCGTTTCGTGAACGCCACGTGTCCTCTTCTCAATATTATGCTATAATTTCTTCTTTTCCTTATCTGAATATGTTAAAAGTAACTTGTGCAATTTTTTCACCCTGATAAATTATTTTCGTGGAAGTCATCATGAATTTCATTAGCCTTAGCTTATAGCTTAAGGAGCATTATTATGAATTGTTTACGATTCAAACTTGTGCACTTGACAAATTATTCCATGTCAAACTGACAAAACCTTTGTTAGATTGCAAAGCTACCATCCAGACTACAATAATTAATCTACAGAACTGAAGTATTCGGTTATTATCAATAACGACCTGATGACGATAATGTAACATAAATTCGATTAAATTGAAAATCTGGTTCTAGTATTTTGTTTTGTTTTGAAATGAATCCCGCAGGTACACACATTTATTTGAAAATAAAAGTACATAGCAGAATAAATTTTGCTCACCTGTATAAACATGAAGTCCATTGCCGAACTGGAACACACATAAGTGTATGAGCAACAATTTCAGAACTTTATTGAAATGTGCCATTCCAAACCAACTTTGGTCATTGGAGCGTCCCTGTTGACACGGTTAATAGTACAGTTTCCCCTTTGATTTTCTCAGTTACAGGTCATAATTGTTAATGCTTCACATTAAACAAGTCGGGCTCCATTTGGATCTGTAAAGAAATCACTGATTTATTCTTCGTCAGGAGAACTCGAAAACTATATTCTCTTGATGTTGAAATATGCGGAAACAATCAAATTCCGCGCCATGTCCTGCTTGTTCGATATTCCCCCATGAATGAGATAATTACAACCAACTCGACACATGAAACGAGTACATAATGAAATATAAAAGAAAGTTTTTTCGTTCTAGTTATTATACATCTTCGTTTAATATATCAGAAATTGCAAAACCAATACCTGATTTTTTCTCCAATCAATAAGTGTGACGTCTCTCTAAAAACAATGAATATGTTCAATCAGAATAAAATTTCTGGGAAGATAGCATTTTTTTAACCAATCTTTACTATTTTTCATAATTTGAAGGTGGTAATTTTTCGAAAATAATGGAAAAGCTCGTAGGGTGACATGTACTGTGAGGTTATAGCTGTTAAAAAATACTTTTTTCATATCAATCCATATGTTCCTTACTCTCTGAAGAACCGTCAGAATTCGATCATTTTCGTTTTTGTCTTATTTCTTGCAAATCAACACTTTGTAACTCGTAACTCACTCAAATATCGTCCACGGCAAATCTAAATAGTATATTTGATTGAAATGAGCAAATATTTCAGAGTTTAACTCATTAATAGGTTATATATTGTTTTTTCGGAAAAAGTATAAACTAGAAGTCCTCAAACATCTTCTGTTTATCAGTAAGAATGATATCTGATCTATTGTGTTTTACAGCTCTGTTGCAAAGAATTGTTTTATCAAAATAAATTTGTAATTTGTCATTTTCACAAATAATCTCTGGTTCATATTTGTAAAATTTTTTCCTTTGAGAATTAGGTCATGTTTAATTCCTAGATTAAAATGAATAATATTAACGACGGCATTATGTCTTTCTTAATAATCTGTTGATGCAAGGACTGAGCAAGATGTAATATCCCAGCAACTAGTTTCAGAGGAACAGAAACATTTACGCCAAGAATCATCTATATTTTTCTTTGATGATGTTTTTTACTATAATTCCTCGTGAAAACAACCTGATCCTGGATCGCAATTGCCAAACCTTCTGTTTCAGCAAACAATTCTCCAAAAACTAACCATTTATTTGATGCGATTTCATCAATATAATCATTCTTCAATTCTTTAGGGTGCTTTCAATAACTTCTACATCCAACTTTCTCTTTTCAGAATTATCATCAAATATATCAAAATCTACCATTTACATTGTCAAGTTCAGAGGTGTAAGATTATAATCTGAAGCAACAACAATATCATGTAATTCAGAAGTTCTCTGTTTATCATGAAAATGGGAACGTAGATGAAAAATCTGTTTACTATGAAGATTATTCAAATCAATTAATCCACGACCTCCAAGATGTCTAGGTAGTGTAACCCTCTGAACAGCTGACTTTGGGTAGTGCTTATGATATTTACAAAGCATTTTCCCTCGTTTGACATTGTAGTTCATTTAGATCAGTTGTAGACAATTTAATAATTCCAAAAAAGATATAAGAATAGGAACTGCATAGGAGTTGATAGCTCTGAAAAGTTTTTACTTGTTAAATGACTTGATGATAATTCTAAGTCTTTTGTAATATGAACTTCTAATACAAGATATTTATATGTATCTCCTTGATGCATTGGCTCGATTTCGATATTGGAAATCTTTATATAAACAGAGGTGATCTTTCCTTTTCAATAGAAAAATTTTTACATTTTGAAGCATATTTCATTCTTGTATATGTTAATAATAGTGCAGTCAATTGTCTGGGTGTCCTCACCCCAATGCTCATTTAAAAGGAAAAAATTGTGCAAATTCGATTCTTCAATATTTGTTGAGATGAAACAGCTGATTCTCCAATTTTTACATTATCAATTCATAAAAAAAGATGAAGTGTCTTATCAATTTTATAAATTTCCAAAGTTTCTTGAAGCCATGAATGGGGAGAACTATCAAAAGCCTTTTGGTAATCAATGAAAAGTGTATGAATATTTCTCTTCTTAGTTTGAGCTTGATTCAAAGCAACAAAATCAAATACAAGCTTCTTTTTAGTACCAAGGTGTTTTTTTCTTCATCCTTTCTGTTGTTTGGAAAGAATATTATAATTCTCATATGTTATGTATTGGGTAATTATATAGATATATATATATATATATATATATATATATATATATATATATATATATATATATATATATATATATATATATATATATATATATATATATATATATATATATATATATATATATATATATATATATATATATATATATATATATATATATATATATATATATATATATATATATATATATATATATATATATATATATATATATATATATATATATATATATATATATATATATATATATATATATATATATATATATATATATATATATATATATATATATATATATATATATATATATATATATATATATATATCCTATATATATATATATATATATATATATATATATATATATATATATATATATATATATATATATATATATATATATATATATATATATATATATATATATATATATATATATATATATATATATATATATATATATATATATATATATATATATATATATATATATATATATATATATATATATATATATATATATATATATATATATATATATATATATATATATATATATATATATATATATATATATATATACAATATATATATATATACATCTTTCTTGCTTCATTGAAAGCCAAAGGATCATGTTTTTCAGAAATTGTATCAAAATTTTACTTTCGGAGAAGTCCAATATGGCTGACTCATTGGAAAATAAGCAATATTTCAAGATCGATTTTTTTTTCATCTAATGGAATTGCCACTCCTGAAGTTGTTGTGTTTTTCATGGATGCTCTAAAAAGACACAGAGCCATATTTTACTAAAACCTACCGAAAATTTGATTTCCGTTCGAATTCGAAATGGCTGACTTCCTCGAATATTAACAATTTTTTCCTTGCATTAAAAAATTTTTCGCGATCGTAATGAATCAACTGCGTAATTCAATCACTAGATTGAACCATTCCCATCATTTCGAGGGGTCGACTCGAATATTGATTCATAATTGTGCAAGTTCTTCTCACAGAGGTTTTTGGGATTTGGCATCTCTAAGACATTTGGAAACAGTCAAGCTGGTTCCTGGAGTTCTGATATGGCTGACTGCTAATGCAGAAAATTCACTGAAAGTTATCCTGAAAACAGATTATGAAAAAGGCGAGTAACTGTGTTCTAATAGTTCTAGCTGCACCAGTACCTGGTCTCCTTCCTAATGACCCTGATGTCCGAAATTTTTCCTCAAGTTCACGCACAAATAAGCAGAAGAAACGCTGATCCTCATTTGTTAGAACCATTTTTTTCAATTTCGAACTAGCAACACCGAGATAAAATTTGAGTTCAAACCAGATGTCGTCTAAAACTCTATGACATTTCATTATTTTATTGTTTATCATAGAGTTAATGCATGCAGTCTATGTTCAAAGGTTTCACAACGGGAGGTTCATATGATGATGAAGAAGAGAAACATTCTTGACTACAATTGGCACAATTCTAAATCAATATTCGAGTTTGACCCCTCAAAATGATAGGAAAGGTTTAATCTACTGATTGAATTACGCAGTTGATTCATTACAACCGCGAAAATTTATTAATGCGCAAGGAGAATTGTAAATATTTGAGAAAGTCGGCCATTCTGAATTCGAACGGAAATCAAATTTTAGGTTGGTTTTAGTAAAATATGGTTCTTTGTCTTCATATAACTTCCATGAAAAATACAACAACTTCAGGAGTGCCAACGCCATGAGGTGAAAAAATTATTTCTATTTCAGCTGAAAACCAGAATGAAAAAAATTCTTCACGCTAGTCTTTCACGAATTATTGGAATATTTTCAAGATCAATATGTCAAATTATCCCGAAAAGACTAAGTTATCGATTGAATATCCCACTCGAATTTTTTAATGAAAATAAAACGTTCCAGCGATCTTGAAATATTGCTAGTTTTAGAATTAGTCAGCCATATTAGATTTCACCGGAAGTAATATTTCGATACAATTTCTGAAAAACCTAGTCTTTTGGCTTTTTAGTGAAGCAAGAACGAGTGAACACTAGTTGAAATATCAGAGAGAAAAACTGCCCCTCTTTTTTTAATCTTTTTTTTTTGAATTAGTTTACTGATATCCTATATCTTTCCCTATTTCCGAGTTATTATTCAAAATTTCTAGAATTTTCAGAAAATCACCTTTTGAGGATATGTAGGTTATTATCACAGTTACATAAAATTCAGTTTGACATTCGTGAGTCACTTTTGGAGAGAACTTCAGTGGCGCAAAATAAAATCGATTCAACTGTGTTCGAGTAATAACTGCAAGCATTCTAGTCTTCCATAAAAACCATAACCGATCTAACTTGTGGTCTCAGAGTTTAATAATCTGTAACGATTTCAGTTTTAAAGTGTATTAATTTTTTCCGCATATCGAAATCAAACAGCAGGTTTAATGTATGTTCGAATCGATTTCATTCAAAAAATGGGTGTATTTTTATTTTGAGATGCAGAATGAAATTCATCACTACGAAAATTAAGACAAATTGATCTTGATATAATGTTTTTTTCGTGGTGGGTTAGATTATTCAGCTGCAACGCCAGAAGCCTATTTGAATCGGTTTTCTGAAAGGCAAGAATCAGATGAGTCTATTTTCCAAAGGTTGGAAAATAATCTTATTGAAGCAAAGTAATAAGAAAAAAGAAATGTGAAGTAGAAATGAATAAGAAGCAATAATTGAAGTAAGGGTCACAGTATTGATGTATTAAATCGCAATGATCAACATTTTTCGTCAGATGTCAATCCCAAGACCTATTATATTGATGAGCAGTGTCAGAAAGATATAGCTTCGTTCGGAATTACCTGGAAGAGTGACTTTACAAGAGAACTAGTCACACGAGTAGAAGCAGACTTTTAGGGAATGCCTTCTTTTACCAATAATAATATTTTCAGTGTCCGTAGTATTTCTTGCCATGGATGTTTTATCTTGTTAAAGATTTGCGTATGGAAGTTTTAGTTATTTTGTTTTGACCAAAGTTTGCTTTTATTGTTCTAATGGGTTATTATTATAATAAATTTCCTTCGCATGCATCTTTTCGATGAATGCAACATACTGGATTCATATTGAAGTTACTCAATTACCTAAGGAAAAGGAATTTCGAAATTCAAAGTAATTTTCATCCGAATTTGTATTCTGTTGTACGTCTCACAAATTTATAGAAACCCCTATCTTTACAGCATTTTAACTCGTTGAATACAATTCTATTTTCTACACCACTGAATTTTACTTAAAAAGGTTCCTCAAGAATGTCAAACTCATTTCTATATAACTTTAATAGTAGCTAGGATATCTGGCGATCTTTTCAAAATTCGAGAAATTCTGAATAGATTCAAAATGGATAGACATCAGAAAATTTGTGCACCATCAACTGCTCCTTGAAAAAGAAATCGAGATGGGGTGATTTTCCTCTAACCATAATATTTCACGTAGATGCCATACTGAAACATCGAAATTTGACCATCCTGTAGACTGAGAACATTCTTCAGACTATTTCATTAATTAATCATGCCATAATTGGTGAAAACTTCATTTCTTTAGTCGCCAATGCCCGCCCCATTGCAAGTAGTGAGCTATGAATGTCCAGCAAGATCACTGAACTGATCATGATATGCTTACCCAACCATCTCTAGTCTAAATTTCATCTTACGAATAACGATGAGCTCTTCGTGACCTCATCTGCAACCTAAAATTGTGGAGTTTTCTGACTGCTGACTTCTTCTGTCATTATGGGATCGAATTCCATAATGACCTCATTCACAATATTCCAGAAATAATTAATGCTCTGAAGGTATGAAATTTCAGATATGAATAAATTTCCTGATATAAAATGTCTGTTTTACATTGTTCACGAAACATTTTTTATATTTCATTCAATATTGTTAGTTGGTAGCTCTATATTCTGGAATATTCTTTCTACCACTAATAAATGCTAAATACGTCAAATAAAGGGAAACATTTACGTTCTATCAATATTAATTTCAATATCCCCATATTTATGAGCTGAGTGCATTTGTAGGAAATATGGCTTTTTCAATTTAAATATACTTGATAATATGCAAAGATTTCATTCAGTCATATGTATTTGTATCACCAACATTATGGATTATTAAAAGGTGTTGAACACAAAATTGAATAGGAATGTGAAAAATAGAGGCAGGGAGGTAACCGCCCTTGGCGTCGATTCAGTGGCCCATAATCTAAGCATTCTGTCAACAAGTTTCTGGAGCGTCTCATTTTTTATATTGTTCCATGTTGATTGAAAACGATTCCGAAGGTCGGTATGATCTACTTTGCCGTAGTTCTGACACCTCTATCGAGCTGTTCTATTGTAATTCGATCGAGTTGAAATTGGTTGATTGTGATATTATTTTAAGCGTTCCTTAGTTCATTTTTATTCTCAAATAGTGCAGCACAATTGTGAGGTGTATAATCATCACCTAGTTGAAATGTGAAGTGTGATTAATCGACCGGAGACTGAAATGATAACTTGGCGTTAAATATGCGATGATAATGTCATTTTCGCACGATTCAATCGATTTTAGAAGCGAATCATAATGAGAAAAATATCTTACCACCATGACTGAACCGTATTTATGATCCACAGTGGATGAATTCCTTTGCCTTTCGGTCCTCGTATCGATGAAGTTATGAACCAACTATTTCTTATTCTTAGCGTTTCTCATTTTATTTTCTTTTCAAATAATGCAGTACTATTCTGAGGTGTAGGGTCATTATCTAGTTGAAATGTGAAGCTGCGATAAATCGATCGGAGACTGAAGTAATAGCTTGGCATTACATATGCGATGATAATGTTATTTTCTCACGATTCCATCCATTTCAGAAGCGAACCATAATGGGGAAAATAACCTTCTACCATGACTGAACCGTATTTATGTTCCACACTGGCTGAAATACCTCAGCTCATTTGCCTTCGGTCCAAGTATCGACGACGTTGTGAAGCAAGTATTTCGTATTCCATTCTTCAAATTAGACAACTGATTTTCAGTGAAGGAAGCTCCAATTCTTTATCAACTTCACATATGAACAGCATTTGAAGTGGGCCATTGGGGGCTGTAATGTACTAGCTATGCGTGCGCAACTGCACTACTGTGCATCCTCGGCGATGCAGCATGTGTACCGATATACACATTACCGTAGGATATATGCTGCGTGTTCACAATATCATGATGAGGAGTAGCAAGTTGTCAAAAAAGAAAAGGATTCTCAAATGGAAAAACCGAGATATTTTCACGAAAATAGATTTTTTTCATTCGGTACTCTCGCGTTCGCCACTTCCTCATTCAAATTGTGCGGCTTAAGACGTTTTTTAATTTAATTTGGCGTTCACCGTGATAAATAAAGATTTGAGTTGAAGCAAAATTGCACTTCGATCATTGCCAGATTAACCGGTGGAAAATTGCGACAAAATGATGCCAATATTGAGGATGCGTTCAACTTCCTTTGAAGAAAACGAAAAAATAATACAATAAAAGGCACAAACGAAGGCGCTTTTGAAAGGGGCAAAGCGAAATGCACATTTTGCCGTTTTCGGTCTTCGTACAGACATCTCAACCGAACAACTTACTGAAACTCTGAAGAAAAAGGGCCTTCTGAACTTCAATTGTGAAAAGGTAACATCGAAGCGTCCCGAAGAATATTCTTCGTTCAAGGTTTCTGTCATCTACGAGGAACAAGAAATAATTAAAAATCCCGATAAATGACCAAAAGGTGTTGGGATAAAACCTTTTTTATACCATCTAGTGAAGAATCGGACCAGACAACAATGAGAAGTAATTCTTGTAGAGAACAGTTCGAACCAACGTTGTCCATTTGAATGCTCAGTCCATTGAGAATGCCTAACACGAATTTGAATACATTGTCCAAGAAAATAATTGTAAGTGTATCGCAATTACCGAACATTGGAAGGGAGTAAATCAACTACCAGCATATGTGATTCCTGGATACAAGCTTGTATCATCCATTTGTAGGAGGGGAAAAAACATGGAGGGGCTGCTGTTTAGTGCTCAGGAGACGTTAAGAGCAGTGCTCGTGAAGACCTTACTGAGTTGTCAGTACCTTATCTCTTCGAATGCGCAGGTATGGAAGTTGCTATTGATAAGAACATTTTCGTTGTGTTTTCTATTCATGGTCCTTCGACCCCGAACTATGACTTTTTTTTTCTAGAGGCTGAGTTTGATTTTAGATAAGCTTTTGACAAAGAGGGTAAATTATATCATATGTGGTGATTTCAATATAAATCTACTGAAGGACAGCAAAGAAAAACTTCTTTGTAGCTATAATGTTTCAATAACTGTTAATGAATGTACAAGAAAAACGAGTTGTCCAAACAATGTCTTAAGAAATAAAGAAAAGTCATTGATTTCAATAAATCCGATCACTCGGGTCTTCACTTTTCATCTAGAACAGAAAGATGAAGCCAAATTCAAGAAACGCAAAAGGATCTACAACACATTTTATATGAAACTCTTCTAAGATAATATTAAGAAAATGAACTGGGACTTATTACTCAGTGTTCCGGATGGTAATGTTGACGACCAGTGGAATCTGTTTATGATGAATTTCAAATTGTGTTGTGTGTCTTGTTTTCCTTCCAAATATGTAATTTCTGAGTGCTCAGACAAACAAAAAAAGAGTAATATGTACGATACACCAGAAATTAAGCTCACTTAACAAGAGGAAATTGTTGTTTGACATTGTCCGGAAATATACAAACATAACACAAAAAAGTGGCAAAAAGTGTGATTTTTCCAATGATATTAAGAAAATGCTTAATGACTTCAACGAATATTTTGTGAACATAACATTCAAAATGCTTGAGGATAAACTAACTATGAAGAACAAACTGAGTTCTGATCACGATGGCATTCTGGCAATGATTATGAAGAGGGCAGTCCCTTTGATGCTCGCTCCTCTAAAACACATCATAAACAGTTCCTTCAAGTTTGGCATATTTCCATCTCAACTCAAGTTTTCAAAAAGGGTGATGAAGGGTTGTTGGAAGAACCAATAAGCCTGTTACCATCTTTTCAAATTATTTGAAAAATTAATGTGTGGAAGGTTCCTAAATTTTTTCAGATAATTCAGATTGTTTTCTCCAAGGCAACATGGGTTTTCGATGGGTAAGGGTATAAACACAGCCATCTTTGAGTTCACGCAGTCAATCATCGATGCTCTGGAGTTGGGAGAAATTCCGTTGGATGTTTTCCTTGACGTGTCTAGAGCTTTCGATTGAGTGGACTCTGATATTCGGCTGAAAAAGCTTGATAAATATGGCATTCGTGATAATGTTCTGGGAAGGTTTCGGAGCTACCTGTCTGGGCGTTCACAGTACGTGGAAGTTGAGAGCGGGGATGTACGGATCAGATCTGATTTGCTGGGGATCAGGACAAGAGTTCCCCAAGGCAGCATCTTAGTCCCCGTCTTGTTTGTAATCTATCTCAATGATATGCCGGAGGTTATTTCTGGATCGCAACATTAAATACTTAAATATTCTGATGACAGCTCTTTCCTTTTTAGGGCCAGAGATATGGAGGCTTTGATTCGGGTATTGAATACCTACTGGCGAATCATTGAAAGATGGCTGATTGAAAATAAATTTTTTCTGAATAAAAACCAAACGGTATTTGTAATTTTTAGACCAAGTCACTCTCATTGTCCTATTCCTGAGAATATCGAGTACTGTCCAACTGGGGTTTCTGTTAGTGCTTGAACTAAGTGTCTGGGTGTCAATCTTATAGAGATTTGACAGGGGGGTGAGCATATTCGTGGTCTCCGGGGCCAGGTTAGTTATGTGATTTATGGTTTCCAGGTGGCAAAAGGTTTCCTCACGTTAAACTCTTTGCAAACATTATACATTGCAAGTTTTCACTCCTTGTTGAAATTCGATATAATATTATGGGGGAATGCAAGCGATACTAAGGCTATATTCACCCTGCAAAAACTAGGTCTGACAAGTTTATTGAAGCTGAGTTTCCACGAATCATGTAGAGGCCATTTTAGGAGACACGGATTTTGAGCTATCTTTGTACATTTTGGAATGCTTGATTTTCATGTTCAAACAAAATGAATATTTTTTATCTATACTAAGAATAGTGAAAAGATGGGAACTATCCCCAAAACATAATCTAACACTCACAGAAAAAAATTGCTTGTACATGTGCTAAAGATTTATCTAGGTAATGATTAGTTGGCTATTTTCTTATAAGTTATTTCGAATTGGTGGAATTCAACCAGCCAAAGATCCTTATTTATACATTCAGTCGACGTTTCGGCACAATATTTTGTTCTTCAAGACTCTAAAATGAATTTTACTATCAGAAATTGAAATTTTTCTTCCTTAAGAGTTTGAACAACAAAACATGTCAAAAAAGAAAATATATTGACGGTTTTTTCTTTCCATCCAAAGATACAGTTCACAAAGAAGTAGAGGAAAATGATTGTATAGGGCTTCTTGGATCTCCGAATCATAAGAACAGAATAATTGCTTACTCACAGATTGGTACCATAAGAGATTTTTTCAATGATTTCACACCACTATTTCAAACATAAAGTAAATATTATAAATAATCTACAATACAGGGCCCTCAATTTATTTGATACCGTTTTTCATGAAAAAATATAAGTATCAGTAAGTCATATCTCGTGAAAAATGGTTATCCCAGTAAAACTTATAAATAAATCAAGGAGCAAATGAAACTGACAAAACATACTTATGCCAGAACAAAAGGTATATTGCAAAATTCCGTATGTACAGAATCTGAGAAAATTTCGAAGATCTTAAATTCAAATGACGCTACTTTCTCGCTAAAATCGAAACACTCATAAGTATTTCACTAGATTGAAGGAAAGAATCCCACCACATTTAGAAAGTAATGACATATATAGAATTCCATGCGAACAATGTGAGGGAGTTTATATAGGCAAATGGGAAGATATCTAAGTACAAGAATTTTAGAACACAAACGAAGTAGAAATTCAGTATACCGTGGAAATTCAACAGGTAAAGCCGCTATGGCATAGCATGCGATATCTATGAATAATTCATTCGATTTTCAAAATGCAATGGTTCTGGATAGAGAATCTCATTATAAAAGAAGACTCAATAAGGAAATGATACACATACAAAAACATACAAATAGTGTCAACAGAAAACAGGATACAGAAGGTCTTAGTAATTCATATTTCAATCTTATAAGTAGAATCAATTCTTGAAGTTGAAACCACCATTATTCGTTTTGAAATGCCGTGTGTATCAATCGTTTCCTTAGTAGATTATGACAACGTGAAAATAATAATAATATCAGACCGCACATATTCGATGTTTTGCCAACTGCTTCCGAATTTCAGTTCGATTTCGAGAGTGGATAATGCATCTTCTCTGTGTTCTTTGTTACCGTTCAGTAAGACTAAGCAGCCCTTGAATTATCTAGATATGTATCTTTCGTTTTATTATTACGTAGGAGATCTGTATATACCTTAACCAGATAAATTTTTATTTCTAAATATTCTGGAATATTCTTTAATTTATTGCTACCAAGAAATACTGAATACGTCAAATAAAGGGCTAACGTTCTATCAATATATATTTCAATACCATCAGGACTCACATATAAAATCTTGTCTTAGATTCGTTTATAGACATATAAGAAGTTTGACTGTAGAAATATTTTTCGTATCCCCATTGTTTTGAGCCCAGTGTGTTTGTAAGACTTGCGTAAAATATGGCTTTTTCAATTTAAATATACTTGACAACACGCAAAGATTTCATTCAGTCATATGTATTAGTATCACAAACGTTATAAATTATTCAAAGATGGTGAACACAAAATTGAATAGGAATGTGAGAAATAGAGGTAGGGAAGCAACCACCCTTGACAGCACATAATCTAAGCATTCTGTCAACAAGTTTCTGGAGCGTCTCATTTTTGATATTGTTCCAAGTTGATTGAAAACGATTCTGAAGTTCAGCGTGATGTACTTTGCCGTAGTTTCCTGACATCTCGATCGAGCGGTTCCATTGTAATTCGATCAAGTTGAAATCGGTTGATTGTGGTAGTATTTTTAGCGATCCTTATTTTACTTTTCTTTTCGAATGATGCAGTACAATTCTGAGGTGTAGGATCATTATCTAGTTGAAATGTGAAGCTGCCATTAATCAATAGGAGACTGAAATAATAGCGCGGCGTTACATATGCCATGAAAATGTTCCTCTCTCACGATTCCATATATTTTAATAGCGAACCATAAGAAGAAGAATAACCTTCAACCATAACTGAACCTTATATATGTTTTTCTCAGTCGCTAAAATTTCGAAGTTCATTCGCCTTTCATTCCACGTATCGACGACGTTGTGAACAAAATATTTCGTATTCTTATTCTTCAAATCAGACAACAGATGTTCAGTGATGGAAGAAAGTTCAATTCTTTATTAGTTTCACATACAGGGTGCTTCAACGAAAACTAAACAGAGGCTCTATCTACCAAGATATTCATTTCTGATCAAAACGCAAAAATAGGTCAATTTTTGTTTCAAGGGGGACATCATTTGGGGTACAATACTTGCCTGAAATATCAACCCCCTAAACGGGGGTTGCAATCCTTGAACATTTTGAATAGGGAAGATGGGTCGAGTGATTCCTCAAAAGAAAGGTGGTATCTTTGTCTACATTTCATTGAACGAATTTCCATTTTTAATTGAAAACTGTAAATGATACAGGGTCAGCAACTGAAAGATAGAAAATACTATTTCCCTGGAAATATTCAAGTTTCAGTGAGGTAAAATAGAACAGATCCATGCTGATCAATGGCAGTCATCATCAAGTACCATCCTCATCTCGAATTTCAACCCCTGGGGCAGGGGTGACAACCCTTGAAAATTTGGAAGAGGATAGATGGGTCGAGTGATAACTCGAAAGAAAGTTATTATCTTTGTCTGCATTCCCGTGAAAGAATTTTCATTTTTGATTGAAAACTGTAGAAGACTATCGCCCCAAGACTATTGGAGTATTAGTGCGAAAAATTGGAATAGATTCATTTAGATCAAAGATGACAGCCTTTAACCTGGAATGAATCTGTTCCATTTTTTTGTATTAATACTTGAATAGCTCAGGGCGATAGATAGTCTCCTCTATTTTCGGCCGAATTTCGGATGGGTATACATATGAGATCGCGGCGGTGCAGCCTGTGTGCACATATACAGAGTATTCGGTTATACTGGAAGTGCATACCAACTTTGTTATTTAATATAGAACACCCTGTATGTTGATGACTGGTTCGATAACATTTGTTATTCCAACCATAAAACACCTAACACATAAGACTAGCTTGTTTCGTTCATGAATTTTTCCAGTTTTACTTGAAAATCATCGAAATTTTGAAACATCGAAAACTACGTGTTTTTAAATTGTAACCCATATTTTCTTCAAATCATTAGATTCGCAATAGAAACTGAATGAAGTTTCTCACACATACCCTGTACCTGAAATCTCACGAATTTTATGTTATATACCGGGTGGGGCAACTAAAACGAAAACGTCTCAATAACTGATAAACTATTAGTTTCTGGACAATAAACAGAAATAGATCATTTTTTTGTCGTATGATGGGGGACATATTTCAACACACGGTGATTTTATTTTAAATCAACTCCCGAAGCAGAGGTGCAAGAAACTCATTTTCTTTAATAGGAATATAGGCCGATTGATACCTCATTGGAAAGAGCCTTTGATTCCTAACAAAAATGTGTAATAAGTTTTGAGTTTTCACATATTCGGAAGAAGATACAGACTCGTTCGTCAAAAGACGAGTTACTTTCAGTGATTGAAAAATCTGTCGGTTTCGAATGAACATTCACCGAGTTACTGTTGTATTTTGAGGAAACTCATCTTTGAGCAGTGGTGCTTGCACCACATCCCTTCAGACAACCCCTCAGATCAGGATGTCAACCCATCAAATCTTCGAATTGATCAGTCATTCCCAGTTATAGCTCATTTTATAGGTATTTAGAATTATCTGATTACAGTGGTCCAATTTTTAAATCTGTTTACATTTCAGTGAGGATACAGGGTGGATCATGGAGAAATGCATACACAGTATAGGATCGCCCCGTGTCATCGGTTGAATCGCAAAAAATGTTTCCCATCGGTTGATTGATGGAACGCAGACATGTGAAGACAACCACTAGGGTAATGGCCCGCACGCCTCACGACCGCATATGCAACTGATCGCATTATGTGAAACGCCTCTAACAGCATAGTATCCAAGGTTGCCATTAAATGATCTCAAGTAAAGTTCTCATTACAGAAAAATATTCATCCGAAATCAGCTAAAGCAGTTTTCTCAACAACAAATGCGGCAGTTGTTGTTTTTCTTTCCAGATTGCTTGTATCTGATGAATAAAATTTGAATTAGTTTGTTTGTTAATCTAGCTGCTTTTCACACTCACGTATTGCATCCATACCAGTATAATGGTTTATTCAATACCTGAAAGAGTAAAAATTATTGAAATTTTTTCACCAATAATATTTGTGCAAATGGTTCAGCTGCTATTTTGAATGAACGCCATGACGACAAACATGTAAGTGCAAGTTTTGGAGTTGGTAGGAAAATTCGTAGAAACTGTCTCTGTTCAGAATAGCAAAAGAGAGCTTGCCCAAAGCCTCATAAGAAATGAAGACATGGAAACTGCGTTGCTCGGGCAAGTAGTGATTGATCCCACTACTTGCCACCAGTACAAGAAAATTTTAAAGTGGAATTGTTGTGAGTCAAAGAACAATTAAACGAGTTTTCAAATAATACAAATTTAGTCCGTATAAAATGAAGATGGTCCAGGAATTGAATGAGGATGACTTCGAACGCAGAGCGCAATTCTGTGAAATAATAAGTGAGCGAATCGCAAACAATCCCCACTTTCTCTATAATATTTGCTTCTCGGATTAATGTACTTTTTTTTGAATGGCACTGTAAATCGTCATAAGTGACGGTTGTGGTTGGACTCTAATCCCAGAATCTTTCGTACATACCCACTATCCTGAAAAATCGAATGGGAATCGTCTGATTGGGCAATTTTTCTTACCAGGAAATCTGACGGGAGAAATGTATCTCCAACTACTTGAAGAACTAATCAATCCGGCCATAACTGAAATTTTGGAAAATGATCCTAGCTAACTAGAAGAGAATGTTGTGCTTCAGCAGGATGGTGCAACACTGTATACATTTTTTTGCGAAATATAAGATATGATTCGCCGTCCTACAATGTTCTGAAAAATCAGTTGTTAATTTATTATGAATTATGGATTTTTATGCTCGTTGACACTATGACTGATGGAACGACCAGTTTGATATGTATATAAAAAGCAGGACATTAATAACAATATAATTCAAATAAACAGTTTTAATCACCTGTATCAATACAATATTTGTTATTGATTAAGAGTGGACATAGATTTTTCTCATTTGTACTTATTGTGTTGATTTTATTTTGTTTAAATATATGTCATAATTTTGGTACTTTTGTGGGACATACTACTGAGATATTTTATTGTTTCGTGAACTAGAAGGGCGGGATAAATCGTGGACAATAATGATTCAAGTTTTTGTTCAGCTAATTGGTCTATGATGTTATTGTCGAAGCCGTTGGTTTACGCTAATGTTTTTAAAATTCTTGTTTCTTCTTCGTAAAAGGGAATGGAGAGTAATCTTTATAAAACGCAGAGATTCTGATTTTACGGGGATGGTAATTATTATAATCGATTAAGGTAACAGCGAACGTTGGTTTGCGATTATGTCAAATTCGAGATAATTATCTGTTCACATAATTTAAATATCTGAGAAATCAAGAGTCTTATGCATATTTTCAATTTCCATAGAGAAGTGGATCATGACGTAAAATGAATTTCAGAATTTTAAAAAGAGATCAATTTTCTATCAATACCTGTTTGAATATAAAATATATCACCAACCTTCTAATTAAAATATTACATGAAGAGAAGGGTTTATTTTCAATATTGGTCAAGAGGATTGCGCCCAAAGGAAGGGAATAAGGAGAACCCATAAGAAGACAATCAAGTTGTTTGAAATAACGCGGATTCAAACAAGCTTTTACTATCAGTATCGTTTCTCATCAAATTTTTATGTGAATTCAAATTTGTATTTTTGAGTATATAGTTGTTTATAATTCTTTTTAATTTTTATTCGATATTGATGGGAACTAATGTATGACGAAAATAAAATTAATCTAGCATTAGAAGGAATATTGGATGTTTTTAGCTGTTCTGTTAGTTATGAAATATTTTCAACTGACTATGTCAGGTGCTGTTCAATTAAAAATGGTGTTTTTGATGTTATTTTGCTGAGGTGTTTGCAAACTTATGAGGTGGGTGCATTAGAACAATTGGTCTCATCTTTTCAGAAGAGCATATTGACAAAGAATTCTAGGTCTAGGGTTGGTAATGATTAGAGGGAATTTATTTTCAGATACTACATTCGGATAGTTTTTAATTGCTTCTTCAATTGGTTTTTAAAATTCTACAGCAGGATCGACTCTGAGCCCAATGTAATTGAGTGAACCTTTTTTCAGGTGTTTCCGTTTTTCGGATTCATCTAAATAAACAAATTTGCTCAAAATTGTTACTGTATTGCCTTTAAAAGCTTCCGATATGACTAATATATTTTCAGAGTGTTTCTCCTGAATTTCAGAAATCACCTTTATTTCCTTATTATTACTTTCTCACTCAATTTCATAGGACCGGTCAGAGATCGAAGTCTAAGAATTCTTTCGCATAGAAAATATTTTCAAGCAATAGGCGGCTAATTTTTATCTTGAACAACTCACTGGTCAATGCTTTCAGTTGTGGAGTCAGCTTATTGTAGAGTTTAGCCGACTAGTACCTTGGAGAACCTTTTCTTTTCTCCAATAGGTGTTTAGGCAATATGAAGTAGTTTCAAATTCGAGTGGAATGATCGTGAAGAGTGTGGTGCTGAAGAAATTTTCTAAATTTTCTAAAATAATCCAACCAGGAATAGTGAGTATACGCAAGTTTTTAAATAGTTCCCCAAAACTTTCTGCTGTACAATCCCACAGAACAATGAAATATGTAGCAACGCTGTTAAAATGTGCATAGTATGTTAGGAGTGCCTCGTCCAAGCTCATTAATGATCTAATTCTCCCGATTTCGAATATTTCCGTTTCTAGCTTTTTGGACGTACTGTCGACATGAACTCTCCAGGATAACATATCGTCCAGAGAGAAACCCAAAATTTGTCAGATTCTCACTAACATTATTCAGTATTCTAGAACATTTCGGACCTATGCCTTTTCAAGATTCAAATCTATTAATGCTTTATACAAAGTATCTCAGTATATGCATTAGTCAGAATATATGGATGTTGTCAAATGAAAAATGCCATAATAATATAACGAGAACACGTACATGGTCAACACAAGTTGAGAACGAGCGATTGTATATATAAAAACAAATAAATAAATAGCATAAAATAACTAGTAACTAGTCATTCTTCCTTTTATCTTTCAAACTAGTGAATTCGAAATTAAAATATTCTTTGATATTATGAAAAACATTATTCAATAAAAGAGTTTTCATCACTTTTTTAAATTTCTTTATAGAAAGGGACCTATAATCGACTAATTTGTTATCGAATTTATAGAAAAGAAAATTGGGACGATTCTGCTACTCATGTAACAGAACGAAAGGAATGCAGAGATCGTCTTTGAATCGTGTATTATACGAGTTCACATCACTGTGCAACTCAATATTATTGATGTTCTTATGTGCAGAGATAAGACAGTGAAAAATAAAAAGATCTGGTAGTGTTAAAATTTCAAGGCGCTAAAAAGTTCCTTTACAGCAGTCTCTATACTTTAGACTACCGACAATTCTGACGGCACGTCGCTGTAGTCTGAAGATTCTTTCGTCTTTACCTCCAACACCCCAGGCCAAAAGACCATATGTTAGGTGTGATTCGCAGAGCGCATGATATGCAGTTGTTAATACATAAGATGATACAGAAATCCTCAAACTTCTCAATACATTCTGCATAAAGCATTCCCCAGAAGCTATATATATATATATATATATATATATATATATATATATATATATATATATATATATATATATATATATATATATATATATATATATATATATATATATATATATATATATATATATATATATATATATATATATATATATATATATATATATATATATATATATATCTCAGAACCACTCCACGGCTCTCGACTGCTTCTTCTCAAAAGATCACCAGCATCAGCAAGGTTAGTACACGCGACAGAAATAGTTGAGTATTCGGCAAAAAGAGAATACTCAGGCAATCGGTCATGTAGTCAGAAAAGTCAATAATAAATATTAGAAATAACAAGGGGCCCAAACCTGAGCCTTGAGGTACTCCGCTGACTCCCCTTCTACCTGATCAACTACCCTTTGTATATACATATTGACATCTGTTTGTCAAAAACGATTGAATAAGACTCATACTTTTCCTACAAAAACCATAACGTGAAAGTTTATAGAAGAGTGCTTAATGAGGGACGCAGTCGAACGCCTTGGTAAGATGAGGATAACTTGTATGAGAGCATTAGCTGTGATGGCGTGAAGTACAGCTTAACCTTGAAGAGAAAACTGAGTTTACCAGAAGTAGAATTGGCAATGGCTGACACATGGTCGTGCTAGAAAACTACGGTGTTGACTTTGATGCCGAGTAAATGCATATTCGTTTCTGAGGAAATTCGATGCCAATTTGAAGTTTAACCTTCCTAGTCTGATATCTTCTCCAAGTCTGAATTCAGTGACATGCATTGTTGGTATTCTTGTCGATGTGTCTCCTCAGCAACTAAAGTGCGATTAGTTTATTAATCAAGGCTGCGTGCTAAATCCTTCAAAGGCCAGTGAGATATCAAGAGCAATGGCTCTTGATTCGCCATGCTTTTCGATTGTTGATGTCCACAAATCCGTAACGTATGCAAGGAGGTCACCAATTGATCGTTGTCTACGGAAACCATATTGTCGATCACTGATGATACGCTGAATCTAGAGTCATTTCATGAGCTCATAGTTTATCACCCTTTTCATGACTTTTAGCAGAGTGAGCAACAATGCGGTTGCACGGTTTTTTTTTAAGTAGGTATTCGTTTCCCACTCTTTGGATTTGATTGCACTCTCACAACTTTCCAACACTTCGGAAATGTGTTGCTCTCATACCAGAGTTTCATATGAAACAGACGATTAAAAACAGGTGCTTACTCTAGAGCACATTTCTTCAAAACAGTTGGTGATATTTCATCAAGACCCATTGCTTTATTACAGTTCAGCTATTGAGGAACGCGCCTCACCCTACGCACTCCTAACTCAACTTTAGACATATTCGATTGAATATGTGGAATGCTTGGTGGCACTGCATTTGATGTAACTGAAAGAGAATTTTGCGAAAACATATTTGCAAAGAGATCCGCCATGGCTTTCGGCAATGATGCTATAGAACCATCATCTATATTGAAAGGAGGAAAATAAAGTTGTTGGTGACTACTTCCGCCATAGATCAGAACTGACGCGTTCCACAGGCCTGCTCCAAGAGTCTATTCTTAAGCTTGTTCCCCGATGTATTCATCATAGTTATCGTTAATCAGGGCGCGATAGTAATGGCACAATCTAGTTGGATGTCATGAGTAGGAGAAGCAGACTACAGTTCCGTTATCCTTTAAACTCGTCAGTTTACAAACCCATTCGCAATATCAAGCCAGACTACTACTGAATTATGTCAATTCGTTGGAACGTATCAATTATGTGAATCTGTATACATATACACGTAGCTCCCTCCAACGAATCGATACAGAAAACTACTGGGGCCACTGGGCAACCATGAAAACAAAGTGTAGATCAAACGAAGAAAACAGAAAGACGGCAGACTAGTTTGAGTATTCACCGCAGCGCTACACACTGTGCCTGCTCGATTCAGTTGTATAAATCAGCTAACGCTCCAGTACTTGATTGATTATTTCATAATAGGCGAGATTAATCGCTACATGTAAAAACACATTGAAGACTTTTATTCAGGAAGCAATATTCAAAGTTTCGTAGAATGTTAAATATCACTCACTAAAAGAGCTGGTTCTCCGATCTACTCTTCATAATCATCGTCAACCAGAACCCCAATATTAGTGGCAGAATCTAGATATCATAGGGATATTTCACATTCTATGAAAGGTAGAATATTGCTCCTAAAATGAAAGTCTAGATGTTGAAGAGTTTGAATAGGGTTTTCCCAGATTTGAGACGAAACATGATATCCATGATTTTGATTACAAGGGACAGAATGATGTTTCGAATAGTTTGGAAAAACTATCCTTAAAAGTGTGAGATAAGAGTTGAAATATTATATGAAACTTGCTCAGTTTTCAAGCGAGAACCATGAAAATTCATATTCAAGATCTTAATAACAAAGTAGAAAATTTGTGCTACACAATTCTTGCTAAAACTTTCTTTTACGATGCTTAATAAGAAGATGAGTTTATATTGGGCAGCAACGTATTTATAGCAGGGAAGTCATAAAATATTTTCCACATAAATATTATGGCATGCATTGATCTGTTGGCATCTTGTCGTTTCAGCTGATGATTTAAGCATGAACAATACGAATAATGATTATAACTAATGCTAGGAATGCCAGTAGATAAAATTGCATGACGAATTTTAATAATTTTCCTTCACAGAGTAATTAATTAATTGATTGAACTTTATAGGGTAACAAATGTTCGAAAGTTTCATTACATTATTAATTATCAGGTTTCTCCAATTTTCAGAACTATATTTTCTTAACGATTCCTCGATAAAATGAATGCAATCATTCATGTTCTGGGTGGTCGGATTTGGATAATCCAAAACCGCAGTACCTTTCTCACTAGGTTAGTTAATGACGCAGTGAAATTTTCATGGTCCAATGGTTCTCGAGAATTTTTTAATATCCGCCTCCTGGCGAAGCACTAATACAAGCGTCGTATCTGTGGAATATACAATCAATCGAAGAGAAAGATAGAGGAAAACTCAATGTGTTCGTATTTCTGAGCAAAATGGTTTACACTCGAATGAAGAAGATCATTAAAATGCAACTTCAGTCGAAATGAATAAATTTATGTGAATTTCAAAACGTTACACTGTAATAGCAGAGACATAAGTTTCGGTTATTTCTGCTTGCAATGAGTCGGGTATCTGAGTGAGCAGAATAAAATATTGGATTAGTAGATATGGCAGGCACATTGGAATCATCCAATCAGCTCTGTCAAATAAGAGATTGCGAGACAGTGTGGCTGCGAGATATGCAAATTCAAAGCAAGCTTCAATATTTCGCACAGAATACCCACCAACGCTCGATTGATTGTTGAGCAGTATAAGCAAAAGTAACAAAATGATTGACGACAACAGAGGAAGAACGTGTATGTATTTGTCAGGTATAGATTGAATATAGAGTGTGATACAATCAACAGGGGGTTCTACTTTTAACAAGATTGAGCGAAACAATTTTATCTGTCGATCAACAGCATTAAAATCAATTGTTGATCATCATACTCCGCTAACTGAAATACAACGAATTAACTTACAAGTTAAATTTCACGAACTCTATCATGGTTAGTTTTCAATGATCTTTGCAAACATGTATTAGATTCCCGGAAGAGAGATGTTTCAAATGTTTGTATAACCTATTCATCTATTCAAATGAAAACGAGAGTAACTAACAAAAAAATTGAACAACCACGTGGAATATGTCTTCTTCTTCTTCTTTTAAATAGACCTATTGATCTGTTGCTTGCTGAAGCCGTCTCTGGATGGTTTCTTGCGAGGTAGACTGCCAGCTTTCCTGCCACCTTTTTGGGGGTCTTCCTGGTGGGCGCTTTCCATGTGGCTCTCCATCATTATGCGCGGTAATCTGTTTTCGTGCATTCTTCGCACGTGCGCATACCAATCTCTTCGTCTTTGTCTGCCCCATCTGACTATGTCTACTATGCCGCATTGAGCTCGTATGTCAGTGTTTCTTATCCTGTCCAGTCTGGTCTTTCCAAGAATAGTTCTTAGGGTTTTCATTTCGGCCGCGCGTAGCATACTTTTAGTTTTGTTTGTGTCTTCGCGTGCTTCTATGTCATAAGTCATGATAGGTCTGATGCAAGTCTTATAGATCTTCACCTTGCTATCTGTTCCCATGTGCTGGTTTGACCATATCACATCTCTAAGACACCCTGAAAGAGCTGCTGCTTTAGTTATGAGACTTCTTACTTCCTTCGCCGGATCGTGGTAGCTGCAGATGTCCATGCCTAGATATTTAAAGACATTGACTTGCTCGATTGACTTGTCTTCTACAACCACTTTACACCAGACAAGTTCTCTGGAGAATGTCATGGCTTTGGTTTTTGATATTGAAATTACCATATTGAGTTGTAGGCTGACTTGATAGAATTTAAAAAGCTGTCTCTGAAGGTCGTTCTATGTTTCTGCTATAATAGCTGCGTCGTCAGCATAGCAGACCACAGAAATTTTAGAGTGGCCCATTCTGTATCCCAAATCTAAGAATGTGACTTGTTGTATTATTTCATCCATCAAGAGGTTGAAAAGGAAAGGACTCAGGCTGTCACCCTGTCTAATTCCACCTGGTGTTTTTATGTTAAGTGTTGTATGTTCGCCTGACTTGATCTTTGTCACTTTTCCGGTATTTAAGTTTTTAATTAGTTTGGTGATTTGGGACGGGGACTGTCTTTTTATTAGAATTTGTAGGATGTCTGTCAAGCCCACTTTGTCAAATGCCTTTGTTTAGTCTATAATGCAGATATAAGCAGGTTTGTTGAACTCTATTGATTTCTCCTCTAGTTGTTTCATTATGAAGAGGCGTCCGTTGTTGATCTATTTGTTCGAAATCCAAACTGTTCCTCTCTATTCTCGATACCTGATTCCAATTTGTCTTTTAGGATGCCAGTGAGCAGTTTCATGGACGTACTTAGCAGGGTTATACCCCTATAGTTTTCAGGTGATGTCTTTTGCCCCTTTTTGAAGATAGGACTAGTGATGCTGCTGCGCCATTCTTCAGGAATCTGTGATGTGTTTACAATTTTATTGAAAAGAGTTAGCAGCTTCTCGGTGAGTTTCTTTCCCCCTTATTTCAGCAATTCGTTCGGGATGTTGTCTGTTCCCGTGGCTTTCCAGTTTTTTAGCTTTTGTATTCTTTTTCTCAGCTCTTACTCTGTTATCAAAACATCATCTGGTGTTTCGTCTTCGTTCACCCATGTATCAGTTGATTCTTCATCTTGGTACAGCTCTGTGAAATTTTTTTCCAGATGTCAGGTGATATGATTTTGGTTTGAACGTATTCATTTACTTGCTTTTTCCTGTTTTTCAGCATCTTCCATACCTTTCTTTGGGCTTCCATTTCATTGGTAAACTGTCTCCAATGTTCCCTTTTGATGGCTCTGATGGCTGCATTAGCTTTGTTTCTATTTTCAACGTATCTCGTTCGATTGGTTTCTGTTGGTGAACTTAAATACAATAGATAGCTTTTACGTTTCATATCTGCCAGTTCCTTTACTTCCTTACAGTACCATGTATTGATATTTTTGTTATAGTTTATGTTGATTGTGCGTTCTCCCACCGACTCTGCTGTAGGTTTTTATTTGTTGCCAGCCTTCAACTTCATCTGATATGCAAATGTTATTCAGTTTGCTTGATAACCTGAGTTCGTAAAGCTGTCTTGTGCTTTCGGTAGACAAAGATTCTATATTGAATTTTCTTATGTAGATAACTTTATAACTTTACAGGGTTGTTCCATTAACATTTTGCATAATACAAGCTTCTGATCTGTTCCCAGATTAGCTGATGTTAGAGCCCTTACGTCTAATATTTGCGAGGGTGTGATTGCTCTGTTGGTTATGACAAAGTCTATCATGGAGCGTTGTCCTCTCGTGTTGGAAAAAGTATATTTGTGCTGTTCTTTGTGTTGGAAGTATGTGTTATTAATTCTCAGCTCGTTCCTGGCACAGAAGTCTATAAGAAGTTCATC
The DNA here is from genome assembly GCA_013387265.2 of Cryptolaemus montrouzieri. Lineage (NCBI taxonomy): Eukaryota > Metazoa > Arthropoda > Insecta > Coleoptera > Coccinellidae > Cryptolaemus > Cryptolaemus montrouzieri. The sequence goes on from JABFTP020000185.1 coordinate 86,277,131, forward strand.
ATTTTCGTTGGCAATTGGCTCGTTGAATGTTTGTTTCAGATTGGGTATTATATCATTTTCAATTCGGGCATTGGGATCTCCATAGACAATGAGTTTATGGCTTCTATCAAGTTTGTCGATAGTATCTTGCAGTGACAGATAGAAGTTTTCAGACTCTTCCGTGATGTATCAGAAGCGTATGTAATGACAAGGTGGGTGGTGAGTTCATTGATTTTGATGGACACTCTTAATATTCTATCGTTTACGTATTCTATGCTTTCGATGTTGTGCGTATACCTCTCCTGCAGTAGTATTCCAACTCCTGAGTGTGCTCTTTCCTGTTTAGGCACTCCACTGTATATTGAGATGTACTCGCCAAATTTCGAGGTGCGTTAGCCTTTTTTCCTTGTTTCTGATATTCCACATATGTCGAGTCTGTGCTTCTTCATTTCGATTGTGATTTCCTGGTCTCTGCCATTCCATGATGTGATGTTCCAGCATGCCAGTCTTGTTATTTTCCGCTTCCTGAATCGTCGGTTCTTATTCCTTGCATGGGTCGTTATCCGTTTTGACTGTCCGTGATCCGAGGCCTTTGCTTCAGTTCTGTGAGCGGGAGTGTCTAATTTTGAGGTGAGCTAAAATACGACTATAGAAAAGCACAGTTTGAAGAATAGATAAACATTTGAAACATTTTGAGCCTCCAACGAAGGAAGAGCTCCAGGAAGTGTAAACTCAGGAAAATGACAAGAAACGGATAAACCGTTTATTTGTTTCAAGAGAACAGGGAAAAAAACCCGAGGAAAAATTTTATCTCCCCCTTGTGTAATTTGGTTGTAAACGAAAGTGTAATTAGAATTATTGTGTTTTCGCTTCATTATGGTAGAAAAGGGTAATAGGAGTCAATTAAGCAAGTTTTCAAATAAGAGCTTATTTCAAAATTAAATATTTATTGCTAATGTTTTGTAACAAAAAACACTTATTTGTCTAATAATTGAGATGACTTTTAATCATCTTGTACATCAACTTTGGGAAAAAATTAAGTTTAAAAAAAAGTAGGTTTGACTCCCATTTCACTTACTTCGGGGCAATGGTGGTCAGCCTGTGGGAAATGTGGATCAAGCAAAACTAACACATATCGCAGAAGTACCCTTCGGCAGAATCCCATCCAGTACATTCTGCATGTGCCCACAATCCACATGTGGTACAGCGGTACCACATCTCGTTGTTTCGTCCAAATTCACTGCATATTAAACATCTATTTCCTGCGTCTTCTGCATCATCATTCTCATCATCCTGGCATAAGTCGTGAGTATTAGTGCACGATACATCAGTCTGAAACTGATGTGTCGTTTGAATCCTGAAGAACCTGGCTCTTTGCCCTTTTGGGACCATCACCGTTCTGCACCTTAGTCATCTTACCCTGACCCTTACCTTTCCATTCCTTTTTTTCTTTCTCTTGCTCTTTCTGTACTTTTTTCATCTTTTTATTTTCCTTTTCTATCAAATCTTTCTCCAGTGGAGTTAAGGTTAATACAGTAGCATGCTGCTTCTTTCGGCGCTGTTTCTCTTTAGCCACAGGTATTTTCTTTGGTAATTTTATAAAATCGGATAGTTGAACATTTGACGAAGGATCAGACGACTCTTTGGCCTTTGATGTCGGGGATGAGATAACTATATGCTCGAATTCACTTACAGCTGATAAATCTAATTGTTTTGATGTGCTGGAAATGACATTTGAATCTCGTTCTATGTCACAAATAAAAATGGTAATAGATTCATTGCAGACGACTATAGAGTCAGATTGGAGAATCTCAGCAGCCATAAAATCTTTTTCAGAAAGTACTTGGGGATTTATTGGAAAAATACCTGTTGCCCTAAATCCCGATTCCGCTTTGTTAATAGACGCAAGGTAATATATGCTTTCCTCACCAATGATGCTACATCATAAGGAGTTATATGTTCCAGGCGATAACTATTCATATATAAATCACATACCTTTTTGTATGCGGTTTTAAGAGGTCCAAAGAATGACACGTCCAAAGGCTGCATTCTGTAGGATGTGTGTGGTGGCAAGAATAACATATGAATATAGTTGCTTTTGCAAAATTCGTAGATAGGTAGGAGATAATGACTAGCAATCATTCTCTTGCGGGGATAAATAAACATAGGTGGGATGAAGCCACCTGCAGCGCTCATCGCAAACATCAAAGTTATATTTTTGCCTCTCTCCCAAATGGTGATCCCATTCTCTTCTGTCTTTTTGTTGCTAGTATTTTCCCTGGATTCTGTACAGTTGTCATTCCGGTTCCGTCGCAATTGTATATATTTTTGGGAAGAAATTTGTGTTTCTCCATAACAGCTTAAAGAATAACTGCACCTCCTCTTTATTGAACGCTGTTATTCGATTCATGCTGGTTGCCTCTGATTTCCTCACAGATATATTATTTCTAGCTATAAAAGCTTTCAACCAATCTCGACCAGCCATTTTTGTAACTTCATTAAAGTTATGATTTAAATTCATACTTTCCGCATAATCAAATGCCACTTTCCTTATTTGAGTTGCGGTACAACCATAAAATATATTATCCATCTTTTTTATCACATCAGATAATTTTTCTTCTACTTCAGGCGTAAATACTGTACATCTTCCAAGACGTGGTTCTTGGAAAGTCTTCTTTTTGAATCTTTTCTGTAAGCTCGAAAATGGGATACCAGTAGATTTACTAGCTTTTCTTATAGAATAACCCTCTTGTTCAATAAGAAGTATGGCTTTTTGGAGAGACTCGGATGACCAATTGGCTTTTTCGGTTGGCTCTACTCGTACTTTTGGCATCTAGAAGCAAAAATATTAATAATAGTCTTTTGCGGGTAATGGTAATCACATTCGAACAATGGGGGTCACTTGACTCCCATTAGCCGCTACTATACTGCCAAAGAAATAATATTGAAACGAAAAAAATCTAAGTTTGAACTGTAATATAAGACGCTGATTACAATTTTAAACATACAGACTACCTTTCTACAATAAACAAATTAAGGTACACTTAAAAAAACGACACTCACCTCTAATGATATTTTTGCGTAAATTTACAATGACGACGCTCGGAAACAAAACACTAGTATCACTCAGCGACGTTCAGCGGTAACTGGTGCGAGGCATTCGCGACGGGGCCAGTGGGTGTACAGGGGGGTGTAAAGACTATGTTCCGAGGTTTCGGGTGCGTAGTTTTGTAGATATGCGTGTGATTCCGATTGCCCGCTGACTCCAATTACCCGCCCTTTCCCTATTCATCTTTATTCGATATTTGATTGGTAATAAAACTGCAGCAATCTGAAAAAAAACAGTAGAAGGACATGTTGTAAGTATTGAATATCCTGTTGTACCGACTAAACATATTTGAAAGAATAATAGTCATCATAAAGAGAAAGATAACCAAATAATACATTACCTGCTACATTTTTCTTCTGATGATACTGATCCTCGAATGCAGTTTATGATTATTGTTAGGCGAATGCTTTCGCTTTATGGGATTTTACCAGTTCGTAAACAGAACCACTTTCTTTGATCTGTGTTTTTATGAACCTACAGTTTATAGTGGACTCCGAACCACTCACTGTGCAATGATAACTGTCACCACTTAGGATTTCAAGTTATCTGGCCTTCAATGATTTTTTATGGACCAAGATCTAAGCTATGTATCCAGAGTCAATAATAATTTCTTAGTCAAATTCACTTTTTTGTTCAAGGACAACATCCATAACTTGAACCCGGATTTAAACCAGGCCTCTCGGCAGTTCCAATACGCTTGCGCACTAACCGTGCAGCTACTGAGGCGCTACTGAACCACTTTCTTCAATAATCAAAGAAAAGAATATCCTTCTTTGACTATCACGCGGTGACTAAGTGTAGGTAATCATTTGTAACTGCATGACTGAAATGAATATCAGTTCTGAACTTATTCCGATTCAAGTATACGAAAATATGTGAAGAATTACTGGTTAGGAACTGATTCCCTATTAACGATTCGACTATGCTCAAACAATAAACATTGACAACGGAATCTTAATATGATATCCGCAGTGCGTACACTCGCAATAATTCATTTCCCATTTCTCTCTACAATCAAGAACTGGAATCGTTGTTCTCGAGTCAGGTTTTGAAAAATTCTAGGAACGTTGAAATTCAGTATTCACTAATTCAGATGTTGTAGGAACGTCAATTTCAGTTTACACACACTTCATACAATTCTGAGCTAATTTAAGTGTGTATTAGAACAAACCTACTATGGGCCTAATAAAGGGGGTTTCATTCTCCATATTTAATTCAGAAAAAGGAAGAAAATACTGCTGCAGGTTAAGGACATGCGTTGCATGCGTGACTTCAATATTGGTCCCTCTCTTTCATCTCGAAGATAGAGGCGTTTAACGGAGCCGTGAGGGTTGTGCCTTCCGTAGACCAGTTACTGACTCCAAAGGCATACGTTATACTTGAAATGGACCAGATTTTCAGGGCTGTGAACATCGATTTTGAGTTAAGTCAGCTCTTCAGTTTCAACTTTATCCTAATATATAGCTCGTTTTAAGTGTCTCACTCATTTTGATTTCTTAAGTCTTGTTGCATTGAAAGTATTAGTATTTATCTTTATGTTCAAGGGATTTATTGTGACTTGAATGAGTAGGGTACGACTTCTGCTTCCTTCTTCTTCTTATGAACACGGTTGCATAATTTTTTATTCAGAGCTACTTGCGAGCGATTTCAAGTCTTTCATATACAAAGAATGGGATATATGAGTCTTGTCTTAACTGTCAAATAAGTAACAGTTTTTGTTGTTATTCATTGAGTAGCTGACTGAACTCATCGCTAAAATAAACCATAACTGACTCACAGTATCATCTGGAAAACTCGTCCTCAGATTTATATTTCAGCCATCTGGATCTATCCAAACCCGCATAAAGGCAAGCTTAAATTCACCAGAATCGCATCAGATGTTTTAAGAGATGACCAATCTGCAGAGGTACTCCATTTGTTCTTAAAACTCTAAATTGCCATGTATGGAAAACAGACTCAAACGTCTTTCAATAGTTTATCTATGACATCGATAGATTTCCCAGTTTTTTCTTTACTCGTTAAGTCTTTATTTTATCTATGACTAGCAATTCTATGCAACCTCTTGCGTCTTTAAGACATTTATTCTATTCCCTGACCAATCTGTTAAGCTCTTCAATATGCTCATCGATGTAGCTTGCCAGTATCTCTGTGTCCATAATTTTTAGGATCCGTTGTGATTGAACAGCATATGCATAACTACCAGAATGAGGCATTTTGGGACTGTTGTTGGGTTTATGAGAGATTTCTGGAAGAGTCGCTCAGGAGTAACATGGGTGCTATAGAAATACCTCCACAAGCAGTTATGTAAGTCATCTGGTCCAGAAGAAGCTTAGTTTTTGTAGTCTACTTCGGCAATCCAATGTGCTTTATCGTCAAGCTGCAGATCATTAGACTAAATTCCGTTGCAGAAGTCGTGAATAGAATTTGACTCTTGTGGTTTTCTTGTGGTCTTTCCTTATTTTTCGAGATTGCGGAAGAATAGTTTTCGATGCTTGCAGAAGAGAGAGTTTTCCTCTTTTCATTTTCTCGTTATATCTCCCTGTTCGGCTTTCTAGAACTTTGATGCATCTTCTGTCTGAACCCGGTCTCGGTAGGTTTCATGCGGAACTCCAACGCCATTGTACTCATTGACTTTGTCATCCTTCTTGAAGATTTAGCGTTATTAAGAGAGGTGTGAAAGATCCCTATTCATTGTTCTGACAATGTTATTTTTTCCTTCCAATCGCGCCTTCTGAAATCAGGCAGGATGATATGAAACAGGCATACTGTTCGAGCACCATTCTAGACTGAGTCACTAATACTTGTACGAGTCGTTTGCTCTTTCGACAATTTTTTGTATTTGTTTGGACTGATACATCCTAGGCACTTTTGCTCTATTTAACGGCTGCTATATTTTATGAAATTCTTGAAAAATATAAAATACCAAGAACGTATAATTTGCGAATACGAAAAAATATGAATTCTTAATACTCTTACAAGAACAATTCGGTTTCCAATATGGGCACTTAATCTGAAAGTAAGATTGTTAGTGAAAATCATTAGTCAAGCTTTGAAAAAATTCAGTTTTATAAGGTATTGTTGAGCTTTGTATATTATTAAACCGCAAAGGACTAAACTCCCCAACATAATCCTTAATTATCATGTTATCATATCAGTTTCCAAACTCTAAACTATATATGTTTACGCTTGTGTTACAGACAAACTGACCTGAAGGTATTTCATATTCACAATTTCCACACACGTTTCGACGGGTTAGAGTTAAATTGAGTTCCAATATAGGCATGTTAATTAACCATCAACTCTGTTGAAATTTACGAGGGTGCTTATTTGTATGAAGTATGATACTCACTGCGGAAAAATTTACTATATCGGAATTGAACGATAAAATACAGATTCTACTTGGCATACGGTAAAATTTATAATTGCTTGTTGTCATTGTTATTCCTGCACTACTGGATTAAGTTATTACATGAGAAGAATGGAAAAGATTTTTCTTACTAATTTAGGTAAAGTATATTTTCTCTGATGTTGAATTCGAAATCAACTGTTATCCATGTGCATAGTTTGTTTGAACTATTTTTATTTTTGAGAAAATATAAATAATCGAAAGAAAGATATTTCAGACTGATACCTGGTTTCCTTGCCGCTAGTCTTATATTATTTTTTGTAGCATTGGTTCTATCAGATGTAATTTCACAAGGAATTCAAGGTTAGATAGTAGAACTGACGGAAAAGCATCATTTTGCGAGAAGTATTGAATCAAGATGAAGCGTGATGCACGTCATCTCAGATAAGACATTTTTTCCTGGCAATTTTCTCAAGGAGGTCATTGAATTCATAATAGTTTTCCGTGTTCGGCACTTATGAAGTGAAGAATATAATAACTTGAATATAACGCTGAACTCCAAATCCATGTAGCTATGCCTTTTTGCAACATATTTCAAGGTTCTGTGAGTCTTCATTTAAGTCAGATGGTTTCCACCGTGCAAGCGTCTTCCTTTTGAACATTTGAAGTGATCTACTACTGAAATGGACTGTGAGAAGAAGGGCACATTTTAAATATTGTCATTAGTCTTCATTCGACTTTGAACTCTTTCAACAACAAGCCACTCGCAATTGTTTAGAATGACCGCTGCTGGAACCTTTTTCTACTTCGTCTATTTGATTAAAACAACTGCACGTAGTGTATCATTAAGTATTAACTATCCTCTGTCTCAAATCTTCTTCATTAATTGGTAGTGTAATGTCAGATCTGGCGACCAAAGCTACTGCAAGGGTACATTTGTTTCTATCGATTTCTACCCAGACATTGCATTTCGCCAAATAGCATCTACATTTGCATTGTGCGAGGAACGGCACCATGATTAACAGTTAATATGTCATTGTACCTAATTTGATCTAAATTCTCTGTGAACTATCGGCCTTATATTTTATTATTGTAAATAGCTCACCAAACATTCTTTCAAAAATGTTTCTACTATAGCATTGATGGTTGTTGCGGTTAAAAATGCCATTATGGTAAACAAACATTCATCGGTCAATACAAATTCTTTTCAAAAAGTCTGATTTTGTTTCACTTTGTTTAGATAAAAATCACAAAATTAAAGCCTACCAATTCACTTGAAGCTTGTTGCGAGTTTTCAATATACTCCAAGCATCATCATTGCCCAATGTCTTTTCGTTATATCCCATCTTTGTTTTCATTTAAATATCCCAGACAATATTGAAAACAATAAATTATAGGTGTATCGTGTACGAAATAATAATTTATTGGTATCTATGCTCTGATTAATATATTTGTAATGATAGATGTAAGTACGCGTTTCGACGACATCAAACAAATACAAAATAAAAATTAAACTGAGACACAAATATTTTCATTCCTTCACAATTGGATTAAAAGTGAGTAAAGCAATGTAAGAAAAATACACAGAAACAAAATCTGAATCACTCAACCGGAAACAAATTATGAGAAGAAAAATCATAATCTCTCTGATCAATCAATATCTTTGGAAATTTACATACAAGGTGATCCAACGGAAACTTAACAACTTGATTTTCCGGTTTTAAAATGAAAATATGGAGAATCTCTTGGACCCGTCGATTTCTGATTCAAGATGGAAAAACTTCCTCGATTTTTTCATTCCCGTTACTTCAATCCCGTACCGGGGTTGAGCACAACCCCCTGATTTTGAATAGGGATGAGGTAGGTTGAGATACCTCGTTTTGAAGATCTTATCGAGTACTATCTGACCCAAAATCTTAGCTTCAAAATTTTAATTGTTAACGAAATGGCAGCTGAAAAGTGGAAGACTACTTACTTCCGTGATTAGTTTATTAAGTGCTGCACCATTCATTTTCATGCAGTCAAATAAGTTTAGCTCAAATCATTCACGTACATTACTTAACATTTCTGGTTCAATTTGACGGAATTCATTAATGATCCGCATTCGCAAATCATCCAGTGACTCAGGTTGAATAGCGTAAATATTAGATTTCAGGTGACACCATAGAAAAAAATCCAGTGGCGCCAGATCAGATGATCTGGGTGGCTACTAACTATGCCCCCTTCTTTCAATCCAGGCCTGAGGTAAATTCTCATATAAGAACTGACGCACAAGTTGAACGAAATGAGGTGGTGCACTATCTTGTTGAAAAATTATCCTTTCATGGTCTTCTTCATTCTCCTGTACAGTATGTCCCATTTTGGGGGTGCCACCAGGAGCATCACTGTTATTATTTAAGATAGAGAGATAGGGTTTCACGACCCTTGGCTACTTTTTCGAGACAAATTCATAGAGCTAATCAGAATTATTCTAACTTCAGTGGTTTTTGAGTTATTCGCGAATCTTGAAAATTTCCGGATTTCTTTTTTCTCGATATCTCGGTTCTTATAGAAGATAATTGAAATCTGTTTTACGTTTCTAAAACGGTTTTTAGTAGATTCCAGTGACGTCTCGAAGTTTTTTTATTAATTATGCCAGATATGACATAAAGTTGCATTTTTTAAATACGAAAATAGTTTTTTTGGCATATTCCGATTGCCGTTTTTTCCTTTTCAAAATATATAACATGATGACAAAATTTCCACCCAATTTGAAGAAAATAACGGAATAATGATTTACCCTAATGGCTGGGCGAAGGAACACACGTGAGCGGACGAACCATAGAACATTTGTAATTATTCGATGAAAACGATCAAAACAATGCAAAATCTTCTTGACCGAAATAATGGAGCTAGGCTGCTCCTAAGATTCCATCGTTATTTATGACATCCGCAATTTCCGCTTTTATTTTATTTTTGAGATTGTCGTTTAGTTTCTAGAGTTCTCTGAGAAATACCTACATGAGAATAATAATAGGCACCTAATAATTTACTCAAATTTACTTCTCATAATGATTTACATAAATTGCTCGAACTGATTTCCATCATGTTGTAAACATAAAGTGCATCTTCGGATTATATCTTCTATGGCCCTAGTCAAATGTAGCGAGGATCTCCTCAGATCTTCGAATGCTTCATTGGTTGCATTCTTCAATTGATCGTAATTGGCGTATTGCCTCCTATATATCTTATTTTTTAAATAACCCCAAAGAAAAAAATCTAAAACGGATAGGTCAGGAGACCTAGGTGGCCATTGAATTGGGCCAATGGTACCGATCCATTTATTTTCAAAATTTAAATCCAAGTAGTTCCTCACCACGGCCGAATTATGGCAAGGAGCACCGTCTTGTTGGAAGTGATATGTGTTGAATTGAGCAAGAGGAATGTCATCTTGCAGTTGTGGCAGACAAATATTTAAAATTTCGAGATATCTCTGTGCATTCAAGTTGCCATCAAAGATATAGTAGGCTAATTTGTTGCCCATTACGAAACACGACACATTGAAACCGAACCTCCCTGCTGCCGTCGAGCTACTGCTTCGTGTTGGTTTTCGTTTGCCCAGAATCTATTCGTATGGCGATTAAAGATTCCGGCACTGCTAATTCTTGACTCATCAGACCAAATGATATGTCGCCCAAAACGAGTTTCACCTCTGATTCTCCCTAAATACCAATTGCAGAACGCCGTTCTCCTCTCTGCATCCCCGGCATTGAGATGATGAATTATTTTATGTTTATAGGGATGATATTTATACTTTCTCAAAATTCTTTGGGCTCTGCTTTTTGACACACCCACTTCGCTCTCAATTTGCCGACACGATGTAGAATGGTAAGCCTCAACAGCTGCTAACACGTCAAGTTCATTATCACCTCTATTCCGTTTATTGTAGTTTTTACTCCTTGGTTTCTCGAACGAACCATAATTGGAAAGATTTGCTTCCATTTTGGCGAAGAACTTCCTGTTTGGTTGAATTCTTTGAGGAAATCTATTGGAGAGTGTCAGTCAGGTATTTAATATTGATTAGAATTACTACTTCCATTTCCATTGTCGAACTTACCTATTCAAATATTCTTCTGATGCACGGACTGCGTTACAGCGACACTGAAAGTAGACCTTCAGCATATCAACTTTTTCGAAATTTTCGTATCTTCTATTTTGTTCCATAGTGTGAATTGCAGAAATTATCTGAACAATCCAAATTCAACAACGAACGCTAATTTTACGAATTCAAATAGACACGAAGCCAATATATCCACAGATAATGAATAATGATAATTATTGGTCGTTCTATGGTTTCTAATGAACGTGCATAGATGAAGACTTCTGTGTTCACAGAGAGCATTCAGACATATAAGATATAATCCGAAGATGCACTTTATGTTTACAACATGATGGAAATCAGTTCGAGCAATATATGTAAATCATTATGAGAAGTAGATTTGAGTAAATTATTAGGTGCCTATTATTATTCTCATGTAGGTATTTCTCAGAGAACTCTAGAAACTAAACGACAATCTCAAAAATAAAATAAAAGCGGAAATTGCGGATGCCATAAATAACGATGGAATCTTAGGAGCAGCCTAGCTCCATTATTTCGGTCAAGAAGATTTTGCATTGTTTTGATCGTTTTCATACAATAACTACAAATGTTCTATGGTTCGTCCGCTCACGTGTGTTCCTTCGCCCAGCCATTAGGGTAAATCATTATTCCGTTATTTTCTTCAAATTGGGTGGAAATTTTGTCATCATGTTATATATTTTGAAAAGGCAAAAACGGCAATCGGAATATGCCAAAAAAACTATGTTCGTATTTTAAAAATGCAACTTTATGTCATATCTGTCATAATTAATGAAAAAAAACTTCGAGTACGTCACTGGAATCTACTCAGAAAACCGTTTTAGAAACGTAAAAACAGATTTCAATTATCTTCTATAAGAACCGAGATATCGGGAAAAAAGAAATCCGGAAATTTTCAAGATTCGCGAATAACTCAAAAACCACTGAAGTTAGAATAATTCTGATTAGCTCTATGAATTTGTCTCGAAAAAGTAGCCAAGGGTCGTGAAAACCCCATCTCTCTATCCTAAATAATAACAGAGATGCTCCTGGTGGCACCCCCAAAATGGGACATGCTGTACTTATTCAATTGCCCTTCGGAAACCAATTGACCATGGGTTCCAATTCATTATTAATTATATGACAAAGTGTTATACTTATCTACGAGTTCCATTATCTGGTAATAGATTGCGATGTGAGTTTAATTATTGACATAAAAGTTCAATTTTCATTACATGGATTGGATAAGTATCTAATCGATGGCTCTATATCAAGAATATTAACGTTTCGTAAGTTTCTAATTGATAACGGAATGAGTCAGTTACTCTTCATAATTATGAATGCCACCTTTTTCATCTATGAAATTTGTTATATGTTACCAACTGAAAACTCTGTAAAGTGCTTTTGATTACAAACTGCTTGAACATAAGATTAATAAAAAATACTATCTAAAATTTCGAGGGAGTATGGGAGATAAATGTTAAAAATGAGCATACTTCAGTACGATATATTTTCTTGAAAGTCGAATTAAGTTATGCAGGATCCTCGGGAATGAATCATTACTATTTCATAGCTCTTCACAATCTATTCCTTCCTTTGTGGTAATTTCTCGACAGGGGTTGGCAGTTATAGGCGGAAACTTCTTAGCTCCTGCAGCATTCGCAAATACAAAATTAGAAATATAATTCATATCACTCACTTTCCTGCATGAATGTGCAATTGATATTCACAGCAGAAAAAGAATATTGAAGATAAATAATTGTTGGGTATAACTGTCATAGCAATTCCCAACGGCTCAATATATTCTTCTTTTCATACAGTTCGCGAATACACATGTCATGTTGGATTAGTTTTGAATGAATTTATATTTAATAAAAACGGATAGTACCGTAGATATGAAATTTAGAAATTGGTATGAAGTTAAATTAGGCTTCACATCATTTGTGCCAGGATTATACTGGGTGTTTCATAGTTGTCGCGGAACTCTGTAGCTCGTACACTCTTGAAAATTTCATTTTTGTTCGAACGGTATTGTACTTATAAAGTAAAAATCTACTTCAGCAATTTATTTTGAAGTAAACAGGGTGTCCAAATTTTTCTATAAAAAAATCTTAGGATGTTTTTTCAGATTGGAAGACCACTTTTTTGTTCAAGATTCAAGAGCGTCCTGAACTATGCTATAATGTCTTTAAGTATCAATTTTTTTGGTAAGTAGTTTCGTCACAAATTTTTTCCGTAAAAATTCATGAAAATAGGCTCTCACATCATCGCATGCTCCTTCGGCCAGAGAGGATGAATACTTTTTTCCATTCGTTTTCTTATTGCCCAAGGATAGCCTTATTGATGAATTGAAATAGATTTTCCTCATTTTATACAGGAGTGACTCAAAAAATTATTGAATATTGTAATTTTAAAAATATCATATCTTGATTTTTTCAAACGAAACATCCTGTATTTTATTATTCATATCAACGCATAAAATATTTTTGTAGAAGTAACCTTATCTTTACCTTTGACTATTTTCTAAGTAAAAAAATAAACAAAAATAATAAAATCAGAGGTTGCCAAAGAAGAATTCATTAGTACATATCATTATACATGATCAGAGAAATGGAGATATTTCAAGGTAGTCCTGTATGAAATTCGTAATAGATTGGTTTTTCGTGAGATTGTCTACAAGGTGTTGAACTATTTCAATAACCGTTCGAAATGTTGCCCGTTTTTTTGTAGATACAACTCAATCCTTCTGAGGAAAGACCGTTGAATTCTCGACAACATTTGCGGATTAACTGACTGATAGGCGTCGATTATTCTCTTTCTCATATCCAATTGTGTTGTAGATGGAATCTGGTAAACCATGCCCTTAATATAACCCCACAAGAAAAAATCTAGACTTGTGAGGTCCAAATACCTAGCTGGCCATATAACAGGACCACCACGTCCTATCCATTTGTTTGGAAATACATGAGTCAAATGCTCCCTAACCTGATGTGAGTAATGTGCTAGTACTCCTTCCTGTTGAAACCACAAATCTTGTTTTATATTCTCTGGTACATCGGCAAGTAACATTGGTAAATGATTCTGCAGAAAATCTATATACATTTTACTGTTGAGGTCTATTGAGGTGCCCGTCGAAAAAGTGCGTCCCCATTAGATATCCATCTACATTGCCATATATTCAAGGACCAACGATGCTGGTGGTCTATTTGTCTCATGAGATGTGGATCTTTCGTGGCTTGATAAGGAAAGTTGTACCAGTTAACAAGCCCATTCTTGTGGAAAGTTGTCTCGTCTGAGAAAAGAACTCTGCTAAACATATTTGGGTTTTCCGCTACTTGGTTACTTGCCGAGTTGCAAAAATTGATTCGATTTTCATAGTCTAGATTGCTCAGTTCCTGGTGCAGCAGTACATGATATGCATGAAATTTATTCACTTTCAAGATTCTCTGGACGGAAGTTGGACTCTTTGGCTTTTATATGGGTTCCTTTGTCACTGTCAACAAAACTGATTTTTCTTGTTTTCAGCTCTAACAGTTTTTGGGTTTTCATGTTATTTGTGAGCGATATTACCCGTTTCGATAAATCTAATTAGAAGTTTTTCAAAGCATCTTGCATCAGGATGCCCCTTATCAGGAAACCTTTGTGTATAAACTCTACTTGTCAACAAAGAATTTCTATCACACTCACCCAGATTGAAAATCATATCAACCATTTCTTTTTTGGTGAACTTAATGGCAGGTAGTTGAGAAAATTGGGTTCAAACCTCACTATACCAATGTTTAACAACGGAACACTGAGAAGTTTACCATGTAAAATGCGGAATATGATATGTCCGGACACCTGACAGAAGACACAAATGAAAAAAAAAGTCCACACATACCTCGATTAACGTTTAAATCATCTTGATTTTATCATTTGTTAAAAGAATTATCTTGATTAGGTTTCGTTTTTTACTACTTGAATCATAACAGAAAAAAAACTTCTGTGCGAATAATGATGCATCTTGATCAGTTTGATACGGTTTGTAGAATTTTCATCAAAATTATTTATTATAATATATTTCGAAAAAGATCGAAGATAAAGGTTATTTCTGTAAAATATAGCAAAATATTTTATGCGTTGACATGAATAATAAAATACAGGCTGTTCCATATGGAAGAATCAAGGTATGATATTTTTAAAATTATAATATTCAAATATATTTAATTTTTTTGAGTCACTCCTGTATAAAGTGAGGATTATTTATTTCAATTCACTATGAAGCTATCCTTGGGCAATGAGAAAACGAAAGGGAAAACGTATTCATCCTCTGGCCGAAGGAGCTTGAGATGATGTGAGAGCCTATTTTCATGAATTTTTACGGAAAAAAATATAGTGACGAAACAACTTACCGAAAAAACTTATCACTTAAAGACATTATAGCAGAGTTTACGCCGTTCCTGAATCTTGAGCAGAAAAGTGGTCTTCTAATCTGAAAAATCCAACCAAGATTTTTTTATAGAAAATTGGGACACTCTGTTTAATGCAAAATAAACTGCTGAAGTAAATTCTCACTTTCTAAATACAATACCGTTCGAACAAAAATGAAATCTTCAAGATTGTACGAGCTACAGAGCACCGTGCCACTGGTGAATCAGCCAGTATAAAATCTAATACAATTATAAAAGGTTTCGAATTATTTTTCTATAATCTGAGCTAATAAGCTACAGCTAGTTTAATTCTCGAACAGATTTTCACAAGGGAATAAGTAACTTCAACAACGCTACGGTCTAAATGAAATACGAAAAACGCTTGATATTCAATTGTTTGACAGAGGAATATGCAAAATCTTATAGATATTCATATACAGTGTTTTCCAATAAAAATGAGGCACCTCGCTATTTCGAAATGGACTGATTTTCTTGGAAAAAGCAGAGACACGTCAATTCTTGATTAAAGGTGGACGAATTCACTTCGGAGCATGTAAAATTAACCCCTTACCCTGATCAGCCCCTAAGTCAAAATTCATTATAGATAAAGAAAGCCGAGTGACATATATTCGAGAAGGTGTTTTAATTATCTAGTCGAATCTTGAACCTCTATGAGCATTTTATATTACTCAGAAAGTTAAAACATAACGAAACTGCCCCCCTCTCTATGTCAAGAAAGCTGATTGTAACAGAAAAGGCTAAGAGATGTCATTTTTTATTGGAGATGGACCAATTTCTGAATTGGTTCGGAGCAATGGAAATCAACCGCCTACCTTCAGCAGCACTTCAGTCTTAATTGATTATAGGGAAAATGGTCACAAGACATATCTTTGGAAAGGTCATTCAATGCTCTTCACAAATTTTAAAGATCTTCTGGTATCCAAAGTCTGCATTCGGTGATGATTATTTTCTGTAGCTCTTGCAAATTCTCAGGTTGTGTAGCATGAACCTTCGATTATGACCCCTTACGGATAAATCTATAGGGCAGACATCAGGTGATCTGGCTGGCCTCTCAAGTATTCCTCCTCTCCCAATCCACCATCCTGGCAAATTTGCATCACTTTCCAAAATCCAAAATTTCAATGATATGTTGGCTAAGGAAGAATTTTGACAATCATTCTTCTGAAGGAAGACTCGTGGCGATATATATATATATATATATATATATATATATATATATATATATATATATATATATATATATATATATATATATATATATATATATATATATATATATATATATATATATATATATATATATTTGTTCAATTTTGTAAAACCTACTAGCTACCAATATATAAATTAGTGTGCATTACAACCGATGGATCACCAGCAATGACTGAAAACAAAAACGGTTTTGTGGCATTGTGTCGAGCTAATGATGATTTCCCTTCATATTTTTCAATCCATTGCATTATACATCAACAAGTTTTAAACACGGAGGAAATTATTGGAATTGTAACAAAAATTGTGAATTCCATCCGTGCACGTAGCTTGCAACGGCGGCTCTTTAAGTTGTAGTTGGAAGAGGGAGTCAGCCGAACACACTGATTCAGTTCTTCACACAGACGTCAGGTGGTTGAGTCGTGAAAATTCCTAGAAAGTTTTCAAGAATTATTGTCCGAAATAACAGCTTTTCAAGACGAAACAGGTAATGACACTCAGATCTTGAAAAACGAGACTGACTGACTGATTTGGCATTTTTGACTGACATTGCAATGCACTTAAACACCATTAACTTGGAGCTTCAAGGTAAAAGAAAAACTATTATTGAGATGATTCACGCAGTACTCGCATTCAAATGTAAATTGCAACTTATGATATATCAACTGAAAAGAAAGGATCTGAAACATTTTCCGTCTTTGAAAGCAAGGATTTCCCAGTTGAATTATGATACGTATGAGACTGCATTATTAAATCATTTGGGACAATTCGAAATGCGTTTTTATGATTGCAGTTAATTGGCAGATATAGCATCATTCATGAGTTATTCCTTTTGTAAAATCATTGAGGAATTAGTTACTGAAATAGCAAGCCAGTTTATTATGAACTTATATTCTGTTGAAAATGAGTTCGTCCAGATTATATCAGATATACAACTCAAAGCTACATCATCTGATATAAATTTCTGGTGATTTATATTTGAAGATAAATATCCGAATCTAAGGCAAATCGCCCTTCAACTGACGGAAATGTTTGGGTCAACTTACTTGTGCGAGTCTACTTTTTCTGAAATGAAGATACTTAAGTAAAAATATCGCAATCGACTAACTGACGATCATATGGCATCATGCTTGCGATTAGCACTCAGTAGTTACGTACCATTTCATGAAAACTATGCTGAGGTCATGCAGTGCCACGCATCAATATCCAAAGTCACTCCTCAGTTAAGTTTAACACCATATGTAATTCTTTTGATTTGTAACAACCAATAAACTCGCAATTTAGAAAAATTATGAGTTTTTCCATTGATATTGTTGAGAAGAACCTAACTAAACCAAAGCCAAACCTTGACAAAAATAATGTATATTAGGCGGAAAGCTAATATCTATGTATGCTATGGTACACCCTACCTAGGTAGGTAGGTAGGTAGGCAGGGTGTATCGTGTATGTACGACAACCCTCCATCACACATACTTGCAGCCTCTCAGAGTCGATTGTAAGTAGTCTAAAAATATTGAGGTAGATCGCCAGCAGTTCAAGTTTGAGCACCCCTGATCTTTGTGATCTATGATCATAATAATATCAACAGATTGAAGTATATGGCAAAATATTCTTGAATCAGCTTCTAAGTGGTTTAATCGTTATTCAAATATCTCTCAAAAAAATAAAGATCCTTGCATTTTGAAACATTCAGTTGTATCGTCAAATCCTCAAGAAATGTACATATCGCAGTCTTTTTCATATTTCGGACAATTAGCGCAAATTAATTCAGAGAGTTGTAAATTATTATGAGCGTTTGTGAGAAAAACTTCACAATAAGCAGGAATATTTGATGAATGGTGGGGAATTATGATACTTCTAATAATTTAGCCTTCACCATGTAAGTTCCTTCTAAAATATAGTCCTCTGTATCTTTCGCATATTACATCTACTACATTTATGCTTTGAACGCCTAATGAAATTTTCAACATCCGTTTCGTCCGTATTAAATCTCTCTTGCGTCCATACATTAGAACTATTAGTCCCCTGCAGTGCCAAATTGTACTCCAAGACATGAAGTAACCATTTGAGTGAACACTATTGTTGAACAGATACCGAAGCAACTATCTTTGCATTGCTTCTTTATTTATAGTAATACCAACTAAGACTCTTGTTAATGCAGAAGATCGGCTGTGATACTATTCTAGTGTTTATTTGATGCAAACTGCATTAAATGTTCTTGCAGTTTGCTTTACAGCATGCATTCCTGTCTTCATATCATGTGTATAGTCTGAAGGCAATTTTAACATGTATTGTAGATTAAGTCTCACCCCACGAATATAAATTTAGTGATTTATAGAAAAAATATGGCAAGAAATGTCAAATAATTGTATAAATCTAATTCGTAGTTATGACTTCTGTCAGCTATAATTGAATTATAGAGAATTTCCATAATTTCACAGTAGTTTAGAAAAATTGGAAAAAAATTTCAATTATGGTTTTATGCTGGTTATGTGTATTGCCTAAGTTACAATAACTTCTCTTGTCCCTTGGAGACAAACATTCAACTACTGTAATTGATCGATAAAAGCCCTATAGTTAGATAAATTCATATAATCAATAAATTTTGTAAACTGTATTGTCCTCAATGTCTTATACATAAGTTTATATCCTCGGATGCCTCAATAGCAGAGTACTTTTGATGCCGAACTATATTCACCACAAACATTCACTTTTACTAGAATGCTGTTCAGTCCTTTTTCTTCTTTATATTAGCCAAAATATCGTAGTAAATTTTTTGTAGATGAAATGTTCTGATTTTTGATATTAATTCCCGGAAATCTAAGCTACTTTGATGGATATTTTTTGCTATCTGATAAATAGACATGTTGCATGCAAGGGCTGCTTTATTTTCATTCAAGAATGAAGATAATTTAACAGAATTTATTAATGGCTGTATACACAACAATTTTGGAAGTAGGTGGATGGGAAATCACCGGGCTGAATCCAATTGTAAGTATGAGAGAACTCTTACATGATAGTTATTGTAGGAATGGAGTCTATCCTGGTATGGAGTTATTCAATGGCCCATAAAAGTAGACCGATGATTGATTGTAATCTACATAACAACTAGAGCAAAGTATCAAATTGTGAGTAATTGTAAGTAGAAGATAGTAGACAGCCGCTGTTAACATAATCAGATGACGAAGTGCATGTAAGGCCTTCAAATCATACTTAATTCGTTCAGTTTTTGGATTTCGAAAAAATGTAAATAAAGATAATAATAATTAGGATATTTTGATCATCCAATTACCAGTTAGTCATATAAGAAGCTATTCAACTGGCAGTTCTAAGAAACATTTTTGTCCAATGTGATCAAATTTCCATAAAAATTGCATTTCTTTTGGTCTATAGTTACAAATTCATAAAATAATAATGACCAAACCCAAATCTCAATGTGAAATTGACATGATAGTTAAAGCAGCTATTCCTTAATGTCAATCCTAATTAATCCTACTACTGATACCATGGATACAAATTTCACGAATGTTTTCCTCCATGTGACAGACAAATGAACTCCTCTGTAATGAATGTGATGTAGTCAGGAATGCAATATCAATTTAGCGAACTGTGGAATATGTATGCCACATATTTTCAAAATAATCAGTGCGATGGATTGAAAACTGTACTGCGTGGTTTTAAGTAGGACTCTTATTGATGAATATTCGATTGCGTTCACTATTTAATTATAGGCTATGAACGCGAAACCTACTAGCGCCACTAGCAGAAAATAGAAAGAACTTTAAACTACCTGTCACGTGTTCACTATGTTTAGGGTTTCATCAAGTCAAGCGGCTTGAAAATTTTACAAAAAGCTAGACTTGAGCTGAAATTCAAGCTTTTAAAAAATCAAATGTTTGATTTTGATTGAAAGCTTGACTTGACATCAAGCTTTTTCAAGCATCTTGAAAGCTTGATACTTGTGACAGCATAAAGTCAAGTTCCTTTGCTAATCGCTTGTTGCCGCAAAATAGAAATAGGTAGTATCTCTACTCATACAGAACTAATTTAAGTGCATGCGATACAGTGGAATTCTAAAATTTAGTAGAATTTGGTTAATTCAAAGTATAAAGGAAAGAAATGAACCAGAAATCATTCCACTGAACAAAATATTGATGTTGCCCACAACTCGCAATAAATTTTCCATATAATATAGAATAGATACAAACAAAATGATTTTTTCAGAGAGTTTTCGTATCATTCGTTAAAAACTCAACATTTCTTGTAAAAGAATATGGAAAACTGATAGAAATTTTCAATTGTCGTCATTTAGCGGCCCAAGGTCTAATTGTAATAATGCATCAATTAAGGTTCACTACAACATTTGGCGATAGTAAGCAGAACCCTTTCGGAGAATTAGTGAATCTGCGAAAATCGAGATGAAACGGTGTTTCCCCGAGAACCCAGATTCGGGGAAGTCAAGGTACTACCCCGAAACTCGTTTATGAAAAAAAATATAAATATATAAAAAGTTCATATATAAATTACTATATAAACTTGACTAGAGTTGAATTCTGTGAACAAAAGGCAGGCTTGATTTCAAGTCAACCAGCTTCATTCTCAAGTTAAGCCGGCAGAATTGTTATATAATAATAATAATAATAATACTCATTATTATAATACTGAAAAACAAGGGCAATGGTCAAGAAAGCAATTGCATGGACGACGTCACCATGAGATTGATCAACCACACATCGACAAAGAGGCATCCAACAAATGGTTGATGAAAGAAGAATTATTCGCGGAAACAGGATTCCTTATGGCCATCCAAGACCAAGTGATCGCTACAAACAACTACAAAAAATTTATTACGAAGGACAGAAAATTACAAACAGATAGGTGCAGAAAATTCCATATAAGATTGGAGACTATACAGCATATTACGTCCGGATGCGAACAACTGGCCAATACGGACTTTCTTCACAGGCATAATCAAGTGTGCAACATTATCCATCAGAAACTTGCACACAAGTACGGAATTCTGAATACCTTCCAGCCATATTACAAGTATCAACCGGCGCCCGTATTGGAAAAGGACTCTATTAGATTATACTACGATAGGCACTGACAGAATGGTAACGTATGATAAGAGAGCCAGAACAGCAATGCTGGTGGATGTCGCCATACCGAATAATAACAACGTGCTGAATAAATTCCAGGAGAAAAAGTCCAAATACACAGAGGTTGCTATTGAGATCAAGCAGATGTGGCACCTCGAGACAATAGATATTGTTATTGTCATCGTATCCTCGACTGAGTTAATACCCAAAACTTTGCATGATAGCCTTTAGAAATTAGAATTGCATAAGAATACATATATAGAAATGCAAAAAGCTGTAATTCTTAATACATGTAGGATAGTTGGGAAATTTATGTCAAGTATATTGTAATCGAGCCTATTCCCTTAGATTGCTGAATCTGGGAAAGGTAAATCAAATCCAGCTAACAGCTGAAATAGTACATAAGTCCACAATAATAAATAATTATAAATGTCTTTATAACCAATAGCATACAAAGTTCAGATGTTTTAAAGGTACAAATACAAATTAGCACAAAGCGTAACCAGATATGCTACCGGAATTGGCGGAGTCCATCAAATTGATGCTCTACTCAACCAGAAAGAAGAAATACTCAACCAGAATGAAAGAAATAAATACGCAGACTGCGTCAATGCAACCGCGCACTTCTAAAAGAAACACTCTACTTACGAAGCAACACCGACCGCAGATCAACTCTTAGATCATTTATAGACTATACTGTAAGGGAAGGAACTCTTGAAAAGAGAAACTCTATGCCTGTTTCTCTGTTATGAACTTGATGCTGAAATTTTATCTTTTCATATAAGTATGATGGTATTTTACTATTTAAGATTTTATGGTACAGGTTTGAACAGTGCAACTCTCTTGTATCCTTCATAGACAACCAACCAAGCTCATTGTGTTTACCATCCACAGAATCAAATTTTCTTATGTCATATATGGGTCTAATACAGTTATTTTGCATTTTTTGAATCCGACAACTATCATCTTTGGTTATACAAAGGTACTATAGTGTGTCCATGTGATTGAGTTGAGATAAAACTAAGCTGTTACACAATAAAGCTTTCATTCTCCTGTCTAGAAAATCTCGACACCCATATATAATTTTCAAGTTCATGAAGGCCTTTTTCATAAGATAGTTTACATGATCAGTGAATCTCAATTTATTATCCATAAGCAACCGAAGAGTCTTCTCTTTGTTCTTCCTTGGCACCTCAATACCACCCACCCTTACTTGTATATCGTTCAAATTCTCAAATGTAGATTGTCCACTTCCAAATACTGTTACTTGTGACTTCAATGGATTTAGCTCTAAAGTAGGTTGCAGGCTGCTCTTCTGTCTTAGATATTGCTTCCGAATCGTTATTTATTTCGTCCTCTGCTTCCCGAGTAGATTCTTATGGAAAGGAGTAATACAACTCAATATCAACTGCATAGAAATGAAAAGAGCAGTTTCCCAAATATGTTTCCAATTGAGAAGTATACAGACAGAACAGCAGCGGGCCCAAAATGAAACCTTGAGGTGCACCACAAGCCATGCTCAAGGGTAGAGACAACTTATTTTTTTATCTTACATATTGTGTTCTGTTGCTCAGATAGTTCTTCATCATTTCAATTGATTCATCGTTGAGTCCTATGAAATGAAATACTGCTAATAAAAGTTCATGACTTATAGTATCAAAAGCCTTTGAAAAGTCTAACAGTATCAGGACGGTAAGTAAGGAATCATCTTGTGATTAATTGACATCGTCTATAACCCGGAGCATTGCAGTGGTGCACGAACGACCAGTCCTGAAACCCGCTTAATGCTTGAGAAGGATGTGGAACTTACTGATGTAATCTCGAATCTGGGATGCAAGGATCTTCTATATCACCTTTGATAGAGTTGGCAAGATGCTGATAGGTCTGAGATCATGAAGAGACTCGGGCCGCCCATTTTTTGGTTGTACTACATAAGAAACCTTATCATTAGTTTCTATGGAATAATTGACAATATGATGTATTTATTTGAGAATCACTAGACAAGCATAAAGTATGTAGTCGATCGTCAAATCGTCGCAACCAGCCGCAGATGTTTCTATCGATTTGAGAGCACGCTGGACATCATCTTTAGTGCACATTCTAAAAGAAAAGGATCCAACATTTTGTTTTTGTTACTCGAGATAAAATTTGATTATTTCTTCCTCTGGAGAATCTACAATATTTACACAGTGACTATTCATTTTGTTTAAGTCCATGAGACTTTCAGGTATATCCTTATTAATTTTCTTTTTGATAGTACATTCAATTTATGTAGATCCTTCCAAATATTTCTGTGATTCACAGACATTATGCTGGTCAGGTAATTGCGCTTAGCCTTTCTGACTTCTTAATTACATGATTTCTCGAGTTTTTGAAATGAATCCAATCAGTAATAGCTTTCGTCCTTTTGAATCTTTTTAGTTTCCTGTCACGTTCCCTCAAAATATTTTTAAGTGCCTCAGACATCGAAGGTACACGATCTCGACTAATGTCTACTCTAACAAATGATGCATGAATGTTCAGAGTACCAATTAAAAACTCATTAAAAATTCCAACTTTCTCATCAAGTGTCTTAACATAGAGCAATCTATCAAATCCTGCAAGTCTCAAGTCTCCCTGAAATCAAGACAAATTGAAACGCTTAAAACTCCTATATGTATGGAGAAAAGGTTCAGTTTTTTGAACTGTAATATCCACTGTACATTGTACAATCTCATGATCAGAAATATTTGGCAATGAGATCATGCGTGTATATTATACCCAATTACAAACAATCAAATATAGCAAACTTAACTTCGTGAGAGAAATCCTCGTGAGACGATCAATCAACTGTTTCAGATTCAAAGATGCAAAAAGACTATTCATAATTTCATATCCTCTTGAACTAAAATCTAACACGTTGAACATTAAAATCCCCTACACATATAATGTCACTGAATTGGGGAACCAAATAATTGAAAGTGTTCTCAAATTTATCAACAATATCATTCAGGACACACGGGGGGACGATAAACAAATCCACACAAGATTTTTCTATTAGGAATGCTCATCTTCAATCATAATTGTTCAATATCACATATATCTTTGGTATTCACTACACAGGACTGTATTGTGTTTTTTACGTAGAACGCCACTGCGACCACACACTCTATCAGCACGATATAGTTGATATACATAAATACAAAGCGAATCATAGGGGGTGTCACTGTTGAACCAAGTTTCGTTCAGTCCCAAAATGTCAAGATCATTTTCAAGAACAAAGCTCCTGATAAGAGCAATCTCAGGTAATAACGACCCTACCTCAAACTGGGCAACTTTCAACTTCCCTTTACAACTTTTCGATTTGTCATTGTTGAAAAGTAAGTTCCAGAGTGATTATTGGCCATCACCATTGAGAACTTCAGGATTTGTATTGTTTCTACTGAACTGTTGTGAGGATAAACCTGCTCCTCCTCGATTCTTGACTGTGGATTGTGATGCTGAACCAGATAATATCTATAACCAACTAATATGATAACTATCCGTTATCATATGCGTTGTGTTATAAGTAGTCTTAAATCTATTGTTACTATGTGTAAAATTGGGACACTTACGATGTTCCTTGTTATCACACTCCTCAGTAAGGCGACCACTACTACATATTAGGCAGGTAATGTTATTCCTGCATTTATTTGCCATATGTCCAAAAGCACCATAATTTATGTAGGGCGACAGGTTGAAGTAGTCAAACACTTGACACTGCTGGTTACCTACAAAAATTTTATATTTGTTTTTCACTATTTGCTTGTATAGGTGACTCAAAACCTCTAAAATTAAACTTTGTGTATTGGTTTTTGTGGTTTCATGCCTTATGTGATTGATCAATTCTTCCTGTTGCATATTATTTTGTAAACCAACAATTTTGATTTTCGGGTTCTTAATTTTTTCAACAGCTATCTCAAAATCTGATTCAATACTATCCTTCAGTACTTTATTGTGGTCGTCCACATTCTCCATCTTACAACATGACACTATAACAGTTCCATCATTCTTTTCCGTAACATTTTTGATAGGTTTCTTGCAATCATTTTGTAAACTGTTCGTAACTTTCAGATATGTATCTTTCTTTCCTTCTTGAGTAATAGGCTTGATTTTGATGTAAGGTACACGAATTTCACTGTCATTTGCTTGTTCATAATTTGCTATATCAGCAAATGATACACTACTTTTTGAGTTTCTTTCCATTTACAACATAACCTTTAACAGTATTACTTTTTCATCAAGTTCAACATTGATTTTCTTCAACAGCTGATTTTGTGTTTTTGTATTGACAGAAATCACATTTCTCATCTTTGGTACTAGTATTGGGTTCTTTTCTTGTTTTCATGAGTATATAATATTGAATAATATTTTGAAACATAAAAGAAATATTGTATTTATTTTATCGACAGAATAACCTTGAATAATGGATTCGCTCGTTGGTCATTCTATAGACGGGGTTCAAAACTTATAAGTAAAGTTCGGTTTCGGTCTAATGTCGGAAGAAAAGCGGATTTCGTTTTCGACGGCACCCCATCCGAAGTTTATATCAAAAAATAATGCAATACAACAAATTGATGCATTTATTATGGTAGAATCAATTCAAACTACCTGTTTGAATAGTTTTGTGCTTATTTTAACACTCTCACTAATGCTAGTCCTGAACAAACATCAGTTAGGTAATTTATACTTATTATAGTGCATGAAAAGCGATAACATCATGGACTAAAATTTCAAGGTTCATTCTTCACCTGACATCCGTTTAATGAAATTTATATTTCATTCCTGTTTTCGATTCGAAAACTTATTACCTACTCCCCAAAACTAGAGTGTAATAAAAGTCTTAGTAGTCAATTAACCCAAATTTAAATTACATTCAATACTGATTACACATAATAGGCAATCTTCCTTTTGTTGAAGTATTCAATCATCCATGATGAAAGAACAATGTCGTTGAAAAAACAATATTTGACAATTCTTCGAAAAAAGTCTATTCGATTCTTATGACGCTGACTGCTAACAGTTCAACGAATTATATTCGCTAGGAAGTTCCGATTCTAAAATGCAAACTATTTCAAATTTGAAGCTACAGTTGTCTAAATTTGACGGAGCAGAACATAAAGAAATTTTAAAATATCAATAGGAAGTTGACGGACGCAAATCTGAAACTTAATTAAAGCAATCTGGGTAATCCTGCATTGTACGCTGACCGCCACGCGCATCATGTACCGAGTCTACCAGAAATGTTTCCAAACGATTTAAATTTCAGACAGTGTTGCCAGATCACTTTTCTGGTGTACATTTCAATTTCACGTTCAAATGAGGGAATAAATATTTGATCTCGGGGTAATTATTTAGTACAGTGTTGATAGTCAAAATTCACTGAAAAAGTGTTTCCATACTAATTTTGGGTCCAAGAATCCAAATCTGAAATTATTTTGCCTCGGAGGGCTATCATATAGGAAAAAAAACGAATTTCCTTGAAAGTACTTTTGTCTAAGTCATTCAAACTCTATAATTGCTTCATTGAAATGCCTTGTAACTATTACAATATATACACACATGTACCACTAATTAGTAATTCTACTCTCAAATATACATTAATTTCTTATTAAAATGCTTTTCCATTTATTTTCTTGACAGTTAACCTGTCATATTCAGTTTCCAGATATGATTGCCCTCAATTCTCAATGTTAGGCAACAATTTCACACATTTATAGTCCAAGACCTACGTGACTTGAACCCGTCAATAGTGACGTACTCGCCATCTCACAGAGAGGGATATAAAATTCGAAATCTCTGCAAACCAAACCTAGCTAACCTAACCGAACCTCAAACCTAATTTAAATTTATAATTTTGAATTGAATAGGTTAGTTGGCTAGGTTTTAGGTAGAACTAGGTTAGTAAGTTCAGGTTTGGAAATATTCCCATTTGAATTTCGGTCTCAGTTTTGAACGAGAGAGATAGATTCTATCTCATTCTTGCATCGTTTTGACCCGTACGTCGTATAACATGTAACATGAAATCATTGTAAAGTGGCAGTGGTAACAAACTAGTGCAGACCACAATCCCTGACATCGAACAAAGACAGGTTGGAAAATTATCAAAACGGACGGATAATCATGAAATAGCACCCAGAATTGATAAAGGTATCATGGATTTAATATTTGTCGATCTGCTTCCGTACTCTTCAGTAGATAGTAATGAATTTTACAGATCCTCATGGTTCCCAAAAATACAATTCAAAATCAGAACAATATTTCAGAACCCTTCCATGTCACTTAGGAGAAGATTGCAAGAAAGTACAAGATTTTATTGCTAAATTTGAGTGAATCATCGGAACTTGTGATATATAGAAACATCCTTTTGAAATATGCAAACACTTAAACTTCTCTAAAATTGGGTCATCCATATGGGTAGAATGAATTCTCGATGTTTTGCCATACTTTCGGCTGCTGATCTAACCTGAAAGCCAGACTTCGATTCAAGTATCATCACTACTGACGGTCTCTTTTGGTCTGATCATTTCTTATGTGCTGCCAATAAAGCAAAGAAGTTTCTTTAGTGCATGATGTTGTGTATTTAAAAATGGTTAATTATTTACTTTATTAACAAAGTGGATACACGAAATACCCTTGCTTCATTTATGTGAGTTAGTAAAGCGAGGAACTTCATTGGAAAAAAGATGTTTGGAAAGTGAGAAATTCCTCAACTGAAGGTAAAGAGCGACATTGGTGAGCAAAGACAAAATCATATTTTCACCATTACATATGAAGTTAGGTGGGACAAAACAATTTGTCAAAGCTCCAAGGATGGAGATTGTCTTAATCACATTTGTAGAAAATTTCCTAAGCTGAGTATTGAAAAGTTGAAAGGTGGAATATTCAATAGTTTCCAAATACGGCAATTGATGAAAGTACAAAATGTCGTAACCTGAGTTTTGAAAAATTGAAAAGTGAAGTATTTGATGGTCCTTGAATACGGCAATTGATGGAAGATACAAATTTAATAAGTTATGACTATTCCGTGTGTACTTTCAGGGTCCCAGATCCAACCTGAAAGTGGGCATTCCGACTAAGGTATCATCATAACTGACGATCTCTCTTGGTCGGATCATGTTCTACGTGCTGCCAACAGAGATAAGTAGTTCCTGTAGTCGTAGAACTGATCCCTTTTCAGGTTGTGATCCGAGCACTTGCAGTACTCTTTACAAAACGTTTATCCGTCATATACTAGAGAGTGACGGTCATATATGGAGTCCCTTACTTACACGCAGCTGAGGTCTTCTCGAAATTATCTAACGACGATCCACCAGGATTCCATGAAGTTTCATCCGTCCTAGTTATTAGGAGAAACTGCGACTGATGGGCATCTAAATCTTTGCCGACCGTCAGTAGCATGGGAACTTCATAATTACTTACCCAGACCTGTAGATCTGTTTGGTGTGAATCTCAGTTCATCTTTTCGCATGGATAACTCTTAACTCCTGAGGGAAAATTTCGGAACTACATGTTGGGAAAAATTTTTCTGTAACCGTTTCTTCCAGTGGTGGAACCGACTCTCCCCTAGTATGGCAAACTATAATAGTGTGAATACTTTCAAGAATGCTTAGGACCAGAAAGTTCATAATGACTGAATGTTCATTATTTTTTGTGTAATTTTAATACATACATTTTTGTTATTTACTTTTCACATCTACACATATCTTTTTGTTTCACTTATTTGTTAGTCATTTGTTCTTGACTTTAAAGTCCTTCACTTTTATCTCAATAAATAATAATAATATAAATGAATTATCGAACAACCCGACTCCTTGGTTTGCTAGCTCTTGTATCTGCCCATCAAGCATCCTGTATTTTTCCCTGTTCAGATATCTCTAAGAAGATAACATTTTATTCGAATAAAATGAACCCTAATGAACATTTCGTTTCTCTTGGCACATCAAATTTCAGTCCTACCTTTGAAAAACTCAGGATTATTCACGAATTCAATGAAATCAACGTAACCTATATTAAAACTCAATTAGATGGGTTACTGAGTAATGCTTCATTCAAATAACATAAAGCAGATTGATTGATTATTCGAACAATGGTGACGGTATTCCAAATAATATAACTCTGCATTTAACATGGAAAATAATCTATCCACTATACCTGTATAATGAAACAAAGAGAAATCGTTTGCTACAAACATATTAGTGAATAATGTAGATGAAACTACGGTGTTCCGTGAAAAACCAAATTTCACGAAATTAGAATGAAAATATTTTCATTGGTCTATCATTTCGGGAAATATCGAAAGTTGCCTTCTTTTTAATGTTGGTAATCGCAAAGTCTCAATTTTTCGATTTCTTATTCAATTTTGAGTACCTTCTGCGAAAAAAATATCACTTCGAAAGTAACTTTTTTTGAAAAAACATGAACTATCGAAACAGATTCGGTGATTATTTCGTATCACTTAAACTCGTATCTTGGGTAAAAAAGTCTCAAACCCTTACAGAAGATTCTGATGGCCTATGATGTAAAGTCTGTGGCGAAATATCATTGAAAATTATAGAGAAATCTTCAGAGATGTCACTCGCAATAATTAACGAGAAATTGAACTGTAATCAAGTGAATACAGACACGATGAAAGCCAATTTTCAATTCAATAGAAACATTGTTCGAGCACATCCACACTATCAGGAACGATTTCCAGATTATGATGAATCAGAACGCAGAAGATCTTTCAGACTCGAAAAAAATCTACGCAAATGAGGTTCATTCAAAAAGAGGAAAACTCTCGAATAGAAGATTAATGAACAAACGAAATTGAATGCCTTTTTGAGTATAGAAGCGAAGACAGAAATATCTGATCGACAAATTTCTACAGAAATCGGGACGTCAACGACTACAGTTCAATCGTCTTACGGTAGCATGAATACAAGCCCTTATGTTCTTTCAAATGTAGAAACTCTTGAGGAACGTGAATGTGTTGAACGTTCCGAGTTCCCGAATTTCAACTGCAAGAATGAATTCAGATTATCTTTTAATTAAAAGCATCACATGGTCAACAATCGTCATTTCAATAGAAATAATTTTCGACATTGGAGCTGCCAGAATCCACATAATGTAATGAACAGTAATTTTTTTTAAGGGTTGATTCAGTGTGAACGTCTGATGCCCCATTTATTCGAATCGCTCAATATGACCAGTTTTCATCACAGCAAACTCGAATCAGAACAATTATGATGATATACTCATACGAACATTACAGGTTTTCGTCGAATATCTTCTCCCAGAAGAACGAAGAGACATCTATTTTCAACAAGATGGTGCAGCTTCTCACTACCCAGCTTTGGATGTAAACTGGGTGATCAATAATTTTGGTGATCAATAGATTAGGATTCCGTTAGATGCCTAAATTTGACCCCTCTTCATTCTTGGTTCTGGAGGATTTGGACGTGTTGGACGAAAGAATATGAACCGCCTATCAACCACATGAATGGCATTTTCAGCAATTCTTATGAGTTTTTCTTTTTGGTGTTTTTAGTTCGATGTTTTTGGTTTATCAAAAAAGATGTCTCTAATTTCTTCAGTTTTTTGAGTAAGGTGAACTTGTAGCGCTCTCGTTCGTCACAATCTGCAAATCGATCCTAAAACAACCAAAATTCTCGAGCACTATTTCTGTAAGATTGAAAATAAATATGCATCATATCTGCATCCACATTATTTTGTTTTCCATACTTATTTATTCTCCATGAAAAAGACACGAAGCGAAAAGTAACGAGAATTAATGAGTTGGTACCTTTCACTTCTTGATGATAATTGCAAATAACTCCCATTATAATTCTGTGAAAATTGCTATGTGATTTTCAATGGTATTCCGCTACAGAGCTTATTTTAGCTTATCTTAGAATCTTTTGTTACATTTTGAGTCTTTTTATCCAAAATTCAAAATAATGTGAGTTATCCAAACTGAAATAATGTCCGAATTTCATTTGAGAATTGGAAGTGTGAGATATCTTCGGAAATTTTTCGATAATTTTTTCTTCTCGGAAAATGCAGCGTTTCAGGTGATAAATTTTCTCATAAAGTACTCAAAATTAAGTATGGGGTTACCATTCAAATAGTCAAGCTGTAGGTCAACTTCCAATATTTTCGGAAAAGAGATCAATGAGAATGTCTTAGGTTGTTAGAATTCGGTTTCTATTTCATTGAAATCGCTAAACAATTGTAGAATTTTTCTCCTGAATGACTCGATATGAACGAAGATCCTCTGCAACAACTGAGTACTGGCAGTACATGTACATAACGCAATGACAGCATGACGGCATGACGGCGGATTTCCCTTCTGATGTGTACTTATCATATAAAATTGTATGAAATAATATTTTTGGAGAACCAAAAAGTTGGATAGCTCCGTGTATGAAAATCTTATAATTATAACGTGATGTTTAGTGCGACGCTAGTTATTTTCTCAAAAACTTTGTATCAACAGCTTACATTTCAAGTGTTAATGACCATATTATTGTTGCATTCATAATGGTAAAAAAAATAATTCGATATAATGATATCATTCAAGTGATCTCTTTCCGTGATAATATGATGTATTGCACACATTCAGATGAAATCAGTTCACTGTTGAGAGTCAACTTCATGATCATCAAGTAAATGAGACTGATGAAGATTTTGACAACATTTGGTTCAATGATCGGACCATTTTTCAGTTGGCTTCCCATCGGCCCGTCATCACTTTACCTGATATGACCTCTTTGAATTTCTTTCTCTGAGGTTATTTGAAACTCAACGTTTTTAAAATGATTCCAGAAATATTAAAAATCTGAGGTGTACATAAGAACATAGTTGCATAATATTGCAACAGAAACAATAAGGAATATTTATGGAGAATTCGTTTCTAGACTTGACAAATGCCATCCTGTAGTCGGTCGTCACTTGCTTCAACTGTAGCCTGCTTAGTGACTGCTACTACCTTATCTGAATAACCTTTAGATTAACACGGTGCAAGTTCAACACAGTGCAGGTCACATTGATTCTATGACCATTAATTCAGTGAAGAATCCCCTTTACCATCGGCGACTCTAGAAGGATGATAACTGATTTGCATGAGAGAATTCATTGAAATCACGAGGAAATAATTAATCCCAATAATTCGTGAATAGTTTAATAACCCTTTAAAATAAAAGGGGTAAGTACTAATCCATTGTCATCCTCTTTATTTCCTTATTTCCTTTCAATATTGAGCAAACATTGAATTGATACCTAGATCCCTCGCACAACTAAGTAATTATTTTCAATTTCCATCTCTAAATTAATATTCTGTGCATAGATTTTGAATATTCATCCTCGATAATCATATATTCTCTTTAGGTCACATTTACTTACAGCATGGATCTATGGTTTCTACGTTCTCAATTCTCAATTTTATATACGAATATTTTACTGCTTTGTTCATTCCCTTTCAGCATGACCCGACATCACTTTTTTATTTTTATTCCTTTCATATTCATCTTATATTTCTTTTGCTTATTGACATTTATTACTTACTAACCTCTTTCCTGCTCTATTTAATGGCCTAGAAAATAAGTGATATATTTTAACATGATATCTAGATTTTCTTTTTAGTAAATTTGCAAGTCTGGTGTGTTCAATCACAATTTCATTTTTTAATATATGTATATCTATTTATTAATCTAGGCTATATTCCATTTTCAATTTGTTAAAATCATTCAATATTCAAATAACAGCAGAGGAGAAGTCACTTGTACTTATCACGAGCAAATGGTGATGTATGAAATATTTTACAGTTTTTTGGAGAGAACAAAAACAACAGCTTTATTTTATCTTGGAGAGGACAAAAACAATAGCTTTATCTTTTTGGTGAGGACAAAACAACAGCCTTATTTCGAGCAGGACAAAAGTACAGATTTATTTTTCGAGGAGTTTCAATCATTTTCTTGGATAGCCACCAATCTCCATTATTTCAAGAGGAGATGAATCTTTTTCTTGGATAGTCACCAACCTCCATCATTTTTAGAGGAGATCAATCTGTTTTTCGGATAGCCACCAACCTGCTGAACTACTCTCCATTTTATGTGCTAGCACATCACTATTAAGATAAGTCCAATTCACAAAATTCAGTAAGGTCTAGATCATTCATCAAATAGATAATTTTAAAATTATTTGTGTTCATGTTATTGGGGAGGAACTGTCAAAATTCGATGCTTGAAGGGAACTAAAATCCACAACCCATCTAAGTGTCAACCCATTAAAATTGAACCAACTATTATTACTTTACATCCTATTAGTTATTAGTTAGATAGGTTACACAACACGTTATTCTTATTTCATTTTTGATTATAGTATCCCTTGATTCTTCTTATATTATCCGTTTTTGATTAAAACCATATTTGTTTTTGTGATTTTCACAATGGGTAAAAATATCGAACGGAAAATGTATCGCAAATTGGAACAGTGCATACTACATCGGCTGAGATGTGGTGATAAAAGATTTGCCTCTCTCTGGTCGACAATCAACATCTTCCACTGGAATTAACAGTAATAAAGTAATGGAAATAATAATTGAAAATCGTCAACCAGCTTTTATAGAGGTGAACAATGAACTTTCTGTCTCTCACGAATCAATTCTTAACCATTTCAAACGATTGTTTGGGCATGAAACGAGTTGCCGTCCGACTAGTTTCAAAAGACCTGAATATTCTTCAAAAATTGAATCGCGTAAAGGTCACTGAGGTTAGTATCATGCTAGAACGAGTGAGTTTCGTCCCTACATTCATAAGGCATTTGTAACATGTAATGAGACATGGATTTATGAGTTCGACATGCAGACCAGTCAACAAGCCTCGGAATGGCGCCTTTCAACTGAACCAAT
Source organism: Cryptolaemus montrouzieri (assembly GCA_013387265.2). Taxonomy (NCBI): domain Eukaryota; kingdom Metazoa; phylum Arthropoda; class Insecta; order Coleoptera; family Coccinellidae; genus Cryptolaemus; species Cryptolaemus montrouzieri. The sequence goes on from JABFTP020000185.1 coordinate 86,311,306, forward strand.
ACCGAAAGAAACCCGTCAAGGTCGATTAACATTCGAGTCAAGGTTGACTCTTTTCTTTGATTATCGCGATTATGTGCACTCGGATTTCTCAACATAAGGTCAGACGGTAAATAAAGAATATTACCAGAACGTTATGTGGCGTTTGAGAAAGCGAATTCATCGAAAAAAGCAAGATTTGTGGAAAGCAAACTCATGTATTTTGCACCACGATAATGCACCATTTTACAAGGTTATCAATGTGAATGAATTTCTGACAAAAACTCGATGAATACCATCGAACAACCACCGTATTCGCCTGATATGGCTCCGGCCGACTTTTTTCTTTTTCCAAAACTCAAATTACCACTTCGAGGTCCCCGTTTTTAATCGATATAGCACACAAAAGAGAATGGAAGAGAACGACAAAAGTGTTTGAAAAATGTTTTCCAGATTTGATTATTCGTTGGCGTAAATGTATTATTTCGAAAGGGACGTACTTCGAAGACAATAAATTTCGACGAAAAATTAATATTTTGTGATTCATTGACCAATTCTTGGTAATTTATCTGACAGAATATATTTATATGTTTCTTCAATTACCCAAATTAGGAATACATTCATGAAAATTATGAATCTGGTCTTATATTTATGATTTTATATATCTTATAATCCGAACAATTTTCCTCTTGTTAGTAGATGAAAAATTTATTATTCAAGTCATGATTTGGCTTACGGTATCTTTTTCGCTCGTACAAACATCACGTGATCCCCATTCTCGGTTCTCTGACCTCGCTGAACAATTGAGATCTCACTAATTTGACAGTACTGAAAACGTGAATCTGGATAAGTTTTCATGTATAAATACATTGTTTTGTCTTCTAAATGTTCATTCTCATATATTTATCTTGTTTTTTGGAACATAAGTTCACCACTAAGAAATTGGTAATGTAGTAGTGATTTATTTTTTAACATTCATGAAAAAAGAAATATCACATACTTTGTCAAGGAGACTTATGCTGAATATTTCTGTTTAAATATTGACAAACTAGGTTAACCATGAAAAATGAAAATCTCATCTGTCCACTCACGTGGGCTCAGGGATAATGATGCTGCCAAATTCACAGAAATCGGTACAATCTACAAGTGAACGTGGATATGGGGTGAAACATGTACGTACGCTAAAGTTATATACCGAAAATTAATTAAATATATTACTACGTGAGCAGAACGTATCAATACAAGGAAAATAATTAGTACCAACGCTAATAATTACAACAATCAAAACGCGAGTAACTAAGTTATTACAATTTTTTGAGTGAAAATGAAGAACTGGTATACTATACGAAATTGCAAAACAGCAATACAGACCTATTGAGTGGACCCCCTCTATTGACAGTATTATATAATTATAATATACGGAAATAGCATTGCTTCATTTGTATGTGAAACAGTAGAGCAAAAAGCTCCATTGGGAGCAGAATGTTTGATCAGTGAAAATTTCCGTAACTATCGGTTAAATCAATGTATCTAATAAGGGAGACATTGGTAAAAAGATACAAAACAGTTTGTCAAAGGTTAAGGATTGTTTCAACCACATTTGTAGAAAAGTTCCTAAGCTGAGTATGGAAAAGTTGAAAGGTGAAATATTCAATAGTCTTCAAATACTGCAATTGACGAAAGATACTTTAACTTTAACAGTTATGACTATTCCATGTTTTAATCACATTTGTAAAAGATTTTCTAAGCTGAAAATGGAAAAGTTGAAAGGTGGAACATTCGATGGTCCTCAAATACCATTATGACTGTTCCAGACAATGCAGATTGAAAGAATTTAATGTTGTTAGTCGAAAATTTCCTTGGTAACCCAAAAGCTCCCATGCTTGGTAATCGCCATTTCTAGTTATCGACAGAAACAAGCAAAACCACCAGCCTTTTCATTTGTTACTTTACTCCCGTCTGTATAAATTGCAATTGCATTGTTTATAGTGAGAATTTCATTAATAAAAGATACTGGAGATTCCAATTTGAGAATGTCTTTGCCTATGTCAAAGTTGATTGGAATAGTTTGATCTAGATCAGGAGTGCTCAAACTTGAACTGCTGGCGATCTACATTTATATTTTTATACTACTTACGATCGACTCTGAGAGGCTGCAAGTATGTATGATACAGGTTGCCGTACATACACGATACACCCCTACCTACCTACATAGCTTTGCGCACAATAAACATTATTCAAGTCAAGGTTGAGGTTAGGTTTAGTTAGGTTCTCTTCTATAATATCAATGAAAAAACTCATAGTCACTCAAAATTGCGAGTTTATTGGTTGTTACAAAACAAAATAGTTACATATGGTGTTAAACTTAACAAAGGAGTGACTTTGGATGTTGAAGCGTGGCACTGCATGTCTTCATTATACTTTTCATGAGATGGTACGTTACCACTGAGTGCTACTCGCAAGCATGATGACATATGGTCCTCAGTAAGTCATTTCACTCATTTCAGAAAATGCAGACTCGCACAAGTAAGTTGACCCAAACATTGCCGTCAGTTGAACGGCGATATGCCTTAGATTCGGATATTTATCTTCAGATATAAAACACCAGAAATGTGTATCAGATGCTGTAGCTTTGAGATGTATATCTGATATAATCTGCACCAACTCATTTTCAGAACATGAGTTCAAATTGAACTGACTTGTTGTTTCAGTAGCTAATTCCTCAATGTTTTTACATGAAAAAGGGTAACTCATAAATGATGCTATATTTGCAAATTTACTGCAATCATAAGAACGAATTTCGAATTTTCCCAAAATATTTGATAATTTAGCATCATACGTATCAATTGAGGAATCCTTGCTTTCAAAGAAGGAATATGTTTCAGATCCTGTATTTCCAGTTGATCTATCATAAGTTGCAATTTTTTCTAATGTATTTACTGGGCTAATCATCTCAATAATAGTTTTCCTTTTACCATGAAGCGCCAAGTTAATGGTGTTTAAGTGCATTGTGATGTCAGTCAAAAATGCAAAATCAGTCCGTCAGTTTCGTTTTTCTACATCTGAGTGTCATCACCTCTTTCGTCTAGAAAAGCTGTTATTTCGGGCAATAATTCTTGAAACCTTTCTAGGAATTTTCCGCGACTCAACCATCTGACGTCCTTGTGAAGAACTTAATTAGTGTGTTCAGCTGATTCCCTCTCTTCCAACTGCAACTTAAGGAGCCCCGTTGCAAGGTACGTACACGGATGGAATTCACAATTTTCGTTGCAATTCCAATAATTTCCTGCGTGTTTAAAACTTTTGAGAACAAAACTTGTTGATGTATGGAATGAAAAAAATGAATGGAAATCTTCATTAGCTCGACACAATGCCACAAAACCGTTTTTGTTTTCAGTAATTGCTGGTGCTGCATCATTTCTAATGCACTCTAATTTATATAGTGGTAGCTAGTAGTTTTTTACAAAATTGATGAAAACGTCATATATATCTTTGCCACGGGTCTTCCCCTTCAGGAGATGATTGTCAAAAAATATATTTTGCCAACATGCCATTGAATAACATCCGAATAAAGATACATAGCTGGGCAGGGTCTGTCATATCGGTGGATTCTTCGAGCTATAAAGAAAAGTATGTACATCGCATGATATCATGTTTTAGTTTATCTGGAATGTCCTGACTCATGACTTCAATACGCATTGTGACAGTCGAACGAGACAAGTGAAGTTCTATGATAGCAGACATGATTCCTGTTTCATTTTTAGAATCTCCAAATAAAGTCTCACCCGCTTCAATAAATGCTTCCCTCACAACCGATTCATCTTCAAAAGGTTTCTTGAGTTTCGCCAATATATGAGATATTTCAAATGACGCGATCGTAGCAGCTTCTGATTATTTGGCTGGTCTTGTGCACATAGTTTGTTCTTTTTTCGAACAAGATATCAACGATTTCTCGTTTTCTTAATTCACTCAGTGGCGGAAAATCCTTTTTATAGTTTTTATGAACCGTTTTATGATGCCTCTCTAAGTTACCATGCTTAGGTATTGGAACTGACGCACGACAAATGAGACAAATGCACTTATCCTTCACCATACAAAAGAAAATTTCTTCCTCCCAATCGTTATTAAAATGTTTTAGTTTTAGATTTCTTCGCTGCACCCATTTTGTACTATTTAATAATAAACCTTGTACCGACGTAGTATTGCCTTCAAGTTACAATTCAGAATGACTCCAATTCCTGCAGGCGCAACATTTATATCGGCGTGAACGAAAGTCTCGAATGTTCCATTCAATCGCGCCGCCCGAAATTTTTAGAGAAGCGGCAAGAATAAAAAACGCAGCTCTTCTTTGACAAGTACCGCGCGTTCCCTTGATAAAGCCATCTTTTGCCGCTAGCAGAGTGTTATTTCATTACGTAATCAATTTGTGTAGTTTAGTTAGCTACTTATTAAATAAAATTTTTTCTTCTCGAGATCTTTCAAAAGCACTCGCCATCGACTGGTTGATCGCGAACGAACGTTTGAGCACCCCTGCCATATGGCATCAAATTTAGGAAATTATTGTGAAGAAGAGGGAGAGCACTTCCACTAGGATTTGATAGTAATGGAGGTAAGGTATCTGGGTCGGTGGGATCGTCACATAACGACAGTTTACAGCTGGTAGTGTCCTAAAAAATCATGAAAAATGATCTTATAGATGGCATTTCATTGAAATGTAACATTTTCTTTTTTATTTAGATCGAAGTTACCTAATTTGTCGAAACAAATCTGTCATAGATATATATTCATATATCTAGAATATGAATAAAATTAAGAAAAAACAAATGTTTCATGAATTGTATGCATAAATTTGTACAAAATTGATCCTATGTCAAAAAACTATACCACTGGTGACCTGTGTTACCATAAAAATTTTGATAACGTCATATTTTTGACAAATGTGTTCAAAAGGTAAAATATGTTATCAGAAGGAGAAGATGAAAACTAAAATATGACTTCCTGATTATAAGGTGAGTTTTCATTTTCTTCCACTCTGTATACATTCTGTTAACGATTTTCTCTTTATATTGGAATACAGAATTTCAATATATCTATTATTGCTATTTAGGACGATTTAATGAAAAGTACCAAGTATCTTTTCTTTCGAATCATTAACAAAAGTAGTTTTGATCTCTTTCCTACATTCTGTATGTTCTTGAAATTCACAACTTAATTATCATATAGATGAATTAATAAAATCAAACGAAGAACTTCATCTTATTCATTCAATATTAAAAGATTCAAATGTAATATAAAATTACCTTATGAATTAGCTCTCAGCCAGAGCCAGAATACCTTTAAACATTAAACGGTCCAAAATGGAACCCCATTATTCGGATTGAGCCAACGATAATCAATGAATAAAGTATTGTAATATTCTCCCCAATGAGATCGTAGGATGAGTAATAATAATAAAAGTGAATTTTGATGTTATTGATTTGCATAGACCATTTGATTGCTTTCAACGTTTGTTAAGCATGGTAATCGTAATTTGATTTGGATTGTTGAAACTTCTTATTATGTACTTTATGTAATAGCAAAAGTTTGTTCATACAACGTGCCACTATTTTCCGAAATCAACTTTCTATTCAACAGCGGAATAAAAATGAAGAATTAAAAAGCAGAATGCACTAAGAAGTTATATACTGTAGGATGTTGAAAATGTTCGTCACAAATTTGGTGCGATATCTTCCAGAACCAAAAAAAATACATTGAATAATTAGGAGATATCGGCGAAAATTTTAATAGTAATTGCAAGTTGAAAGAATCAGCGGACGACGAAAATAAAGATGAGTTGATCATAATGGGAGAGTTCACCACTTCAATTGGTTTTAACACTCAATTAGGACTGACGAAGCATGAAGGCAAGCGGTCTTTGGGATCAGCCGCAATTTGGCTCAACTTGTCAATAAGCCGACCAGAATTTCTGACGATATAAGCGATTTTCTCACTGAATAATAAAAAAAAAGTTATTATGTTTTAACTATCACTAATTTATTGATGTAAAGAATAAAAAATTACATTGGTTGGACCGGTTTCGGACATACGTCCATTATCAACACAAGCTAATGAAAACTGAATACTCATGTACAATACAGGAACTAACATCAAGATAATGATAGAGGTCACAGCAAATTGAATAATGGTGATTGGTAGGTGATCAAGTCTACCTGGTCGTTAAGGAGCTTATCCCTTTCATTCCTAGATGCTTTGAAAATTTCCATCGATTCAAAGAAATTGAGTGTACAAGATTTACCACAAGAATGAAGAATTTTTAGCTGTTAAAGTTCTGGAAAAGGATGACATTCTCTTAGACAATGTGCAGATAAAGATGAATCATATTTCTGATGTAGGAATGACTGGAAAACTTCCTTGTATCTAGTCTTGAAAGAGCGTCCTGTTTGACCTATAAAAAAAATGAATTGCACTCAGAACATGTTGATTGGTATACTTCAGACTTTTTCAAATTTATCGGTTTTATCTTTTGTGTTGAAAAGGAGGCCTAACAATTTGCTAACTGGTTTGAATGCAATATGAACTTTGTTACTATCATACAAAACTCTTACCAAAATATGTTAGAGACATAAATTTTTCGGGCTTTTTCTCTTGGATTGGCGTTATATATCATGTTAAATGTGTTTTTCGATTAATTAAACTCTCTTTTGCTTTAATATCGAAGCCGTTGTTCTCTGCTGTTGACATAATGGTGTTATATTCTGATTTTAGGTTTATGTCCGATAATGGTAAAGAAATCGCTCTGTGAATCATGGATTTGAAGGCTGCTATTTCTTTTAGAATACGGGTGGTATTAATCTATGGGTATGACATTATCCGTGTACGATGGTTTTCTGAAGATATTAATTGATAAACGGTTATTATTCTCCCGGATAATTGTTAGGTCTAAGAAATTGATTTTACTATCGACTTCTGTTTCTACTTTGAACTTAATTTTGGATGAATACTATTACTGAAATTCAGGAAGATTTCTAGCTGCCTACTCGTTTCAATGAAATAAGCTAAAATGTCAATAACATATCTGTACCAAAAGAGAATATGCCTTTTCGTCAAAGGTAGAGTCATAACGTTGGTGTTTTCCAAATTAGACATGAAAATTTCAGATAGAATAGGTCTGAGGGGTGAACCCATAGATAAACCATTATTTTGTGAATATATCTTATTATTGAAATGAAAATAATTTTGGGTCAAGCATAAATCAAACAGAAAAATTAACTCTTCTTTGCAGACAACGTTGAGATTTCTTGCCTCTAGAATACTTGATATTGAGGGAACACATTCTGTGCAGGTATATTCGAAAACATATTATCTATATCTAATGATATTAATTTTGCGGTTAGTGGCATGAGGAAATTATTTATTTTATTCGATAATTCTAATGAATTTTTTATACTGTATTGTGAAAGAAAATCAGAAAATGATTTGAATTTGGAATTTAGTTGCTTAACAAGTATTTGTGTTGGACTATTGGTATATGAAACCCCTGGACGAATGAGGTTATTTTCTGTATGTGTTTTAATGAGACCATATAATCTAGGTATTCTAGGATTCATTATAATCCATCTGTTTCTTTCGAATTTACTAGAAAGTGATTGCATATCATTAGCGCCTGCTCTAAGTTGTTTCTGTATATGAGGTGTTGGGTCTTTCTGAACGAGAGCAAGCGCTTCTTTATTAATGAAATCTTCCATTTTTCCTTATATTGTATTTTTGGAATAACAATTATAGCATTCGACTTATCTGCTTTCGTGAGTACTAATGAATTTTCAGAAATTTTGCGTTTGATATTTTTGATTGATATTTCATCTTTCGAGTTGGTTTGAATTTTATGGTTTTTTAAAATCCTCTCAATTTCTGCCTTTTCAAAATTGCCAGTATTTAAAGTTTCTTTAAAATTTCGGATTCAACGGCTAATATTTCTAAAGAGTTATTTTGTAATTTAGGAACAAATTTAGGACCTTTGGAAAGAAGATCTGTTCCTTTTGAACATCAGAACAAAAACCTTTCGATTTCTCAAAGAATTAACTTATATCTATATATATATATATATATATATATATATATATATATATATATGATTTGAGTGATTTTAATTTTCTAGATTGTCTATGAAATGTTTTGAATATTGAAATACTAATTTTAGATTTGATTGTATCTTTTAAAATATCAAATTGAAAAGAAGAAAAAGAATGTAATTTAAAACTCAGTTCTGAATGGAAGACATTCAGGTAGTGCTGAATGACGTACCTTTCATTATTAAGATGAATACATTTTTCTCTTATCCAAATGATCTTCGCTGCTTGGACTACTTTATAAGATGATGTTATACTATTCGTTTTGATATTCACATATCTCAGTAAAACTTTGAACTTAAGACACTATTTGTTGAGGCTCAAATCCTGTGAACAATTCCTGTACTTCTTCATGAGTTTGGCGTATAGGTTGGCTTGAACTGCTACACAAGCATCAATTACATTGGTTAGACCAACCAATGTAAGTTTTTATTCTCTACATCAATAAATTAGTGATAATTAAAACATAGTGACTTGTTTTATTTCATTATTCATTATGACTATCAACTCACGTAGTTGATCACGTAGTTCAGCCTTCATGGATCAATTATTTGATTTTCCCAATACTCTCGATCTCTTTCGTGTTTCAGATCCAGATGATTTCCGTTAACAAGTCTCAGCACCATAGGCATATATATATATATATATATATATATATATATATATATATATATATATATATATATATATATATATATATATATATATATATATATATATATATATATATATATATATATATATATATATATATATATATATATATATATATATATATATATATATATATATATAGAGAAATGAGAGAGGATTTACAGAAATTTGAATAATTGTATACAGCACATCAATAAGGATCTAATGTCTTTCAAGATGATATGACATTAGAACCGAGCCAGCTGGCAACTTTTTCCGTCTCTTTAGTTTGAAAGCGTTTGTTTTTCAGATCTTATAATAAATGTCTGCACTGAATCGGTCACTGTAATTATTTCTACAAGCATTGCAATATACATTCCAATGAAGGTTCACTGAAAACTGTCAAAATGTTGCTAGAGTTAAAAACAAAACTTATAAGAACTGGGAAAAAGTCCAACAGATGAAGCTGAAGTTGAATATATGCAATTCAAAAACGTTTGTAACTCAACAATTGATGAAATGAAAACGCATTCCAATGAAAAACTCAAAAATAGAATCTTAGAGCAGAACAGTGGAACTCGTCAGTTCTAGTCTATGGTGGAGGCATTCAGCAACAACTTTTGCATTCTACCTTTGATTAGAGATGACGGTTCTATCGAATCATCAACTAAAGCAATGGCAGATATCTTTACAAACTGTTTCAACAAAATTTTGTTTTAGATACATCAAACGCAGTGGCGCTAAGCATCCTACGTGTACAATCGAATATGTTTGAAGTAAACTTTAGAGTGCGTACGGTAAGGCACGTTTTTCAACAACAGAACTCACTGATGCAATACCATCAATGGTTTGAAAATTTCTGCACCTGTTTTTGTAGGACGGGTGAATTTCGTCAAGATAAGGCAGGAGTACCTCAGGAGTCCATACTCTCGCCAAATCTCTCTGTTGCAGATGAATGATCTGATCCACTCCACCGCAAATAGAATATTTGGGTTTGCGGACACTTGTACTCTGAAATAATTTTTTCTAGCAGCATCCTCTAACTGCTGAGGAGCCACACCGACAAAGCTACCAATAAAACATGTCACTGAATTCAGACTAGGAGATTATATTAGAGTGGTGCCGGTTGAACTTGATCAATTTTATCATGAACAGGATGTAACCAAATACGTTCTTCAAAAAAGTCACTACTAGAGATCTATGCAGGTACATCCGATTTTCTCAGAATAGAAGATGAATCTACTCGGCATATCAGTCAACACTGGAGTCTGCTTGCATGACAAATCTGCTGCTGCTTAACTCAGGTTTCATTTCAGGGGTAATCAGTACTTCACGTAGTCACAGCTGATGAGTTTTTATAAAGCACAGCTGCGACCTGGTTTTTATTTTTTTCTGCATGCGCGCTTCCTAGGAATAGGCGAACCTGTTACACCTCATGAATGGGCACCTGGGAAGAATTTAGGTGTTTGTTAACTTGCTTCTTGAAGAGGGTCAAAATGACGGATGTTGGGAAGATGTTGGACGGAAGCGAGTTTCAGAGCTCACTAGCCCTATAATCAAAGGAATTCTTTCAGAGGGGGTTTCGAGAGGTCGTAAGACATATGATGAGAACTCCTTCTCAGCCAAGCGTTGCAGCAAAATATGAGTTTTTACGGAACAAGGTCTTTCAGCTCCTTGAAGCATCTTCCGTGGAACTATCTGTAGAACAGAGAAAGGTCAGCAACTTATCTTCTCTTCTCCATACATGGGAACAATATTCCAAAAACAGGTCGAATCTGCGCCCTATATAGAAACAACAGATGAGATGACGCGAAGTATCGCTTGGTTCTGAAAAGAAAACTGAGTTTAGGTGATGCCGACTTAGCTATTGCTTATACATGTTCATACCAGCAGAACCCGGAGTTGACCGTTATTCCGAGGAGGTGCATCGAATCTTTGGATGCAATTTGTTGGCATCGTTAGAGGAGGTTCTCCAGCGGAGACCTTTCTAGAAAACGTAGTTGCTTGAGTCTTGCTTGCGTTGAAGTTCACCAGGTTCAACTGACCCCACTCAGATATCCTCTGTAAGTCAGAGTTTACGTTATTAATTCGTTGAAATCTCTTACGCTGAGGTTCCCCAGCTATACAATCGTCTGCGAAATCGAAGATCTTTTTCTATATAGAGGACAGAAGATCTGTTATCTGCAACAAAAACAAAGTTGGCGAGAGATTCGATCCTTGAGGTTCTGCTGCTTGCAACTGGATACAATCAGATGTTATATCGTTGACCGCAACTTGTATTGATCTATTTGACAGAAAGCTACTCATCCAACGCCGCAATTTTCCGGGAAGCCCATATGCAGCAAGTTTATTCAACAAAACTGCATACCAAACCCTATCGAAGGCTTTAGAGATGCCGAGGGCTATTGCTATAGATTCTCCATGCTTTTCCATCGTTGATGTACAAACATAAGTAACGCAAGGAAGCAGATCTCCTGGTCTGCAATACTGTTCATATGTGTGGAACTCTGCGCCTGAACGTTGATTACATCTATTGGAAGTGTCCCAAAGAAAGCAATGCGACTCATCGACCACATGGAGATCACGCTTGACATCCAGCCTTCCGGCCGTGGCAGCACAAAGGTGGTGGCAGGTTGCTGATCTTTTTTTTTCTACAGAAACTTGAATGGTAAATGCTCCGAAGAACAGAAGGGCTTAGTTCCTGAAAGTATCCAGCTCCAAAGAGAAACCAAGCTCACGAAAATCTTTCATCAGCGAACGGTTCACGAACCTTTCTCTACTTCTCTCGGAAATTATTTTGTTTATAGGGCTGGTCGGCTGTAGAACTCGCTTCCATTCAATATCTTCTCGATAAGTTATAATTTGATCCTCTTCAAAAATCGAGTGAACATATACATTAAATCATCTTGGATGGCAGCAGAGGTGGCATGACAGGCATCCCTCGTCTCAAAAGCTTAGAATTAAAAAAAAATACTATTCTTAGGGAAGTTATATATTTAAAAACTCTGCTACAGAGGTTGCTTTCAAAGCTAAGTACTTCACTATTTACACTGTAGTAAAAATCTAGCAATTGTATTTCCTTTAGTATATTTTTCGAATAGAATTTTCTTAAACGGAGATTCGATAATAGATAAGAGAACAAGAACTGAGTGAGATTTCAAGAATGTGTCACGTTTCTGTGGAGAACAAAACATGAAATATAAAAAAAATAAATTTGGACGCCCTAGCAGAGCCGCTGTTAGTTTGTACTATATCTCTGCATTTCATCTAAACTACAATTTCGACAGACGTGAGAATATGTCGAGTTAATTATTCATTTACCAGGAAAGTAATAAACACTGTTTTATTCCCGGTCTCAGTAACGATTTTGCAGAACAGAACTCAACTACAATAACTACAATAGTCAAACAGCATTAGTACCTGCGAGATAATTTAATTTTTGGTAACTAAAATACATCAATCTCAATAGCTGTAGAACTTTAATCATCGGAGCCAAGTAGCATTGGGTACGGAATAGTAATTGACTGGCCGCTTGGGTTCATCGCAAGGTTCGATAATTGCATTAGTTAGGCCAGAAATACTTTGCATGTAAAAATTATAGGAAGTGAGCTCGAACTCTCCTAGTCCATCTGCTAGCGTAGATGACGGTCGCCTTTTAGCGGAACGGAGAGACGTTAATTTAGACGACGTCTTTAAAAGCCTTTGAAATCTGCGAAGACAATATTCATTTCTTATTTACGGTGTAGAATAACAGCATTAATTTGTTTTTTATAAAATGAAACATCAAAATATTAGATAAAATAGCTCGTTCTACAGAAAGAGAATTTTCAGTTCCTTCTGCAGAACGGTCATTAAGAAATCAGGCAATATTTCACGAAAGCATCCACAAATATTACCCTGATAAAGCTTCATATAATGTTTATATTTATTTTGTAATCACAAACGTTTATTAATATTTTCTCCTAGTCACTTTATCAATTTATGAACACGACACCAGAACAATGTCAAAACAATTCAATCATATTTTTGAATTTGAAGAGAAGTATGATTACGCTTCGTTCACCGAAACAACGTTGAGCCACTCTGCATCCTGATTATATGGCTGTCATGCAAATAGCGGTGCAGTTTTAGATGTTCGGCTCATAAACAACACTATTGATTCGCACACCATTTCTGGGACTGTCGGCAGTTAAACAGAGTGCGTATTTTAGATTAAATCAATTCAGTACAACGTCAGGCAGTATTTTTTATGTAATTAGTTTTGTTTTGCTTACAATTTCGTTCCACTTGGGTGATAATAACTTTTTTTTTTGAATGACATGGCATGTCCTATTTACCTCGTTGCAAACGTAATGAATATATCATTTATTCCAAACATCATATTATCGTTCACTCTATAATTTCAATGAAGAGGTTTTTGAATAAAATAAAAATTAATGAATATGAAAAGACCATAATGGCCTCGATGTACTTATTGGGGATACCCTAATTGATGATAAACCCATTTTTCACATTTCGTAATATTTTTGGTGATCTTCGCCTAATTTCGTGTGTTGAACATTTTTCAAGATCATCATTAGAGTCAGATTTACTTCAAAAACCCTGGTTTCAGATACTCCAATAGATCACATTCAAATGGTTATGATAGATAACAATTGGTTCTCGTCGTAAAATTTTGGGATCGGGTTAGTCTGGTTGGATTTCATTCGGAAACACAATGTCTAATGACGAAAATGAATTGTTTTGTAGAAAAATTTGTTACATTTCTCAACGATTGCCTCACGATAACTTCTTCTAGAAAATCAGTAAGAGCTCCATAATCCAGTTAGGATATTCTTCAGATGAATATCGACAGTTCCGACGATTAACCTCACTCAATGTTCAAAGTAAAGTTAAGATAATCCCAGTATCCATTTCTAATTATAATTCAAATTCTTTATGTATTCGCATAATTTGACTTCTGTTCTGAATTATCCTAAGGAAGCTGGTGTATAAAGTGTACTCTGTAAGAGAGGAACTGTGATTGCTAAATTATTTTTAATAACGGTTTGTTTCAGAAACTATGGTCACGAGCGGGCAGAATTTTCCTGACTGATCAGCAGAATATTTCGTTTATTGTCGTGATTAATAATGAATTGTCCTCTTCTAGATACGGGCCACATATGCCTTAATTCCCAGAATAGGTATCTTCAATGATTGCAGGTAAATCTAGGAAAGTCGACACATCTGAGTGTAATCATAGAAAATATTACCTTATGTTTTACTGATAAATCCATCTTATATCTTCTCCAGAGAATTCAGAACCGAGTACATGAGACTTATCGGTCTGAACGACTTAAGCGGTGGGTTTGATTTACCACCTTAGCGATGTATACAACACTAACCTTCTGTCAGCTGGTCTGGACAACATTCCTGACTAGAATCAACCGAAAGCGCTTAATGACGTATGGGAGGACGATGTTCATCCCCTACTGTAGAAAGGCAAGCATGATACCATCCTCCCAAACAGCTTCAAGAACCTCAAACGAGCAGATTGCCTACATAACTGCTCCGGGTTTGAAGAAATCCAATCGTGCTTTTTATTCCTTTTGGCAAGACCTATCCGAGCAACGGTGTCACAGCTCATTTTATAATGAATAAGCTATTTACATCGAATAGCGAAAACTGAAGAAGTAAGTATTTCAATATTGTAGAAGTATATAAATCGTTACGAAAAAAAAGTGTAACTCGGGAATAAGCATTCACATCTCAACATTTAGCTCTTGAAAAACGAACGTGAAGTTTTCTTGAAGCAAGTTTTCTTGTATTACGAAAGTAAAAAAATGGAAACATTTTTCCTGTTTTTAAGCAGTAGTAACAGGCTCGTGTACGTCAATTATCTGATATGTCATATTCAAAGTAAATAATTTTCATGTTGATAGCTCTAAATTTCAATCAAAACAATGTAGTCAGTAATCTTCAGCCTGAGTTAGGCTCTATTGGGCGTTATTGCATTTATTGGCTATTTCCGTTAAATACTGCAATATCAGACATTGCTATGAGGGAAGGAACAATCCAAGATTAACATACACTTAGACAATATACCCCAGAAAACGTAACCGTTACCGACGTGGACTTGGGTGAAATCATTACTAGTAACTTGTTTTGATAGTTTGACATGAACTCTGTGTTTGTGCGCAAACATGATAATCTATCTCGTTCGCACTCTTATAACTCTTACAGAGTGTTCAATGCTGGGAAACGCGTATGTTGTTTGGCCGATATAGATCAGCAAATAATGGTAGGCAGTGCGCTATATTCGACGAACAAAGACAAACGGGTGATCTTATATTCGCTTTTTGTATTACAAGTTTAACTTCGTTCTATTCAACCCTTCTTTGTGAATAATAATACACTCCCCACAAAAATTGTCGCATCACCCTACTCTCACGACAATACTAGATAAACTTTTAGGTTGGTCATTCAAGAGTCGCTTGGTAACTTTCAGAAGCGTAAAATAAGAAGATATCATTCAAAACAGATGAGTTTATGATGGAAAATATCAACAATTTTCGAGTTAATAAAAAATTAAATAATTCTACCATCGTCAAACATTCACGAAAAGACCTATCAACTAACACTGAATGGTTACTAATCATTTTCAAAATCGAGTGTTTCTTCCCGGCCCTTAGCCAGTATACCTCGGAGCCCCTCAAAAAAATTTTGGATGTTCTTTTGAGTCACTGAGTTCCAAATTTCAGGAAGTAGATTTTCTTGTTGTTGGCATTCTACTGAATTTGCCACCCCATGTTGTACACATGCTCTATGGGATTAGAGTCGGCACTTCTGGCTAGCCATCTTAAAATATCAATTTCGGCATTTTGCAGAAATTCTGTAACTACTCTACCTGCACGAGGCCGAGCATTATCATGCATATAAATGAAGTTTTCGCCAATCAATGGGTCAAAGGTTACAACATGGGGTTCAAGGATATCTGCGATGTATCTGGCCGCTGTCATTCTTCCATTATTCACTAGGAGTAACTCAGTTGGATCATGGAAATAAATGCCTCCCCACATCATTACTGAGCCCCCTCCGAAGTTTTCAGTTGGCCGGATATTGAATTGCTGATAAAGTGCCACAGATCGTCTGTATACAGGCATGCGTCTATCATTTGATACTAGACAGAACCTGGATTCGTCGGAAAGGAAAACATTCGACCATTCTGGAATACCCTAATTTGCATGTTCCCTCGCAAACTGGAGTCTTGCAACTCTATGCCCTCTGGTGAGACGCGGGCCACCCTTGATCTGAGCCTGTTCCTAACAGTTTGCAATGAAATATGCACATTTCTGGAAAAAGCAAGTTAATTTTGTAGCATTCAAGCTGTACAGTGCCGAACTCTTAGTGCAGTTAAACGAAATCAACGATCATAAACTGGTGCTGTTGTCCGATTTCTTCCCTGTCTAGCCCTTCTTCCATATTCCCCTGTTTCGTGGTACCGATTAATTGCTCTTGAAATAGTGCTTTGGTTAACATTCAACAAGTTAGTCACGTAACGTTGGCTTCGCCCCTCCTCTAGAAATGTAACAATTCTTACTACTTCATGATCATTCAAATAGCGTGAAAACTGAAGAGAAATTAAATGAATACTGATACTCAAATAAACTCATTCTTATTTCAGACGTATTTGAGATCATATGGAAACAAATGTTACTACAAAGATAAGATTTTTTTCCTCTCATATGTCCAAAAACATATAATGATAGGGAAACTGCGATGGAGCTGCTTGATCGATTGTGGAATTCAAAATGCCAGGTGATGCGACAATTTTTGTGGTGTATGTAATAACAATGCTTGAGTTTCCCTTTCGTTATAGCCTTCACACTAAATAAATTTCCAATTATAAGAATCTATGTCCAAAAGGAGTTTGGATAAGCAATAAGGGTGCCAGTGGCAATTTTAAAGAGCTTGTACTATATGTAATTTGATGAGATAATATTTGGTTTGGGTTCTTAGTTTTTTACCAGGTCAGACTTCTGAATTCGTCTAGAATAGGTCATTCGGAAAAATAGTGAGTTACGCCAAGAAAAGTTTGATACAGCTGAGCGTTTAGCCCAAATCAGATACGAGGATGAATTCAAGAATATTCAAACACTTCTTCACACACGGAAAGCAATATTTCTCCAATATCTCAACTCATATTTCCTATGTTTTGGTGTGAACAAACTTAAGCTTTGCTCTTTCATTTTCCAAGTTCATCGAAACTTTCTAGGGAATAAATTTGCAAAACTCATATACAAAATGCCTCTATGAATATATTGTTCTAATTTAGAATTATTAAAATCATATAAATAGACGAGCTTCCGACTCTACTCTAGTCCATCCGATTACAAAACCAATTTATACCCGGCATATCTGATTACCACATTAATTCATATCTAGTTCTATGCGATTACCATAACAATTCATGATACAATCTATTCCTAGCCAGTCATATCAAATTCTATTCTAATAGTTATATTATGATCTATAACGCTATAAACTAAGTGAGTTCATCTTGTGTGTTCCAGATCTATAAATCATCATCAAGAATGCTCCATCTCAAAATGAGACTACAGTCACAGTTAATACAAATCTCAACTGATGAGAGGAAAAAAATTACTCAAATTCACGGTGAAAAAATCATTCGTAAAGCAAATGAACCTCTCACAGCCGATTCGACTTTTTTAATTTATTGAAGGCTGTACATATTGGCACATAATGAATATTGAAGGCGATCAGATGTTATTTGTTGGTATGACATAAAGTGTTCATAAAGATACTATTCTTGAATCGAAAATAAAAAGACCTTCCCAGAGATATGCCACTCGACTCACTTTCCAAAGTCAAAGATTTGTTCAGAGAGTTCAGAGCTAACCAAACAACAAAAATTAACAGATTTAATTGGTGAATCGAGCACCGACACTGGAATATTGAGGATTGGCGAAATATTCTTTTTTCGGATAAGACCAGAATTGCTGTTCGATTAGATGACCGACGGATTCGGGTTTTAAGGAGTTGTGGAAGATAAGCTAGACTTCGAGCAGCTTGACAAATTCCACAATACCAAGGAGGCCGTGTGATATTTTGGGGTGGTATTATGCTGGAAGGCAAAATAGATCTGATTTCGTTTGCCGTGAGTGTAGAAATTACGTGAACCTTGTGCTGGAACCCAAAGTGAGACTCTGGCGAGGTGCCCATGGTGAGACTTTCATATTCATGTAAGATAATGGTCCTCTACATACCAGCAACCTTGCGCGACATTATCTTAAAACAGAGGGATCGCTATTTTGGGTTGATCATTCATGAGATAATCTCAAAAGGAAAATTGGATCGCACCAGGATAATCCAAGAACACCACAACAGCTCATCCATGCCACCCCAGAAGAGTGGCATATATATATATATATATATATATATATATATATATATATATATATATATATATATATATATATATATATATATATATATATATATATATATATATATATATATATATATATATATATATATATATATATATATATATATATATATATATATATATATATATATATATATATATATGATATATATATATATATATATATTATATCATTGCAATATATATATATATATATATATATATATATATATATATATATATATATATATATATATATATATATATATATATATATATATATCATGGTAGTATCGTGGCCGCGAATGAAGATGCGCTGTCGAAGAGCTCCGCGATTTCGCAGAATATCGCGGAATTTCCTAAAAATCATGCTTTCACTGCAACAGGAAAGTAAAGGATATTGTTGAGTGTTTTATGTGTTTGGAAAATTCCACCCTTCATGCATTGTACAAGCTGCTAACAAGAAATCATCAGTATGTCAACATTATGTCAGTAAAACTCTGCCAAATTCCTCTGTTAGAGAGCCAACTGAATTGAGCGTTGATGATGAAAAAGAATAAAGAGTTTGGAAGATTCAGGTGGATCTTTCACAAGCCCTGCTGAATGGAATGAAGAGTAAAAACGATATTCTGATCGAAAATAGATTACTTAGAAAATAATCAATTGATTCAGATAAAAATGAAGCAAGATAACGTTGCACAAAAAAAGGTACTGGAAACACAGACGTTCACGGTACTGGCAATCATCGTAGAAACTCGATTAACCAATCATCACAAAGTTATTCTTCTAATGTCACACAAGTTGATAAGAATACAGACATACACTATCTATCGAGATAGAAACATAAAACTCCATTAACTTTCTGGATTTAACTCTTACTAAAATTAACGGCAAACATGATTTTTCTATTTTACATAAGCCATCGCATACAGATATTACTATTCACAGCTTATCTACACATCCTTATCCACATAAATTAGCAGCTTACAATAGTATGGTACATAGACTACTTAATATCCCAATGTCACAAAATAATTTCATAAATTAGCTAAATATAATTAAACAAATAGCAGTCAATAACAGTTACAGTCCAACTATGATTGAGAACATGATTTCACGCAAAAAAAATTTCAAAAAGCAATTCAGGAAGTATTTCCAAGTATAAAAAGTTCTAACACAAAATACAACAGCTTAACTTATATTGGTAATCCTAGTCTAAAATTAAAATCATTCCTCCCACATTATAATTTCAATATACCATTCCGAACTGATAATTCTTTAGGCCGACATGTCAAAAACTGCAAATCTAAAATTGATGAAAGTAATAAATCCGGTGTTTATACACTGTCTTGCGGGGATTGTAATAAAATTTATATTGGTAGAACTTTCAGAAATTTCAAAGTTGGATTATCCGAGCTCAAACGTAGTTTTAATTATCATAAATCAGATTCCCATTATTCTAATCACTTACTCGAAGAAAACCATAACTTTAATGATGATCACAATGAAAATAAAAGACAAAAAAAACTCAATCTATTGGAAATTTTAGAGATCAAGGAAGAAACGAATTCAGGTAGGTAACTAAATAGTCAATCAGATCTATATCTTTCTCCTTTACTCAATCTTTTCAATTCATAAAGTAAGCAGCTCCGATGGGTTTTCCAACATACCCGTTGTACCTATTGTAATATTGAGTAGGATATAAGGCTAATATATGAGGAATAACTCTGTTCATTAGTTTGTATCTATCTGATGAAGCCACAGTGTGGTGAAACCAGTCATATTTTTGTTAATATAGTGACAATCTAAATACTTTAGTTTTATTTCATTGAAAATATGTATATCGAGTTTCATCAAGTAACGACCTCCTCAATCAAATTAAGACATGTAATTTTCAAGGAGCTTCTGAAAGCTATATGTTGGCCAAATATTCGGTCAAGATGTAGGTGAGAATGATGTGAAAAGCTACTTGGGTGACCTGAAGGACCATGATTTAGTTCAGGTTAAGAAATTATCTAACTAACTAACTAAAGGTTCAAATTCGGCTTTATGGATTGGTCTCCAATCAGAAGAATCCTACAAGAGGGTGTTTGATGCGACTTTCTGGCCCGCAGGTGTTGTACTCAGAAATTTCTCTTTTGGAACTGGTTTTTTCAGAGGATACTTCAGCTACTGGTATAAAAGTGACTGGTATGAAGCAATAAGTTTCTCAAGAGTTCTGTTTATTACAGCAAAATGGTCAGTGCATTAGCACTGCTATGAATAAGTTAGATCTACTTGTGAGAGAATTCAATGTAAATATTTTGGCAATCAGGGAACATTGGAAACGTAGCGATGAGCTTAAAGCATATAATTTTCAGTATTACAATTTGATTTCATGTGGCGGTTGTGCAATTTATTGTAGAGAGACTATAATTTCTACTGAAATGTCAGATTTCAAGGCCTTGAGCATTCCATATATTTTTGAATGTTGTGCTGTACAATTGAATCTTAACGAGTCAAAACTTCTAGTTATATGTATTTACAGACCTAACACTCCTCCTCTATGTGATATGAATATTTTTCTTCGAAAGCTCAGAATTGTTTCGCAACGTTGTTGTGATAAAAGGTACAACTTTATTCCTACCAGTGATTTCAACTTAGATATACTTTCACACTCAAACAAGGACGTACAGAATTTATTTCTCTTTTAGAGGAATTTAATGTTACTATTACTAATCGACTCGTCCTGTTCAAGGTTCTTGTTTGGATAATAATCTTGTTAATTTTAATGGTGTTTCAGAGGTGGTTGAACGACACATATGTGATCATTCTGCAGTGGAAAGAAAGATCCTCAAAAGGAGCATAAATGACAGATCTTTGTTGGCTTTTCTTGAAAAACTTTCAGAAAGGAAGTGAAGTGATATCTATGGGATGGACTCTGATGTAAATCAGGTTTGGGAGTGTTCTTTCAATCGTTTCAATGTTTAAGAAACTCTTTGACGAAAGCTTCCCTAGGATTCAGGTAACTCCATTCGTTACTTTGAAACCCTTCATGCAAAGTCCTCAAACAAAATCACTCAAACATAGTTTAGACTGTCTTTCTGTTATATCAGCTACTAGGCCTGAATATAGACCTGCATATAACTTCAAAAACGTATAGATCTAGCAATTTCTCATTCTAGGAAAGAACACTTCAATGATTTTATCTTGAAATCTCAGAATAAATCTAGAGCTGTCTGGCAGATTGTTAATGCTCTTGATGGTAGAAATAGATGTTCAATTAATACTATGGAGCAGGGAAATCCTAATAATCTTGCCAATGAATTCAATGACTGCTTTTCTGATATTGCTCGCACTTTGACGTAGAATCTGTCGGGAAAGCCCAACTCTGAATGTACACATAATAAGCGTAATGATAAATCTTTTTGTTATGTTATGTTTATGATTAAACAAATAGCCAAAAATAATGGTTACAATCCCAAACTAATAAATAATATTTTAAATAAAAAACAAAGTAGAATCGCATTGAATGAAGTTTACCCTGTCGATAAATTGAAACAAAAATTCAACACCTTAACCTACGTTGGCATTACAAGTGAGAAACTGAAATCATTCTTAAGTAGCAATAATTTCAACATAGCTTTCCAAACAAATAATAATTTAGGCAAATATATAAAAATAATAAAACCAAACCAGGTAAAAACAATAAATCAGGTGTTTATCGATTGAATTGCAATGACTGTGATAATTTCTACATTGGTAGAACACATAGAAATTTTAATATTAGCATATCGGAACATAAACGCAGTTTTCCAAATAAAAAATCAGAATTACGCGAATCATCTCCTAGAAAATGATCATTCTTTCGACCCACAGTTTGAAATTTTGCATACAGATAATAAATATTGAAAGGTAGATCTTTGGGAAACCTTAGAAATCAATAAATACAAACACTCAGGTAGACTCATCAATGAACAAGTCGAATTAAGCCCTTCACCTCTATTGAATCTTTTCGGGGAGCAATCTATTCCTTAATTTTATTGGATATACCTGTCATAAATAACCACTTAAGAAGAAGCAACCCAATAAGCTTTTAATTACTCAAGAACATTTATAGTTATATTCTCATTTATATTTTTCTGTATATTCATTCGTCTGAAGAAGCTACGGTGTAGTGAAACGCGTTACGAATCGCAATTATTAAGTAAAATTCCTTAAAACACAGTACTTGTTTTTTATTATTGATAATGGAATTTTACCAAGTAAAAGCCTCCCAAATTCAAATTTTATGTTTTCGATGTTTCAGAAACAGAAGTTATCAATACCGTGTTTTTAATCACCAATAATTATGCACGTGGATATGATGAAATTTCTATGTCAGTTATAAAAGGATCTATTCATTTAATTTCACGTCCTTTAGCTTATATTATAGACCGATCATTTAAGGAAGGTGTTCTTACCGATAGTCTGAAGGTTGCAATTGTCAAACCATTATTGAAAAAGGGTAACCTTGATGAAATGGGTAACTACAGGCCTGTTAGTAATTTAACATCTTCTTCGAAAATCTTCGAAAAAATTCTTTCCACTAGATCAACATCTTTCTTTGGAAAGTTCAATGTTATATGCCTGTATCAGCTTGGTTTTGTCAAGGACAAAAACATCGAGACTGCCGTATTTGAATTGACGAATGCTATAATTAATGCTTTGGATGAGGGTGAGATTCCACTTGCTATTTTTTCGATTTATCGAAAGCTTTTGACTGAGTTGATCATTTTTCTCTCTTGAATAAGATTGAAGCGTGTGGGAAACGTGATAATCAGTTAGAACTCATGGCGAGCATATTCGTCAAATATGAACAGTATTGAGAACACGAAAAAAATGATGTGGCAATTTACCTTCCTTCACAACCCCCCTGAAGCTTTTCAAATACTTGTATCACAACTTCTACAGATATAGTTGAATGTGCCTTAAATTTCATTGAAATTCTGATTCGTGGAATACCTAGACGAATTATGAATATTTTAGTCCCCAGTGGGAGCCGCAGTAGATATCTGGATTTCAAACAAGAAAGCTAGTAAATGTAAGAAATGAGCATCTTGCACTTCAAAATACTTTCTTAAACGTCGAATTAAATTTTGCAGTAGCATGGGGAATAAACCATTGCTACTCCACTTTCTACACAATCACGTCTATCCTTTGTAGTAACTCTTCGCAGGCTTGACAGTTATACGCGGAAACTTCTTAGCAGTTCTGCAGCTTTCAAGAATACAAAACTAGACGTAGAATGCATGTTTCCATATTCATTGAATGTGAAATTGATATGTACAACAAATAAAGGAAATTGAAGGCAAATAATAGTTCGGTATAAATGTCATACTAATTCATATTGGCTCAATATGCATTCATAGTTACATAGAATATACTTGTAATATTGGATTGCTTTTAGATACATTCTTAGTCTCGTAAGTATGAGACACAGATAATTGATTTAAATAGGCAGTATATATACGAAAACTACGAAATAATGAAATAACAGGTGTATATATATATATATATATATATATATATATATATATATATATATATATATATATATATATATATACCACCAGTGGCGCGGTGTTCTGTAACTTCTTCACTCTTGAAGATTCCATTTTTGTTCGAACGGTATTGTATATTTAGAAAGTAAAAATCTACTTCAGCAACTTATTTTGAAGTAAACAGGGTGTCCTAATTTTCCATAAAATAATCTTGGGAGGTTTTTTTCAGATTGGAAGACAACTTTTTTGTTAAAGATTCAAGGGCGTCCTAAACTCTGCCATAATGTCTTTCAGTTATAAGTTATTTCGGTGAGTAGTTTCTTCACAATATTTTTTTTTCCGCAAAAATTCATCAAAATAGGCTCCCATATCATCGCATGCTCCTTCGGCCAGAGATGATGAATACTTTTTTCCTTTCGTTTTCGTATTGGCCAAGGATAGCTTTATTGACGAATCGAAATAGATTATCCTCATTTTATACAGGAGGGACTCAAAAAATTATTGAATATTGTAATCTTGAAAATATCATATCTTGATTTTTCCGAATGGAACATCCTGTATTTCATTATTCATGTCAACGCATAAAATATTGTGCCATATTCTTGTAGAAGTACCCTTTGACCATTTTCGAAATGAAAAAAATAAACTAGAATAATAAAATCAGAGGTTGCGAAAGAAGAGTTTATTAGTACATATCATTAAACTTGATCGGGGAAATGGAGATATTTCAAGGTAGTCGTGTATGAAATACATAATGGATTGGTTTTTGATGAGATGATCTACAAAGTTTAGAACTATTTCAATAAGTGTTCAAAATGTTGCCCGTTTCTTTGTAGACACAACTCAATCCTTATGAGAAAAGGCCGTTCAACTCTCGACAACATTTACGGATTGACTGACTGAAAGGCGTCGACTATTCTTTGTCTCATATCCAACTGTATTGTAGAAGAAATATGGTAAACGATGCCGTTAATATGACCCAACAAGAAAGAATCTAGACTTGTGAGGTCCGGAGACCTAGCTGGCCACCTAACAGGACCACCACGTCCTATCCATTTGTTTGGAAATACATGATTCAAATGCTCCCTAACCTGATGTGAGTAAAGTGCCGGTGCCCCATCCTGTTGAAACCACAAATATTGTCTTATATGCTCTGGAACATCAGCAATTAACATTGATGATGATTTTGCAGAAAAACTAAATACATTGCAATATTGAGGTTCCCGTCGAAAATGGGCGGCCCAATTAGATATCTATCTACTATAGCGGCCCTTACATTCAAGGACCAACGATGCTGGTGATCTATTTGTCTCATGAGGTGTGGATTTTCCGTGGCGTAATAATGAAAGTTGTGGCTGTTAACAAGCAGCCCGTTTTTGTGGAAAGTTGCCTCGTCCGAGAAAAGAACTCTGCTAAACATATTTGGATTTTCCGCTACTTTGTCACTTGCCCAATTGCAAAAATTGATTCGATTTTCATAGTATTGATTGTTCAGTTCCTGGTGCAGCTGTACATGATATGCATGAAATTTATTTACTTTCAAGGTTCTCTGGACGGAAGTTTGACCTATATCTGTTAACTGAGAAATCTCTCTTTGGCTTTTATATGGGTCCTCTGTCACTGTCAACAAAACTGATAACTGGTTGTATTCAGCTGTAGCAGTTTTTGTTTTTTAATGTTTTTTGTAAGCGATATTACTCTTTTCAATAAATCTACTTAGAAGTTTTTCAAAGCATTTTGCATCAGGATGCCTCTTATCAGGAAACCTTTGTGCATAAACTCTACTTGTCAACAAAGAATTTCTATCACACTCAACCAGAATAAAAATCATATCAACCATTTCGTCTTTGGAGAACTTCATGGCAGTCAATTGAGAAAACTGGGTTCAACCCTCACTTTAACAATGTTTAATAACGAAACACTGATAAGTTTATCATGTTAAATGCAGAATATGAATATCCGGACCCCTGACAGAAGGCACAAATAAAAAAAATGTCAATACATACCTCGATTTACGAATTTAATCATCGTGATTTTATCATTCGTTAAAAGAATTATCTCGTTTAGGTTTCGTTTTTTACTACTAGAATCATTACAGAAAAAAAACTTCTGGGCGAATAATGATGCATGTTGATGAGTTTGTTACGGTTTGTAGAAATTTCATCGAAATTTTTACAAATAATCGAATATTTCGAAAATGATCGAAGATAACGGTAAGGTTACTTTTGAAAAATATAGCACAACATTTTATGCGTTGACATGAATAATAAAATACAGGGTACTCCATTTGAGATAATCAGGATATGATATTTTCAAAATTGCAATACTCACAATTTTTTTTGAGTCACTCCTGTATGAAATGAGGATAATCTATTTCAATTCATCAATAAGGCTATCCTTGGGCAATAAGAAAACGACAGGAAAAAGTATTCATCCTCTCTGGCCGAAAGAGCATGCGATGATGGTAGAGCCTATTTTCATGAATTTTACGGAAAATAAAAATATTGTGACGAAACTACTTACCAAAATAACTTATGACTTAAAGATATTATAGCAGAGTTTAGGTCGCTCCTGAATCTTGAACAAAAAGTGGTCTTCCAATCTGAAAAACCACCTGGATTTTCTTAAAGAAAATTTATTTACTATATACTGCAAAATAAATTGCTGAGATAGATTCTTACTCTCTATGAAAAATACCCTCAGTATTACTAGTCCCTTGGTGCATTCAATTTCGTTATCTTTGATTAAGATATGATCAATTGATTATGACAGCATGTGTTCGAAGAAGGATGACCACTCGGAGTGTTCATATCTGTTACGTCCTAATTGATAGAACGAACCTTTTAAAATCATAATTCTATCAATAGTTCGCAATATGTTCTAACGAAGGAACTGAAACAGCGTATAAGAGGTGGATCAGGCTTTACAGGAAACGTCATCCTAACTCACGGAAGAGAAAAGTATGAGGTTGAATCAGTTCATTGTCTCAGATCATTTAAGCAAATACTTCAAGTTATGATTGAGCTCGACGTACTTCAGAAACATCAGCTGATTCATAATATTGACGAATAAGAAGTAAGATGAAGTCTCCATAAACAACTGACCACATTGCAAGACAAAGCGCCTAGTGAGTAGTCAACATCACATCTGAACACGACGGAGCCTTAAGATAAGACAAGGGCTACACCCTCATTCCCAAAAGGTGTATAAGAAGTTTTTCTATTGAAAAACAGAGGAGCATTAGTTAAGTTCTTAGATTCAAGTGCGTTTAGACATATAAGAGTTAGGTATGTTTGATTAAATATTTATCTGAGGGTTTTTCTTTTTCCATTACAGTTACAGGTTTTTCCTGTCCCAAACCCCCTTCCTTTTCACCTTTGTCTTCGTGGAGGAGTCCTGGAAATTATGGAGTGCAAGAAGAGAATGAGAGAATGAAGCTGCGAAGCAGAAAAATTTTTGGTACCAAAAATTTTAATACCTATCTAGATTCTGTACAGTTTCCATACATCCCAGTCTATTATTTTGATAATCCTGTTGTGTCATTAAAAAAAGAACAATGTAACGATGGTGATACATATTGCATACTTTCTCCTGAAAATAAAAAGAGGTAGACATACATCGAACGTTCCAGGCTATTTTGTAGCCATCAGGATGCCTCTTATCAGGAAACCTTTGTGCATAAACTCTACTTGTCAACAAAGAATTTCTATCACACTCAACCAGAATAAAAATCATATCAACCATTTCGTCTTCGGAGAACTTCATGGCAGTCAATTGAGAAAACTGGGTTCAACCCTCACTTTAACAATGTTTAATAACGAAACACTGATAAGTTTATCATGTTAAATGCAGAATATGAATATCCGGACCCCTGACAGAAGGCACAAATAAAAAAAAATGTCAATACATACCTCGATTTACGAATTTAATCATCGTGATTTTATCATTCGTTAAAAGAATTATCTCGTTTAGGTTTCGTTTTTTACTACTAGAATCATTACAGAAAAAAAAACTTCTGGGCGAATAATGATGCATGTTGATGAGTTTGTTACGGTTTGTAGAAATTTCATCGAAAATTTTTACAAATAATCGAATATTTCGAAAATGATCGAAGATAACGGTAAGGTTACTTTTGAAAAAATATAGCACAACATTTTATGCGTTGACATGAATAATAAAATACAGGGTACTCCATTAGAGATAATTAGGATATGATATTTTCAAAATTGCAATACTCACAATTTTTTTTGAGTCACTCCTGTATGAAATGAGGATAATCTATTTCAATTCATCAATAAGGCTATCCTTGGGCAATAAGAAAACGACAGGAAAAAAGTATTCATCCTCTCTGGCCGAAAGAGCATGCGATGATGGTAGAGCCTATTTTCATGAATTTTTACGGAAAATAAAAATATTATGACGAAACTACTTACCAAAATAACTTATGACTTGAAGATATTATAGCAGAGTTTAGGTCGCTCCTGAATCTTGAACGAAAAAGTGGATTTTCTTAAAGAAAATTGATTTACTATTTACTGCAAAATAAATTGCTGAGGTAGATTCTTACTCTCTATGAAAAATACCCTCAGTATTACTAGTCCCTTGGTGCATTCAATTTCGTTATCTTTGATTTAGATATGATCAATTGATTATGACAGCATGTGTTCGAAGAAGGATGACCACTCGGAGTGTTCATATCTGTTACGTCCTAATTGATAGAACGAACCTTTTAAAATCATAATTCTATCAATAGTTCGCAATATGTTCTAACGAAGAAACTGAAACAGCGTATAAGAGGAGGATCAGGCTTTACAGGAAACGTCATCCTAACTCACAGAAGAGAAAAGTATGAGGTTGAATCCGTTCATTGTCTCAGATCATTTAAGCAAATACTTCAAGTTATGATTGAGCTCGACGTACTTCAGAAACATCAGCTGATTCATAATATAGACGAATTAGAAGTAAGATGAAGTCTCCATAAACAACTGACCACATTGCAAGACAAAGCGCCTAGTGAGTAGTCAACATCACATCTGAACACGACGGAGCCTTAAGATAAGACAAGCGCTACACCCTCGTAGGGCTTCATTCCCAAAAGGTGTATAAGAAGTTTTCCTATTGAAAAACATAGGAGCATTAGTTAAGTTCTTAGATTCAAGTGCGCTTAGACATATAAGAGTTAGATATGTTTGATGAAATATTTTTCTGAGGGTTTTTCTTTTTCCATTACAGTTACAGATTTTTCCTGTCCCAAACCCCCTTCCTTTTCACCTTTGTCTTCGTGGAGGAGTCCTGGAAATTATGGAGTGCAAGAAGAGAATGAGAGAATGAAGCTGCGAAGCAGAAAAATTTTTGGTACCAAAAAATTTTAATACCTATCTAGATTCTGTACAGTTTCCATACATCCCAGTCTATTATTTTGATAATCCTGTTGTGTCATTAAAAAAAAGAACAATGTAACGATGGTGATACATATTGCATACTTTCTCCTGAAAATAAAAAGAGGTAGACATACATCGAACGTTCCAGGCTATTTTGTAGCCCAATTGGTCACCAGGATCATGGTAATAAAGTAATGAAGGTTCAATTCAAGCAGTCTTCACAACGGATCATTTTCAACGATACTTCTCCCATTTTGGAGAAATATGGTATCAACAACTACATCAATTTTTAGATAACGTCAGTGATTACCTGAAAAATGACTCCAATAATTCATGGAAGACGCCACCGAAGAAATAATGCTGCTGGAGGAAAAATTAAAATATTAATAATTCACATATTATGAAATATTCAAACAATAAATAAGAACCTATTTTAGTGTCTTTGATGAGTGATATCGACTACGTTAGGATTAATTCTTTGGATTCATCATTAACCTCAAGATTTATGTGAGTTGACTTTTTCTTAACTGTTCATGTGACCATTATTTTAATCATTTGTTATATTATAGGATACCTGAAGAAGGACAAGATATTGTCCGAGAGCTAGTAGACATGAAATAGAGAGTACACAATAGCCCTTTGACTGCTTAAACCTGATAAATCCAATGAATTAATGAATAAGAATATTGAATACCGAAGCAGCATCCATACTTCTTTATGGAATTTAGAGAAACATCACAGAAATGCATGTCAACGGAATCTAAGTTTTTGCATCTGCACGGAATCTGAATATAATGAATACATATCTTCAATTCGTAAACATATCTTACATCAGATACCCATATTGGTATATTTGTTACACCATTCAAGAGACTAGCGCGCAAAAATATTAGCATTGTCACATTTTTGAAGGGTTAACTTAGAAGTTTCATCACATTCAGCAAATGCGTTGTCATCTCATAATTTCAGGACTATTTTAAGCAGGGATATAATCTTCCCTCCATTATCTTTCATTATGTGTTCTTTAGATCTTTTGTGCTCTCATTTTATTTCTGTTGCTGGAAATTTTGTTATTTATATTTCATTCCTCAAGCGCAATATCTTGCTCGTGCCTTAGTTTTCAAAACACTAAATGAAATTCATACTACCAATATATTCAGATCCATTTCTATTCAATTGATGATGTAGGGTGGGTCACTTTTGCTAGCTAGAAATACACAAATGAAAAATCTCTAAGGGGAATTTGTGATTTTTGAAGTAATATGCAGGTTGACCGAGTTGAATCAAACAGTATTTAAGTGAAGTTGAATATTGTGAATATGGCCGTGAATTTTGTTTTGACTAGCCATCTCAGAAAACAACACAATGCTGCATGTTCAGCTCAGATACGTCCACCATATACAAATAAAATAGCTAAACAGTAAGAAACGAACTTTATGAATTCAATATAAATGCCAGACTCAATTGAGGGCAACCATGTTGTTGAGAAGAAACCGTGAATCGAGAATAATTTGGATCTAGAGATCACATGCATTGGTGTCCCTTGTTTCTCAGCGGAGAATCTACATTTGGTTCATATCCAGAAACAAGACCGCCTAACGGAGGGGTGCTCAAACTTGAACTGCTGGCGATCTACCTCAATATTTTCAGACTACTTCCGAACGACTCTGAGAGGCTGCAAGTATGTGTGATGCAGGGTTGTCGTACATACACGATACACCCTACCTACCTACCTACCTAGGTAGGGTGTACCGTAGCATATATGTATAGATATTAGCTTTCCGCACAATATACATTATTTTAGTCAAGATTTGGATTATATTTAGTTAGGTTCTTTTCTATAATATCAATGAAAAAACTCATAGTTATTCAAAGTTGCGAGTTTTTTGGTTGTTATAAAACATACATACATATAGTGTTAAAGTTATGATCGTCAGTTAGTCGATTGCGATATTTTGACTTCATGATCTTCATTTCAGAAAAGGCAGACTTGCACAAGTGAGTTGACCCAAACATTGCCGTCAGTTGATGGGCCTCAGATTCGGATATTTATCTTCAGATATAAAATACCAGAAATTTGTATCAGATGCTGTAGAGATATATATCTGATATAATCTGCACCAACTCATTTTCAACAGAACATGAGTTCATATTAAACTGACTTTCTATTTCAGTAGCTAATTCCTCAATGTTTTTACATGAAAAAGGTTAACTCATAAATGATGCTATATTTGCCAGTTTACTGCAACCAACTAAGTGAATTGTGATGTCAGTCGAAAATGTCAAATCAGTCAGCCGTTTGTCGTTTTTCGACATCTGAGTGGAATTTCCTCTTTCGTTAAGAAAAGCTGTTATTTCTAGCAATAATTCTCGAAACCTTTCTAGGAATTTTCCGCGAATCAACCACCTGACGTCTGTGTGAAGAACAACTCAGTGTGTTCGGCTGACTACTTATATTCCAACTACAACTTAAAAAACTGCCGTTGCAAGCTACGAGCACGGATGGAATTTACAATTTTTGTTGCAATGCCTATAATTTCCTCCGTGTTTAAAACTCTTGAACACAAAACATGATGATGTATAATGCAATGGAATGAAAAAATCATGGGAAATCTTCATATGCTCGGCACAGTGCCACAAAACCGGTTTTGTTGCCAGTCATTGCTGGTGCTCCATCGGTTGTAATGCACACTAATTTATATATAGGTAGCTTGTGGTTTTTGCAGAATTGAATAAAACATCATATATATCTTCACCACGGTATTTCCCCTTCAGAGGAATGATTGTCAAAAATTCTTTCTTAGCCAACATGTCATTGAATATCATCCGACTAAAAATACACAGCTAGAAAGTGTCTGTCAAGTAGATCCGTCGAACTGTAAAGAAGAGTATGTACATTTCATGATATCATGTTGTGGTTTATCTGCCATGTCCTGACTCATGACTTCAATATGCCTTGTGACAGTCAGACGAGATAACTGAAGTTCTCTAATAGCAGACATGATTTCTGTTTTATTTTTAGAATCTTCAAATAAAGTATCACCCGCTTCAAGAAATACTTCCTTCACAACCGATCCATCTTCGAATGGTTACTTGAGCTGCGCAAATTTATGAGATATTTTAAATGACGCGATCGTAGCAGCTTTTGATTATTTGGCTGGTCTTGTGAACATGGTTTGTTATTTTTTCGAACAAGATATCAACGATTTTTCGTTTTCTTAATTCACTCTGTGGCGTAAAATCCATTTCATAGTTTTCATGAACCGTTTTATAAAGCCTCTCTAAGTTACCATGCTTAGGTATTGCAACTGACGCACGACAAATAAGACAAATGAACTCATCCATCACCATACAAAAGAAAAATTCTTCCTCCCAATCGGTATTGATATGATACGTTTTAGATTTCTCCGCTGCACTCATTTAGTACTATTTAATAACAAACTTTATATCGACGTTGTATTGCCTTCAATTTACAATTCAAAATGACTCCAATTCCTGCAGGCGCAACATTTATATCAGTGTAGACGAAAGTCTCGAATTTCTGTCAAACACGCCGCCTGAAATTTCTAGAAAAGCGGGAATAATAAAAAAATGCGGCTTTTCTTTGACAAGTACCGCGCGTTCATTTGAGAAAGCCGCCTTTTGCCGTTAGCAGAGTGTTTTTTTTTATCACGTAATAAATTTTTGTAGTTCAGTTACTTACGCATTAAAAATTTTTTTCTCTTCGAGATCTACTTACTACGCACTCGCGATCGACCATTTGATCACCTCTAGCCTAGCGTATGAAGTTAGCCTGCAAACGGTTGGGGACGACTGAGTTCAGTTGAAAAATGCTCAGCAAATTCTCACCACTATCCAGAAGATGAGGGTCTGGGGCGATATAAGCAATAGAAAAAGAACCAATCTAATCTTGCTGGAGAGTCAAAGCTGTGAGCTTGTATTCTTGAACCATTTTCTTCCATGACCAGCTGCTCTGAAAAAAAAGTTTAATAATTCTGTCCCTTTTATCGCCGCGATAGAGTGTACCAAAGGAGTACCAAGAAAGGAATGCTACAAATATTCTGGATAGGCCCTCTCAATCACCTTACCTTAATTTTATCGAACAATTAGGACATAATAGAAGAATTTTGTCACGTAACATTCGATTTCTGAAATGAACTGCAATTCATCAAAAAACGATTGACAATTTAATTCCCATTGAGTAGTAGTACGTTGAACCGATAGTTTTCAGTAGTTCAAATATAAATTTCTGTAATATGAGATCTTGAATTATTTCATCATTTTCGTATAATTTCATTCAAATTATCATTATTTTGTGAACAGGATGTGGAATTATGGGATTTCTTGGTGATTTTTGAATTCTTTCGAGGTCCGCATCTTAAGATTCTGTAGGAAGTACTTCCACAAGGACGCAGACATGATATAACGGATACGGATCAATATCTTAGCGATCTCATGAGTTATATAGGACCGGGTGATTTCGTCCGTTTTGGAATATGCTAGTAGTTATCCATTCCACACATTAACATAACATTTTGAATTTATAAACCCTAGGTGCCGTTGAAATGGGATTACCTATTTATCTTTTACATCCAAAAAATCCAAGAGCCTTCTTCGAATCTAAACATGCACCTCATTACCTTTTCCGAAATCTACAGAATCACAAATCTTCGTTGAAAGCAATGAATTAAAATTAGGACTGAGTTGTTTCACTAATCATATCTCTATATAACTCATCTCCTCCTTTCAGGAATTTACAAAAATAATGGTCAGAATCACATTAGCGTTTCAAGACCAGCAATATTAGGTTCGTGAATGTAGGCATCTATAATGCCAAGACCAAATGTGTATGTAGGTTTACAACAGCCACTGAATATATGCTTTCAGGAAAATAAATTCCTTCGGAAAACCTTTCTCAATAAATTATGGAGATTTCCTGAGAAATCATTTCATGAGGAGCTAAAACTAGACGCTACCGACCGTGTAGGTAAGCGTCGTTTGTTATCTTTTGTTCATTTTCACATAGCCATATACATGGCTGTTGCTGAAAACTTTTTATGTACATTATTATTCCTTGCATTGTAGATAACGGCGTTTGTGGAAGGTAATCTGGGTGACCTTTTGAAAGTCAGAAGTAATTCAGTGTATTACATTTGTGTATTAAGAATAAATGGTAGAAGGCAAATGTAGAGAAAAATTGGTTTCATTCAGAGATATTAATTGATAATACACTCCCCACCAAAATTGTCGCATCACCCTAATTTTTCGACAATACTATGTAAATTTTCAGGTTGGTCATTCGAGAGTCGCTTGGTAACTTTCAGAAGTGTAAAATACGAACGAGATGAGTTTATTATGAAAATATCAACGATTTTCGAGTTAACGAAAAATTAAAAAATTGTACCATCTTCAAACATTCGCAAGAATACCAATCAACTAGCATCGAATGGTTATTAATCATTTTCAAAATCGAGTGTTTCCTCTCCGGACCCTAATTACTGCCAGTATACGTCTCGGAAGTCCCTCAAACAAATTTTGGATGTACTTTTGAGTCACTGAGTTCTAGTTCTAGTTGTTGGAGTGTTCTACCAGGAATCCTACGTTGCTGAATTTTCCACCCCATGCTGTCCCAAACATGTTCTATGGGATTCAAGTCGGGACTTCTGGCTGGCAATTTTAAAATATCAATTTCGGCATTTTGCATAAATTCTTTAACTACTCTAGCTGCATGAGGCCGAGCATTATCATGCATATAAATGAAGTTGTCGCCAATTAATGGGCCAAAGAGTAATACATGGGGTTCAAGGATATCTGCGATGTATCTGGCCGTTGTCATTCTTCCATTATTCACTAGGACTAACTCAGTTCGACCATGGAAAGAAATGCCTCCCCACACCTTTACTGAGCCCCCTTCGAAGTTTTCGGTCAGCAATGCAATGCTGATACCGTTCCCCAGATCATCTGTATACAGGCATGCGTCTATCATTTAATACTAGATAGAACCTGGACTCGTCGGAAAAGAGAACATTCGACCATTCTGGAATACCCCAATTTGCATGTTCCCTCGCAAACTGAAGTCTTACAACTGGATGCTCTCTGGTGAGACGCGCGCCGGTAGAAGGCACCTCTGGGTCTGATATCGTCTTCTCTGAGCCTGTTCCTAACAGTTCGCAATGAAATATGCACAATTCTGAAAAGTGCAAGTTCCTTTTGTAGCATTCTAGCTGTACAGTGCCGAACTCTTAGTGCAGTTAAACGAAGCCAACGATCTTCAACTGGTGTGGTTATCCGATTTCTTCCCTGTCCGGCCCTTCTTCCATATTCCCCTGTTTCGTGGAACCGACTAATTGCTCTTGGAATAGTGCTTTGCTTAACATTCAACAAGTTAGCCACGTAACGTTGGCTTCTTCCCTCCTCTATCAATGTTTCAATTCTAACCACTTCATGATCACTCAAATAGCGTCCAGGATAATCAATAGCCATTACAATAAATTCAAAGATTCGAAAATCAACAAGAAACACAGAAAACTTTCATTAATTTAGCGTGAAAACTGAATGAATACTGATAGTCAAGTAAACTCATTCTTGTTTCAGACGTGTTTGAGATCATATGGTAACAAATGTTACCACATAGATAAAATTTTTGTCCCTTCATATATCCAAAAACATATGTTGACAAAGAAACTTCGATCCAGCTGCTTAATCGATTGTGGAATTCAGAATACCTGGTGATGCGACAATTTTTGTGGTGTGTGTAATATCTTGATTTTTTACCCCTGCATCAGTACTGATTCCATCGGCATACTATGAATATGCACACAACCAAATTTATATGGAATTATTCGGTATTTCCCACTATAGCTTGTTTTTAACCATGTATCTTTGACTATTTGTGAGGAATGAAGTTTTTTGTTGTGAAAGAAACTGGATAGTATGATAAGAAATGTTGAATTATCACCACATGTTCGGGATATTGTACTCAGTCGTCACTGAGATTTGTATTTTTTTGTATTTCAAAATTTAAAAAAGCCTATAATCATAATTGAAAAAGCCTTACGTTGGAATGTCCGATGTGCAGAGGGGTCGTATAATTGCTCTCGTTGAAAAAGGGGTTGATACAGAGGGATAAAATGGCCACAATGTTAGTATCACAGGGGGTGATTTCCAAAACATACGCCCGATACATGAAGCTACAATCTCTGCAAAATAGGCTTAGAAGAAGTCGTAAGAATATCACTTCTGAAAAACAAGACCGCTTTTCGTGCCAACTTGCAAGAAGAGACTCCAGAGCGTCGCACCCCATACTCAAAAGGCAATTTCTGGAAGCCACCGGCATCAGTGTATCAGTCGAAACGATACGTCAAAGACTTCGTTCAAGCGTTTTTAACAACAGAAGGCCCTTAAGACTTCCAGAGCTAACCAGACAACAAAAAATCAACAGACTTAATTGGTGTATAGAGCACCAAAATTGGAATATTGAGAATTGGCGGAATGTTCTTTTTTTTTCGGATGAGACCAGAATTGGTGTTCAATCATATGACCGCAGGATTCGGGTTTTAAGGATCGTGGAAAACAAGCTAGACTCCGAGCAGCAAAACAAATTCCGAAATACCAAGGAGGAAGTGTGATGTTTTGGGGTGGCGTTATGCTGGGAAGCAAAACCGATTTGATTTCGTTTTCTGCGAGTGTAACTGCCAGAAATTACGTGAACCTAGTGCTGAAATACATAGTGAGACTCAGACGAGGTCCCACTGTGAGAACTTTTATGCGAAATTATGCTTCTCCGCATACCAGTAACCTCACGCGACATTATCACGAAACAGAGGAAATCGCTATTTTGGACTGGTCAGTTTGATCTCCAGACCTATATCCCATAAGAAACAATTTTCATTTCATGTAGAACAGGGGTGCTCAAACGGTGGATCGCGAATGCTTTTCGGGTAGATCTCGAGAAGAAAAAAATTTTCAATGAGTAGGTAACTAAACTACAAAAATTTATTACGTAATAAAATAATTTTTTTTTTATGGTGAAGGATCAGCTCATTTGTCTTATTTGTCGTGCATCAGCGTGGTAACTTAGAGAGGCATCATAAGACGGTTCATAGAAACTTTGAGAAGGATTTTCCTTCACAAAGTGATTTAAGAAAACGAAAAGTATGAAATTTGAGATCTTGTTTGAAAAAAGAAACAAACTATATTCACAAGACCAGCCAAACAATAAAAAGCTGCTACGATCGCGTCATTTGAAATATCTCATATATTGGCGAAATACAAACACCATTCGAAGATGGATCGGTTGTGAATGAAGCATTTATTGATGAGGGTGAGACTTTATTTGGAGTTTTCAAAAATAATACAGAAATTATGTCTGCTATTAGAGAACTTCAGTTATCCCGTCCGATTGTCACAAGGCGTATTGAAGTGATAAGTCAGGACATGGCAGATAAACTAAAACATGATATCATGAAATATAAATACTTTTCTTCACAGTTCGACGAATCTACCGATATGACAGACACTGCCCAGTTGTGTATTTTTATTCGTATAGTATACAATGACATGTTGACTAAGGAAGAATTTTCGACAATCATTCATCCGAACCGATGGAGCACCAGCAATGGCTGGAAACAAAAACGGTTTTGTAGCATTGTGTCGAGCTAATGAAGATTTCCATTCATTTTTTTCTTTCCATTGCATTGAACATCAACAAGGTCTGTGTTCAAAGGTTTTAAACACGGAGGAAATTATGGGCATTGCAACAAAAATTGTGACTCCATCCGTGCACGTAGCTTGGAACGGCGGCTCTTTAAATTGTAATTGGAAGATAGGGAGTCAGCTGAACACTCTGATCTAGTTCCTCACACGGACGTCAGGTGGTTGAGTCGTGAAAAATTCCTAGAAAAGGAAATTATTGCACGAAATAACAGCTTTTCTAGACAAAAGAGGAAATTACACTCAGATGTTGAAAAACGAAAACTATCTGACTGATTTGGCATTTTTGACTGACATCACAATGCATTTAAGCATCATCAACTTGGAGCTTCAAGGTAAAAGAAAAATCATTATTGAGAAGATTAGAGCGGTTAATGCTTTCGAAAGTGAATTGCAATTTATGATATATCTATTATTGAGAAGATTAGAGAGGTTAATGCTTTCGAAAGTAAATTGTTATTTATGATAGATCAACTGAAGAGAAAGGATCTGAAACATTTTACGTCTTGGAAAGCAAGGATTCCTCAATTGAATGATGAAACGTATGAGGCTGGGTTATCGAGTATTTTGCGACAATTCGGAATGCGTTTTAATGATTGCAGTGAATTGGCAAATATAGCATCATTTATGAGTTATCCTTTTTCGAGGAATTAGCTACTGAAATAGCAAGTCAGTTTAATATGAACTCATGTTCTGTTGAAAATGAGTTGGTGCAGATTAAATCAGATATACATCTCGAAGCTAAAGCATCTGATACAAATTTCTGGTATTTTATATCTGAAGATGAATATCCGAATCTCAGGCAAATTGCCATTCAATTGACAGCAATGTTTGGGTCAACTTACTTGTGTGAGTCTGCATTTTCTGAAATGAAGATAATTGAGTCAAAATATCGCAATCGACTAACTAACCCAGTGGTTATGTACGATCTTATGAAAAGTATGCTGAGGACATGCAGTGCCACGCTACAACATCCAAAGTCACTCCTTAGTTAAGTTGAACATCATATGTAACTCTTTTGTTTTGTAACAACCAATAAACTCGCAGTTTTGGATGAATATGAGCTTTTTCATTGATATTATAGAGAAGAACCTAATTAAACCTAACCCAAACCTTCACTTAAATAATGTATATTGGGCGGAAAGCTAATATCTATATATGGTCCAGTATACCCTACCTAGGTAGGTAGGTAGGTAGGGTGTATCGTGTATGTACGACAATCATGCATCACACAAGTTTGCAGCCTCTCAGAGTCGATCGTAAGTAGTCTAAAAATATTGAGGTATATCGGCAGCAGTTCAAATTCGAACATCTCTGATGTAGATCAGTTGATGGGACATATACAGGGTGCTCTAGTTTCTTTAGCAGAAAGTTTTGTAAAAAAATCTAATCTATTGATTATTGTCCAACGACTGCAGATATTCGAATGAAATTTCGTAGGCGTTAACTTCCATCCAGGGAGTATGTTTTGCAAGGAAAATATTAGTTTTAATTTTGCCTGTGGTGTCCGTACAACACAGTTTTGATTTTTCGTTAGATAACAATTGACTAGTTCTTTGAATAATGAATTACATTTTTTTCTAACGGAACCTAAAGCAAATTCTGTTTCAAATTGTACGCTTCAAAAACTTGTTTCAGCTGTTATACATAATTTGGAGACTATGCGCGCCCATTTCACGCAGATCCCTTCTTTCAATGTTGAATTAAAATTATAAATAAAAAAGATAAAGTTTCGTGCGTTTCTGATTAAAAATTTCATCTTCTTTCAGAATCGTTTTTTTCAATTTAGATATTATTGGAAACTTTCGAATTATATGCAGAAAAACGAATATATTTTCCCATCCTGTATGGCTATTGAGTGCTGAAAAATACTAGAAAATATATGAATATACTTTATGAAAGTCTTTCCGAAGCTTTATCAAGAATTAACATAGATTTCAATTAACTTACAAACAAAACATTTTCTGTGAGAACTATATCACACAATACCGACATATTGATTGTGGTTCAATTGGTAGCTGTATTTAACGAATATATCCGACTCATATGTAGTGAATTTCTTCTCTACTAAATTTCATAGCAATATTGTGGATTAAAAGTACAGCTTCAGTTATGTGTTGTTGAATCATAAATTTATTCGCGAATCTCATTTATTCACGCAATTTATATTCGGTACATAAGCATTAGTATCCAATCGACGGATCGACCAGCTCAATCAGCGGATTAATTACCGGGTACACCTACGTGACTTGAAACTCACATGCTCACATGAATATTATACGTTTCTCTGAATGAGTATATAGTAACTATTTTCATCTAGAGTTACAGGTATTAGGGTATATATCACCATAACTTTCATGACTTTTCACAGCACAGACTGAATCCACAATGATGACGAAGGGTCAATAGTTTCATAAATTCATTGAAGGAATAGCATCCTTCACATCGAAGTTATCGATTCTTATAATTCAGTAGGTATCTCTTCATTTGGAATCCATGCCTTCAGGGTGCTTCAACGAAAACTAAACAGAGGCTATATCTATCAAGATATTCATTTCTAATCAAAACGCAAGAACAGGTCAATTTTTGTTTTAAGGCGGACATCTTTTGGGATACAATACTTGCTTGAAATATCAACCCCCAAAGCGGGGGTTGCAATCCTTGAACATTTTGAATAGAAAAGATGGGTCGAGTTATGACTCAAAGGAAAGGTGGTATTTTTGTCTACATCGCCTTGAACGTATTTCTATTTTTAATTGAAAACTGTAAGAGATACAGGGTGAGCAACTGAAAGATGGGGAAGGCTATTTCTCTGAGAATATTCAA
Source organism: Cryptolaemus montrouzieri (assembly GCA_013387265.2). NCBI lineage: Eukaryota > Metazoa > Arthropoda > Insecta > Coleoptera > Coccinellidae > Cryptolaemus > Cryptolaemus montrouzieri. The sequence continues at coordinate 86,351,909 of JABFTP020000185.1, forward strand.
GTTTCAGTGGGGTAAAATGGAACAGATCCATGCTGTCATCATCAAGTACCATCCTCATCTTGAATTTCAACCCCTGGAGCAGGGGTGACACCCCTCGAAAATTTGGAAAAGGGTAGATGGGTCGAGTGATAACTCGAAAAAAGGTATTATCTTTGTCTACATCCCCGTGAAAGAATTTTCATTTTGATATATATATATATATATATATATATATATATATATCCTTTCGAAAAGAAAGATTTACAAAATTCGAATAATTGTATTTACAATAAATGCTTATAGCTATAATTTTGGTGTGTGTCAGAAAAAACACAATCGTAAAAAACAAGCGAAGAAATAAAATACCAGCAGAAAAAACACACCATGTCCGTTCCTTAATCAGGCATCTAAACTCGCATCATGCCTCCTACGATTGCCCCTAAACTGTGAGGCATGATTGAAAACTGTAGAAGATACAGAGTGAGCCACTGAATAATAGAGAGGACTTTCGCCCCAAGACTATTGGAGTATTATTGCAAAAATTGGAATAGATTTATTTAGATCAAAGATGACAGCCTTTGATCTGAAATGAATCTGTTCCATTTTTTATCACCAATACTTGAATAGCTCAGGGCGATAGATAGTCTCCTCTATTTTTCAGCAGTAGCTCATTTTGTATCCATTTTTTATTTTACTTCACTGAAATTTGAATAGTCTAAGGGAAATAGTCTTCCCTATCTTTCAGTTGCTCACCCTGTATCTTTCACAGTTTTCAATTAAAAATAAAAATTCGTTCAAGGAAATGTAGACAAAGATACCACCTTTCTTTTGAGTAATCACTCGACCCATCTTCCCTATCAAAATGTTCAAGGATTGCAACCCCCGCTTATGGGGTTAATATTTCAGGCATGTTTTGTACCCCAAAAGATGTCCCCCTTAAAACAAAAATTAACCTGTTTTTGCGTTTCGATCATCAGAAATGAATATCTTGGTAGATATAGCCTCTGTTTAGTTTTCGTAGAAGCACCCTGTATGTGAATGCTATGTTAACTGAATTCAAGAAATACAATGTCTAGCATGTGTTCCAGACAGACATGCTGACTTCAGCAGCCTTCACCAAACTCTAATGAGTTCTTCAGTAACTTGAGATAATTCTATCAGAAGGATGCCAGAAAGACTCTTTTTCACTCTCGAGGAGAACCACAAGATATTAGATCTCTTCTATCGAATTTCCTTTCTTCTTTTTAAGATAAATCTACAAATTGCAGATAATATTTTTGATTATCAGTGATACCTTTGAAATATTCAGAATTCGAAAAATATATCTGATTCTTAGAAAATGTTGATGACTGCATAGGTTTTTCTATTGACTGTTTGACTTTTGGCGTTTTCAACCTCTTCTATAGTGATGAAAACCCATGTTAGAGTTCCAGCGCACAGATTCTGATGAACGCGTAATTTTAGAAATTGATTTCTGATATCTTTTATCGTTCTTGAGACATCGGTTGAATGAGACATTTGACATATTTTGGAGAAGTGCTGAATTCAATGGGCACTTTTTCAAGACGAATAGCCAAAAGTTAGTGAAGAATTTTTTAGTCGACAAACGACGTATAACCTTATTTCAAATGTAAACTACTTATTCAGCTTTTTTTCAAATGCAAATGTGAACTGTGAACATTTTCAATTGAAAACTTCACATTATAATTGAAATAAACTATCGATGAAACAGGTAGAAGGTTTCATAGTTGTCAGAATGATTATTATCTGTCAAGTGTCGTACTATTATCATCATCAACTTTTCGTAGAATTGATGAGGTGATTTCTTAATGGAGTATTTTAAGGATGGGAAATATAGCATGATTTCTTGCTTCATACAAAGAGGACACAATACTAAAGTTGCTAGTGATATTAACATTGAGCGTTACCCAAAAGAGAAGTACCTAATATTAAAAATATTCAAAGGAAGGGAGGTTAATTTTCTCACTTATGAATCTCTTCAAGAAACTGATATCTAAAAGATATGTAAAAAAAATAAGAAACTGAAAACAAACTTGATTGCATTAGTTATCGAGAATCCTTAACTATAGAACAGAATAATAACCGACCTAATAGGTGTAACTATAAGCTGCACTTAGAAAATATTGAAAAATATAAGTTCAAACCCTTCGGAATAATAAAAAAGTTTTCGGCGATTTCGATTATAGATTAAATTTTAATGCAAGGCTCAAAGAGAAATGTGATGTAGATGAAAATTTACTCGAAAAAATTATGCGAAACATAAGTAATGACCTCTTCACGAATAAGGGCACCATCAGTCAGATGGAAACAACAACGTTCTTCATCATTTTTATATAAAAAGTGCCCATTGCTTTTTGAATATTTGACAAAAATTTTTCGCTAGAAGAATTAATCTGGGGTAAATGTTTTAAACTACATGATGAAGACATTTGTCATTTATTTATTGGATGACGTATTTGATGATGATTATATTGGTACAAGAGGCTACGTTCTATAGCCTACGACATTTCCTGATAAAATTCTCATTGCGTATCTATAGAGTAGGAAGAGTTTGCTGCAGAGATTTCAGAATGTTGTTGGACAAATTTGAGCAATTGTGTTATTCAATGTTGAGAATTTTGTCAATAAAAGATGTAGAAGCTGCCTAAAATATTTAGAAGCATAATTCAAACATTTTCTCACTACTTTTTTTTTGTAATTTTACATATTTTCAGTTTAGTTTTTATAATCTCAATATTGGGTATTTCTGGAGTTAGATAAAAACACAGTTTTTTCGATAGGAATCATTGTACATAATTATTTAGTTTTTCCAGCAGCTAGATTTTGTCTTCTTGCACGAAGACCCTGAACAGGATATCTCATATTCGATGATTCAAAACGAGAGCAACATAAAACACGGCAAATAGAGAAAAACTACCCGCCAATCTCTGTCCTCAATTTTCGAGGAAAATTCATTGGTGAATACTTTTTATTTTTGAGCTATTCCGTATTTCTCGATTTTTCGGGACATAGGTGAAAACTATTGTGACATTCTACGGTAACTTTTTTAAGTAGAATTTTGTTGAATAGTTTCCGCATTATAATATAAACTTATATCAATATAAACCATAGATGAAATTATAAAATAAGAAGAGTATTCCTTTTCCTTCCAAATATGCATAACATGTCCGACTAATTTAATCAGAAATGTGCATTTCTCCAGAAACTAAAATTCTTTCAATTTTCAGCGGTTTCATTTACTATATACAATCTTGTAGTTACAAAATTTATCTCAACCTTACAAATCTATATTGTGAATATTGAAACAGAAGCTCATAAAAATGGTTCTTTCAAAGCACTCAGAGAAGAAAGTTACAATAAGCATGGTTATGAAGTAGTACCGATGAGTTTTAGAACCTACTACTGCAAATCCCTAAATTTCATATGAGCAGAGAGCGCAATTCCAAAATCTTACCTTAAAAAAAAGAGTTTCTATCTTACCAAATGAAGAAACCCCGTTTCTAAGCCAGAGGATTATAAAAGACGGCTATAATTTATCTAGTTGTACCAGGAAAAGTCAAGAGGGAAATCCGAATTCTACCAGTATACCATATAGATTGATAACGGAAAGAGTGACTACTGACGGTTTATTCAATCGCAATGATGAATATTACTGTTCCGATCTCAATCACGATCGGAAAGTGAATGTTCAACACTAAGGGTCATTCAGTTGAAATATTTGTTACGCGTTAATGAACCACCATTATACATACATGGCATACATTATTTTTAAAGGAAACCTTTGTGAGGAACTTTATTATTTTCTTTAGATGAAATTCCCTTGGTTCAAAAAATTTAACCATATTAGATTTTTTTACTGGGGCTTGGTCAACGATTTGATATATATAAAAAAGTTGAAACAAGACTTTTCGAATTGTTTAGCTCAACTGATCTAGACGTTGCATCTCTTGCCTTTTGAATGATAAAAATACTTTTGAATTGTTGAGATAGTTCATTTGGTTTCTTGTTAATTATATGAGAGATATTTCCTTAGTTATGACTTTTAAATAAATTTCGTTTTTATTATAAGTAAGCTTCATTGTTGTGAATATAGAAATGAAAATATTTGGGATGTTTTGTGTAAATTTGCGCCAGCATTCTAGGTTACACCGCAGAAAGTTCAAAGAATCTTATTTTCTTACAAAATTCACATTTTTGTCAGATATACTAACGAGTGTGGTCTGAAAGTTTCCGACCTAACAAAAATACAAGACATTTTTTCTGAATTTTTTTTATTTCTCAACACAGCCTCCTTGTAACTCTACACACTTTCCCAGAGAAATTCCCATCTCTGCTACCCGTCGAAATAGAACTCAACGTTTTTCATATGAAGAAACTGTCTTTCCTGCGAGCGCAATTTGTTGATGAGGAACAAAAATAATTCACATATAGTTGTGGTGAGGTTAGGTTAGGTGAATAAAGTGTATGGTTGAGCAGTTCAAATCGTAATTCGAGGATTTTGCCATGGCAACAGCTGAAATGTGAGACGTTCTGTTGTCTTGGTGAAACAGGGTTTTCTCCTTCTGTAAATGTGGCCGTTTTCCACGAGTTCTAGCTTGTCAAGTAATGATGCCTAGTAGTATATACAATTAAAATAAGTCCATGACTATCTAAAAAAACAGTCGCCATCTTTTTCTCAGCCGATGAAACAGTGTTTGCTTTTTTGAACCGCTTCCTCCATTTAAGCTCCACGCTTGGACTGAATTTCTGATTCTGGCGTACAGTGGTGTATCCAAGTTTTAACTACAATAATTGATCTGTGTTGAAACTCGGATTTATTGCGCCCAAACTGCGCGTAAGCAAACGCTGATCCCAACGCGCGGACAGCTTTCTTATATGTGAATGTTGATTTAATATGTGAGAAACACGTTCTTTTGACATGTTCGTAACCTTTGCTATCTCTCTCGCTTTAATTCGGCTGTCGTCTAGCAACATTTGCTGAACTTTGACGATGCTATCGGTAGTTATAGTTTTTGGACGTCCCGAACGTTCATTGCCACCTAAGTTCTTACATCCACGTTTGAATTCAGCAGCCCGAAACTTCACTGTGGTAATTGATGATTCAGAGCCCTCACACACAAAATCCAACCCATCTTTAACTTGCATAGAAGTATTGTCTTCCAAAAACTGATATTTAAAGACACCTCGATACTGAATTTTATCCATTTTCAACAAAAACGCTCACAATTCATTAGCTTTTATTTCCGAGTGCTGCCATCTCCACGTAGAGGTCAAAAACTTTTCTGACCATCCTCGTATATATTGGAAAAAAAATACTCTTCCTGTTTCATACAAATTTACCCATGTTTTACATTTCGAAAAACAGAAGATTATATTATGATTTCAATCAACAGAAGAAAGATCTAAATACGTCGCTGCATTTAATTCAATAAAGTGCCTGGTAATTGATGAAAACGTTTTTGCCTTGCCTTGATTGCAACCAAGCATATTCAAGGAACTCAGAAAATCGAGAAATCTGAAATAACTGAAGAACCAAAGAAGATAGCAATTTTCCTAGAGAATCAAGAACGCAGATGGAAGGGTGATTACTCCCTATTTGCAGTATTTCACAATTTCATATAACTGCCGTAACAAAACATCGAAAATAAGACATCCTGTACATTAACTTGGGTCATATATTGGGAAAATATGAATATCCATGTAATCATGCCGAACCATAATATATGTGAACCCTGTCGGCCAACAAGAATTGTCTTCTTGTCGAAATCCAGTGTAGGTCAAATAACAACTATTATCATTTCATAATTGATAGAGCATTAGACGACGGAAGGTTTATGATATCTAAATTTGATATCATACAGAATGATTGAAATAATTCAAATAGAATATTCAAGCATTTTTACAACAGATTTCCTGTGGAGGAAAACCCACGACATCTGAATCATAATGTTTACGGAGAAATTTTCGAACAAGATTTGTTCCAATATTTCATTTTCATGAAGGCCCTTGAAATAAATTCGAAGCAAATGGAAGCGTCACGGATGCGTAGAGGTCTGCATATCATCTTAATGCACGTTCTGTGAAAAATATTGCTGATGTAAGTGAAAGTATGGCTCAAGACCGAAATTTGTCAACTTCTCGACGTTCTCAGCAATTGGCTTTGTCACGTCACGTTATGACGTATTTTGCTCCATTATCTAGGTTTTCAATATAATTAACGTCTTGAATATAAAAGATACAAATATTAAGTCCCGGGCACTTTTTAGATCTAGGACGTCCCATGCATGGACAAAAATATTTCGCAATGAAATTCGTGAAATTTAAAATATTTTGACATTCACTATCAAAATGCAATATTTGGATTTGTGCAGAAAATTGAATCGTATGAAGGTGATATTGAAGGCTGTGCAATGAATTTCGCAATATCGAACACAAACGTAAAAACACATTGGCTATATATTGGCAAACTATGGCAAGAAACAGATTCCTCTCTCAGAGAGCCCTTACTATTATTTGCAGTGAGCGACTTGGTTGTATACCTTGTTTACGAATTCGACGTGTTGCGAGTAGATGTAGTATGCCTATAAGCAATTTAGTGGTTATGGAAAACAGTTAGTCTATCGGTTGACATGAGCGGTTGGCGTAGCTTCATGATTACCAACCTCGTTGAAATGTTTATGGAAAAGTCGACAACAAGGTTGACAACAGCGAAAAACTAACTCCTTTCTTGGGCGGTACTTTCTGTGGCAATATCAGAAGAATTTTTTTGGTGGCTTTTTTGATAGAGAGATTAAAGAACCACAACTTAAAATATGGAAAACTATGGAACAAAGAAAATTACCGAATTGCGCTAGAGGTTAGTGAGTATGCATAATGTGAGTACCGAATTTCGCCAACGGATTTAAGTGAAGAAAAGAAGTAAGAATAATAATGTGAATTTTGCCGGTCAATTTCTTGGTCCATATTTTTTTACCCTCTCTTGTCTTATTCTTAAAGAAAATATATTCAGTACATGATATAAAATCATTTCAATGACTATTTTTGTAATAATTTATAGTTTTTGTAAAAGTAAGAGTCAGGATGGATTCTTAAATAATATAAAAGAAACAAGAATAAAAGTAATACATTTTTTCATTAATAAAAATATGAAAGTTACTCATGAAAAAATAGCGAAATTGATGCATTTACATAATAAAATACAAACAATTTCGATTTTTTGCAATTACAAAACATTGTGCGTCCGTAGTACATTTATATGGTGGAATTAATGACTCTGGTACAGACGGCTTTGACATTTGTCGTGGACGTAAGTAAATCATAGTCATTACTTCTGTCAGCTGTAATTGAATTCGAAAGAGTTTCTATCATTTCACAGTATTTACTTTTTCAGTGCTCATATCATTCAAAAATTTAGAAAAATGGAAAAAAAGGCTTCAATTGTGGTTTTATGCTGGTTATATTTATCGTTGAAGCCGGTACGATCCGTATCTACAGTTACTTCTCTCAATTCTTGAAGACAAATATTCAACTGCTGCAATAGATCGATAAAAGCCCCATCTTTTATTGAATTCATATAATCAATAAATTCTGTAAGCTGTATGCCCAAACATCGTAAGAAATTTCTGTTTGAATGAAATGTTCCAATTCTCAATAATAATCCCTGGAATTCTTGACTACTTTGTTGGATCTTTTTTGCTATCAGGTAAATGTCGCATGAGAGAACAGCTATATTTTTATTTAACCATGAAGATGATTTGACAACATTTTTTATGGCAGTGTACACAACATCTTTTGAATCGGTGGCTGAGGAATCACCGGGCTAAATCCAGTTGTAGATATACGAGACTTCTCACATGATAGTAATTGTTGGAATGGAGTCCATCCTGGTATCGAGTTCTTCAATGGTCGACAAAAGTTGTTCAATGATTGATCATATTGTAATTTACATAAAACCCAGAGCAAAGTATCAAATTGTGGGTATTTGTTAGTGAAAGATAGTAGACAGCCGCAGGTAACATAAGCAGATATTAAAGGTTCTATACTTGCTTTGAAGTTATGAATTTCTTGAAAATTTAGGGACTTCAAAACATACTCAAATTGTTCAGTTGTAGGTTTCAATTTAACGAGATTTATTTCATTCTCGATGGGATTTTTTTCCTGATAAATTACCGTTGCTGTTACATGGGTATAGTCTTTACCGCTCAATGTTTTTTCATTGAAGTCGATCTTGTCGATGGCACCCTGAAGAAATAACGATGAATTCTCCACTATATTCTTAGGAATAATCAAATTTTTGTCTGCATTTCACACGGAATTGAATTTGTTGATTTTAAATCAAGCTCTTGTAATTTTTTATAGCTAATGCAATGCCCTAACTTATTTAATATACCTATCATTTGTTTCGATCTAGTTAAGTGATAAATTGATTCAGCTAAAGCTATATGTTTTGGTGTTTGCTTCTCAGTAACTGTAAAAAATATGTCATAAAATACAGATAATGCTCTTTCATAATATTCCGCTCTTAACTTCTCATTTTTGCATTAAACAAAGCTTGTAGAAAAATTTTCCATGTTTCTGACAATTTTTCATTTTCTTATAATTTCTGAACCAAATTTTCATCACGTAAATATTCACTAGGTATTAATTCTGTTTTAATATTTCTTGACGTAATGCTTTCGCAGTCTCAATGATGATATTTTTGGAATTGATGGTCGGAACATGTTCTATTATTTCTATCAATGGTATATATTTCCCATAAAGGCTAATGATGATTTTGATCGATTAGCCGGGTGAGAAAATAATATTTTTATACCAAATTTATCAATGGGTAATGATTTCACTATACGATTTTTGATCACTACCCCTTCAATGTTTGTAAGTACAGCGTGTCGTTGAACTAATGAGAGCACTTCAGAACAATGTTTGGTCTTTGATTTCATCTATTAGTTTGTCAAATGCATCCATAAGTATTTCTTTCGTGATCTGATTTGAAGGTCGACTGGCTAGCATCTCAGAACTTCGAGGTAATCTTAAATAATCAAGGTAACAATGTTTGTGATAAATCGCTTCGATAGCAAATAAATTTTCAGGCCATTGACAAGTACTAAATTTAGTGAAAACATGGTCTTCTTTTCTACGTGCAGTACTAAAAATTTTTTTCGCTGCTGCAATTTCGGAATATAAATGTAGCTGCTTATCTTTGTTTCTCGTTACCTTCTTACAAAATATGCATTTTAACGTTTATTTCAACGCTGCCGGTGTCCTCGATGACGAACGAGATTTTGAAGTAAGCTCCTCTACGTTTGCTTTGGAAATTGAGGCAGACACTTCTTGTTTATGCAACGCAATTTCTCTACGCCGTATTTTCTTCACACTAATATAAATCGCTAAACAGTCTTGGTGCCATGAAAATTGATTCTTGTTTTATGGAGTCTGTATCATAAAGTACTGAAAACTTCTCACTAATGCTGTCTTTTCTTCTATTTGCTGCTTCTTCAATAGTAGGCAGCGTCCCTGGCCTTGGTTTCACCATACCACTTGAATTATCCAAAAATAAGCACAATTGTTCGTTTGGTTTTTTTTCTTTTCAAATTAACCACCTCTAAAAACACTCTTGATGTTTTTCAACATAGTACACTTTCAATAGGCACTGAGAATTAACAAAAATACTATTTGTTATATGTATATACAGGCATATCCACCAGGACCGTCCGTTAAAAACTTTTTGAGTTTCAATTACAATATCAAACTGAAATTTTATACGCGGCCATAACTAGCAATTTCCAATGGGAGTGAAATATTTTCGAAGTGATACCATTTCCGGTTATACCGGAAGTGGGTCATCACTTTGTTATTTCAAAAGGCAATCTACCTTTTTTATTATACATCTAGAACCGATATTTGAGCAAGGCATAAAATATTCAAGTTGTTGGCACTTACCTGTAAAAACTTTTGACAGACTTAATTATTTTTGATATAAACTCGATTTTTGAGAAACATTCAAAAAAATTGTAGCTCGTAGATCTTTCGCACTACAGACACAATTTTTGCTTGGATGGATAGAAGAAGGATCAATGAATTTTTTCAGCAGTTTACACATGTCAAATGTTCATTGCTTTGTTTTGTATGATTTTTTCAATTTGACCATTTGCAAACAGCAATAACTCAATTTTTCAAATGGCACGTGCCAATTTTTATATCGCCATCAGATGAAGCGTCAAATTTCAGATGGAATTGTATCAGCATGTACTATACCCATCCCTATAGTTCCGGAATAATTTGGGAATATATTGAATTTTAATGATATTGCAAGAACTAACAGAGAATGCTTTGAAATAATTGAATCAAGTAGCTGAACTCTCTACGCCCACCTGACAGGTGCCTAAAATCAATGTACTTGTCAATTCGTTCATTCGAATTTGATATTTTAACCTTACTGGTTTAGATATATGAATGATGAAACCCAACCGATAGTGGATTTCAGGCTGTATTTAAATTCATTATTCTCATCTCACAATTCAGAACGGAACACTCTATAAAGGAAACAAATCAAGTGTTTATAAAGTCTCTTGTTATAAAATTTATATCGGTAAAATTTCAACATTAAGTTATCAAAGAACTAACGCGATTTTGACAAACAAGTATCAGATTATCACTATGGAAATCACCTTCTAGAAGAAAACCATACTTTTAACAATTAATTTGATATTTTACATGTAGATCATTAAAATAATACAATTTAAAGACCGAATATTGCATTTCTTAGAGAACGCAATTTCATTTTTGGGACATGTGTCAATAGGAGCTTAACCCCAAATTTGTGGAGTTGCCGTCCTTGTCCCCAGGCCACCATTTTGGAAAAAATGGTTCAAACACTATTTTTCGCGATATCTCGGCAACTATACTTCCTACAAAAAATTTGTAGCAAATTGCTTTGCCTACATATATGCATCTTGAACTTTTGCCTTAAATTCAAAATTAATGAAGTTATAAGCAAAAAAAGTGAGAAAATATAAACATTTTGTTTTTTGTTCTATAACTTATTCTATACATTTTACAAAAAAAATAACTTCAGACCAGTCTTTTTTTATAAGCGGGTATCACTGTAATCTAATCAAACCTAACCTAACATATGACGCCCTAATATAATAATGATCTATATTGAGTGACGGATGCTCTTTACATATCTACAAACTGAGAAACAATTTCTGCATTTTATATGAATAGCGTTGCAGAGCAAGATGTAAAATACATTACAACGTACCGCAAGACAGATCCAATTCGTGAGAATGCGACAAATTTTCGTCCTAAGTTGGTTAAGATTTTCGCCCGCAGCAACATAAAGCGTTACGATAATACACGGACCTTTGTACATCCGTGACGCTTCCATTCGCCATGGATGTTTCCACTACATTGCCCAATAGCTGGCACTGAGATGACTATCAAAACCATAATCTCATCATATAGCAGCGGTAAAAAAGCCACGTTAGTAACAATTCATTCGTTGTTGGGTATAAGATGAACAAGAATATCGAGAATGCTTGGAATGACATACGTCTGTTTCCATATATATATATATATATATATATATATATATATATATATATATATATATATATATATATATATATATATATATATATATATATATATATATATATATATATATATATATATATATATGAGATCAAACCAACCGAGTTATTCAGTGCGTTCAATGAAAACGAACCACCTGAATAACTCGGTTGGTTTGATCTTACTATAAATTTCCTGAAAAGTCGATTTTTGAATGAACAAAAGGGGTTGTGTGATATTTTTCCACAAAAGTGATTCCATTCTCTATTCAGCCACATAACTGTTCAATTTCTGAAATTCAAGGCCATGTACATATGATTCAACTTCTATCAGTTTCGTCAAAATTATTATTTTGAGTTAGCAGAAAACCGTGACCAACTACTATATTTTTATTAACATGTGATAACAAGCTAATATTATCACTGTAAATAATTCCTTGTTCTTAACCTTCATTATTTTTATCATCTTCTAACCTAACCTAACCTGGAACGTCATCATAACCAGAAGAAGTTTTGGATTTCAATGGAAGCTTCGTTTGCATTCGGAAATCCGATCGTTGGCAAAAGACATCAATGAACTGTATGAACTGAGGTTTCTTGTTTTCATCTGAATAAACATGGGAAGGATAGGCAGCTAAGAGTATTCTTCAATCAATCACTATTAACTCATAATTTCACTCCAACATATCTTGGTGTAGAGCTTGATCGTTCTTTGACGTTTGAAATTTCATATTGATAAATTATGTCAGAAGTTGAAAACAAGAAACAATATACTACATAAACTAGCTGGATCTAATTGGGGCGCCGGAGTCTCTACTTTGCGAACTTCTGCTTTAGCTTTAGTATATTCAGCAGCAGAATATTGCTTTTAGGTGTGGTTGAATAGTGCTCCTGTCAATAAGATTGATTCTCAGTTAAACTGTTTTATGAGAGTTATGAGTGGATGTATCAGTTAAACTGCTACCCCATGGCTTCCGGTTTTTGTAATATAGTTCATTCCCATATTCGCAGGAAATTACCTCTTAAATCATCACCCGACATCTCTGACGGATCTGAGGATTCTTCTAGATGGTGCGTCCGTGCTGAGGTAAGTATGCAGCACGCCTATCTTTTTTCTGATATTGACTATTTTTCCTTCCAGGCCAATCTTACAGGGTGGTTCATTTCCAGTATTCCGGTGATTGCAGGTGGTTTCAATATTCATGCCCAAGATCTCACACACTGACACAGCTGCCGAGTAAACCAGATCAGTAGCCTCCGTCAAAGAGTCTACACGATCGAGTTTCTTTGGGATAGCATTATTCATCTCTTCAACTACGTTCAGTAGTTTTTGAGAGTATCTCATGCTGGGTATTATTGGCCTTGCATCAGGTCTAATTCCGGTACTCTCTCTCTCTCTCTCTCTCTCTCTCTCTCTCTCTCTCTCTCTCTCTCTGATAGCTATGTTTCTGCTCTTGTTCATCTTGAGGTCGACGGTCGACTGTTGGCCTACAGATGTTCTTTGCTTTATCCAGTTCTGCCTTAGATAACTTTCCATTTATAGTTATCCATCGTTCTATGTTGGAAAGAAGTTGGGCATAAGACTGGTCCGGGTACACATCGTTCCTTAGTTCAGTTAGCAGCTGCCGGTAGGTTTTGTCCGAGTGATTCACCAAATTTTGTGAGATGTAGTGTATGCGCATAAGTGTCAGATTGTCGTCGTTTGACCATCGCATACGTCCATCCCGTTTGTGTGGAATCGCAGTGGGAAGAGCTTCTTCTTCATTCAAGCTGCGACCACCTTCTCGATTCCAAGAGATGGGTTCGGCCTTACATTGTCATATCGGGATGTCCGCTGTTCGATCAATTCCATCAGGCTGAACATCTGGAAAGCTCCAAAAGGGGCCAGCCTGAAGTCCCCTGCCACCCTGAGTTTTGCTTCTCGTATTAGGAGCGAATTCTACTTGCTCTGTGGAAGCTGCCAACCTCTACAGAGATGGGGTGACTCGGGTTTTACCGCGGGGTCATCACTCCTCGACCGGCCCTGTGAACCACCCCCTAGGGGTTATATATATATAGAAGAATTCTGTGCTCAGTTCGTATTGATTATTTCGTATTTAGTACTACTTATTCAACGTTTTTGGATTTTCTTGTATATTAAGACCACATCTAACTCTTCATTTTCTTTGAATTCGTTTGGTACCTTTGGGGTTTCTGAAGGCTCCATGACCTCTTAAATTCTCTTCGACTCCTTCAAAGTTTCTAACTTGATGTGGTAGTCCCATTTAGAAATTATTTGTGTTTTCTCTAATCGGCTACAAAACACAAGAGTTATTGCAATCTGTTTTTTTCAGGAAACATTTTCTTCATCAACTCAAGCTTGAAATATTATAAAGAATGAATCTAATAGATTGATATTTCGAAAACCCGTACCTGTGTATTCACTTGCTGAGTTTGAAATAGACTTAAAGAAAATATCATATCGCAGGAATGATATCGTCGTATTGGAAGGGATTTAAATATTTGAATTTTCTTCGGAAATCACGCCTAAGAATCAATAGATCATATATTTATCATAGAAACACTTCGGAAATATCATGAAGAGATAAGAGTATTATGTCGAAATCGTGGTGGAATATATACCAACTGCATGAACTTCCTGGTGTTCGAGATTACAAGGATAGAGGGATCTATGATTCGGTTTGAGGGCATTCAATTTATAAGATATTGGAATTTAGCACTGAGTATGTCTTTGGAGTGAAAATCAGGAAAAATAAAATTATTTTACAAATTCTTCAAATTGATTCAATTATTACGAATACTTAAGAAAACTGGTATGGAATGATAATTTCATTGTTTTCATTCACATTGAATGGATTTGAAGAAAACTGTCTATTTTTCAACGAAAGCTTATTAACCACTGTGTGAATAATTATGTTATCATAAGTCATGAAACAAAAGACTTCAGACTGTTTTCAGATTTCTATTTATCACTACCACTGTGAAAAGTATTAAGGAAATATTACAGATTTTTACTGACTTTATCATGATATGTTATATGAATTAAAATCGATTTTGGAGAAATATAAATTTTGTTGCTCATTGACAAACTGACAACTTTATGTTAACAATGTTAACCAAATAATGCTCATTTTCTCAATTTCTTCTTTATGATACTATCATATTTTAGTGAAAGTTTTGCTCATATCTTTCAAGATAAAAGATCAAAAATGTTTCAATAGTTCGAGAAGATATGTATAGCTAAAGGCTTCCTGTTTTCGTTAGAACTAAAAGTAGTCATTCTCACACTCAATGATGGTCTTCCACATCGATCTTTTCTAGCTCTTTTATGATTTGATTTATATTTTAGTGATATTCCTTCAACCTCTTCTCATAACTCCTTTTATGCCGATGATATTATCCTATCTTGTCGTCACGATAAACTCGAATCTAATGAATAACTGACTGCCGATTTGAAAAATTTAGCTCTTCAGGGAATGTTCTATATGACCTATTCTTTCAACAATTGAGGTGTGCTATTTTCATTTGGATAATCATCAGAATGTTAGATAATTTAGGGTATGTTTCTATGAATCTCCACTGAGAAGTAGTAGATTTGTGGTATACATGGCGTTTCACCTGAGTCACGTCAGGCATTGTCGAGTGGTCTTCCTTTATAGCTAGACTGTTTGAATAGTGTATCTGGTATCTGGACAATCGAGTCGCTACTGATGGTTGTGACAACTGTCCATATTCCACATACACTACTTGGCTCACCATTTTGTCTGAATTATTTGGTAAATGTCTTTTTTTCCTCTTTGTTTTACTGGTTCAGTTAAATCGAATTTTGCGACCACCGTGACAATTTTATATCATAAGTACACACAACCAAATTCATATGGAATCACTCGGTATTTCACATTATTGTTTTTTTTAACCATGAAACTTTGACTACTTGTGACGACTGAAGTTTTTTGTTGTAGAAAAAATTGGATAGTGTGAAGTCATATTTGAAACTGTGAATTATTTGAAAATGTCTTATATTGGATTGTCCGATTGGCAAAGGGGGTAATTGCTCTCGTTGAAGAACGAGTGACAAAGAAGGATATAGTGTCCACAAAGAAAGTGTCACAGGGGGTGTTTTCAAAAACCTATGCCCAATACGTTGAGCTACAATCTATGCAAAATAGACCTAGAAAAAGTCGTAGGAAGATCACTTCTGAAGAACAAGACCGTTTTTTGTGCCAAATTGCAAGAAGAGACCCTAAGATCTAACCTTATACTGCAAAGGCAATTTCTGGAAACAACAGACATCAGTGTATCAGTCGAAACGATACATCTAAGACTTCGTTCAAGGAGCTTATACAACAGAAGGCCCTTAGGAGTTCCAGAACTAACAAGATAACAAAAAATTAACAGACATAATTGGTGTATCGAGCACCAAAATTGGAGTATTCAGAATTGGCTAAATGTTCATTCTTCGGATGAGACCAGAATTGGTGTTCGATCAGATGACCGGGTTTTACATGGAAGACAAGCTAGACTCCGAGCAGCATCACCAATTCCGAAATACCAAGGGGCAGTATGATGTTTTGGTGTGGCATTATGCTTGGAGGCAAAACAGATTTGATTTCGTTTCCTGCGAGTGTAACGGCTAGGAATTACGTGGATCTAGTGCTGGACCCCATAGTGAGACTCTTGCGAGAGGCCAAGGGTGAGAATTTCGTTTTTATGCAAGATAATGCTCCTCCATATACCAGCAACCTCGCGCGACATTATCTTGAAACAGAGGGAATAGCTATTTTGGACTGGTCAGCTTATCCTCCAGACTGAATTCTTATTGAACATTTATGGGATAATCTCAAAAGGAAAATTAGATCGCGCCAGGATAATCCAAGAATCCCACAACAGCTCATTCAAGCCGCCACACAAGAGTGGCAGAATTTCACACCAGAGGAGGTTGAAAACCTAATCAAAAGCATTCCTACAGATTCAGGCTTGTATCAGGGCAGGAGGAGATAGCACAAGCTACTGAGGTCGAGAAAAAACACCTACTCCGTGAGAAAACAATTTTCAATTTTTACTACATGCGGAAAGAGTCTCTCATTTTCGTTTATTTGTTTCTTCCTTAAAATAAACCTTAATTTGTTTCTTTTTTCAATTGAAATATGTCAATAAGGATCAGTTATAACAATCCTTCGAAATTTCCAAAATTCCTGAGGTAATATTCAAAATATCGGGTGATTCCATACAAATTTGGTTGTGTGTATACCTATCTCAAATAACTTCAATTCAGAAAAACCTCTTATGAAAAATTTTGACAGATTGTGGCTGATCACAAATAACGTACAAAGATATAGTTGCTCTTCAAAACTCTAAAATGTGAAAATATATTCGGAATAATCGGAATATCTACATTTGAAAATAACATCAGTACTCGCCTACTCAACAAAAAACTACGAACACTTTGAAGTGAGATATATTAAATGATTCAAAAAATAAATCTTTCACCGAGGTTCGAATAAGTCCACTCCAGTAAACAAAATATCATCTTGGTGTTTTCTGATCATTAACTGACTACGCAGACACTCATTGTGAACGGAAAAAGTACAGTTATTTTCTCTTTTAAAGAATTGAATATAGAATGAACCTTCCAACAAGATAATATAATTGTTATTATTTTCTACTAACACGAGGTTTGATCGCCAGTCGCAATGGTCCGCGTTCAGAACCATAAAAATCATGACGTAGTAAACATAACACGGCTGAATGTAGTGGAGACTGTGCTGATAGACATCCATACACAGATGTTCATGTTGTTTCTTTAATTCATGAATTAAATTACAAAGCTCTTACATATTCTACAATTCCACAGTTGTTGAGATTATGTTTCGAAAACTGAGGATTTTATAGACTCTAGAAATGATTAAATTCGCGTATAAGCTACAAATAGCAATGAAATAAGCAAATGATAATTCCGAAGCTCTTATATAGGATTAAAAAAGTATAAATATATTTCACCAAGCCCTCAATCATCGAAACTTTATTTCTCAATTGACGTGCCCCAAAATAGGTTATTCTATCAGACCAGTATCATCCTATGCGCTCCAGCTCTTTCGGTTCCACACTTTTTGATTAATGTTTTCGAATAAATCACGAACATGAAATTTAAGTTTGCTGCGCAAAATTCATATAAGTCAGCTGAACAAATTAAAGATATAACTTTGCTACCACATGATAAATTATGCCCTTTTTAAGTTATGAATCGTTTTCCAAACGTTCCACCTGAGGAATCAATTGCTCTAATAGATAAACTTCTCAAACGAGAAATTCAGTCGTTCATTCTAGAATTAAATCTCTATTCCATAAATCAATATTATTTTAGTTTCAATGAAGTGAATCTTTTTAATATCGTTACATGAATGATATATCAGTTTGCTCTCAGTATGCATGATATATTAGAGTGCTCTCAATGTGCATTAATTAACTATGCTTATTTGAGATACTCAAACATTTATCGCATTCTGATATATAGTTCAATTTTGAATTAGAAGCAATTAGCTGACTTGAGAACATACCGGCCCTTCATATTTGTCATTAATCATACCACACAGATTTAAGCAATCATTTCAGATCTGCATATACTCTGCAACATAAATTCCCTGCATATAAGAGTATATCAGACAGACTAACTGATGTTCCTATTTCAATTGAAATTCTTGAATTGTAGCATTTCGTTTAGAAGAAATGTATTTTAGTATTGATTGATCAAGAACACATCAGATTCAAATTGTTTGTATTATTTTGAAGAAAGGTCAAACGAAACAATTGCAAACTATTCAGGAATATTCGCCATACGAAACATTTTGAATTGCTTTCGTCACATATCTAAAAAAGTAATTGAAATCTCTTGAGGATTTCTGATGAGGTGTTAGTCTTCCATGACTATTTAGGCATACTATGAATTAAGTAATCGATACTTTCTTGATCAACTGCGTTCCATATCCCACAAGAGCATGACATAATTGGTTTCTTGATTGGAAGATGTGATTGTGTGATGAAGGGAAGACCAATCTGAAACAGCTATTCCTTTATCTTCCAAATACTGTCGCGGCGGTATGAGATCGAGTATTACCATGCATCAAAATGAAATCTGGTCCCTTTTCAGCCGCATGTGGAATGACACATGGTATGAGAATCAGCTCTCTATAGTTCAGTGCGTTTGCAAATTATTCCAGCAAAACGAGGTCGGTTCTTTTGCCAATACTGATACCATACCAATACCGTACCGTCTTGACAGCTATAAACTTCTTGCGCAGTTCTTAGCCTCCACTCATTTACAGGTTATCTTCATACACGAGTACGTCTCATTTTGAGACGTAAACCAAATCTAGATTCATCACTGAATTATACAGGGGCCCGTTGATTAGCACCACATTCAAGGTAATTCCTAACCCAAGCTAATTGGGCTTCGTTATTTCCTCTGGATAATTAGGGAGTCTCAATGATCGTTGGGCATGTAAATTGAATCCATGTAGTCTATTTTTGATATTCTAATCATTTATCTGTACGTTGTGAGCATTCTTGAGTTCAATGAAGGGAACCAGCTGGGTTAGTGGAATTTCTCAGTGCTTGAATTCTTAAGAACCTATCTTGAGCGATGGGGACCAGTATATTGCTCCCTGATATCAACAGTTTGATTAGAACGAATCCACAAGCTGATATGTCCCTAATGTAGTTGCAACTGGTTATTCGCTCGTAACTGTTCTGCTCCTTGAAGATAATGTCGCCCCATAATGAAGAAAACAATATTTGTTCCAAGTCACAACTGAATTGATAGGCGGAAGAAAGAATTAAAACGTATGCAAACATATCGCCTGAAATTATACAGCTGAGGAAAAACTAAGACACATGCAATATCGATCAGAATATGGAATTCTCATGCTAAAAGGAGTGTAATATAATTTAATAAATTTTAAGACATTCCAGAAACAGAGATCGAAGAAATATCGAATTGATGGAAAAGTAGAAAAAGTTGTGATTATGATTTGGCCTGTGACTGTTAAACCAAGCACTCGTGATGCCGTCAGAAAGCCTGCACGGTCTCCAAAGTTGACACCGCTAGAATTCCATGATTTTCTTTAGATATTCATTAAGGTCCCAGTTTATATATCCAAAGTTGAGAAGCTTATATAGAGTACTGAAAACGCTTTACGAGGGGTAGCAGTACATGTGTGAGATGCTCTTCAAAGCATAAGAAGAATATGTGATCCTCGTATTGCTAGACGGCATGCATGCGAACATTCATTACGAATCTTAATGAATCTAACAATATAGTTTTCATAAGAGTTCGGGCCCCACGTTTAATATTCAGCTCAGATGAAATGATACATTCGGAATTTGAATGAGCAAAAATATATCCTTGGTTTCGACTAGATTCGAGTCAAATTTGAAAATGCAATCATTGCATCATTGTGACAGTTTTCATTGAAAACCTCTCAGTCCTCTATCAGCTGCAATTTTAACCTAGTCTGTCTCATTTTGTCGAAAAAGAGCTTTAAATCTTACCATTTAATTTTTTCTAGCTACACTGGATACCGAAATGAATGAAAGACTAAAATATTATCGAAAGGGCAAAACGGCTTCATGAAGGATCTCATAAAAAAGAGCCTTCAGGATTACTATAACTATTTTAATTTTTGAGAAACTCGATAAAACTACACCAATAGCCATAAATTTCCTCGATCTTGTCGAAGCGATTGTCTTTGTCAATCATAATTCATTGATTACATGATTTTGGAATTCCACGTAAAGCTCATAGCCTAATTTCTAGTTACTGTTGTAACAGATACCAAAGAGTTGAATTGAATTATTGTCAGTAGGCACTCAAAAGTTAAAACTGGTGTACCACAAGGTACAGTGCTAGCTCCATTTCTTTTCATTATATATGTTAATGATTTTACGCACATACAAACAACTGAATAAGCTGGATGATATCGTCATATCTTTTGCTGACGAGACTGCACTAATATCATCTGACATAGATTATGCTTGAAATAAAAATGAATGAATAGCTCAGAATAACTTTGAATGGCTCACTCTGAACAAAGTATAATTAAATTTAGGTGAATCGGTTATTATTATGTACATTTGCAGGTTACATTAACAATATTCCTAATGACAAGTGTTAGGCAAATAGCATTAGCAACGTGTTTTGCATATTTTCCAAGCAATTGGCGTAACATTCATATAACACCATATACAAACCCTGTTTTGAAAATTCAATGTCTCATTTATAATATTGTTTCATACAACAGTTTCTCCTAAAGATATAATTAAAATTTACCTGCGTATATGCCCTTTTGTGTACGCTAAGTACTTAGATTGATAATTTATTTCATTAACTGTTCGAAGTGAAGTTGTCATAAAAATACCCAAATTATAGATATCTATATTGTATTGAAAATTTTCAGAGAAAAAGCATTAGTTTACTTCGAAGTGAGATAGTTTGTGCTTCTGAGACTTGTTAAAATGCCGGTGTTTATATCGAACCATAAAAAGACTCTATATGGAATTGGACAAAGTATATTGCTCAGTTTGCTGCCAAACAGTAAGTTTCAATGTTTTCTATTTATAATTAAGCGCCAAATACCTCAACAATCATCGCTTTCATTCGTGTCAACAATTATTGTCACAACGAAGAAAATTAATGTCGGGCTCTGGTATACTCCTATATACCTTGATCGAAGTTATCGAACGATAATTTTCTTTCATTTCTGTACAAGTATTGCCAGACCAATATTCCAAGGGGCAAAACATCGAGACGAAACAATGTTAATCCCATGTATACGGATATTATTGAAAAAATGAGAAATTGAAAAAAATCATTGAAATGGTTGCATTGATAAAGCTACTGATTAGGCGTGTATTAGCGTACTACTATTATTATACATATTACATTAGTAAAAATATATATGAAACTCAAAGAAATTCATGTAGTGTCGTTACCTAGCGCCCAGAAAAGTGAGTCAATTAATCTATCGGTTGAGGTTTACATTTGGCGGTATTCAGCAGTATCCTTTCGGAGAATGAGTGTATTTCCGATAATCGAGGTATAACTATGATTCCCCGAGAACTGACGGTCGTTGGGAGTCCAGGGACTTTTACGAAATTCGTATATGGAAGAATATATAAATATATGAAAAAATATATAAAAAATTAATGAATATATAAAAATATATAAATATGTAAAAAAAGAATACATGTATAAAATATCTATCTTGGTTCAAAGAAACCAAACTATCAATTATCTAATGAAGTAGAACTGCAGTATCCCTTATTTTTACTCTCGTCAACTCAATTTCGATGTAGTTATTTCTTTCAATCCCACAGATAATCAATTCAGTTGTTTTATTTTCACAGAAGTTTATTTTAATTGTTCTATGGAAAAATTATTAATGTTATTGCTATGTTTCCTTTGAAAATATACATTGCACTTTCACTCTTGCTTTTATTTTGTGTTTGTGTTTCCTTCAACAACTTCATGAATTCTTTTCAAATTCTTACGTTTAATTTAATTCAAATATTTTCTGATCAAATATTCAGTATCATTCAAACCTTTATTCTCGCTCTTATCGAATATGAGAGGAAGTTAAATCTTTCATGGCAATTGTGTTCTTTTCAAGCTTTCGAGTTTTCGATTCAAGAAGTTTGAATTTTGAAGCTTTTATGAAAAAGCCTAACTTGACTCTCGATTTCAAGTCAAGTCAAGTCGAGCGGCTCGATATTCAAGTCAAGCTGTGAATCCTCAACAGCAACTTTTATTTCCGAAGGAAATTACAGCTTTTTGTCCAAAACTATAAATCAATTTGAAGAAGCACAAATGTTACTCACCGACTGTGTTAATTTGATAAAACAATTCGTATCGTCATGCAAAGATGTAGAAGGCATAATTGAAACGCGAGTAACCGAAAACTTGAACATAACTATAGAAAGAAATATTGGATATGAAACACTTAAAGAAGTTTCGAATGCTGCAAATGGAGAATTCTCAGGAAAGCTTAATATGATACCGAATATTTTAGTTGAAATATTGTACTATATATCGGTTGGTGTCGAAAGAAGATGTGCATAAATGAATATATGTATTCAGACAAACACAATATTTTGAATTATAATGTCGGGAAATATTTGATGATATTCGATATTTTGATATATTATAAATTTGACCGAAAGAGTAATAAATAAACTCTTTGTATTTCGTTCACATTTTATTTATTTTTCGTAAGTATCAAGTGAAATTTTCCATATTTTTATGCATCTATTAAGATTATTCAGGTTTTTCAGGCATATGTTGAACACAGACTTATAATGCATATTTGCCTAATATACCTAATTGTAAAAACTTCTGAAGACCTACAAGTAATAAGTAAATGATGGAGTGAACACATTGGACATATCGTTAATAGAACTGAATATCTGATTTTTATTTTCCAAAACATTTTTAATTTATATATATATATATATATATATATATATATATATATATATATATATATATATATATATATATATATATATATATATATATATATATATATATATATATATATATATATATATATATATATATATATATATATATATATATATATATATATATATATATATATATATATATATATATATATATATATATATATATATATATATATATATATATATATATATGACTAAGGTCCGTACACTGGATTTTTCCGGGCAGAAAGCCTCTGACACTACTCGTTGGTACATTGATATCATTGTCTGATGATGCTAAAATATGTATATATTCTGGTAGATTGATATATTCTCATAACATTTAACGTTATCCTAATATATAATTATTCCAGGACATGTTTTGATTATAATCATTGCCTGGCAATGGTATTAATTACCGGTGGTGGATTTATATTTTTCATGAAATCAGTTTGATTGCATGAACAGATATTAGGGCAACTCGTCGGGGTAAAACCCCGATATATATATATATATATATATATATATATATATATATATATATATATATATATATATATATATATATATATATATATATATATATATATATATATATATATATATATATATATATATATATATATATATATATATATATATATATATATATATATATATATATATATATATATATATATATATATATATATATATATATATATATATATATATATATATATATATATATATATAATTTGAAGCAAAACTGACGAATCGACTCTCTATAACTTATTCAACAAGAATAATTTATAATGTTATATGTATGTATGCACAAAATGATTTTTAAGGTTACAAGTTACATGTTATTTTACAGAAAAGTTTAAACGTTGACAATCAATCAGAATAAGAACATGTGAAATACTAGAATCTTTTATATAGAGAGTGGAGATGCTTCTAATGGTGTTATGGGGCTCGGCGCTAGAACACAGCTCCTTCCAAAAAGAGTATTTTCATTGAAGTAAGCCTCTTCCAAAAGGTATATTTGGGTGAAATACAGCTTTTCCCAAAAAGAATTTTTTCTCGTTGAAATACTGCCTCTCCCAAAAAGTATTTGGATCGTTGAGACACAGCTTCTCCCAAAGAATATTTGTCTGTAAAAATTAAGCCTCTTCCAAAAAGTTAAAAGAGTACACATAAATTATCACCTGATGAAGGAATAATACGTGGAATTTCTTTTATCTCTGTGATTCATTTCAAATTACTTGAATTATATTATTATATAGGAAACAGAATTAATTGTTTCAAAAGCGAATATGACAATTTGGTACAGTTGTCAAGTAGAATCTTTCTGACACCTGTCATTGTTAGCAGTCATAGATAAAACTTTGAGAGATTTAATACGCATTTTAAATAGAAAAAAAATTCGATGAGGAAAAAAGAAATTCAGAAATAAGAGTAAGCTAATGAAATATATGAGAATCCAAAAAAAATCAATATATTTTGCTGAAATGAGAGATTATGTACTAAGATGATGAATAAATTAGCAGAAATGCTGGAAAAATACAAAATTATGACTGAATAAATCTGGGCGTGGTATCTGAGCTTGAAACAGACTAAGTAAGTACCAAAAATATGGACAAGACGTCCTATGATTCTCCTGGTCTGGAATGCCGGAAAAATATCTACAAAGATCGCCGTAACCGAAAGTCGTTACTAACTAATTCAGATGATAATTACACTTACCTCGTATATATTGAGCAAATACGAGCCTTAGTTTCACAAAAGTCCAAAAAATTCCAAAGCTATAATCATAAAGGTATAGCAAGTTGCTGTTGGAAAGCAAGAACCAGAAATCAATCGCTGTCGAGTCGTTCCGAAATTAAAGATTCTATAGTATGCGCAGGAGGAGCACGGAGCACAAAACCAAAGAACTACGGCTATTTCACGGAGTGGCGACTCACACCCCATGTAATGCCAGTTTTACATGCTCCGAATGGCATTGCTCAAGTACGAAATGGTGAAAGCGTACGTGTTAAATCCAAAGTGACATTTCACATGCTACAGTATCTTCATGCTAAACTTTGATACTGAATCTATCTATCTCCTTATCAATTGCCAAAAATATCTTTATGATACGTTTCAACGCAGTTTCACATATTAGGTTTTCTATGATTACCTGCTCAGTCACCAGAGGCCAGAGTAATGTAAACATCCTTCAATATATTTCAAAACAAGTGAAGGAGGCTTAGCATTCTCTCTAAAATTAGTGAATCTTACGTGTTTCGTTGCACAATAGCTTCATTAAACGATTGAGTTTGCAGCAATGACGATAGCTAATTTATAAGTAAACATGAAATACGAATTGAAATTCCCAATTAACGAATAGCTATAAACCCCTAGCCGAATCGATAACAGTTCATTGTAATTACTGTTCACTGGAGGGATTCAATAGGAGATAAGAATTTGAGTCAATTTGTTCGTGGATGCGATTACCTGAATGTTTGTGTTTATTTTAATCCTCAAAATTTCCCTACGATCTATTACACAGCACAACAGCAATTCTGGTGATCGAGTTATGGCATCTGATATCAGGCTCATTTTCAATGACGATTTCAAATCCGTGATTAAAACTTCTATATCAGCTCTAGTTTAGAAAATATGTAACATGGAAGATTTTACAATAAAACACGACTTCTTTATATTTGATCTTATTTAATCGAATTCTCAATTGAAAAAACTTTCTTTTGAAAGTTTTTTTTTGCAAATGTAATGTTCTTGATGCTCAAAGCCATCATGTGTGCGTTACAGTAGCGTTGATAGCGTTCCTTCATAGTTCGATGGTCTTGGTGAAATCTCACCCTGTTCTTCACTTCGCCAAGATTACCAGTAAAATAGTCTAGATGGACCAACTTTTCTTATTTGACAAAAAGTTCTGAACAAGCTAAACAAATTCTTTCCATACGCCTTTCACAATCTAATCTTAATGATCTAATTTGTGGTGCATTGAAGGTGCCCGCTTTTATATTTTCTGCTCTCAGTTTTGTGAACTTTTGGAACAAGAGAAGAAAACAATTTCGTTTTTTGTTAAAAGCATTAACATATTATTCCATGAGCCCTAGTTTTAGATGCAACAATAATGCATTTCTAGATATATACTATACGTGAATGTATCACGTATTGTTGTCCTGGAATTAGTGCTCTCGAATAATCCAATCCCTTTTAAACCAGTGTTGATATTTAGCTCTATTATCCCACAAAACATAGAAAACAGGGAAACTTTGTGCAACCACTTTTTGGCCAAAAATAAAGTTGACCATTTTTAAATCAACACATTCAAGCCAGTTATTTTTCGTTTACTTAATTTTGCCCAAAACTAATGCAATAGATGTATATTCTTCTTTTACTTTATTAGAATGAGAATCAGAAACGACTCTTATTTATTCCGGTATAAAAGAACATAATATTGACATCGTTTTGAGGAATTTATGAACAAATACCATTCATAACAAAGTTGATGCCATTGTAGCCATTAAACCAGGTACATCTTTACAAAATACAAAACCATCTTCTTCATCGAAATATTTTAGGAGATTCTGTTCTCTAATGTGGTAATAAGAAATTTCAGTTCCTTCTGTTACTCAGTTCCTTTCTTTTAGCCTAGAAGCCAGGATTTCTGAAGCAGACTTTGACAGTCCCCGATCTCTGATTACGTCATCTTGATTGAATAATTTTGGCGCTTTCAGTTCACATTCAAAGTCACTATCAGTTTTCGTATCGGTATTAATTGACTTCAGCTGTGAAGCATTAGCTTCATGTACAGGGAAAGTTGTAGAGCTCAGAATTCGTCTATGTGCTGGTTGTATGGAAGGATATTCTTATTTGGCTCGATTTTCTCGGTTATTGCAAGTTATGTTCACCAAGCAAAAATAGCAGTAACCAAGGCAAGTTTTACAAGGCTGATCACATATTACCAGCGAATGCCGAAAGTAATTTTCGTAAACTTCACTTCACTTCAGACAAACTATATCTCATTTAAACGATATTCTTCAAATATATACTCTCCGCTAATGAAACAAAAAAAAATTGTATCATTTACACAAACTTTATTTGACGATTCACAGCAAATTATATCAAGTTGAATCAATATTTTTTAATTAACAGCAAATTATCGTGTCAAATTAGTGTTTTCAATGGAATCTATAACTAACAAAAACAAGTACTGTATTTTGAGGAATTTTACTCAATAATTGCGATTCGTGACGCGTTTCACTACACCGTAGCTTCTTCAGACGAATGTATATTCTTTCGTCTGAAGAAGCTACGGTGTAGTGAAACGCGTTACGAACCGCAATTATTAAGTAAAATTCCTTAAAACACAATACTTGTTTTTTATTATTGATAATGGAATTTTACCAAGTAAAGTCCTCCCAAATTCAAATGAATCTATAACTCGTAAACAAGAGTCGTTAGAAAACAAAAGAGGGTATATTTAGAATCAGCGACGTCAAACAAGTAAACATCAAATGACATTCGTCAGACGAGAAGTGAAAATTTGTTGTACAGTGTTATTCAACCACTTATTAGGTATGTTCATGTGTGATTTCTATTTTTGGTTCTTAGACAGTATGCATAGTATGAATTCGATACCAAATTTAAAAAAGCTTGTGTTATTTCTGTACTGAACCTTACTATAACTGACTTACAATTTTAGTTAGTTTTATTGTTTTCGATTTATTCACTCAAATTGTTATTGGTTTGGAAATTTAAATCCAACTAATTTTCAATTAAATTTCCTACTTGCACTGCCGAAGCAGATAAAATAAGAATTTGTTCTGATAGAACCATAGGTTAAATTTGATTTTCTCCACTCTACTGTTTATTCTTTGAAATATTCATTACTGATGTAGGATTGAAACCACTATTGAAAGTATTTTATATAGTTATATTCATTTCCTTGCTCAATGTATTGAGGATAATGATATGTTGGCCAGTCTATGATTAAGGCTATTAACTGAAATTTTATGTTCATAAGGATGAAGGTCCTATGTTTTATGTGTCCGATCATAAATCATTTTAAATCTCAAGAAAATCTCAATTATTTTTGTTAAATGTGAAATCTTTATTGAACTATAATTTTCTATTTTAGTGGTAAACTAGAATTTTGTACGTAATGAAAATCTATCAACTACGGGTAACTATCTTTAGAGTGCTGCAGAATAGAATAAGGTGGTAATCTTTTCCTACTACTGATGCCTGCTAAGATATTTCCCCCAAAGGTTGAAGAAAAGAGAAGATTTTCAAACGATGGAAATTGTTTCATTCAACAACATTTTTGTTCTACAAATGCTCCCCATATGCTCAAGGGGAAAACTGTAATTACCTACGAATTTTGGAGTTGAATTAGTGGAATTAGAACTTGTTTTATCGAATATGAACCTTCCTTCATTCCTTTGAAAAGGGCAATATTTTCGTTGAAAATATTCCTTATTGCAATCTCTTGAAACTTGCTACTAAGAGAATATTAACATCAACATTTCCATCAACTTTTTAGAGAAACCCTTGTATTCTGAAATAATTATGGTGGTTGTTCTTCATCTCACTGAAATAATACACATATCGTGTGAGAATACCAAACTTATCTGACCATTATATTGTTTAAATAACTTTCAAGACAGAATTGGTTCGATCAAGGAGTTATGATCACAATGAAATGAAGATAAAAACATAAGGAAAACTAATTCCCAAACATTTTATCACAAACTTAGTCTTACTGAGCCGACGAAAAATCGATCATCTTAAAGAAGTATTTCATCAAAATGTGGATAGCATCATAGATGAAATGGCACCTGTTAGAATAATGTGGATGAGAACCGAGAGAGACCGAATGGTTTGGAAATGAAATAAAGAAGTCAATGAGAGTAAGAGATAATTTATACAGGGTGCTTCAACGAAAACTAAACAGAGGCTATATCTACCAAGATATTCATTTCTGATCAAAACGCAGAAACGAGTCACTTTTTTTTCAAGGAGAACATCTTTTGGGGTACAAAACTTGCCTGAAATATCTACCCCCTAAGCGGGGGTTGCAATCCTTGAACATTTTGAATAGGGAAGATGGGTAGAGTGATGACTCAAAAGAAAGATGGTATCTTTGTCTACATTGCCTTGAACGAATTTCTATTTTTAATTGAAAACTGTAAAAGATACAGGGTGAGCAACTGAAAGATAGGGACTTTTCTCTGAGACTATTCAAGTTTCAGTGAGTTTAAATGGAACAGACCCATGCTGATCAATGGCAGTCATCATCAAATACCATCCTCATCTCGAATTTCAACCCCTAAAGCAGAGGTGACCACCCTTGAAAATTTGGAAGAGGGAAGATGGGTCGTGTGATACCTCGAAAGAAAGGTATCATCTTTGTCTGCATCCCCGTGAACGAATTTTCATTTTTGATTGAAAACTTTAGAAGATACAGAGTGAACTACTGAAAGATAGGGAAGACTATCTCCCTCTGAATATTCAAGTTTATGTGAGGTTAAATGAAAGAATGGAGGAAACTATTTATCGCCCTGAGCTATTGGAATATTAGTGCAAAAAGTGGAACAGATTCATTCCAGATCAAAGGCTGTCATTTTTGATCTAAATGAATCTATTTTCGCACTAATACTCCAATAGTCTTGGGGGCGCTAGTCTCCTCTATTTCTTAGTGGCTCACTCTGTGCCTTCTAAAGTTTTCAATCGAAAATGAAAATTCTTTCACAGGAATGCAGACAAAGATGATATCATTCATTCGAGTTATCACTTGACCCATCTAACCTCTTTTAAAAGGGTTGTCACCCCTGCTCCAGGGGTAAAACTCGAGATGAGGATGGCACTTGATGATGACTGCCATTGATCAGCATGGATCTGTTCCATTTTACCTCACTGAAACTTGAATAGTCTCCGGGAAATAGTTTTCCCTATCTTACAGTTGCTCACCCTTTATCTTTTACAGTTTTCATGTAAAAATAGAAATTCGTTCAAAGCGATGTAGACAAAGATACCACCTTTCTTTTGAGTCATCACTCGACCCATCTTGCTTCTTCAAAATGTTCCAGGATTGCAACCCCAGCTTAGGGGGTTAATATTTCAGGCAAGTATTGTACTCCAAAAGATGTCCCGCTTGAAACAAAAATTGACCTGTTTTTGCGATTTGATCGGAAATGAATATCTTGGTAGATATAGCCTCTATTTGGTTTTCGTTGAAGCACCCTGTATAATCAGTATGCAGCAAAAAGAACGAAGAAACATGTTGAGCATATGAAATTGATACGAACTTTGTCACAGCCTTGATAAGAAGGAAAAAAAAAGTTTCATATTAACTATTCATTTGAAATCTTGACTCGATAGGTTCATCACTATGAGCACAGAAAATACAACTTCCTCATTTCAACAACAAGAATTTCATAGCCGACTCTACAAAAATTTTAGTCGGCAGTATTCCCATCAAATCAGTTGAGCGCGCACACTTTCTCGGGATCACTTTCGACTATCAACTGTCGCTTGTTCCCCAAATTAACGTTATTCAGACTAAAAGCCTCAAAGCATTCAACATAATTTAATCTTTCTGTGTTACTTGTTGGGGAGCTCACCCCGAAACACTCCTGATTATATACAAAAGCTTCATGCGTTCAATAGTTGACTCAGTATTTTTTGCTACCCAAAAAAAGAAGAGTGCTGCAAAAATTGCAATTTTAATCAGAAAAGCTCTTGGTTATAGGAACTCTACTTGCACAAATATATTACCCACAGAAACAAAACTCACCACTCTAAAAGAACGTGCTTAACTACTTTGCAATCGATTTCTGGCTAAAACTCTCTCGAGCACTGGCTCTCAAACCTGCCAAGCTGTTCACTGTTTCTACGAACTTACTCGTTCATCTCGTAACAAACGAATAAGTGTATTGAATCTCTGCATGCATCAGCTAGTACGTTCAGTCCATAACATTGATCAAAACGATAAATTCTAACTCTTACCAGATACTATCAGCTCTAATATTCTAGGTAAGGGGTGCTCAAACGGTCGATCGCGAGTGCTTTATGAATAGATCTCGAGAAGAAAAAAAATAAGTAGGAAACTAAACTACAGAAATTTATTATGTAATAAAATAACACTCTGCTAGCGACAAACGGTGGCTCTATCATAGGTAAGCGCGGTACTTGTCAAAAAAAAGCCACGCTTTTATTCTTGCCGCTTTTATAGAAATTTCGGGCGGCGCATTTGACGGAAACATTCGAGACTTTCATTCACGCCGATACAAATGTTGCGCCTGCAGAAATTGGAATCATTCTAAATTGTAATACTACGTCCATACAAAGTTTATTATTAAATAATACGAAATGAGTGCAGCGAAGAAATCTAAAACGTATCATTTTAATAACGATTGTGAGGAAGAATTTTTCTTTTGTATGATGGAAGATAAGTGCATTTATCTTATTTGTCTTGCATCAGTTGCAATACCTAAGCGTGGTAACTTAGAGATGCATCATAAAACGGTTCATAAAAACTATGAAAAGGTTTTTCC
Source organism: Cryptolaemus montrouzieri (assembly GCA_013387265.2). Lineage (NCBI taxonomy): Eukaryota > Metazoa > Arthropoda > Insecta > Coleoptera > Coccinellidae > Cryptolaemus > Cryptolaemus montrouzieri. The sequence continues at coordinate 86,383,524 of JABFTP020000185.1, forward strand.
CCCACAGAGTGAAATAAGAAAACGAAAGTACGTCATTTGATATCTTTTTTGAAAAGAGAACAAACCATGTTCACAAGACCAGCCAAACAATCAGAAGCTGCTACGATCGTGCCATTTAAAATATCTCATATATTGGCGAAACACAAGAAACCATTCGAAGATGGATCGGTTGTAAAGGAGATTTTAAAAATAAAACAAAAATCATGTCTGCTATTAGACAACTTCTGTTATCTCGTCCGACTGTCACAATGCGTATTGAAATCATAAGCCAGGACATTGCAGATAAATGAATGATATCATGAAATGTACATACTTTTCTTAACAGTTCGACGAATCCTGCGATATGACAGACACTACCCAGCTGTGTATCTTTGTTCGAATGCTATTCAGTGACATGTTGGCTAAGGAAGAATTATTGAAAATCATTACTTTGAAAGGGAAGACCTGTGGCGAAGGTATATATGACATTTTCTTCAATTTTGTAAAAACTACAAGCTACCAATATATAAAGTGTGCATTACAACCGATGGAGCACCATCAATGACTGGAAACTAAAACGGTTTTGTAGCATTGTGTCGAGCTAATGAAGATTTCCCTTCATTTTTTTCATTCCAAAAGTTTTAAACACGGAGGAAATTACGGGCATTGCAACAAAAATTGTGAATTCCATCCGTGCACGTAGCTTGAAACGGCGGCTCTTTAAGTGCAGTTGGAAGATAGGGAGCCAGCTAAACACACTGATTTAGTTCTTCACACAGACGTCAGGTGGTTGAGTAGCAGAAAATTCTTTGAAAAGTTTTCAAGAGTTTTTGCCCGAACTAACAGCTTTTCTAGGTGCTGACACTCAGATGTTGAAAAACGAAAAATGGCAGACTGATTTGGCATTTCTGACTGACATCACAATGCACTTAAAGACCATTATTTTGGAACTTCATGGTGAAGGAAAAACTATTATTGAGATCATTAGCGTAGTAAACCCATTCAAAAGTAAATTGCTACTTATGACAGATCAGCTAAAGAGAAAGGCTCAGAAACATTTTCCGTCTTCGAAAGCAAGGATACCTCAATTGAATCGTGATACGTATGAGGCTGAATAATCAAATATTTTGGGAAAATTCGAAATGCGTTTTTATGATTGCAGTAAATTGGCAAATATAGCATCATATATGAGTTATCCTTTTTCATGTAAAAACATTGGGGAATTAGCTACTGAAATAGCTAATCAGTTCAATATGAACTCGTGTTCTGTTGAAAATGAGTCATTGCAGATTATATCAGATATACATCTCGAAGCTGCAGCATCTGATACAAATTTCTGGTGGTTTATATCTGAAGATAAATATTCGAATCTGAGGCAAATCGCCCTTCATCCGAAGGCAATTTTTAAGTCAACTTATTTGTGCGAGTCTGCATTTTTTGAAATGAAGATAATCAAGTCAAAATATCGCAACCGACTAACTGACGATCATATGTCATCATGTTTCCGATTAGCACTCAATGGTTGCGTACCATCTGGTGAAAAGTTTGCTGATGACATGCAGTGCCACGCTTCAACATCTAAAGCCACTCCTTAGTTAAGTTTAACACCATATGTAACTCTTTTGTTTTGTAACAACCAATAAACTGGCAATTTTGAATAACTATGAGTTTTTTCATTGATATTATAGAGAAGAACCTTACTGAATCTAACCCAAACTTTGACTGAAATAATGTATATTGTGCGGAAATCTATTTATGCTTCGGTACAGCCTACTTTTGTAGGTAGGTAGGGTGTATCATGTATGTACGACAACCCTGCATCAGACATACTTGTAGCCTCTCAGAGTCGATCGTAAGTAAACTAATAATATTGAGGTAGCTCGCCAGCAGTTCAAGTTTGAGCACCCCTGTGTTCTAGGTCAAACTATTCCAATCAACTTTGCCAATCGGAATTTCCAGCATATGTCATTAATGCTCACTATGCAATTGCAATTTATTCAGACGCGAGTATAGTAACAAATAAAAAGGCTGTTGGTTTTGCTTGTTTTTGTCTGGAGCTAGAAATTGAGACTACCAAAAGTTTACCTAAAATGGCGAGTATTTTTTCTGCGGAATGTGCTGCTATTAATGAAGCCGTTAAACTTGCTCTGATCAATGAATCAAGGAATTTTATCATTTTTTCTGACTCTCCTTATGCCGGTCAAAAATTGATAACAAATACAACACAAAGCAAATTTTCTTCGAGTTCCACCATACTAATTAATATAACACAAAATTACAAATATTTTGGCTCATTTGGGTATAAACGGAAATAATAAGGCTGATCATCTAGCTAAGCTAGGCACTCTAACTAAACCGCATATTGATACAATCATTTTCACAGATCTCTAACGAAAATTTAAGTTTATGTCATCGAACAAACAACATTCAGCTTCCTTCAAGATAGTCGTGATAAGGGCAGAGCCTACTTCAAGTCGTTCTTCAGTTATAATAATTCACCGTGGTTTGTTAGACATGAGCTAGAAAGAAATTAATCGGTTGATATCCTATGATTATAACCTCAGGGCGTCACTAAATCGTATTGGAGTCGTAACAGACTATGGTTGCGAGTGTCAGCAGAGTGAAGAGACAATGGATCACGTTTTGTGGCAATGTAAACAAAATGATCAACACAGATATGATATTTTAAAGAAACTTCGGGGGGCTAAGCTTCCGCTACCTGTGAAGGCTGATGTACTCGTCAGTAAACCAAACATTCAAGCATGTAATGCTTTAATGCAGTTCTTTTGTAAATGTGATGAAAACATATAAGAGGAACGAAATTTTAGACTTAATGGAGAATTTTATTCAAGGAAAAATATTCAACCTTCCGTAGAATTTTTGTGAAAATTAAGAAATTGCAGGGGTTTTGAGGAAATTAAGACCTATGTTGTTTCTCTCTTCTTCCGATTTCTTCTATATATCTCAAGATTATCGTTATTCAATTTTTGTTGTTCTTCTCTTGTATTTTTTAATTTCACTCCAACGAGCCACGTTCTGTTAATTTATTTTAATTCAAAATATTGTAAATTGATCTCAAATAAATTATAATTAGATTGAACGGGTGCATTGAGGTAGTGAGTATACTTTTTACATCTGGAATTGATAGTACTAGGCCTACCTAGACGTCTGGAAGTAGTAGCGACCCGTTTAACAGCCCGAGGGCCCTGAAAGGATAACCGAGATTTAGAGGATTCTAAGATTGAGCCGTCACCTTTTCTTCACCCCTTGCAATTTTTCTTTAGATAAAATTATTTTTTTTGTGTACATCAATTGAAGAAGACACCTTGTAAATATTTATTAGATGAATATCGTGTCGATTAAAATTAAAATGTTTGACTTTTGACTGAGGATTCAGAGGTAGCTGCTCTGCAATATTTCAGGGTACTCGTGATTGACTCTACCTAGCAGGGACGTTCCCTTATAGGAAATACTTATATATTGTTATAAACATTGGAGCCGCAACAAAGAGGCCACGAGTTTTTTGGAGCAGTTGTCTTTAGATTCATTAATTCCGCTACCTGTGAAGGTTGATGTACTCATCAGTAAACCAAACATTCAAGCATGTAATGCTTTAATGCAGTTCCTTTGTAAATGTGATAAAAACATATAAGAGGAACAAAATTTTAGACATAATGGGGAATTTTATTCAAGGAACAATATTCAACCTTCCGTAGAATTTTAAATATCCTTCCTTGAAGGAGCTAGATTTCCGATCCACCCTTCAAATTCACCGTCAACCGGGGTCACACAGAAGTGCTACGGTACGGGCAGTTGTCACGAATAGGAGCAATGGACTGCAGTTTTGATCTTATTGGACCTCGTCAGCACTGCCCACCCATTCAAAGTAACCAGTCCATACCGCCTTCATCGCATCTCAATCCGTTGGAGCTCAACGAAACAAACGTATGTTTTTGCGCCCTCCAACGGACCGACACAGAAGCTACCCATACCACCGCGATACGGGAAAACCATGGAAACGAAGAGTAGATAAACAGAAAATCTCCAACCGTCACACTAGTTCGACTATTCATCGCAACGCTACACACAGTGTCTGCAAGAATACGGTATGTCTAAGGACTACGCTGGTTGTCAACCCGATATACTTTGAATCTAATCAATCATAACCCGCGAAACCAGCTCCATCAAGGAAGAATATTTAACATTCTACGGAAGGTTGAATATTGATCCTTGAATAAAATTCCCCATTGTGTCTACACATACAGCTATAGTTTCGCGGGTTATGATTGATTAGATTCGACACAAAATTTTAATATAAGATAGTCCTGAGAAATGATTCATGTAAATGTATTGTATTCACCGATATCCGAATAAACTACAGTTGGTTTCAGGCAAATGAAAAAAAATTATTTATTTTATAATGATTCAGTTAATATTATAGAGGAAAATTCGGTGCAGCGAATGACTCAATGATTTGATGATGAAAATATCAAACTTCTTACAAAGTTTTCCACAATGAGTGATGATGGCTTTGAGGAAATAATAAAGGACATAAAAGAGACAGTTCATGGAATATAGTTGATACCAGGATATGATTGATAGGAGATGAGAGCTATTGCTAGTAAACAATTTGTGAATATAAAAAAAAGATATATAGAAGATAGCAAAATACCCGATTTATGGGATTTCCTAGTTCCGAAAGTCAAAAGTTTTGAAGAACGTGCTGGTTAATATCCTTAGATTAAAAGATCATGGAAATTCGTATAAAGAAGTTCAATAATAATCTTAAAACAAATAATGCCTTGATGAACTATAAATCAGAGTTCAGAGAAAAATCATTCATGTGAAGCACCTATCCAGGAACTGAGAGATCACAATAAGATTATTTTGACAATGTCCATATTTCCAAATATGAAAGAATGTACAGAGTCGTGTAAGGAACACTCAAATGGTTTGAAGATTGCTTACACGAGAGATGTCAACAGGTTAACGTGCATGGATTCGAATCAGAAATACTGCATACTAACCATGTTGTTCCACAATGATCAGTATCATCCCGAGTATTCATAGTGTACAAAAATGACGTTGTCTCTTAACTAATTATTAAATGTTAAGCTAATTCAAAATTATTAGGTAATTTAAGTTGTGTTATGTTGTGTTTTGGTAAATTACAAAATTTAAACACAAACAACTTAAATTTTATTCGTTTCGTTTAGATTAAGGAATTTGATTGCGAAATTCTAGAAATTCATATTGAGTAGGTCTTCTTAAACTACGAGTATTGAGTCAAAGAACACCAGATTAGTGCATACTTACAAACTCACATATACATATAAGAACTCATACTATATGAATGAATATTTATTACAAAAATTTTCATTTCTTTCATGTCGTTTGAAAGACGCATACATTTGTTTTTCACAGAGACAGGAATTACGTTGAATAAATCCACAGTCGCGAAATTCAGAGTACCGACAGCTTAGAAGGAGGGAATTTGTCTGAAATTTACAGCTGTTCGATAACGTGTTTGTGGTCGAACAGGGAATAGTTTTTCATGTTCTTGAAGAGGTATCTATAGACTTAAATCGCATATAAATGATACAATGAGGAAATCTTTGCTCCAGAGAATGAAAATTACGATGGATATCTACGAGGTTTTCGATATTTAATTTTGAATGATGACATTCGCGTTGTCTTTAGTTTATGCATACGCAAATTGTATGTTCTGTCCCGTATCATGTTTTTTCGCTGAGATGATAGTTAACTTGTTCGTTGATGGGACTGTCATTTCTGTTAATAGAGATAGTATAGCAGATGTGTGGAATGAGATGCAGAGAGAACTGAAGAAATTGTTAGGAGTGAACTTCCTGTTCGTAAATACTAAAGAGACCAAAGTTATGTTATTTGTGGGTTCTACCTAGGCTAGGTCTCTTTTATAGGGAGTTTGAGTATAGTAAAGAATATAAATATTATAGATGATAATCTCGAGTTTGGATCTTATTTACATTGACAAAATAAGCCAATCAACTACTTTTATCCAATTGGCCATAACCTATAAATAATATCACGACTAACCGTGTCTGAGACTATTGTAGCACCTCACTTCGAGTAGTGCTCCACAATGTTATATTCTTGCAATGAAACTAAGAAACCTAACTGAAAGAAGCAACAAAACAGAGCGATCGATGCGAATTAAGATAATTCGCATCGCTCTGTTTTGTTATAGTCAATAAATAGTGGATTGCTTGGAGTTTATAGATATCAACCAGAAATTGGTTCTCAATGTAATTATATTTGTTCATAAAATATGACATAATATGATGCTACTTTACTACTTTTAGTTTGGATAAAACGATTTGTGAACGATGTTCATAGGTATACAACAAGAGCGTAGGAGTGGTAAGGAAGGAGGGAACAAGGATAACATTGTTTTATGATATCTTGACTTGGTATAACAGTCTTCCAGGGAATATTCGATCAATTGATAAATTGTGTGGATCCAAGAAATTGTAACGTGCATAATTGCACTTTGCATATTGTTTCTATCGTTCTCCAATTCCTACCTTTCACTTTCTGTGCTTCAATCAAACTATAGCGTGATCTTATATTCGACTCCGTTGTCTTTTTCCTCTCCATAATTTCCCTAGTATTCTATATTCCCGTACCCCTTCCAATTTCCGATGATTCTATCAATTTAATTGGTTCATTTTGACTCCGATATTATCTCATGGCAGTAGTTGATGATTCTTGTGAAAGTTCTCCTATATATCTCAAGATTATCGTTATTCAATTTTTGTTGTTCTTCTCTTGTAATTTTTATTTCCACTTCAACGAGCCACGTTCTGTTAATTTATTGTAATTCAAAATATTGTAAATTTATCTTAAACAAATTATAATTAGACAGAACGGGTGCATTGAAGGAGTGAGTATACTTTTTACTTCTGGAATTGATAGTCCTAAGTTAGATCTCGAAGACAAGGCCTACCTAGACATCTGGAAGTAGTAGCGACCCGTTTAACAGCCCGAGGACCCAGAAAGGATAACCGAGATTTAGAGGATTCTAAGATTGAGTCGTCACCTTTTTTTCACCCCCTGCAATTTTTCTTTAGATAAAATTATTTATTATATAGTGTCGATTAAAATTAAAATGTTTGACTTTTGACTGAGGATAAATGCATATTCTTCGAAAGTGTATAGCATTTTTTAATTTTCGTATTAACTGATGAGTAAGTGAGATATGGAAATGGAGTATGCTCAAAATCTAAGCGCAATCATGAATTCAACCTAAATTGAATAGCTTCCCTTTTTGCTCATAGATTTCATCTTCGTGTAGTCAGACCGTTTATGGAAGTTATGCTCATTCAGAAAACATTTTTAACGTAAAACAGATCAAAGAGTTTGAAAGTTTAATCATATTTACGAATTGTTAATCCCTTTGAAATTAGAGGGTAGTAAGTGTTAGGGATACTTCACACTTAGGAAATAGTTATTGGGCTAAACTGGAAAACGAAAATGATTTCATGAAATCTAATTTTTTCTTGAGATTTTCAAAATTTCATCAAAATCCGTTCAACAAAAAACATTATGTAAAATTATATTACATTATTATATATACATCTCTGAACATTCCTCACAGCCAGAATTATCAAACCGGCAACCAACTCAAAATACGTGGTATAATACTGAACCGAAATTTCTTCTAACTTCCAACTCCAACCTTCAAACTCAATCATACACATATATGCGAATATACGTACGAGTAGGAATATCTGAATATTTCGGAACTTATTTCCAGTTGACAGTTACACCAGAGTGTGACAAATGTTATGGAAATCTTTCAACATGATATCATTTATATTCTGAAGTTCACCAGAAAATAGAATGAAACAGAATAGCATCCGATTTTATAAGAAATATATCGTTCGACCCGTCAATGAACATGAAATACAATATATTATTCAACTATCAAGAATAATATATATATATATATATATATATATATATATATATATATATATATATATATATATATATATATATATATATATATATATATATATATATATATATATATATATATATATATATATATATATATATATATATATATATACTGTAACTGAAAGAGGCTCGCCCTAAAACTTTTTCTATACAATATTTTTCAATTAAATTTTTTGAAATTGATTAAAAATTTACTTCAAGTTGAATGGCACTGACAGTTTATCTGAGACGCTTCCAGTTTCACCGAAAATGAGCCAAAGTTTCAGTTTTTAAATGGCTTACCCTGTATATTTTTTGGGAAATCGAATGAAACTCTCTCTCTGTCTATACATGCAGTATATTTAAAGATATATTTGCCGAATTTTTAAATCATTCTTGATAAATTTGTTCTCAAGTCTGGGTAGCTATGACGACTCAGCTGGTTCTAGAATTGTAATGCACACAAAGCATAAACGCAAAACCTTAGCTTTATTTTGGCATGGCGCACATACTCATCATCGTACATTCCAGATGAATAAAAATTTAACAAAACACATAAATAACGCAAAATACACAAATGGACCATAGATGGAATGTAATCAAATCGATTGAGCATAACTTCACAAAAGGTTTTCGAAGAGACCCCCATTCTGTGCCTGACACAGCCTATTGCGGCGAATGGTTGCCCGTACTACATTATCCATTTGATTTGAAAAATTTCATTCATTGCTCCCCGAACTCTATTCTCTAAATCCTCTCGATTTCCTGAAGCAGTTCTATTAACACGATTTTTCGCATGGGCCCACAAAAAAAAATCTAATGGAGACAAGTCGGGCGATCGAGCTGGCTATCTTGTCGGGCCGTTGGTGCCTATCCACCTTTCATTTAAATTATTATTTAGGTATTGAACAACTTCCCTGCAGTTGTGCGCTGGTGGAAAATTAAGTTATTAGCAACAGCCAGTGGTAAACCATCAATCAGATCGCTTATTTCGTTTTGTAAAAATCCTAAATATCTTTCCCCTGTTAATGGTCCATCAAAAATTATTGGGCCTATGAAATGTCTCCCTACCATTTCCATCCGTACATTAAACCCAAATCGCTCCTGGAAATTACCCTCACGTACTAAATGCTCGTTTTCGTGGGCCCAATAGCGCGTATTGTTTCTTTTGAACATTCCGTTGTTAGTAAATCGGGATTCCTCTGAATATAAAATTTTATAAGGATATCTTGGATCCATTTCCATCTTTTGAAGAAACTGGTTGCAATATTCTAATTCTCCAAAGACTCTGATGGTTTATCCCTATTTCTTGTGCGATTTCTCTGGTAGATGCCGTACAATTCAAATTAATGTACGCTAATACATCAATTTCAGAATTTTCGCTTACTATGAAATTTTGATTATCTGCAACAACCGGCTACTGACGAAACTTCACTTCCAGTTTTGGAAAATAGTGCCTTGAAGGATGTTGCCGTTCTGGATAGCGTTCAGCATATAAAATTGCTGATGCTGTAGAGTTTTTTCGGCATTCGCCATAAATGAGTAGCATATCTACTTTTTCATCTTATGACATTTAAAATTGAATACAAAAAATTCTATTATCTGTGATCTATCTGTGATAGGATTTCAATGCATTTCCAAAGCACTTCAGATAATGAGTTGAAAAACGAGTATTATATGTCCAGGATTACGAATGGAAACTTTCAACGAAAAATAGGCAAAATAGGCCTAGAAGAAGTCGTAGGAAGATCAGTACTGAAGAACAAGGTCGCTTTTTGTACGAAATTGCAAGAAGAGACCCGAGTGCGTCGCACCCTATACTCCAAAGGCAATTTATGGAAGAGATCTGTCTATCAGCCTAAACGATATGTCAAAGACTTCGTTCAAGGGGTTTATACAGCGGAAGGCCCTCAAGAGTTCCATAGCTTAACAGACAACAAAAAATTAACAGACTTAATTGGTGTATCGAGCACCAAAATTGGTATATTGAAAATTGGCGAAATGTTCCTTTTTCGGAAGAGACCAAAATTGGCGTTCGATCAGATGATCACCGTATACGGCTTTTAAGGGGTCATGGAAGACAAGCTACACTCCGAACAGCAAGGCAAATTCCGAAAAACTTAGGAGTCAGTGTGATGTTTTTGGGTGGAATTATGCTGTGGAGAGAAACCGATTTCGTTTCATGGTAGTGTAACAGCTAGAAATTACGTGGACCTAGTGCTGGACCCATAGTGAGACTCAGTGGTGATTGTCTTCATCTGACTTCAAATAACATTGGACCGGTTACGATAAAAATCAACCGTGCTTGTCTTCTGATTTTGTGGCCTCAGAAACGTACATCAGCTTTTTTCAAAATTTTCCAATTGCTTCCAAAAGTTCTATATCGTAAAATTCTAAATTAATTTCAATGAAATTACTTTCAATGATCCTTAGGATCACACTAACAAACGGATTCTGCGTTATACTTATGAAATTCTTCAAAATTTTTGGTTATGATTCTCTTGCTTCGACTTTCAACTGAGTTTGAACCGGACGACATGGAGGCTACGTTGCATTGCTAAAAACGTTCATGTTATTCTATTTTACATGAGCATCCCCATATAAAAATTGTTCGTCGATAAGTGCATCATGCGCTGAACGATTTCTAAAAGACAGAATGAGTAGGAATCTCGCGATAAACATAAAAAATGTTGAACAATGGTTGTGCGGATTCACTACGATGGCCCAACTCCAAACATTACAAAAAAACGAAAAACCATCAAAAAAACTATTCACGCCATTTTCTTTCAGAGGATTAGTGAAACTAATTAAACTTGAAAATCAACGTACAGTGACAGCGAGCTGGTACACTACAAAATGTTTACCTGTAGTGCTTAAATCAGTTAGGATTCGTGGGATAATGTTGCACTACCTCAATGCATCGTCACATACAGCACAGCTAACAGTCGACTTTTCACGGGAACATAAGGTGAAATTTATTCAACATCAGCACTATTTGCCTGATTTGACCACGTGTTATTTCTGGTACTTCATTTACAAAAAAAACATTTCGTGTCGACGTTTCACGACGGAGGAGATTAAAAGGGCTCTCAAGTTTTTGGGAACACTCCCAAAGTCACTCAGTTGTCGAAGCTTCGGTTACAAACGTATATAGATGTAAGTAGGATTACTTTGAACAAAAATTAACCAATTTGCATTTCATGCCTCATGTATCTCTTTTATCTCAAAATATACAGGGTTTTAGCGGGAAATCACTAAGTATTATTTCGGCTAAGAATGAGTTTCATCCATTCAAGATAGAGTTAGTAGATATAAGAATTACATGAGAATTATCATGACAGAAGGATGCTGTTTTGTCTGGAAATGAAGTATAATAGTAATCCTAATGATTATTTTGTTAATGGTATTATATTTACTGAATCAGAACCTTTGATTCCTGAAGGATATCACGTCCCAATTCAATTACAGCTTTCAAGACGTTCGAACACATTCAAGTTTAGATTACTCACAAATTAACGGTGAATAATTGTAGAAATTTTTATTCTCATTGTTCTGAAATGAAATAATTATAACAATGAGCATAGATTAACTGATTACTTCTCTTAATCGAATCATTCTTCGGAACTTCCTTGAAATCAATTGAAAAGACAGATATATAGACACAGCTTCGAAAACTGAGAACCCTCTAGGTAGGCTAATTAAATAATCCAAAACCCGACGGCAATGAATGAGATTTATCTGGTGTTCATAATCTTAATTGGGGTAATAGCAATAAAATTAACATCAAGGACATTTATGTAAAAGGCAGGGATCAAAGGATAAATCTTCCTAAGAATTATGTATTAATAAAAACTTTCCGGAAATCTTGTAAATAAATAACAAGATCTCCATTTCTCACCCTTGTTAAATCTATTTTGATTAGGAGTGTAAAAGCCACAGCAGCAACCCGAAATAGCATTGCCAATAATAAGTTCAAGTGTATCATCTCCCTTTTTCATTCTTTTGTAAAATATTCATGTGTTTCATAAATTATTTTATTAATGTAGTGCCAGCAGGGGCAATGACTCTCACCGGGGAATTTTGCTTATCTCCATAATTTAATGATTTGATTCCGCAGCGTCATTCTATTCAAAGTCTTGGATAGTGAGGAGTACTTGATTATTTATGGTTATTCTGGTATAAGTTTTGGTACCACATTTTTGTCGTTGAGTTCAGTTATTATATGTAGTATTGTTTCAATAAATATTAGCGACGACTCCAACACATTTGTGAAATCTTTTTATTGTTACATACTGATGAAAAACTGCTTTTTGGAGTTATGCCGCTTATTTTGCCATAGGAAAAAAATTCATTATAGGATCAATTGGTATGTCTGTCTATCTGTCCGTCTGTCTGTCTGCATACCCGTTTGTTTGTCGGTCAAGACTTTTCTCAAAAACTTGTCTGGGAATAAAGTTAAAATTGGTACCGAAAAGTAACCTGCTACAAACCAAGGGAATTTCATCCAAAAAGCCTCGATTTTTCATTCATAGTAAAACTCTCCTTGAAGATTTTCGTCAAAAATGATGTACCCCAAAACACGGCTGTTCATTCACGAGCTGCAAACATAACAACCGAATACACCCTTAATATTGAAGATTCATTTCCTGATTGGGACTGACATTCCAGTAATGTTCATTATTGCGATAGAATATTCCGTCATTCGTCACCTTCCGTTTTGACTTTTACTGATACCATCGGCAAAATTCTAACCATCGCTCATAATCCCTTGGCAATAGAAACTAAGATTTCCCCATTGTATAATGTTGATACTTATTTCTTCTGGAGATTCGCGAAACCTTAGATTTTGGTGTCGTTCTTTCTGCTGTAAGTTGCCTGGTTAAAATTAGATTCGCAGTAACAGCCCCCAAAATCTCCTTCGTAACTTCTTCATTATCTTGTTCATTGTTAATCTTTCATCTGAGTGTTTTGAAAGAACTAGTGTTTATGAGATTCTGTTTCAACTTCAGGAATATAGACTTATTAAGTTGCTCCCCAAGAGGAAAATGAAAAGAATACTTTTCCGAAGCTGAACCAGAATCATACCCAATCTTAACGTAGCTTTATAACATGCCGAATTATCCGAAATTTTCAAATTCCACGAACATTTTTTGATAAAAAAGTTCTCGGCTAATTATTTGTAGTAAATCATCAAAGTGAATTGAATAATGGATTAATTTTGACGTTTATTGTTGTGAGCATAAAATTGAAACCTTAAGAATGTTTTGTGGGAATTCGTACCGACATACTTGATGAAGCCTCAGAATTTTCATTTCTGAATGAAATTCACATTTTTAGGAAATTTATCGATCAAGTTATGTATTTAGAAAGAGAAAGAAATATCTTTCCTATTTCATCCAAATTCACTAATGGTTTACGACTGAAAAAAACACAAGTCGAATATGAGGCACCCTGTATGTACGTGCTTTATCAATATGAATATTTCACAGAGAGAAGAGAAATCGAAGAAAAATTTGAATAATTGCAATATTAATAGTTTGAATGGGAATCTTCGTGAAAAAAACTTTGGGTAGGACAAAATCACTAATCGAATTATATGACAATATTTGCAATTCTTAGATTGTTTCCTAATGTCGAGAAGTCACTGCGACAAGCGAGAAATATGTTTTCAAGGAAATTATAAGGATGAAGGCAATCCCTTGCAACTGTGAAAACATAAAGCTTCTATGTGAACCCAATCTAAGGATACGAGCGTTTATGCTGCATTTTGAAGCATTTTTTAACGAAATTTATGATAATCAAAGGCTCTTCAAGAACATGGCGGAAAGTGAGGATGTACGTTACCGCGAGCTCCGGTCAGTGGAGTTGAATAAATTGAAAAAAAAGTGTATTATCGACATATTGGCCACCAAAAACGTGCCAAAGAAAGTAACTAATGATATACTGAAAATGTTTTTCAAAGAACTGTTTGTTTGTGATGCAAATAATGTAATTACTGAAAATGTGTTTGAGGATGACGTTGGCAACCTCAACGATAACGATAATTGTGCTACGCACAATGTTCTTATAAAGTCATGAGGTAAAGAAATTAATACTTTGAGAACTCTTAATCGTCATTCAGAATTCAGAATCGTAGATCAGTGTGAAATAATTACACTGATAGAAACAAATAATAATATTAGTGGAAACCATCATGAGAAGGTCTCAAATTTCATTAACGTTTTGGATAAAGACAACAAATCTCGCAAAAAAAGGGCAGAGTGCAACACCTGTTGATAATAATCAATGAAGTTGGCAAATCCCACAGCTAATGTAAACAAAAACAATTTGAATATTAATAATATTCAAAACATTGACCGTTCATCCATTGTAGTACCACAAATGCCTCCATCTAAAAGCGCTATGGGTGATATTGAAGATCCGAAAATCACCACTAACAATGTTGATAATCGTGACGAAAACTACGCAAATGCTCTGAAAAAGCCGAGCAATAATAAACGGAAAAATAAGGTGACTGTTGCCGAAGGAGAAAACCTAAAATCTGTGCCCAAAGTGAGCTATGTTCATGCGTACAGATTCGATCCATCAACGAAAGCCCAAGATATAACTATTTATCTTAAACCTCACATGAATGTTTTAAATTGTGACGAATAGGAGTCGCGTCATTCTAATATTTACGCATCTTTTAAAATTTGTGTTTATCGACATGATTTGAACACTGCACTGGATCCATCGCTATGTCCGGGTGGTGTTTGTATTCGTTTGTGTTTTTTTCGAAAAAGGTGACGACTGTGGAGAAGTGTGAGTTTTAATTCGAATGCAAAAAATCGACTAAATATTGTAAATTCAAATATGCAATCTGCAAGGAATAACATACAATTATTAAATGCGTTCGCTAATGAAAATGATCAGCGTAACGACTTATTATGTTTGACCGAACACTATCTATCAAAATGTGAACAGAAAAGCTTTGCTATTGAAAATTGTAGAGTGGTTTCACATTATTCTCGGAATAAACTAAAGGGTGGAAGTCTTATTTTGTGCAAGGATGACTTGAATTGTGTTGAACTTGGTTCAGTGAAATCTTTGTCTCAGGAATGTCACTGTGAAATTTCCGCAGTTGAAATATGTGATCAAAACTTTCTTCTCGTGACTGTGTATAATTAAGTGTGTTGTCTGAATTGAAAAAAGATATTGTTATAAATGGTGATTTCAACCTGTATTTCAATACTGATGACAGAGATTATTCATTATTTAAAGATTTGTTATCTTCTTTTGGTATTGTAGCAACAAGCAGCAACTGTCTCGACAATGTTTTGGTTATAGAAATTTTGACAGTTGGGCGAGTGACCCGGGTTTGTCAGATCATGGTGCGGTTAACATAACTGTTGATTCATTTGTGGAAAGGAGCGAAAGGATTAAACATGTGGGTCGACCTATTACGTGTAGAGGTAAGCAAAAGTTCTTTTCTGTTCTGTCTGAGCAAAATTGGGTTTTTATTGACTCAACTGAAAATAATATCTATTTCAAGTGGGATGAATTTATGAAGGTTTTTATTGGGGCGGTTGATGTGGCCTTTCCCGAGAGAGTGGTTTATCACGGGGGTGACGTGAGCGAATCAAAGTTTAAGTTGAATTGGTTTAATGATTATATTCGCATGAAGAGGGAGCACTTGAAGTTTTTGGGTGAATTGAGACAAAATTTTCCTGGTAGTGATGACGTTCTCATTGCTCTTCGGTCACTTAGATATAATTATAATAAAACCATTTCTGATGCAAACTGTATAGCCTATAAAAAGCATATTCTGAATTCCAGAAACAAAATGAAGTTTATTGGGAGATAAATCAGTCAAACATGAATAAGAAGAAGAATATAAAAGTT
Organism: Cryptolaemus montrouzieri; assembly: GCA_013387265.2. Classification (NCBI taxonomy): domain Eukaryota; kingdom Metazoa; phylum Arthropoda; class Insecta; order Coleoptera; family Coccinellidae; genus Cryptolaemus; species Cryptolaemus montrouzieri. Next base: position 86,399,364 of record JABFTP020000185.1, read on the forward strand.
GATTCAAGTCCATATAGTTTAAACTCATTTTTTTTGAATATTTCCAATGAAATTAAGAGAAAAATTCCTAAGCCCAAAGAAACTTGCAGACATTATTTAAGACATTTGTCCAGTTTGCATAATCCTACTTTTCATTTCAACCAACCCACTTATATACAGGTGAGGAATATTATAAAAGGATTTTTTAACAAAAGAAGCAAGGACCACTATCACCTGAACCTAGAACTGATTAAGAGCGTTTTGAACGTCATCATTTATCCCATGACGAAACTCTTCAACCAATGTATATATGAAGGAATATTTCCTGACACTCTGAAGAATTCAAAGATTATCCCAATTCACAAAAGGATGCCTTTGACTAAGTTGATAAATATAGGCCTATAATATTGGTCCCAATTTTTTCGAAAAGTTTAGAGGCCTTAAGTACCAAATTACAAATTATTTTGAAAATTCGGGTCTGGTTTTTGTGAACCAATTCGGTTTTCGTAATAATAGATCTACAGTACAAGCAATTGAGAAATTGATTGAGTTTACAGTGAATGGATAGAGCAAGGTTTTGTGGTTGGGACGTATTTTTGCGATCTCAGTAAAGCCATTGATTGCATATCTCCTGATATACTAATCGACAAGCTAAAATTTCATAATTTCAATCATTCAAGCTATAAGCTCCTCAACTCATTTTCAAGTGGAACAACTCATTACACAGTTATAAATGGAATTGCGTCCGACTGTGGTGATATCAGCAGTGGTGTGCCACAAGGTTCAGTTGTTCGACCGACCCCTCTTCTTGATTTTTATTAATGACCTGGTTCAGGCTCTCGGTGCGGCAGGACTGCTACTTTTCGCTGATGATACCAGCGGAGTCAGCTGTAGCCTCAACGAACAAGATCTACTCAATTCACTTAATAACACGCAGCAGTACCTTTTTGATTGGTTTTGTGCGATTGACTTGAGCGTTAACCTTTATAAAATTTCTAGGATATTGTTTACTCATCGAGCTCCTACTTTCAAGAACACCGAAAAAGTTCTTGGGAGTTATGCTTGACTCAACTCTGAGCTGGGAGGGACACGTCGACTACATTGCGGGCAAAATATCGACAAGTATTTTCCTGATTAGAAATCTAGTAAACATGTTACCTATCGACGCTGTACGCGTGAACTCCTGCTCCTCGAATATTTGTTCTCCAGAGAAAAGTATTGAGAATGGCTAGAAAAGCATATAGAGCTAATGTGAGGAACTCTTTTATTCGCATGAACATCTTAACTTTTCCTTCACTTTACATACTTAATAGCCTCCTTGCAGGTAGAAGCCGTAATGACAAGGTGTTGAATAATCAAATTCATTGTTATAATACTCGACAGAATAATGATATTCGTTCAACCTTCTTTAGGCTTAACTCTAGTCGCTGTAGTTTCAATTACTTTAGCAGTATGTTCTCTAATTTTTTTTAACTGTTAAATGAGTTTCTTTAGACAGGATCATAAAATACCCAGCCTATTGCATCACATTTTTTCAATCTGCTTCCGAGCACCAGTAATCTTTTAAATCAGAAGGCAGGTACTTAAAGGAAGCTTTTAATAAGCTTCCCGAGAGTATACGAAATATGCCTGCTAAGCAATTTAAGCATTGTCTAGAGGTTTTTACTGCGGCAGGCTTTTTACAGTATCGACGAGTTCCTTTCTTACCGATTCCCATCAAATGCCAAATGATTTTAAGTCTACTACCTATTGAGCACTTCTCGTCTTAAAACATGAAATATGGCAATAAGAGGTGTAGTACAGATATGGAATGCAATACAGATACTCTAATTTTGTAGTGACATCAATTGAAAAAATATTATTACCTTAATTTACATATTCACCTTTTTCTGAGAAACTCGTGAAGGTATCAAGCTGAGATTCATATCAGACACTCTGGTCTCTAATCCCTTCAATTAAAAAAAGAACTTATATTTTCATTCAACGTCATCGGAGAAACACTTGTAATGGAATTAGATCCTACAGGGTACTTCGCGTTGATCTAGAAATATAATACAGTCGACTCTCGTTGATTTGAAACTCGAGAGACTCTTAAAATATCACGAATTATCGAGTGTTTGAAATATCAAATGTTTCGTAATTTGTGAGAGAAAATGAATAAAATTTCCAATTAAGTGTTGATCAACTATTAACTGCTATTCTATAACAATGACAAAAGTTTGGAGGTACATTCGTGTACATAAATGTATTCATAACGCGAATGAATTAATCTTTTGAAAGAACTCTGTTTTAGTGTTTTGCTTCAAAGCACATTGCTGCTGCTCAGACGGTTCAATAACTTCTTTTAACAGAAAAAGTGCCTGAAATGCTTTTTCATCGCTTTTGTTTTGTAGACAGAAGCTTTGTAAGATATGGAATGAGGATCTTGCTTTCTTAACTGACACCTCTGCCAAAGGTTCTGATGAATCGTCCTCATCTCCATCGTTGCTTCTTTCATTCGTGTCTGTCGGAGATAAAATTTCGCCATCGGTTAGTGAACCTGAGACAGCAACATCTTCATCCACTTGAACAAAGTCTGAAAAACTCACACCACTGATGTCAACTTATGGTTCTATTACTGGTTCATCATCATCCATAAGTATTGGAAAATTTTCCTGATCTTCTTCTGAGCAACCGGTTTTTTTGAAGCAATTGAGACTTGTTAACGGTGTTATAGCTCTCCATGCCTTGTTAATCAGTAAAATAGTTGTCAGAACTGTGATATTCGTAGATAGCTGCTTGTTCAGAGATTCTAAAATGAGCCCAACAATTTCTTTACGATAGAACGTCTCAAAATTATGGATGATTCCTTGGTCTTATGGTTGCAATTTGAAAGTTGTATTCGGCCGAAAGAAGTAGAGTTCCATAATGGACAATGTAGGAGGACTGTTGTGGACAGTGCAATTGTCTAAAAAAAGTAAAATTTTCTGCTTCTGTTGTTTCATGCCCCATTTTTTGTTGAAAGCTAATTGTAAAAAAATCCTGTCGTCATCCAAACTTTTTTGTTAGCAAGATAATATGTAGGAAATGATTTCACTCCTATGAATCATCGCGGTTTCATTGCTTTTCTTAACACTAAGGGCTTAAGTTTTTCCGATCCATCCATATTTACTGCCAGTAAAGCTGTCTATCATTCTTTACTATGTTTTCCCCAATAAAATTTTTCATCTTTAGAAGTAAGCGTCTTGTCCGGTAAATATTTGAAAAATAGGCCAGTTTCATCAGAATCAACAATGTCTCTACGCAATCTGCACCATCAATACTTACTCTTTCCCCACGAACTTTTTTAAAAACAACTCCATTTCACTTTTTGAAATATGTAAGCCACCCTTCACATGCCGCAAAGTTTTTTGATGCTTAGAGTAGACGCGAACCCTTTTGGTTTTTTCTTTAACAAGTTTCCGTTAATTGACAGTTTTTGTTTCCTACAGTGTCTTAGCCAAATGACAAGGCTTTCTTCCAGACGATGAAATTCAACTTTAGTAGTTTTTTCCGTACTCCAGTAGTTTGAGCAGCTTTAATTCCTTGTGCTTTATTATGGTTGAAAGAGGAATCTTGAACTCTTTTGCAACATTACTTTTCTTTTCACCTTTCTCTACTTTTTCGATTAACTTCTTCTTTTCAGCAATCGTCAAACTATTATACTTTCTCGGACTCATTACTAATATAATCTAACTTTAATCTGTATACCAACGAAAGAGTAACAGTAACCAAAACAGAGCCAAACAAACCAATTCGTGCGGAAGCGTGTGTCCAATAGACAAACTAATCATAACAAAATCAAAGGCTCGTGTACGTTGATGCATGTCGCAAAATGTCCTCACAATCTTTCCGCCTCTTTCTCTTTGCAACTTTGAATTGTGTTGGACGCCGATGAGTTCGAATTAACGCGTCGTTTTGTTATATAGCAATGACTTTTCCGTTTGAATTACCAAGTGCATAAAAGTGTATCGATTTAGTTCGAAATACAAAGAGATTTTGTAGGGAACTCGTGATCACATTAAATTATAGAGAGGTTCGAATTATCACAGGTTTGAATTAACGAGAGTCGACTGTATATAGCAGGAAGCAATGTCTAAATTGCTACATTTCTGCTAGTTACAACGAATGTATGCACTTTTTTCTAGGGAACGCATAGATAGCGAACTAAAAATTTTCATTTGCATTGCATAAAATTCAAATTAAATCATGTAATAAGTAGTTACTGGACTGTTATTCCCAATTGATAGATTAGCCAGAAATTACTAAAAATATAGAGGAGATGGACTGTACTTTATATCAAACACTATGAATATAACAGTGTATAGTGCTGCATAAATAATTTTGCTGCTACACTGAAAATCACATTTCAAATATCCAGAAAATATCCATAACCCATTTAAAGCTTTGAAAGTGATACAAATCAGTATATACGTATGACATTTTTCTCGTAACGCGATGAAGACAAAAATTACCACAACAACAGAATAATTCAGTTTACTCTTTTCAAAAATTCATTCATTTTGTTGAAACAATAATTGTAGTGGAGTTCTTCAAACAACTCAAAATGGAAAATGAAATTCTCCGTTTACAACAAATTTTTTTGTGTTCGTTTGACAAAGTGGTTAATAGGAGAAATATATGCAATTTTATAATGAACAAAATGTGATTGCTGATTGAGATATTTATGCAAAAACTAAAACTGCAAAACCGGCTAAAACATCTGCTCCATCTCGCAAATTCGCATGTAGCCCCTTTTCATATTTTGTATTAAACTCAACTTGGGATGGTGCTGTGAATTGAGACCCTCTTTCAATTTTTGTTGATTGATTGTTACTGATGTCGATAGCAACCTGTCGGAATTAACACTTTAGGAGTTTACCAAATGATATTGTTTTCTTTCTCAAATTCTTCAATCCTAAGCAATACATTGGCCACTACTTCAGAAGATAATCAGCGTTATTGTATACATTTCTAACAGAAATGTAATTTATTTCGCTTCTACTTTGAATAAAAAATTATTGCTTCTTGTAAAATGTCTTGATTTTAGGTGAACGGAAATATACGCTATAACTTTTGATTCATTTGCTCACATAATATGCAGAAGAATGCCACATAAACAGACTCATTTGCCGGTTGCTAAATGCGAGTTTTTCACAGATCAGAGGACTTGCAGATTTGAATATCTAGTATCAATTTCAATTCCTCTGATCTGTGAAAAAATCACATTTAGCAACAATTCCTGTATTCTCAAAATTATGAAATTCTATAAAAAGCAATGCTAATGCAAAGTCTTCTCTAGTGAGATTGTCATCGAAGAATTTTGGATCTATAACGCAGTCACCAATAATTCTTGATCACGTATAAACTTTCTCTAGATATTAGGCATGAGTTTCGATAATCTAGAGAGTAATTTCTTCAAATCAATTTCGATATTTTTGACGATTGACCTCACTATTTAAAGCAATTATATACTCAACAATATAGAAAATACTAGTTTTTCCTGAATGGTCTGTGGATTAGGGTCTAGGTCTTTCTGGTGGGGAAGTAAAGGGGTAATGGTATAACGAAGAAATTTTCGTCCTAAGTTGCTTAGATTTCGTTGTCTGTTCAAATTTTGTTTTTCGTTATTGCAATTGATTCCAATTTTTGGGGGTTCTCTCGCTTCATAAGCGTGCAGTGAATATTACTGGAAACCGTCTCTGGAGCGCATTCACAAGCTCATGATCTAATGGCAAGAAAACATACGGTTACATTTCGAGAAGTGATACAATATTTAGTTCCGTTGTCTTCGCTTGTGAAACTAAATTATTACGTTTGAAAACTAAATTGTTTCACGCCGGTTGTGGTAGAAAATTGAAATGAAATTGGTGCTGCTAGCCTCCGAATATATAAACTAGGAGTGTTGTACGTTCTTAATAGATGATTTACGGCTATTCAAATCGGTAATATTTGTTTGAATAATGTATTCGGGCAATTGTAGTGTTTTTAAAATAGTCATTTTACCACTTCTACAGGACCACGTGCTATTCCATGTTCGCTATTGATAATCTTTCAGAATATTGGCCTTTTTTTAAAAGATATACTTAGCTTTTTTCCTGTTTTATTCGTGTAGTTATTTCCGAATCTTCAGTTGATTCTGTACTGTGCTGTACATCCTACATTGATATTCGTAGGATCTCGACAACTCCATACTGACTTATCTGTTCGCTAAATTTTGAGCCTTCCGTCTATTCGGTGCTTTGCTGGTCCCCTCCACTTACGCTGTATCTGGATTTGGAAGTACCTACTGCGGCCTGTAGTGGTGTTCCTTTTACACACATTGCAGTGGTAGTCGTTAGGTCTCGTTCAATTTACTGTTTCAGACATAAAATGGTTTATAGTTGTCCTGTAATATGTTTTGCTAGTTGAATTAATAAACCGAGTTAAATAGAGTATTTTCGAACAGTCGAAATACACGGAACGTGTGTCATAAAATTGCTGGACAGACCATAGACATCGAGCCAGTGAGAGCAGCACGTAATAAATTGAACCATAATCGTTTTCCTTATAAACCAGAACATATCACTTTATACCATATAGCATTTTATCTGTATACCGAAAACTTCATTTCCTTTGATAGAACTGAATTGATGAAATTGACATCGACACACACACATAGTATATATATATATATATATATATATATATATATATATATATATATATATATATATATATATATATATATATATATATATATATATATATATATATATACTGCCAATGAAATATGTGTTTCTTTTGGATTCTAAGGGTTGTGTGTCAAGGAAAGGCTTATGAAATAATGGTACGTTTTATCTTTTACAGCAAGTCCAATATTTCGACGAAATTTGCATCATCTTCAGGGAACTGAAGAGGTAAGAACATTTTCTATTACTTGGGTTGTGACAGTTTCTTTTAAGTCAAAAATATACAAAACTTACAGCTCAGATACTGGTTTAAGACAAATCACCATATGAAGATGCAATCTGACATTCACTGAATCCATTGATTCATTATTATTGATCCAATAAATTAAGTTAAAATTACAAGGTTAAAATCAAATATTTAAAAGAACATAGTTAAAATTACAATTAATACACTACATTTAAGATCTTTTTGGAGACAGTTTCCTAAAAGGTAAGGTTACAGACGAACATTGAACATATCTGACATTTCGAACTCAGTCATAGAGCAAAAGACTCTATTCCTCTTCTTTTTCTTTGCAGAGTTTGTGTGATTTATTAAGCCCATGTCACACTAATTTCTATATTGTTAAGGTTGGTTTCCACCATCAAATTTCAATATGTACGAATAGATGTTATTGAGACCCTTGCTGTCACTTTTCTCGTTGATTGTTGTATATTTGGAGGTAAAGATGTAGCACATCTCAAGAAACTTCCTATTTTGTTGCTTGTATCTAAAGTGCTGACACCGTAAAAATCCAGTGTGTGAGACATCAAATACCAATACTTTTCGAATATGTAGATGACTTGATTTTGGCAGTTTCATCTAAATCTATATATTCAATATATCCAGGAACAATTCAACAATGTTTTCAAAAATATTATATAATTCACTGTAGAACGAGAAACTGAGGGAAGCGTACCTTTCGTCGATGTAGTCCTCATCAGAACTAAAACAATGCAGTAATCACAGACTGGTATCAAAAGCCATCTAGCTGTGGAAGGTTTTTGAACTATAATTCTTACCACAATTTCAAAACCAAAATTAACTTTATCACAGAAATGAAAGACAGAACACAGTCAGTAACACATCCAGAAAAAAGGATAGCTGCCATAAAACGCCTGACCACCCTACTAAAAAAAAACAACTACCCAAAATCTCTGGTTAATGCCGCAATAAATAACATACGATCATCAAACAACAGCTCCACAGATAATGCAACAAATGGTGAGAGAACCAAAAAACCTTTAGCACGCTCTCATTCATCGAAAAGTTGACGAACAAAATAGTTTTTGTTTTCCGAGATAACAAAAATATACAATTGGCCTACAGAAACCTGAGAACCAACAAGAAATTATTCACTAATTTGAAGGATAAAACACCAAAAAAACCAAATAAACGACATCATATATCATATATCCTGTAAGGATTGCAGGGGTGTATACATAGGACAAACAAACCAACACCTGGAAAAACGTATCACACAACACAAAAGTGACGCACGTCTGCATCCAGAAAAATGTGCCTTGGCCAGACATGTATAAAGCAAGAACCATACAATGGATTTTGACGGTGTCAGCATTTTAAATACAAGCAAAAAAGAGAAAAAAGGAAGTTTTTGAGATGTGCTACATCATTACCTCCAAATATACAATAAGCAACGAGAAGAGCTACAGCAAGGGCCTAAATAACATCTATTCGTACATATTGAAATTGATGTAAACCAACCTTAACAATATTGAAATTAGTGTGACATGGGCTAAATGAATCACACCAACTCTGCAAAGAAGAAGAAGAGGAAGAGAGTCTCTGGTTCTATGACTGACTTCGAAATGTCATATATCATGTTCAATGTTCGTCTGTAACCTTACCTTTAGTGTAACTGTCTCCATAGACCAAGTATAGAAGATCATCTTTACTGTCTCCAAAAAGATCTCAAATGAAGTGTATTATTTGTAATTTTAACTATGTCCTTTTAAATATGTGATTTCAACTATGTAATTTTGACTAAACTTATTGGATCAATAATAATGAATCAATGGATTTAGTGAATGTCAGATTGCGTCTTCATATGGTGATTTGTCTTGAACCAGTATCTGATAGCTGTAAGTTTTTTATATTTTCGACTTGAAAATTTTCACAGCCCAAGTAATGGAAAATATTCTTAACTTTTCAGTTCCCTGAAGATGATGCAAATTTTGTCGAAATATTGGACTTGCTATAATAGATAAAACGTAGCATTATTTCATAAGCCTTTCCTTGCCACACAATACTCAAAATCATATATATATATATATATATATATATATATATATATATATATATATATATATATATATATATAATTCTGAAGAAAACCTAGGCTATATATATATATATATATATATATATATATATATATATATATATATATATATATATATATGGAACTGGTATCGTAATTAAATCTACTCTGTCTGCTTCTATGTTTCACGGCCTAAGGATTTTGTCTTCCACAGAAACTGCAGGGTTTTGATAAAATCGTGAATAAAATGAAAATGAGTTATTTCAGGTAAAGAGAAACATAATACAAATCCATTTCAATTTAGAATACGGTCCTAATAAAGCAAAAAAAATGGGTACTCATGAACACCTCGAAAAAGTCTAGGGAAAACTTATGAATATCGATATATTGTATCCAGAACGATCAATATGGATGATTTTTTTGAAGAAAGAAACACCTACATCAATTTCTTACCAAATTATGTGGAGTGCCGCAACAGAGTTCAGTTTTTTTCGTAAAAAACAAAAAATGCAGCAGATGCGACGCTGCTTTATAATCATTTCATGTATTCAGTGTTTGAAATCAGTTAGTTGGCACTTTGTTTCTGTTGTAAACACAAATAAAAGATTCAAGTTTTGTGATTAGACAATGGAAAGATGACATTTGACTAGAGAAGAGATGTTACCAGCCGTTGGCATGCTCCAAGCTGGGAGCTCACAACGGGAAGTATCCAGGGTTCTGGGAAGTAGCCCAAGTGTCATAAACCGTTTATGGTCGCGTTTCAATGAAACAGGTAGCGTAGAAGAACGCCATACAGGTCGTTTCAGGATTACTAAAGTCGCCCAAGTCAGAAGAGATCGTATTACCACAGTATCTCAATTAGCTCAAGAGCTATCACGAGTTCATAATGAACAAATTTCCGACCAAACTGTGAGAAATGGACTTCACGAAGGTCAACCCCACTCCAGACGTCCTTTAAGAGTTCCACAACTGACCCGTGGAAATCGCGCTGCTCGTTTAGCTTGGTGCCAAGAACACGTAAACTGGGATCAAGAGAGGTGGGCCACAGTTCTCTTCAGTGATAAATCTAGATTAAGTTATTATCCCGATTCGGGAAGAATTCGAATATGGAGGAAACCTGGAAAGCAAAACCGTCTCCTGCATGCTCGAGAAGTTGTTAGACAGGGAGACGGATCAGTGATGTTTTGGGGAGGTATACGCCTTGGTGGAAGAACTGACCTCATTTTCATACAGAACAACCTCACGGGAAATTCTTACGCAAATGAGATAGTTTCACCTGTAGTGGTACCGTATCTCCAAACAATGGGTCAAAATCCACTCTTCCAACAAGATAATTCCCCTCCTCATCGTGCAAGAGTTGTCTTGAACGTTCTTGAAGAGAATGATATCGATCTTCTACCGTGGCCATCCTGCTTCCCAGATCTGAATCCCATCGAGCATGTGTGGGACACCCTAAAAAGAAATCTCCTGCGTCAAAACGTCTTCCATCGTGAACAGGAGCTTCGATTAGCAGTTCAGAGGGCTTGGAATGACTTAGGCCATAATGTAATAGACAATTTAAGATTAAGCTTGCCGCGACGATGACAAAGTGTCATAAATAACAGAGGTGGATCTTCTGGGTACTGAAAAATATAAGTTCTTCCATATCGTTTCAAAAATATTAGTTCAGGATTTTTTTTGTGTTTTACCAAATTTCGTCATTTTCAAATTCCAAAATATTTTTATAATAGGTGCTTTGGAGAAGTGAAATATTATTTTGTTTTCTTGAGAATACATTATATACAATACAACCGAAATATTTCTATAAATTCGTATCATCAAATTCATATTTTAAAGATATTGGTAAGTGTTCCTAGACTTTTATGAGGAGTTTATTCGAAAACAACGTTTGATTGACGATTTAGTTTTATTGATGTAACAAATGATTTTTGAGCACGCATCATAAAAAAATACAATTGAAAAATAAATTTCTCTCAAAAATAACACTTTTTTCAAACTAAAGAAAAACTTATAATCTTACTCAAATCTGTGTCAATTTTGTTGGGTGAAAAAGATGACACATATGTTCAACTTTAGATAGGACACATTCTCACTAAAGATGCTTAGCAAAAAATCTTCAATGAGAACATCAAAAAGTACACTATACCATTTGAAATAACAAAGTTGTGGTCACTTTCCGGTATATCCGGAAATAGTACCACTGAGAAAAATTGCAAATTGTATATCAGTACTCATTTTTTCTAATCCAGAAATTTGAAATTGATCGATAGACCCGTTCCCCAGATACTTCTAATTGTATAACTGCTAACATGAAGCAGTAGATGACCTTGCAAACCAACAATGTTGGTTCCTTAGAAAAAGTGAACAGAACCGTGAAAGGCGATACCACAATTTTTGTGATGTTAAATCATATTAATAATTAATTTCTTCATAGCTGTGTTGTAGTTATCATAATTTCGAAAACGTGGACTGGAGAAACAAATTAGTAGATTTGGTAAGTATACAATATAACGTAAAAAGAAATTATTCTACCATACACGCGATAAAAGTGAACAGATGACACTATCCCCCTTGTTCTCGCATTACCAACTAGACAGCCCTATGGAATGTTCCCCCCTCGCTCACCTAATACAAAATGGCCTGTGCGCGTGCACGTTCGCATAATCGCCCCCACACAAAACATTTCTCACTCATTCTAGCTTCTCATCCTATCCTTGTTTTCATCGCTCTTTTGCTCCACTACCGAGGTGTCATAATATATCTCCTTCATGTAACGTAACCTGTCCTTTCAATTATCGATAGTTATCGATTTTCGAATTGCCGCTTACCTGATGTTCTCATCATTTCAGTGCAAATGTAAAGGCATTAAAGATTGAAAAGCTCTATCTGAAACACAGTTGTTGAATATCTTTTTCCCTTTAGATAATATTTCGCATCTTTCAAAGATTCTTCACTTCAATGTCATACAAATTTTCAACGAATTTTGTTTTCATTTTGGTCCGTTATTTTGAATATGGAAAATTTCTTACCGAGTTTGTGATCAACAGCTTCTAAAACATTATCAATCCAACATTCGTCTATATCTGGCAATTTTTCAATGCTTACAACGTTTTATTGTCATAACAATATTCAATTGGAAATTGATATTCTACATATCAGGAAATAATGTCTCTAATCATATTCGTTGAACGAGTAGATTGGGAAAATGTATAGAAAACAGGTTGGAAAAATGGTTCCGTTACAGTATATGACATGATATTATCGTTTACACATTTTGCCGTTTATTTTGAATAGTCGTCCTCATGAGATGAGCACTCTTTTGCGAGTATATAAACTACATGATCACAAAATTAAAAACAAAATACGTTGACAGATCTACCATATAGTGAAAACTCATGGGTATGAGCTCAATGCCTAGAAGGCTTCTTGCAGGCATCATATGGTACTATTTTTTGAAAATACCATAATGAAGAAGAGAATACACTCCCCACAAAAATTGTCGCATCACCCTACTTTTACGACAATACTATATAAACTTTTAGGTTGGTAATTCAAGAGTTGCTTGGTAACTTTCAGAAGTGTAAAACAAGAAGATATCATTCAAAAGAGATGAGTTTATGATGGAAAATATCAACAATTTTTGAGTTAATGAAAAATCAAATCCTCCAACTTTCGCGAAGAGACCAATCAACTAGCATCTAATAGGTACTAATCATTTTCAAAATCGAGTGTTTCCTCCCCGGGACCTTATTACTGCTAGTATACGTTTCGGAAGCCCTTAAAACAAATTTTGGATCTACTCTTGAGTCACTTACTTCCAACTTTCAGGAAGCAGATTTTCTAGTTGTTGGAGTGTTCTACAAGGCATCCTACGTTGCTGAATTTGCCACCCCATGTTGTCCCAAACAAGTTGTATGGGATTCAAGTAGCAACTTCTGGCTGGCTATCTTAAAATATCAATTTCGGCATTTTGCAGAAATTCTGTAACTACTGTAGCTGCATGAGGCCGAGCATTCATGCATATAAATGAAATTTTCATCAATCAATGGGCCAAGGGGTACAACATGGAGTTCAAGGATGTCTGTGGTGTATCTGGCCGCTATCAATCTTCCATTATTCACTAGGACTAGCTCAGTTCGATCATGGAAATAAATGCCTCCCCACATCATTAATGACGATCCTCCGAAGTTTTCGGTTTGCCGGATATTGCATTGCTGATACCGTTCCCCAGGCCATCTGTATATAGACAGAACCTGAACTCGTCGGAAAAGAGAACATTCGACCATTCTGGAATACCCCAATTTGCATGTTCCCTCGCAAACTGAAGTCTTGCAACTCGATGCTCTCTGGTGAGACGCGGGCTGGTAGAAGCTACCCTTGGTCTGATATTGTCTTCTCTGAGCTTGTTCCTAACAGTCCGCAATGAAATATGCACATTTCTGGAAAGTGAAAGTTCATTTTGTAGCATTCTAGCCGTACAGTGTCGAACTCTTAGTGCAGTTAAACGAAGCCGATTAATTGCTCTTGAAAAAGTGCTTTGGTTAATATTCAACAAGTTAGCCACGTAACTTTGGGTTCGCCCCTCCTCTAGAAGTGTTACCATTCTTATCACTTCATGATCACTCAAATAGCGTCCAGGACGTTCAGCAGCCATTACAATAAATTCAAAGATTCGAAAATCAACAAGAAATACAGAAAACTTGCATTAATTTAGCGTGAAAACTGAAGAGGAATTGAATGAATACTGTCAAATAAACTCATTCTTGTTTCAGACGTGTTTGAGACCATATGGAAACGAATGTTACTACATAGATAAGATTTTTTCCCCTCATTTGTCCAAAAACATATGTTGACAAAGAAACTGCGATCGAGGTGCTTGATCAATTGTGGAATTCCGAATACCAGGTGATGCGATAATTTTTGTAGTGTGTGTATTAATGTATATATTATGGAATAAAACAATCAAAAGAGTTGGAATATCTTTTCTGTTCTGGTCCCTAGGATTTATTCATCCAGATACTAACCTCTCCGATTCAGCTTGATTTCAATTACCATCCTATATTCATTGACTGCTACCTATGTTCGTGTCGAAGAATTAGATTATCTCACGCATATTAAAAGTGATCACACGGTGAGGATATCTTGCGTAGTATACTTTTGTATATTTCATGGTATAATTTGTGAATGAAACAATTTTTAAAACCATTCTTGATAATAAATTAATAACTCTACGTATTTTAAGATCGTTCCCTGTTGAGATTTAGATGTGATGTTGGAAAACAGTTCAGACATTACGTTTATTTTGATGATATCAATTTCTGGTTTTACCTGGTTTGTGTTTCTAAGCAAACAATGACCTTTTTGTGTCATTGTCTTGACTTCAACAAAGTGAGATAAAACATATTGGCATCTTATCAACTCCATTATAAATTGTTCTGAAGGTGAAAGAAATATAAAAGACTCTGAAGGGCTGCGAAGAATATGTGCGAAAGGGAAGTTATACAAAATCAAAGTTTTACAAAGAGGTCCTCTCCAGTAAGCGGAGACAATCAAAATGAAAATATGACAACGATGACAGTAGTTATGAAATGAACGTCGACGTGAATATATGTGAATATTCCGAACAAAATCATGCAATGAAATAGGGTATCACTGTTCCATATGCGGATTGTAGTTTGATGCCACGTGCTCTGGATGAGATTCGCTGATTGATTTTCCAGTGATTTATGTGGCTTAGTTTGAAACCTAATGATAACCATCAAAGATTAGATTTATACAGAAAGTTGCTGACTGTCATCGTGGGTGTAGTAATGGAGGTTTGATCTTTCTAGAATGAGCCCAATAGAATTTGATCCCCCAGTTTACTTGAAATAAATAGGTTAGAGGGTCATTACCCATCTCCCTTAGCGGTATTACTTATAGTCAGCGGTTTAGGCCCTCAGATTTATTACTCTTTATCCCCTCACATTGAGAAGATGTTTTGAGATCGTAACTTGATTACTGTTTAGTGAAGCTCTTGTTATATTCTTATATTTTTTAACTAAATCAATATTTGCCTGGAATATAGCGTACCACTTCCAGTGATTCCGAACATCGACTATAACTTTGCTATTTCAGATAACATGGTGTACTTTGTAATTTTTTTATTGACAGACATCATTTGTCGAGATTTGTCTCATTCTAAAATTAACCACCATTAAGCTAAGATTTCATGAAAATATTAGGAAATGTAGTATATATTCTTTAACCAAAAAACTTTTGGTCTATTTTTTTCAGTTTGACGTGAAAAGTGGTATTCTTGAAGACAAATTACTTTCCGATGCTATACTAAATATATGGTACTCAGAAATTACTTTTCAACTCAATCCTGAATTGTCAAAAACCTTTTTCTGCATTTAACATTCAACGAAATGTATCCGTATTTTAGCACCAATTTTCTGAAACCAATTCAGATAATTTCAATCGAACTTCGTCACCGAAATTCATAGAGCATTACATACAAAATTGTGAAACATAGAAATTGGCATCGAGTTTAAATTCACTATGTCTGTTTCTATGCTCCACGGCCTAATGATTCAATTTTCTGCTGTAGGATTTTATTAAATTCGCGTATAAAATCGAAACGAGCCCTTTTAGGTAAAGGGAAACCTAGTACTAATAAATACTAATATAAAATAATAAATTAAAAAAATAGGTACTCGTATTTGAGAAAACTGTTTGAAAACTTAGTTTTATTGAATTGACACATGATTTTCGAGCACTATGTTCCTAAATTGCACCGGAAAAAAAAATCAAAACACACATTACGCTATTTGAAATAGGAAAATTGCAGTCGAAGTCCGGTAAAACCAGAAGAGTTAGCTTTAGCGGTATTACTTATAGTTAGTAGCTTAGGAGATCAGATTTATTGCTTTTTATAACTTTACAGATTATAGATGAAACACCCATATGTTTAAAAATTGTTCGTAGATTACTTACCAGTTAAGCTCTAATTATTTTTTCATATTCCTGAAGTAAATCAAAATTTGGTTGAAATATAGCGTTTTTCTATTTTCTCCTACAGTAATGTCTAAAAGCTATTATACATCAAAACTGCGTTATTTGTGAAACATTATTAGTTACTACAAATCTATTTATATCATTGTTTTATTCTTTCAACAAAAAATCCTCTTGAAACATCAATATAAATAAATCAACTGATTTTTTAATAAATCTTAGATACCGTACAAACCTTAACCTTGTTATCTGAAGAGATAGGAAACAGGATAAAGAAAAACTTATAAGAATTAAATGAGCGTGCTTTTCCTTAATACAATATTTTTGCTCTAGGTTATCTCAATAAAGACGAAAATTTTCTTCTTTCAAATTACATATTCAATTTATTGTCTAAATATGAACAAAACTGAATGCGTTGTTTTCCATACTGATAGACCGGATAAAACCTCGCCTCCATCTATTCAAATTTTGAAGTACCAAGGGGGCAGTATGATGCTTTGGGGTGGCATTATGCTTGGGGACAAAACATATTTGATTTTGTTTCATGCGAGTGTAACCACTAGAAATTACGTGTACTTAGTGTTGGAGCCCATAGTAAGACTCTATCGAGGAGCCGAAGGTGAGAATTTCATTTTTATGCAAGATAATTCTCTGCCGCATTCCAGCAACCTCGAGCGACATTATCTTGAGACAGAGGGAATAGCTAATTTGGAAAGGCCAGCTTGCTCCCCAGAACTAAATCCTATTGGAAATTTATGGGATACTCTCGAAGCGAGAATAAGATCGCGCTAGGATAATCCAAGAAACCCACAATAGCTCATCCAAGCCGCCATAGAAGAGTTCCAGAATATCACCCCAGAGGAGATCAAAAATATAATACAAAGCATGCCTAGACGGATTCAGGCTTGTACCATGCCAAGAGGAGCTAATACAAGCTACTGAGGTCGAGAAAAAACCCCTTCTCCCTGAGAAAACAATTTTCAATTTTTTTACTACATGCGTAAAGAGTATCTTGTTTTCTTTTATTTGTTTCTTCCTTAGAAAAAAAACCTTAGTTCATTATTTTTCAATTAAAATATCTCCATGGCTAAAAACAAAATATATATATATATATATATATATATATATATATATATATATATATATATATATATATATATATATATATATATATATATATATATATATATATATATACAGGGTGTTTCGAATAAGATGTCATAAATGAAGGATGCGAATCCCTGAATGATTTGAGCAAGAAAGTTCGAAGAACCAATGGACAAAAAATGCTTCGTTGCCGAGATACAGGGTGTTAAAGTTGAGAAAATTTTTCGATTTTCTCTCGATAAAACCTAGACTTCTCAAGATTTCGGGCTCAAATTTTTCACATAAGCTATTAAACACAATCTGAATCACCAGGTGAGGCCAACTTTTGGAACAGTATACAGGGTGATACTTTTCATGGGCCATTTTACCCTCGGAACTTTTTTTGGTACGCCACTGGCACTAACAAAAAATAAAATCGAATAGATCATTCAATTTGAAATTTTTTTTGAATCTTGCATTTTGATCGTAACTATCACCGTTTCTGAGATATTAATTATTGAAAATAATCCAATAGTTTTCCCATATCGAAGCCATGGAGATATTATCCTAATAACTGATGCAATTTTTCAGGAATTGAGCTAAAATTTACATCAGATATCTCCTTATTGTATGTTTATAACAAAATGAGGCAGAAATTCCTGACAGTATACAGGGTGTTATTTTTTCACGTGCATTTTCCTCTTTTTGCCCCCTGAACTTTTTTGTGGTGCGCTACTGGTATATTCTGAAAACAGAATCAAACAGATTATTCAAAGTGAAAACTTTTCTGTTCCTTGTATTTTTCCGTATCTGCCACCATTTTCGAGATATTAATCAAGAAAAGTAATCGTATAGTCCCTTCCGTATTGAAAGCTTGAAGATATTTTTCATGTTATTTCGGCAATTTGTGAAGACCTTGAGCTCGAATTTCAAACGAAGTTCACATTTTAAGATCTGCACCACTAGATTGGTAGGATTTATGAGAAAGTATAAAGGGTGATATCATTTCCTGATCATTGAATTCGAATTAAAAATGTGTTTTATTGAGTGTATAAATCGGAAGTAAATGAATAAACAACATAAATAATCGCGAATGATTTCAATAACAAAAACTCATAATGATGAAAACAAAAATTGAACAAACAGAACAAATCAAAGAAGATGTTGAAAATGTCCTCCACCTGAAAGAATACATGCTTCTGCTCGTCTCCGCATATTAGTGCGCACCCTCTGAAATATTCCTGGGTATTTCTGATGACGTCACATGATGCTGTAATTCTATTCCTCAATTCTTCAAGTGTATTCACGGGAGAGCTATAAACCAAAGTTTTCAGATGTCCCCAAAGAAAAAAATCCAAACTGTTTAAATCTGGCGACCTTGGAGGCCAAGCTTCTGGTCCACCACGACCTATCCAGCGGTTATTGAATGTCATATTCAGATATTCTCTAGCTTCCATGCTGAAGTGCGGTGGTGCTCCGTCATGCATAAACCACATTCTATTTCTAGTTTGCAGCGGCACATCTTCTAGCAACACAGGTAAAATCTCTCCTAGAAAGTGGCGATATAAGGCTCCATTCAGCCTGTCTGGCAACAAAATGGCCCGATCAGGAAATCCCCAATTATTCCAACCCAGACATCAACCGAAAATTGTTCTTGATGGTGACATTCCTCAATCATATGGGGATTTTCTTCAGTCCAATAGTGATTGTTATGAAAGTTCCTGATTGCATTTCTCGAGAAGGACGCCTCATCTGTGAAGATGATTTCGCTATCGAAAAGGGGATTATGAGCAATGTTATGAAGGAACCATCGGCAGAAATTGAGTCGCAGAGGAAAATCGCGTGGTAGTAGAGCTTGGACGCGTTGAATATGGTATGGGTAAAGCAAGAAATCATGGAGAATTTTCCAGACCAATACAAATGAGATATTCAACTCTCTTCCAATTTTTCTTGTACTCAGCTGAGGATCCTCATCTATACAATTTAGGACTGCCTCTTCGATTTCCGGGGTCCTTATTGACCGATTTGCCCTTTCAAGTCATGATTCGGTTTGAATGTACCCGTTCTCTCAATCTTCTGTGGATGTCAGAAAACGTACGCCTATCAGGAATGATTCGATTAGGGAAGCGTTCTTGATACAAACGCCTTGCGTGCACTGCGTTTCCTTCAGCCACACCGTACATGAAATGTATATCGGCCATTTCTGCATTAGTGAAAACCATTTCAAAGATTATTGGTTACTACTTACAGCTGTTTCAAATGTAGGCACAACAAACTGAATGACAAAACTTACAATCATTGAAGTGTCAAGTTTTTTTCTATGATTTCATTTGCAAAATTGTATCAGAGCCTACTAAGCCTTTTGAAATCACCAACGTGTTCTGATATGAGGAAGACACGATAAATTCTGATGATTTTCAATTCAAAACGGTGAAAGACATGAGGATCAAGATGAGCACAAAATTATCCGAATTGAATGAAAATCCGTTTCTGATTACGAAAAACGTCAGTTATGCACCGAAAAAATATACGGAGGCAAAGGGTAGCCTGTTCGGGCGTTGTTGATTAATTTTTCGAAAATGGTGGCAGATACGGAAAAATACAGGAACAGAAAAGTTTTCACTTTGAATAATCTGTTTGATTCTGTTTTCAGAATATACCAGTAGCGCACCACAAAAAGTTCAGGGGCAAAAGAGGAAAATGCACGTGAAAAATAACACCCTGTATACTGTCAGGAATTTCTGCCTCATTTTGTTATAAACATACAATAAGGAGATATCTGATGTAAATTTTAGCTCAATTCCTGAAAAATTGCATCAGTTATTAAGATAATATCTCCATGGCTTCGATATGGGAAAACTATTGGATTATTTTCAATAATTAATATCTCAAAAACGGTGATAGTTACGATCAAAATGCAAGAGTCAAAAAAAATTTCAAATTGAATGGTCTATTGGATTTTAATGGCCCATGAAAAAGTATCACCCTGTATACTGTTCCAAAATTTGGCCTCACCTGGTGATTCAGATTGTGTTTAATAGCTTATGTGAAAAATTTGAGCCCGAAATCTTGAGAAGTCTAGGTTTCATCGAGAGAAAATCGAAAAATTTTCTCAACTTTAACACCCTGTATCTCGGCAACGAAGCATTTTTTGACCATTGGTTCTTCGAACTTTCTTGCTCAAATCATTCAGGGATTCGCATCCTTCATTTATGACATCTTATTCGGAAACACCCTGTATATGGAGAACTCATGTGGAGTATCTGGAGGGCAGGATCAACACTGTGATATACTCTTTGAACGTCTTGAAACACCATGTCGATGCAAATACTCTGAGACTAGTGTATTTTCCAAGTTTGAATCACTTGTAAGCTATGGTGTAGCTTTTTGGGCGGGTAGCTTGTTTACAGATAGGATTTTTGTGAAGCAAAAACAAGCTTCAAGAACAATTTTTCACATGAGCTATTTGGAGTCATGTAGGGGAGTCTTCAGGAGGAATGGAACACTCACCTTAGAAGGGCTATACATTTTTCGGTGTCTTATGTTCGTGCGAAAGCATGGCTACCTTTTTGAACAATTTCGCAATAAAAATAATACCACGAGAAGTCACCACTATTTCTATCCACTGCACTCACTGACTCTCGCTGAAAATAACATGCAGTATCGTTGTTTGAAAATCTTTAATGCACTACCTAGGTTGTATCAGGAAGTCACCAGGCCAGAGCTCTTCGGAAATAGGATACGCAATCTCCTTATAGAATGTGAACCCTACACCATAAACGAGTTCTACGAATGGCGTGAGGGCAGGAGGGCCTAATCTAATTGCATTGTTCTCGTTCAAATCAGTGTATTTTTCATAATTTTTTGATTTGGTTTTGTGTTGCATATCATTCATTCATATGATATTGACATTTTAACGATTTTAGATTTGTTACATCGATTGTTAGCTACAAAATATGATGAAACATTTACTAAGAGAGAAATAAATAAATAAAAAAGAATTGTACCAGGTGTAACGGTATGAAGTGAACGTTAAGATACAAATGTGTTGGTAAGGAACATTTGTTGTGAACGCCCCTTAATTTTTTTTCTGTTTGGTAAGTATGATATATGTAAAACATCTTCAACAACCTCACATTCATTAAACGAACAACATATTATTTTTCATTCTGTTAAAAATATTAAATTTTGCTCCTGAAAGTGATAATTTGCGGAAAGCATTAATTTTTTGTTTCCATTTGACGAAAAGTGCTGCAGAGTCGCATCGTCGAGGCATATGGTAATAATGCTCTATCAGAAGCAACAAGCAAGAAATGGTTTCTACGGTAAAGAGATAATGATTTTGATGTGAGAAATGAAGAACGTGAAAGACCACCAAAAAAGTTTAAAGACTCCGAACTGCATGCAATATTGGATAAAGATGATACTTCGAGTTTAAGATCAAATGAAAGCCATGTTAAATATTGCACAACAAACAATTTCAGACCATTTTAAAGCTATAGAACAGATCCAAAAGTGTGAAAATGGGTGCCACATGAATTGAATGAAAGACAATTGGAAAACCGAAAAAACACCTGTCAAATTTCGCTTCAGACACGCAAGAAAATCACTTTTGCATCAAATTGTCACTGGCGATGAAAAATGAATTCATTTTAAGAATCCTAAACGTAGAAAATCATGGGTTAATCCAGGACAACCATAAACATTCACTGCAAAATCAGATCGATTTGGTAAGAAGGCTATGCTTGGTGGGATCAGGAGGGTATGGTATATTATTTTGCTTTTAAAACCTGGTGAAACTATTAATACTAATCGCTACAGACAACAAGTGATCAATTTGAACCATGCATTGATCGAAAAACGACCAGAATGAGCTAAAAGATACCGCAAAGTATCACGATAATGCACGTGCACACAATGCAAAATCAGTTCAGGATACAATCAAAGTTCTTGGCTGGGAGCTGTTACCCCACCCACCGTATTCACCAGACTTGGCTCTTTCCGATTACCATCGATGGCACATGCATTGGATGAGCAGACGAATATTTCTATTGGCATAGTATCAACAAATTGCCAGAGAGATGATCGGTAGTGTGAAGAGCAATGGTCAATAGGTTGAATAATTTTTTTACTTTCCCAGTCAAAATGAGTATTTCATTTTCACAAAAAAAGCTCATTTCATACCAGTACACCTGATATATCTTCAGTTTCTCTTATTTTGTGTACTGATTTTATTTATTTGATTGCTTGAAAATATTTAATAACTGATCAGTTAAATGAAATTTTCATCAAAAAATTTTATGGAGCTCAGTTAATTTAAAAAGCTGAAAGAAGGAAATTTCATATGAACTTCATGTTATTGTGGATCTAAAATGAAATAAAAATCAAGAAAATTAATGTAAATAGGAAAAAACTTTTATAAGTTAACAATAAAGTTTTTCTTGTATTTAATTGCGTAGTTCACTTATCAAAATTTCTAAAATTTTATAACGTTAACTGTAATGTCTAGCTTATTTAGTTTCTCAAATCTTCTGAATGTATTGGTGGTAACATAAGTCGTATTTTCAAGATATTCTCGGAGAAACCTGAAAGTATATGGCCGTGATAACGTGCTAATCATTTAACTGGTCAGGTAATATGAATCCATTCATTTCAAAGATATCGGCTTAAAAATACGGAGAGGCTCCTTCTTGAAACCACATCATCGTATGATATTCAGGGATGGTATATATTCAATTGACGAGGCTTTAACATGATAGAAATCCATTTTCACAAATACAAGTAAACGATGATTTCTACTGAAATATTATTGAATGCTCGACGCGTTTCGATACACAGTATCTTTGTCAAGAGCGAATGAATACTACAAATATATCTTACTGAAAAATTATTTTTTATATATACTAAAGAGGTCATTCACTCAGAGCTATCTGTATTTGAACTAGTGTTCAGGAAACAGGTACAATAAGGGTGAGTTATTCATGTCTAACTGATCATTAAGAATTTCCGTTGATTACCTAAATCTGATAATTTCAAATACTTCCAGAAGGTTGAGTTTTATAGCTCTATTCTCAGAATGTAGGATTTCAAATTCTGAATTGAAAGAATGAGTATTTTCCCTTAGATGATTTGAATAATTTGAATCGGTTTTTCCATTGATGAAACTGCGTTTATGTTCTGAGATTTTCACATTAAAATTTTTTCCTGTTCTACCTGAAACAATTGCAATCCGCACAATCCAATTTCTAAAAACACCTGATTTATTCTCTTTATTAATTGGAGACTTATAATTTCTGATAAATGAACCTAAATTTGTTGATGTTTAGAACACCATATTTAAATTTGAATTTTTAATTATATATTATTATATATAATACTATTTGTTATTTTTCATTTAACGATTGTTTTTATAAATGTGATGAGGGACCTATAATGGGAAACCCCTTAAGCCCTCTTTTAGCAGAAATCTTCATAAAAATATGGAAAAAAATTTTCATAAACGCCCGCTCAGTAAACATCTCCTATGCTGGTATCGATATGTCGATGACATTAAAAAGGGAAAGGAAAAAACAGACAGTTCGCTGTATTCGAAAATTTCTTCAACAACCTGCAACCAATAATAAAATTCACCTCTGAATTGGAACAGAACAATTCGATCAATTCCTAGACTTAACAATAACAATATCAAATAATGAACACCAGTTTTCAATTTATTATTAGCCTTCTCATACAGATATCACAACTCATTATACATCGGCACATCCTGACCAACATAATGTTGCAGCATTTAATAGCTATATACATAGACTCTTGATCACACCGATGTCTAATGATAATTAATTTGAAGAATTGCATTTGATAAAACAGCTCGCAATGAATAATGGTTATGATGCAAATTTGTTTAATTCGTTTAACATAGATAGGCAATATTAGCAATAATGTGAAATCCCTTCTTAAAAATTCAAACTTAAATACAGCGTTCAAAACAGCAACAAAATGTTCATTTATCCGAAATTATACGTCTCCAATTAATAAAGAAAATAACTCAGATATTTATAGATTGGATTGTGCAGATTGCAATTGTTTCTTTTATAGGTAGAACAGGAAGAAATTCTGATGTTAGAATCTCAGAACATAATGCTACCTAGATGGGGTCACACACACGATGGAAACACTGGGGGTTAACACAAATACTCTTTGTGAACGTAAATTTAAAATGGAATAAAAACACGTGGTTCGTTGGTAAACAACGGCTGTATGGCAATATGGTCGGTGGTGTAGGTACGGAAAACCGGCTCGTGGCAACGCGTGCTGCAGCCGGTTTTCTAAAACAGTCTGAATTCGAAGAGGTCGTTGAAGAGAAAGAGCGCGAGTCTCCGAAATGCACGGATATTTAAACCTCGGTCCAGGTAGGCCCAGAGTACGTTGTATGCCTAGCCCTGTTGAAGGGCGTACTAGGTGATCTGTGATTAAGGAAGCGTGGTTAACACGGTAATACGCATACTCGGAGGGGCCTAGAGCGATCTATTGTTAGATACCGTAAGGCACCTCCATATTGGCATACCGCGTAATAAAACCATGTTGTATCTTTATTAAAGACATGTGTCATCATCATCATTGAAAATCAAAAAAAAAAAGAGTTTTATCAAGTTATCCTACTTAAATCTGATACAACCCTGTGTGCAGTGCGCCTGTGGCCGTCTTACTATCTTACGCGCCATTTGGCATCAGCACCAGGATGACAAAGGAAACCACAGAAAACCTTGTCTCACGTAAGCGAGTTGTATGGTCTATTTACTTACATTATGAGAGCGTGGTGCAAGGCTCTATATAAACTATTTAAATCTGAGATTTATACAATAAGAAAATCTGAGAGGGAGGGGGGGTTGAAACGCATCTACTTCGTATCTTTATTTGTCAATAACACATAAAACTTAGATATTAAAAGTACCTGAAAAAAAGAAAAATAGTACTGAAAAAAAAACAATTGACTAACCTGAGACACATGATAAGTTTATCATACGTTGAACAACTGCGACTGTAAGTAGGTTCTAGATTCACTAGCGCACTGGTCGTTTTACAACATTACACTCACACACTTTTCTTTGGGCGCCACTTGGTGTTGTCTTCGGTTCAAGAATCGGATGCTTCATTCACGGCTGCTGCTGTGGTGGATTAATTCTGCGGTAGATGAATTAGACGAATACTATCCACGTGCGTTGTTGCTATTGTTCGCGTTGGTCCTACCACGTGCGTAGGATTCACCTCGTGTGCGGAAGTAGCGGAATTCTTCTCTTGGATTCTCGTATCAATATTTATCGGCTAGCTCAGTCGGGATGGGTTCTTTTTCTCAACGGAGAAAACAATGACCTAATGTACACGTTGGGCTCCACTTGCTACGGGGGTGGGGTCACACACACGATGGAAACACTGAGGGCTAACACAAATACTCTTTGTAAACGAAAATTTAAAATGAAATAAAAACACGTGGTTCGTTGGTAAACAACGGTGGTTTGGCAATATGGTCAGTGGCGTGAGTATGGAAAGCCGGCTCGTGGCAACGCGTGCTGCAGCCGGTTTTCTAAGACAGTCTGAATTCGAAGAGGTCGTTGAAGAGAAAGAACGCGAGTCTCCAAAATGCACGGATATTTAAACCCTAGGTCCAGGAGGTCTAGAGTTCGTTATGTGCCTAGCCCTGTTGAAGGGCGTACTAGGCGATCTGTGATTAAGGAATCGTGGTTAACACGGTAATACGCTTATTCGGAGGGGCCTAGAGCGATCTATGGTTAGATATTGTAGTGGACACGGTAACAATAAACGCAGTTTCATCAGAGAAAAAACCGTTTCACGTTTCAAATCAGTCAAATTATATTAGGGAAAATAGTAATTATTTCAATTCAGAATTTGAAATCCTCCACTCTGAGTAAAGGGGTATAAAACTCAACCTTCTGGAGTACTTTAAATTAACAGATTTAGGTATTCATCGGAAATTCTAATGATCATTTAGACATAAATAACTCACCCTGATTAAACTTGTTTCCTAAACACTAGTTCAAATACATATAGCTCTGAGTGGATTTCCTCTTTAGTATATATAAGTATATGTTAGTAAGATATATTTGTAGTATTCATTCGCTCTTGACAAAGATACTGTGTATCGAAACGCGTCGAGGAGTTAATAATATTTCAGTAGAAATCATCGTTCAGTTGTATTTATTGATATATATCCTAGAACTGAGACGGATGATCTTCTAAAAATTCTAGGAGGAATGAATTCTGCTAACTCGTATGTGTTGTGAAAAGAAAACAACACATTTACGTCCCAAATCATTTAAAAGTTGGAATCTGTGACGATCAAGGAAACATTCGTGAAATCTTCACATCCCCTTCACTAAATGGGACATCTCATAATAGGATTATCATGAAGCATAATTTTCAGTTATAGTTCTTATGACAGATGAATTTTGAACGGATATTATTAAACACCGATTCCCATTTCTTCAGACAATTTTCTCTCCGAATTATGAGGCTGAATGCCAACATGCACTAGTACATAAGTTTCATTCGATGCAAGATATTAATTGGAGCAAGATGAATGTGTTTCATTTTGGACGGAAATCCATCCGTCCTCAGTTTACCTCCATACGAGATTAGATCGTTTGTGAAGAAGCTTCAATGAGAAACCTTTCTGAATAAAGGAATACTACTTCTCAATAATTTTTTCGTTATTCACAAAAATTGAACAATATCGTCAACCTACTCGTCACCAGAATATAAGAAAAGCTTTTTGATTCAAATTTAACGAATATTAATGCATGTTAAATCAAAGGAATATTAACAAGCCATATCAATCTTTTTCGTCATTATTCTCTGAAAAGTCGTGATTATTTACCATGGAAGGAAATTATTAATTTGATAATGATAACAAAGTGTAATTTTGTTTCTACGGAAAGAATTCGAAAAAGAAGAAGCACAAAAATTTTCACTTGTTTTCATTCAGTATATTTCGCGAATTATCCAATCAAAATAGTTGAAGCTCTAATTTGTTATGAACATTATGTTATCAGATTTATTTCCATTCGAATTCTCGATCTCAAAATTCACTTTCACAATTGCAAAACAAAACATGAATTGATATGCCTTCATCTCATATAACTTAAGCCATCCACGGAATGTATGAACCACCTTCAGTTTCTCATTCTACAAAAAAAAAATTATTTATGTATTCTTTGGATCGTCTTTTTTATTCTGAGTTCAAGAAATGTAGGAAAGCTACATTTTCTATGGTTGAAAATAAACTTCATCACCTCTATATTATTTCATTCTCATAGTATTTCTATAAGAAATGCATATAATTCTTGAATGAATAGTCCGTATTAAGGCACTGCTTGAAGATATTCTGATTAAAATATACGCATCAACATGCATCATCACGTGAGTATAATATTTACGACTATATCAATGCGAAAGAAATGTCCCAGAACCATAAAACGATCATTTATCGTCTTATTCACTACGAAATATTGAAAAGTAGTAGGCAAACATAATTACTAAACTGCATCTTCTACAAATCAGAGGAACAATAGCATCCAGTTTAGCAGTGAGTCGAAGAATAAAATCGTTTGGATGAAATCGCGAAGACCAGCGAATGCACCTCGATTTCCTTATCGCGTGATTCGAAATAATTATCTGAGGAATTACGCAGATTGGAATGAGAGTGTCTGAAGCAGAGTCCTTTCTCAGGCAAGTCAAGATTTTATCTTCCCTTTAATGATGAGCGGGAAAGAATTTGGCTTCAAAATAGGCAAATATATCTGCCCGATATGTTTTCGAGCATTATGGATGTGGATGTGGATGTGGGAATTGGACTGTATTTCATTCGGAGCTTAAACTAGTGTTCTACCAAAAATTCAATCAACAGCCCAACAGTACTGCAATTATGTCGACAAATTTATGGTTTTCTTTGCTCTAGTGCTTGCTGAATAATTTCGGTTCATGCACGACAATGCTTGCCTGCACATTATGGTCTACTTATAATCTGGGATGAACTCAGTAAAGCACATGAGGAATGAATCGGGCAGCAGAGTTCGATCATCTTGTTAGTTGGTTTATCTAGGACGTCCCAAGCTAGCCATCCTAACATATTGTTGATATTTGATGATAACTTATATAACTGTCATTTCTAGCAAACTGAGTTGAAAATTATCTACTACTTTAATAGAAAATTTGTCAGAATTAAATAATATTGAATTATAATATCAACCGTCAAAATTCAGTTTTGAGGTTACATCGATAAAGCTTTGCATTTCCTACGTTTCTTGAGCTGCATCATCAAAATTAAAAGAAATAATCGAAATTACGAATAAATTATTCGTTTATCATTTTGCCACTTCAAAATGAGACCTTCAAATGCTTTTCACATTTCGTTCATCATTTTATCTTATTTCGCAACCACGAGAGTTGATTCTGAAGCAAGAAATTCAATTTCCAAAAATTTTAAAAATATATTATTAAAAAGTATGAATCTTTAATCATTTTAGATGGACATTTTGTGACATATGTATTATTCTTTCATTAGATATGCTCAACAGCAATCAACACATCATAGTAGCTCAAGTATATATGGGAACCAGTTTCTTCTTATCCACGAAAACTTAAGATCAATAAAAAATAAAGTGGAAAAATCGATGTCGTTTTAAACGATGAGTGTGCGGATGTTATGTGTGTTAGTGAAAGTTTCTGCAATGACGATAACCTGGGATGCTTCAGTTTGGGGGACTACGTTATTCGAAACAGCTACTGCAGAAGTGAGTTGACTCGGGGTGGGGTTCTGATTCTTATAAGAAAAAACTTAGAATATACAGAATTGACAGACATTAGTAAATTTAACATAGAGAATAACAATAAGTGCTTATATCTATAATTTTTGTGTGTGTTAGAAAAAACACAAGTGTGAGCTCAGGAAATGTAACAGGGGAACCATACTATCTAGTATATGATTCAATAAACGAGTGAAAAAACCTGAGGAAAAAACTAGTTTCCCTGTCGCTATTGCACTAGAAATAGCTTGTCTGTTTATGATGTGTTAGTATCGTGTGTACATAAAGAATACCAAAGATTCTTCTGCTTAGCCGCTTCATTCTCTCTTGCATTCTGGGATTTCCAAAAACAAGGGTGAAAGGAAGGGGGTTTGGGAATCTGTAACTATGGAAAAAGAAAACCAGCAGAAAAATATTTCAACAATCAAACTTCTTATATGTTTAAACAAATCTAAGAAGAGATTTTACATAGCAAGCAAGGTCATAAAAGGGACTAAGGAGATAATGAAAAAATACATAACCTGCGATATTTCCTCAAATTCCATCTCTGTTTGACCGAGAGAGCCCCGATGGCCAGGTTCAGTCTTCCAAGTGATGCCGATTATGATCTATAGATGTTTTAGAATCATTATGGACCCAATAATCTGGGTTGACATCGCCCATATATGATTTCTTCGTGGAAGAAAAATTTGCGAAAAAAATTTTGACAGTCGTTCGAAAAATATGACAAATGTCATAAAACGATAATATGCGGTGATATGAATATAGACTATTTCGAGCAGTCCGGAAACAAGGATAAATTTCTAGATTTACTCCATTATTTCGGATTGTAGGAAGTTTTTAATGAGATGACGCATTATTTCCAAAAACCAAAAACATAATCAGCTATTGATTACGTATTCACAAATTTTAATGACGTGATTCTCAACAAGCAGATCATCAAAACCGGTTTTTCGGATCACTATGCTCAAAAAATTGATTTGCCATATTCCCGAATCTATTATCACAAGAAGATCTTCCTCCGAAAAAAACTATAGTAAGTTTCTAGATTATTTAAAAAACAAGGATTGAGCGAACTCCTAAAGAATGTTCGGATGTTGCACCACTCAATAAATACTTCCTAAATTCTTCGTCCGAACCTGTTAGTCGCAGAACACTCGATATTGTGAATTTCTATATCAATAACAGTTATTGCGCATTTTCAGAACGACGTGATTTTTTCTTGGTTGACGAGGTCCTGGTAGGAAAATGTATTAACGAGATCAAAACTAATGCTTGTGGTATAGATGAGATCAATATTCCCTTGTTGAGATTGGGTTGTCCCATTATAATAAAGTACATTGTTCATATAATAAATTCTTGCAATTCTTGACAACTGTTTCCCTATTTTATGGAAAAGGGCTATAATATGCCCACTCGCTAAATCTCACTCAGTAAGCGAGTATAAAGATCTACGTCCGATTTCTATTTCACCAACCCTTTCAAAAGTTTTTGAGAAAATTTTGTTTTACCAGATGACGGAACATTTGAATATTTTGGGCGTAATTCCCGAGGTTTAATCAGGTCTCAGGGCAGGTCATAGTTGCACAACTAGTTTACTGAAGATCACCGATGACATTCTGACAGCTACTGCTCTCGACTGTACAACTATAATGGTCTTAATAGACTATTCCAAAGCATTTTATACCATCTATCATGATATAGTTGTAGCGATTGTGTCCTTCGTTGGCTTTTCTGGAGGTGCAAAAAATCTCATCAAGAATTATCTGTCCAACAGAACCCAACAAACAAATATCTGCGACAGTCTATCTAGTACTTTGCCTGTTACTGCTGGTGTACCCCAGGGTAGCATTTTAGGTCCTCTGCTCTTTGGGCTTTATACTCACAGCTGTCAACGCTACTTGAAACATTATCAAGTTTATTTTTATGCTGATGACACCCAATTTTATCATGGTTTCAGCCCTGAGAATCTTGAAGACACCGTTAGTAAGGTAAAAGAAGATCTTGATAGTATTGTTAGAGTATTCAAGGTTTATAACAATACCAATGCTATTCTATTCGGCAGCGAAGTAAAGTTTAGTCATTTGGGAGATATCATGAAGCTACATTACAATACATTACATTCGTGAGCGTCGATTGGCTTTGGAAGCCTTTCCGAACTTCGACCAAATAGATCTCTTGTTCGTTACCCTTCTTATCAATTTCCCTGTAGGTCTAGATCCCTTAAAAAATTAAGAATATCCCTGGGAGATTTCGCTTTCACTTCGTGCGGCTCTAGTTTGTCGCTACCGAAGTGTATATGTCTCTGACGGACAGTTGCGAATCAACTGCAAAGAATATGTTCGGCAGTTTCATCGCTCTCTTTACACATTCTGCATGTTGCCGTTTCCGATTTGCCCATTTTATTGAGATGGTATCTCAGTTGGCTGTTTCCAGTAGGGAGGCCTGTTATGATCCTCACTCGTCCCTAGAAAGATCGAGAAGCTGTTTTGTCTTCTTTGGCGAATAATCAATGAACTTTTTCGCTTGCCTTAGGCCTGGAGTTTTCCTCCAGTATTCTTTTTTGCTAGATTCTTTCCATCGTTACAGTTTCTGTCATCTGTGCGGCTTACTTAAACCGCAGAACGGTTCAGGTCCGGTGGGTGGGATTCCAGCAGCTGATTCGGCCAATTCATCAGCGGATTCATTTCCTTGTATGCCTTCGTGGCCAGGCACACACCACAGGAAAAGTTGGTTCCCCTCAGCAAGTTTCTTCAAGGATTGACGGCATTCCAAGACAGAGATGCTCCGATAACTGTAAGAGTTTAGAGCTTTTATCACTGCCTGACTGTCCGTTAAAATGTAAATCTTTGCCCCTTTGAGTTTCCTTCGTAGTCCCTCATGGCAGCAAAGGTTAGATTATATCCGATGGTTGTGATAAGATTTCTGGCGCTATGTAACTCAGAATCCCCAGGTGTCTCTTCAGATCACCAGGTA
Organism: Cryptolaemus montrouzieri; assembly: GCA_013387265.2. Lineage (NCBI taxonomy): Eukaryota > Metazoa > Arthropoda > Insecta > Coleoptera > Coccinellidae > Cryptolaemus > Cryptolaemus montrouzieri. Next base: position 86,431,230 of record JABFTP020000185.1, read on the forward strand.
ATAGTTTTTGTGTGTCTTGGAGCCGTGATGCCGCCATCAATGCCTCCTTTTTCAATTTTATATGAAGGGAAGGGAGATTTAGGATTACCTCCAGGGCAATAGTCGGCGTGCTTCTCATAGCACCTGTTATGCCCAAGCACGCAAGCCGCTGCAGTTTTTGCAGCTTGTTTAGCGTAGTTATTTCTGATGTTTCGTCCACCATACTAACGATGCATATGTGACAACGAGTCTTATAACCGCTGTGTATAACCAGTAGGTTATTTTTGGCTGTAGTACCCAGGTCTTTCCGAAGAGTCTACGGCATGCCCATAAGCACGATGTAGCCCTGGAAAGAGTTTTGTCAATGTGTAAATTCCAGTTGAGTCTCTGATCTAGGGTTAACCGTAGATACTTAGCCTGTTCCGAAAACTTCAGAGTATGTCCATTCAGAAAAGGGGGCTTAAAGTTCAACTTTCTACGTCTTGTGAATGGAATTAGAATGGTTCTGTCTGGATGGATGCTGAGTCCCTCTTCAGCACACTATTTATTTACGATGTTGAGGGCTTTTTGCATCAGGTTCGATAAGATTCCATTATGCTTTCCCCTAATGATGATAACTAGATCATCAGCATAGCCTTGTGCGTTGAAGCCAGCGTTGTTCAGTCTTTCTAAGAGGCCATCAACAACTGCTGACCATAGTAGCGGCGATAGGACACCTCCTGGAGGGCACCCTTTCACAGCTGACACCGATATTTCGGTGTCTCCAAAAGTTGCCGTTATGATTCGGCCTTTGGGCATTTCTTTGATCCATTTGATGGTGAGTGTTTTGACACCCTTATTGTTTGCACCATTGTTAATGGATGTATAGGAGGTATTATCAAAGGCTCCTTCAATGTCTCCAAATAGAACTAAGGCTATTTCTTTAGCCTCTAGTGCTCCTTCCACTTCTTTGACTAGATCGTGTAGGGCATCAATTGTGGACTTGCCCGGTTGGTAGGCAAATTGTTTTTATGAAGTTTTATGAAACTTCTCATATGGTTGTCGAGAATTTTCTCCATTGATTTCAGGAGAAAGGAGGTTAAGCTTATCGAGCGATATGATTTAGGCTCATCTGGAGACCTCTTTGCCCATTTTCGGTATAAATAATATTTTGACTTTCCTCCATGACTGAGGTATGTAGCCCAGTGAATAGCTGGCTTTGTTTATAGCTCTCAGACACGGGGCTGTATATGTGTTGCCTCTTTGCAACATGACTGGATAGATTCCGTCTGGCTCTGGTGATTTGTAGGGTTTGAAGCTTTTGGTGGCCCACTTTCCTTATCTAGGGTGAAGACTCGGCCCACTAGATTTCTGCTTTCTCTACTGGAGCTTTACAGATCTAGCTCCTGTTGTTGGGTGTTTTTGATGGGGAGTATTTTCGAGTCCGGAAAGTGGGTATTTAAAAGTACCCTCAAGCTTCCGCCGACGTCTTAAGAATACTCTCCTCCAGGCTCCTTAATGAGACCAAGTGCATTCGAATAGTCTTTGGCTAAAACCTTTTGAATTCGTGCAGCTGGGGCAAGATCATTGACCCCCTCGCAATAGGATTTCCATGTTTGTCGTTTGGATTTCTTGAGTTCTTTGTTGTACTTAGTTAGAGCTTCTCGGTAGGTGTCCCATTCACCTGTTCTTTTCACTCTATTGAATGCTTTTCTAGCTCTAGCTTTGAGTTAAGCAAGCTCATTGTTCCACCAAGGCGTTTCCCTTGAGAAGTGTATTTTTCTCATTGGGCAGCTCTCCTCAAATGCAAATATTAGTGATTGGATTAGGTGAGTAAAAGCATTTTCTAGTTCTTCTACTGTGGTTATGTTATATTCGAGACCGACCAGCTCAGACTTCAACCTCTATTCAAAGAGATCCCAGTCCGCCCTTTTTGGTGCTCTATATTCCTCTTTTTGAATCATATCTGAATCAATTTTGAAACCAATCATTTGGTGGTCCGACATAGATATTTCGTCCATGACGCGCCCCTTCTTGATTGATTGTAGTATAAATGGCGAGGCAAGGGTGAGATCTAGGACCTCTCTCCTAACCGCATTTATGAAAGTTGGTTTATTACCCCTATGTCAATATCATGAGGCTATCTATTTGTGGGAAGTACATCTCAGTTGTAAAGTCGATTCGTAACCTGGGTCTTATTATGGATAATTCATTTAGATATAGCGCACAAATTGCCAGATGTATTTGTAAATCTGTGAGTTTTCTACGTATTCTATATCCACATAGACAATCACTGCCTCTGAAATTAAAAATATATATATTTTATTAATTATTTATTATTTATATTTAATATTCTTGCCTTGATCAAAAAACAATGTACACAATTCAGAAGATTCAAAACTCCTGTTTGCCTTGCATTTATGGGTTGCGAAAATTTGACCGAATAAGTCACAAGTTGGTGGAAAGTGGCCCAATATGACCAATAGATTTCACTTAGCAGCGTTGATTTTATATCACAAAATGTTACCAGGTTACCAGGAAGCTTTCCTATTTGCACCGGAAAATCACTTTTAGATCTGATGTTTATAGTCTGAACACCAGAAGTACAGGTCTCATTTCTCCTCCTATGCACAGACTTGTCATTTTCGAGAGATCTTTCTCGTACGGCATCTATAAACTCTAAAGTGAATTCATAGCTGAATACTACAGGTCTTCATCTGTTGCCTCGTTTAAGTCTCGTACTTGGACGATCTTATTCGAAAAACAGTGTGTGCGCCTTAACTGATTGCAGTTCCGTCATAATCATTTTCTTTTTCAAATTTTTGTAGTTGGTTTCCCGAAAAGGGTTCGCTTAATAACAGGTAATATTATAACTTTTTTTACAGGGTTTGAGTGTAAGAGCAGAGTGTGCCCATGGCAACTCTCTGAACTCCGCCCTGTGATAATGAAATGAATTGAAATTTGTTTTCTTCCTTGTCCTCATAAATTGTTCAATAAAGTCAATTAATAAAATTCTGGGTTGCAACAGCGATGTGAACGCTGTATGATGATTTTGTTCAATTACTATATTCATATTTCAATGAGTGTTTCAGACACATAGGAATCAATAGTCAAACTGTGAAAAAAGGGTTGGATCACTTCGGGCATCGAAACTTCCTTAAAACAAATCGAAGAACTACACTGCCAACTATAGGGGGGTTATATTACCTCAGATCACTATCAAAAGCATTTACAGACGTGTGATTAGGCAATAAAAAAATTATGCATACTGATAGTAAATCAAAAACGGTTTGGGAAATAAAAAATAGAAAAACAAATAATAAACAACACAAAAAATGAAAAACATCAGGTATCGAAGAATGACGCACAAACTGTCATCGAATTCAATAATTATTTCATAAATCCTCCTAAATTGGCTGGACAAAATATTCAAAGGAACCCAAACTATAAGTGCGAAAAACTTGACTATTTCTATAGTACAATGATGTTTACCGAGGTATCTGTCCATGAGATTATTAACACTATGAGAGATTTAAATAATACACCTGCTTGTCTGCAACATGAGTGTAGAATACGTGGCGGTTCCATTGTGTCATATAATAATCGGATCCTTCAAAACTGTTCAGTTTCCTGAAGCCCTCAAATTGGCAAAAGTTATACCTTTTCATGAAAAAGGCGTCTCTGGACAGGTTTCAAATTATCGACCAATAGCTAAGTTGTCGAATTTATAAAAAGTATTTGAAAAGATTATTGCAAAAAGGATCATAAATTTTTTGGAGATTTTCGATCTTTTGCATTCTTCGCAACACGGCTTTCGACACAAAAAATCAACAATCAGGGCTTTACTGGAAATAATCAATAGGATCCATAACGACAAGGACAATAATAAAAAGGTTCTGCCGCTCCTGGTAGGCCGAACGAAAGCTTTTGATTGCGTTGATCACGAACTTTCACTAAATAAAAGTGGATATTATAGTTTGTGAGTTAGGTGTAATGATCTGCCGAGGAGAAGAGGGGAAGAAGGCAGTATGTCAGTTACGATGGGTCAGAGTCCTCACAAATATTGGTAGAACAACAGATTGTGGTACCTGCTCGGAGTGGAAATTTGGAAGTGATCAATGATTATTTTCCTTCTAATGATCTCAGTCTCAATCAAGGAAATACACATTCGGTTCAGTTTGAGGCTTGTGCGCATGAATACAACAAAAGCCAACATATTAAGCTCAACAAAAAAAGTATACACCAAGTGACTAATGTCAAGCTGCTTGGTTTGCACATAGATTTTTCACTGAATGGGAAAATACATGTCGAAGATATTTGTAGGAAATGTTCATCCTAACGCTATGCTATAAAGAGAATTTCTCATATAATGAGTAGATCCACAGCACGGAATTTTTATAACTCCAAAATTGAGTCAATTCTGAGGTATGCCGTTATTTTTTTGGAAAACTCGTCCGCGGCGGAAAATGTTTTCATAGTGCAGAAAAGAGTGGTGAGATGCTTGATTGGCCTAGATTACAGAGAAAAATGTCGAGACAGTTTCAAGCGGGAGTCTATTTGGACAGTACCTTCCTTATATATTCTAGAGACGCTAAAGTGTGTTAAACATTATATATCAGATTTTGCTAGACTAGATAATTATCATAACTACCACACAAGGCATGGATCAACAACTCTACAATACCAGCAGCATAGACTTTCACTCTTCGAATCAAATCCTCACTACCCTTTTGTACAACGTGTTACCAAAAACTATGAAACTTAAGAGTGTAATAGAGTTTTTGATCGATGTAAGAGAGATACTGGTGGGAAATGCTTTCTACTCGGCGGATGAGTTTCTTTGATATTTCTCTTGAGGGACTGTCACGTGTTCCATATTTTCCATTTGTAAGATAATGTTCTGTAAATAGCTAAATGCCGGGTTTCTAATTTTAAAATTTGTTTGAATAGGTTAGATTATTTTCTATATCATTTTGATTTTAAACATGTATCAACTATTGTTGGGAAAGAGTGTTTCTTTCCTATTTTGTCTTAACGTGTCTTGTATCCATATTGTAATCACTGGACTGAATGAATATCTTATTTTATCTTATATTATCATTTAGGTAAGAACGATGCGATTTAGTTCCGATAGAAAAGTCAAATCTTAGAGAAAAAATCCCGTTAGTCGAAGAGTAGGGAAGTGGGAATTAAGGTTGGTATTCTGACACCTAGTAATCTAGGACATTTTTCTAGTTGAGCATTAATCCAAAGAAATAGCACTAAACCAAAAATAATTATCATCAAATGGCAAAGTATTCCAATTTGAGGATTCTGAATATAATCTTTATATACAACCCTACAATATTAGGTTAATATTAGGAGACCGCAGCGGAGAACAATTTTATATTTTGTTTTCATAGTTCTTGAATTATCGAAGGTAACTTTGGAAAATATTATTCATATCATATAATCGTTTTAACGATCACAAGATGGTATGAAATATCTAAAAAATTTGCCCAGAAATGGATAACATTTCCCGAACCAGAAACAAACCCTTTGTAGTTACAATTTGATCGCAGTTGGGGCATGTTGTAACGAACTCTGTGGTAAGTAGTAATACATTGATTATATGAATAAAGTCATTTACTTTCTGAAACACTTAAACAGTTGTTCATCAATGTTAATTTAAGTGACAAAACAAGAAAAAATCATCATTGAAACTAAGCAAATAACTTAGTGTGAATCTGAATCACAATTAATGCAGACGTAAATTAAACTGCTGTCGGTACAGGCTTCATATGACGAGTTTGCTTTTTGTGTACACTATTTATTACTCTCCAAACCTACAAATAACACAGAAGTACTCGTCTTCATCAGAAGAACTAGTCTCTTCTTCAAGACTTTTCTTTCGAGAATCCTCTTTTCTGTTTTTCTTTTTCATTTTCTTTGATTTTATATTATTTTGCTCTGATTTTGAAGCATCCTTTTCAGGAGTAAATGATGATACAGAGGATTTCCTTTTTGGATAAATGAATATTCTCCTCAACTTCTGGGCGCAATAAGTAAATTCACTAATTGGCTACCAGCCTGTGATGCACCTGGCTGGGAAATTACTTCGTTATGGCTACTAGACTGTGGTGTACCTAGCTGAGAAATTGCTTCGTTATTCAGATATATTTAATTTCGAGTTTCAAAGTGCTGCACAACAATTTCCGGATTGGACGCTGGGAATAAATGATCTGTCACCAAAGAAGAGAGAAAGTCGTCGTTTGTGAAGATATTTCTATTGAAAGATTCAATTCAGGAAACTTTCAAATCTTTCATTATATTTATAGGCGTCAAAGCGAGAGACGGTCATCTTTCAAAAGAAGAATATTTTTAATTGTTATAGATTTACCGTCATTATTTTTCATCCAAGCATCTTGAACTTCGAATGAAAATGAAAGAAGCCCTATCTAGCTTCTGCGAAATTTATTGTCTTTACAGCTGAGTTAGCCTCCTAATTGTCTAGTCCCAATAGTACAGGTTTTCCCCAAGATGACTTCATGAAAAATAGCTTTCACTCACTCTGAACCTATCCCAGCATCAATGCTTCATATCGCACTATCTCTTACAGAATGGTTCTGCTATTTTTGTCTTGGGATTAAAATTGTGGAGGAATTGAATTCCCCAGAGCATTGACCCCTTTTTCGCTAGATTTAATACCCCAACCTACTTCCTCCTCTTCTGGGCTACAGCATTAATTAACTTCTGGGTGGTCGTTACACCGGTTTCATCTAAATTTCAAATATCAACAGCATTTTAATTATATTTATCGCGAGAGGCTGTCAGTTTATAGAAAAATTAAAGGCCATTTTGTTGATTGAAATTAGTAGCTCATTGCTTCTGGTGTGCAAACGAATAGTTTGTTTTTTCTTGAAAAACGTAGTTATCCAATTTTCCCCTTCGCATCCACTTCTTACCCAATATTCAGGAACCAGTATTTCATACCGAAGAGTATATTAGGCTAATTTTCACACTTCTTAAGGTGTGGGACCAAAATATTTTTGAGAGGCATACAAAAGATAGCCAACTATCATTTCGGTCTATTCTTGACTGAAAACAGGTTTATTGAAGTAATCCACACTATAAAGTGTTACCACTGCATCCTGATAACGTGGTAACGTGGCAAATGTTCAAGTCTTTCGTAATTTACCTCATTGATATGCGTTATCCAAATCGCGGGTTACTCCTTCTTCCATGAGATATTTGGGCATGATGCCTCAGCCTCTTTTTATCTTGTGATAACGCATTTTGTAATGAAATGAAGCCAAAATAATAGCAAATTGGAGTAACAGGGGCAAAATGTAACATGTTTCAATGTACCTCAAAAATTTTGTCACAACAAAATTCATCACTTCCAACTCAAATATTGAAATTTGGTGGTCATCTACTGATCAATATAAAAGATGAGTGAATATTTTATCATAACAAATGTATGAATAAATCGAAGAAAATACAAGTGGCTTCAAATTTACTCACGCTAACAGCTCTGAAATCAAACAATGACCGAGCATCGGCCAGCTACTTACAAAAGATGCACTCACTCCATGAAGAGTCTCTGGTTGTTCATGCAGCACTGTTGCCATCCTTTGGTTTGTCACGAGTTGAGAAAGTCACAAGTTACCTCATGTAACACCATGCCCCGATCCCCCCTACTGATAAATTATGAATAACATCATGCAACTATTAAATCGAAGAACTGATAATAAGCAACTATAATATTATACAAACATCTCAAAACAAAAAGTGACTATATGCAAGATTTCGCAATGTGTAGACACATCGAAGAAAATTATTTTTCAAGGGACAACGTGGGGCGTTGGTGAGGTAGCCTCTGTTTCGATTCGTTGGGGGGCGCAGTGACATTTACATTATTGCGTTCGCTCCAACGAATTGGGATGAGTAGGTAACGGCATAGCCTTGTGTTACGAATGGATAGACAATGCTGAGGTCAAACGAGACCGAAACTGCAGTCTATTGTTCCTATTCGTGACATCTGACCGTGCTGTACCACTTCCCTGTGGCTCCGGTAACGGTGATTATGAAGAGTAGATCGGAAAACTAGCTCCTTCAAGGGAGGATATTTAACATTCCTCGAAAGGTTGAAAAGTGTCCCTTGAAAAATAATTTTCTTCGGTATAATGTTAGAATTTCCCATGATAATTAAAATATCATGAATTCTTCATTATAATATGAGCTAATATAGAAACTCCAAATACAATAATTCACCTACTAAATTATTTTATAAGAGGATGCATCCCTCCTTTGTTACTTTGACATGTTACAGTGAGTTTTCGACAGCGTAAGAAATAGTATCTGTGTATCTGCATGGTAGATTTTCCTCTTGTACCATTACAAATCCGCCAAATTTCTATCTCCTAAAGGATAACTTCTATGAACTATTCATTTTTCCAATCATATAGATTTCGCGATGATTCAATGGAAGAAATGAATGGGAGGAATAGGTAGCAGAAGAAAAACATGAAGTGTGTAGATAAAAACAGACAGAGCAACAAGAATGGAAGAAAGAGCGAAATGATGTACTGACGTTTTTCGGGTCCAGTTCGATCAAACCGTTGCAAGTTGGCAATTAAGAAAGAAGGGAATTCAGAGAAACGAAAGAGATAAATTGCTGAATTTAACTTTTTAAACTTTCAATCCGCAGATGCGGTACTAACTCGCTACGAAAAGCTGAAAGAAAACTGAAACGATAAGGCATGTCGATATTTTCTCCGATGGTGCTCTTATCAGTTCATACAAAATGGGGAGTTTGATGCAAATCGTTTAGCCATCGTGAGAGATTTCGCTTTACGTAGATGAAAATGAATTTTTAAATTATTAGGTCTCGATCAACTAGTGTCGTATTAGCGATTCGGCAAATATATGAAACAAAATTTTAACTGCGAAATGAGGATTATCAAAGTGACAGACTGAATCAATACTGTCAAATTAAACAAAATGACTCAACTTAAGGATGATCTATTATAAAATGAAAATACCCCAAAATTTCTTTGCACCCTCTTTTTGTAGTGAGTGTTTTTACCCCAATCAATGCTGAGATAAATTGAAAGTGTACATTAGCAAAGCAATCGTATAAAAAAGCAGGCTCACATGATCCATATAATTATTTTATTTTGATCTCTTCTGTCGCTTCAATTGTCGGAAATGTCAGCAGTCACATAAAATTGTGGACACATGGTATATATAACTCATTCGAATAAACAATAATATTCAAAATAATCCAAAAAAACTAAGGTTAGATGTAGGCAACTTCTAATGGAAATAACATTCAGCATGTTTGAAAGGCAAGAACAAATATACATAATTTGGCTAGTCATTTTTTCTTGTTTCTGAAATCCTTAGTATCCACTCAAAAATTCATCTCATCAAAAATGATGTTTAGTCAAATTCTGAAGCACATTACATAAAAATTAATTCCATATATCGAACGGGAGACTAACGTGATGCGTGGTGAACTGTAAAGGCGGCCTGACTGATATCCTTGTTCATCAGGACAACCAGTTTGTAAGCCTACACGGACTGGAGATAATCCACATGTTCCACGCATTCCAATTACGCTAAATGGAACGAGTTACATGATTCTTTGGGATCCTACTAATGGGTTTATGCACGATTCACATATGCTGATATCAATGCTTAAAGGAAAGCCAATACAGAAATAATTGGAATTTTCCATTTTAACCCTGTATTATATAGACATGTATTGAATTCATAAATATTTACCTTTATTATTTCGGAAAATAGCCAGAAAAATAGAAAAGTTTGTTCACTGAGCTATTTGACTATTGTAGTTGTTTACAGATATTGAAGAAGAATGGTAAAGCATTTTTACTAAATAAATAAACAGTTGAAGAAAGAACACTAGGCTTGAATTTCATGAAATATATGGAATAAAGTTATATTTGGCATATGTTTCGGGTTCCATCTTCAAACTAAGACGAAATGAAAATATTACTGTCATTTATACCTAAGGAACAAATGGGGGAAGTGGGAATAAACAGAAACCAAGCTGATCGTTAGGTACAATATGTTTGTGAGGTGATGAGCTGATCAAATTTCTATAAATTCAAATACACCTGAACCCTTGCTTTCGTTACCTTAACGTTAACTTGGGTTCTTATGAAATCCATGAAATGATTTTTGTTCATACAATATTTTGAAAAAACAGAGTTAATTTATTAGGAATTATCGATTCTTTTGGACTCGAATATTGATGGAACGACCAGTTGGACCTATGTAAAAAGCAGGACAATCATAATAAAATTTATATACTCCGCTTTTTTCAGCCGTATCAAGTCGATCTTTGTTATTGACCAAGAGTGAATATAGATTTTTTTCTATTGAAACATATTGTGTTGATTTTATTATGATTGAATATTGGCGTACTTTAGTATTAGCTTGTGGAACATAATTCTGCTGTGTTATTTCATTGTTATGATTAGAAGCTGATAATATAATTGGATCGTATTGTGAAATGCATGTATGAATTTTAAAAGTGATTTGAGGGTCCAGTTTCATCCGTTCAAATATATTATAGGGTTTAACCCGATGAGTTGCCCATATATCTGTTCATATAGATATATATATATATATATATATATATATATATATATATATATATATATATATATATATATATATATATATATATATATATATATAGGGTTTTACCCCGACGAGTTGCCCATATATCTGTTCATGCAATCAAACTGATTTCATGAAAAATATAAATCCACCACCCGGTAATTAATACCATTGCCAGGCAATGATTATAATCAGAACATATCCTGGAGTAATTATATATTAGGATAACGCTAAATGTTATGAGAATATATCAATCTACCAGAATATATACATACTATAGCATCATCAGACAATGATATCAATTTACCAACGAGTAGTGTCAGAGGCTTTCTCCCGAAAAATCCAGTGTACGGACCTTAGTCAAGTAACACTGAATGTTACTCATTAATAGTTTCCTTTGTGTGAAGTGGTGAACGATCGAATAGAATACTGCTCTGAATATAAATATGACAAAATTGTCAGTTAATTATATTACATTTATATAAACAAATAAATAAAATATGAAATGAGATTCTGAGCAGTATAAGCTAAAGAGAAAACCTATGACTCTACCTCATTATTATTTTCGGAAAGAAACCTACGAAGAATATTACAAGATTTGATGACTGTTATCTTTTGTACCTGTTCAAACAAATTTTTCTTCAGACCCAAAATCTCAATACTTTTGTGAAGATTTCTAGGAATAACGCCTGTTGTAGAAATAATAATCGGTAGAATAAATATTTTCTTCATTTTCCACATTTTTTAATCTCGTCGCCAAGCATCATATATTTAGAAATTTTTTCATTGTATTTATTTTGTATATTATGTGTGTCGGGTATAGCAATATCAATTATATATGTTATTTGATTCTGTTTATCATTAAGAACGATATCTGGTCTATTGTGTTTTACAGCTCTGTTGCACAAAATTGTTTTATCAAAATAAAGTTTATATTTGTCATTTTCACAAATAATCTCAGGTTCATATTTTTGAAATTTTTTTCTTTTGGGAATTAGGTCATGTTTGATTCCTAGATTGAAGTGAATAATATTAGCGACGGCATTATGTCTTTCTAAATAATCTGTTGAAGCAAGGACTGAGCAAGATGATAATATATGAAAAACTGTTTCTGAAGAACAGAAACATCTACGGCAAGAATCATCTGTATTTTGTTTGATGATATGTTTTCTATAATTCCTTGTGAAAACAACCTGGTCCTGGATCGCAATTGCAAGCCTTCTGTTTCAGCAAACAATTCTCCAGATACTAACCATTTATTCGATGCAATTTCATCAATATAATCATTTTTCAATTCTTTAGGTGCATATATATATATATATATATATATATATATATATATATATATATATATATATATATATATATATATATATATATATATATATATATATATATATATATATATATATATATATATATATATATATATATATATATATATATATATATATATATATATATATATATATATATATATATATATATATATATATATATATATATATATATATATATATATATATATATATATATATATATATATATATATATATATTATGAACAGATATATGGGCAACTATAATATATTTGAACGGATGAAACTGGACCTCAAATCACTTTTAAAATTCATACATGCATTTCACAATACGATCCAATTATATTATCACTCCTCGGGTTAAACCCTATAATGTATTTAAACGGATGATATTGGATATTGGATGTGGAATTATGTTCCACAAGCTAGTGCTAAAGTACGCCAATATTCGATCATAATAAAATCAACACAATATGTTTCAATAGAAAAAAATCTATGTTCACTCACTCTTGGTCAATAACAAAGATCGACATGATACAGCTGAAAAAAGCGGAGTATATAAATGTTATTATGATTGTCCTGCTTTTTACATAGGTCCATCTGGTCGTTCCATCAATATTCGAGTCCAAAAAAATCAATAATTCCTAATAAATCAACTCTGTTTTTTCAGAACATTGTATGAACAAAAAAATATATTGTTTCAACAAAAACGGAAACATCTCCACATATCTCCTTTGAATTTTGCAATCTATTAAAAACATGTTCAGATCAAAATTATTTCCAGTTTCAAAATCAGTTCTTTAAACAAAAATTAGGACTCCGTATGGGATCGCCACTTTGCACTTTTTTCTTAGATATTTTTTTGGATAACTTATAGAAGTCATGAATATGTACCAACGACCTAGCCAATAAAACATATCATATTCTGGTACCGCTACATTGATAAGATGTTGGTTGGTGTTCATGGCTCAAATAGACAATTAGATACAATTTAAATGTCCTCGATAAAACTCATGTTCATATAAAATTTACCGTTGAAGCTGACTCTAATAACTCCATAAATTTACTCGATTCAATTAAAGCAAACAGAACAATATCACAAATTATTATATTTACAGAAAGTAATATTTCAATCATAAACTCGCCTACTGTAAGTCCACAGATATTTTACTGGCCCTTTCTCAATTCAAGATTTCAAAACGGAAATAAATACCTTGAAAGGAATAGCCTTCAACAAGAAAGTACCAACCTCTTTCATAAATAAAGTTACGAGACGCAAATAACTAAGTCGAACAGCACAATTTTCATACTGCATTCAAGAAAAACCGGAAAGAAGTTATGCTAGTTCTAATTATGGCTGCCCACTTTCCCATTAGATAAAACATTACCCTTCAAAATTCATAAAAATCACCTCATTCTCAAGCGGCTGAAATCTCAGCAATCGTTTTGATGCGAAACGGAAAACAGATAAATTACAACAATCTGGTATTTTCAAAAAAGAATGTAACAGATGCCCTTCACCTGAAATATATCAAACGAGTAGAAGTTCTGTATGCAGGTTCAAAGAACATCCATCATCAGAAGAGAATTACTCAATATTTGAGCACATTAAATCAACAAACCACACAAGAGTTTTAGACAATCTCAAAGTCCACAAATACATCAAAGGAAGTAGCATGAATCTGTTGATATGTTTGGAAATTAATGGATTCAGGAAAACCCCACATTATACTACGCTTAATAGCCAACTTGAAAGGAATAACTCCCCTCTACTTAGTATTTAAGGAAAAAATATATCTTGTAGTCATTTTGTACCTCAATTAGTATTCAGCACTTGAAAATGACTAAAGGATCGAGACCGGTCGTGTATTAACGAATAAACTGACAAAAGTGTTTTTCCTCTTTCATATTTTGAATTGATTAGAACTGCCTTCCTAAGTATTCTCTGTACCCTATGTTAAAAGCTGCATAATTCCCAGATAATAATATACAAAATGACGCATCCAAATATTTTCATCCAGGTTAATTGTTCTGTACATACATAATGAGAAATCTTCTCGGATATCTCTTACTTAATTCTAAAGGTGATACATTTTTTTTTGGTTTTCACACCGTGAATAATAATAATTTCAAAAGAGGAATGGATTTGACTTATATCTTACTTCAAACGAAATTGAATTTCTTTTCCAGTGTAACTTTGGTCGTCGCATTTCATTCAGAACATCTGAAGAAATCAAATGATAAACAAATATGTGCGTGAATATTCATTTCATTAGTTAGTAGTTATTTTTATTATTATTATTAGATCGTTTTTCGCAAAGATGAAATTCACTTTGAGAATAGAATTTTGTTAGTTATTTTATTACATTTTTCTTTTGGAATATGGATAATTGTACTTCACCAGCCGCGAGATGTTACAATGCACTATATCTCAATACACTGTCGCCGCATAACTTGCACATGTACAGAAATTAGTGGTGAAGTTTTGTGAAATAGTTTGAGTGTTAAATAAGATAGGAAATTCAGAAATTCTTCACATTCTAAGAGTTTCAATCAAGCATCCATTGCAATTTGGTGAGTTGGTTGATGTCAGAAAGAATCATTAGCAATCAACATTCGTTTTGGAAATTAGTTTGTCAGATGAATGCTTAGAATCACGTAATTATTCGTCTCCCTGTCTGTTGAGATGCTTATGAACAGTTGTAGTTTGTCTATCTGAAAAGACACTTTTAAGCACGTGTAGGTATGAAGTTGAAATTGAATCCGGATTTAGGTTGACAACCTTTTGGAGTTGTGAAAAAATAAAACTTTTAAGTCAACTCAATCGAAAAATATGGCCGCTAATATAGCATTGTATGGTATATTTCATCATTCGTAAGGAAAGCAAAATCTACAGAGTACTTAATATGGAAACGTGAAATCTGATGCGAAGCAATATTTCACAACACGGATACAGAAAAAAAGCGAAAAGTGAAACTTTGTTGTTACATCACAAAAAAAATTCCGATAATGAAATTATTCGCATTTTCCAGGAACGCGTAGGCGTATTATACCGAAATTTATTTTATCATTTCTCTTGTCCTAAAAGCACGAAATTTTGCAGAAAACAATATCTCAGAACACATATGAAGGAAAATACAAATATCGTTGTTCTATAGTGACATAGCAGAATAATATCATTTAATCGTTATCAAAAACCCCTCATTCAAGAGGGATAATAATGTTCCAAATTATGCGACGAACGAGGGAATTTCCAAGGTAAAAAATCATAAATATAATAAGTAAAATTCATGTGGAAATATGTGATTAGACAATGAAACAAGAACGGGTTTTTGGCGATGTCAGCACTTATGAACGATTCAGATAGATGTGTAACTCAGGAAAATCGATTGGCATATAAGAAATCTTTGAATTATCGAATTTTATCGAATAATTTTAAGTTGACTTCAGTATTATTTATGAATTTCATTAGTGCGTATTTTGAAGCCCACTTGATTGTTTCGACGTGAGTCATCAAAATGAATCTGAATTTCCACTTACGATTAAACTCATACTTGAAATATTTATATATATATATATATATATATATATATATATATATATATATATATATATATATATATATATATATATATATAATTCCTTAGTGAAAACAAACAATTAACAATAGTAAAAGCAGGCAAAGACAAAAAACTTACAAACCAATTAAAAAGACTTAACGAATACAGTACAAAACGATAACAACCGTCTCATAAAACATGGAAAAAAACAATATATTTCGGAAGATCTTGCCGAACAATTGACAACACACAATAGTCTCCCTCCAAAAATATTTGGTCTACCAAAATCTGATAAGGAAAACATACCATTGCGTCCCATTGTATCATACATACAGTCCCCTTTATACAATTTATCAAAATATATGTCAAGTATACTACAGAACTGTATAAACAAAAACAAATGCTACACAAAAGACTCTACAGATTTGAAACAACATCTCGACCTTATAAATGTACCATCCAACCACAAAATGTATTCCCTAGATGCTATTTCCCCATACACCAACATCTCAATAACCATAATACCAACAATAATTGATATAAACTGGACTGAAATCGAAACCCACATCTCCATCCAAAAAGAAGAATTTATTGCACTATTACAATATATATTAGGTACAGAGTATTTTCAATTCGAAAATTTTTTTTCAACAAATAGATGGAATTGTAATGGAAAGTCCCATATCTAGTGTAATAGCGCAAATAGTCATGGAATATTTGGAAGAATCAATTTTGAATAATACACATTTAGACATCACATTATTCAGAAGATATGTAGACGACTGTTTACTAATAATGAACAAAAACGAAGTAAACCAAATTCCTAAAACCTTCAATGAATTCCTCAAAAGGTTGCAGTTTACTTTAGAAACTGAGAAAATGAACAGCATTAACTTTCTTTACATAACAATAACACGAAAAGACAATAAATTACTGACGAGGTGGTACCGAAAAGTAATAAACGAAGATAACATCTTAAACTACAATTCAACCATCATCTATGCCAGAAAAAATGCATTATAAAAGGATATATTGACAGAGCACTGAAAGTCACCTCACCACAATTAAGAAAAGACGTACTAAAGGACACAAAAGACCTACTAAGAATGAACGACTACCCAGAAAACGTAACAAACAAAATCATCAAAGAACGAATATATATACAACACAGAACAAAAAAAGAAAAACGACATTACTAACACCACACCATACATAACTATCCCTTACATCCCTCAACTAACAGAAACCATCAAGAACATCCTCAAACCTTATAACTTCAAAATGGCCTATTCAACCATGAATCAAATAAGACACGTACATACAAAACTAAAATACAAAATACCGCACATGGAGGAAAACCACATAGTATACGCCATACCCTGCAAGAACTGCGGAATGGTCTACATTGGACAAACAGAACAACATCTCAAAGAACGTCTCGAACCCCATAAATACGCAAAAAACGACAGCACTGCACTAAACAGACACAAATAAACAAGAAAAACACGAATTTCACTATGACCAGACAAAAATTCTTGACAAAGAACACAACAGAAAAAAGAGAGAGATACTTGAGATGATACATATACAAAAAAAGCATAGACAACTCTGTAAATGACCGGAAAGACATAAAGACACTAAGCTCCATATACATAGATCTTGTACAAAACAGGACAAAAGAAACACGTTTCGAGAAGGTTAACAATCAAAGTTGATACAGAGAACACGGTACAAAGTGATCCCAGAAACATCTGAAAAGTCCACAAAGAAAACAGCACCATAGAAAACTTCAACACACAGAACCTCCGAAAACTGACTTCTCCAAAACACAAAGTTTCCACAATTCTTACAAATAATAATAGGACAATCATCCAAAAATTAGTGGGTAAGATACTTTTCAAGAATAATTTAATATGAATCGTAATGTATATTTCTGTGATATTGTAGATAAATATTGAAAAAGGAAGAAAAAATCCCGAAACGTCTATTTTAGATAGTGTTTAAATATTCTTATAAACCTTAAACCCCAAAAAAGTAAAGTCAATATCGAAATAAAATATAAAAGGTTAAAGAATACTAAAAGGAGAAACAATTTTCTGAACATAACTTAAAATTTACTCGGAAAAAGCTAGAACTAACTATTCATTACTTATAAGCTTTTACCAAACCCTAGGTGCTCGAATCCTGTTCGAACTTTTCTTATGTTCTCTTTCAGGTTCAGTTAGTCAACATATTTCTAGGTTGCTAGATCTCCACTACTAGAATTGTTAGGGAAGGCATCCTTAAAAACCATGAAAAACATGATGAAGGAACTGCAATCCTGCTCGATCTTCTATATTTTTTTTTGTAGGCTGGGTTAGACAACAATTCGGGATTGCTAGAACTCCACTACTAGAATTGATAGAAAAGGTTCCACTCAAAATTCCTACAAGATACGATGTTTGAATTTCAATTTTTTGGGTATCGTATTTTTAACCAATTTCTACAGAAAAACACTTACATATGAAATTAAACAATAGTTCAAAGAACACCATATTTATCCTGCTGCAACTACTTCCATAATAGTGGATAAACGTTGGTGGTCAATATGTTGAATTTTTTTCACCAAGATAGAGCTCACTAGCTTTATGCGACTCCAATAACGCAGTTTCAGGATGAATACTCTCCTGACGGATATATTAACAGAAGGGATATGTCTATTCGTAATTCTCCTTGCTTCATTTTGAATTTTGTGAATTCATTTAAAATGTAAGCATTTGATTAACTACTATTTCCATTGAAATAAGTGACACTCGACCACGTTTGGGTGAAAATAGTCAGAATGTTTGAGATGGGTGATTGTAAGAATTTAAAGAATTTAACCTACTGATAAATAAGAGAAAATATTATTCACACTTATTTACTACATTAGTAACGCGTTTCGAAAACACAGCACCTTCATCAGACAGATACCAAATGAAAACGTATTGATACAACAAATTATATATGATTACAATATCAAAATAACAATATATATAAACCTCACAGAACTTTTATCTAAATTACTCAGCCAGAAACAGATCAAGTGAAGGGAATTATTTTCAAAATCCACCTGTTCATTCAATGATAAGTATGTTGGAAAGTTCATACCTATAGGTTTCAAGGGTTTCTCAAAAATTAATATCGAGTTTTTCATTAGATGAATGTCAGGATTGCAGTTCTTTCATCATATTTCTCAGAATTTTTGAGTGGGCCTTCCCTATCAATTCTTATAGTGGAGTTCTAGCAACCCAGAATTATGTTGACTTACTGAACCTGAAAATAAAAAAAGTTCGAACAGGACTCGAGCACCGACGATTTCGTAAAGGCTTATAAGTAATGAATAGTTTGTTCTCGGTTTTTCCGAGTGAATCTCAAGGTATGTGTAAATGCAATTTTCTTTTATTCACCATTTTATTCACATTTCGATGGGCCGCTCCATACATCGGTTATAAGGAGAAAATTCTATGACATCATTCTGCAAAGAAAAGTTAATGTTCACCTATTTACGTGCCGTGATTACATATTAAGAAATTATTTCAATTTTTCATTATTTACCGAACAAAACGACAAAAAACATGCTGAAAAGAGCAAATTTCATACTCCTGAAATGGCCCACATGATTAATGGGTTTATGCTGTATAACTAATACGCAAGCTAAAAGATCAGCCCATGTTTTTTGCATAAATAACGCCTTAATGGCCTAAATATAGAAGATTGATATATTGTACTGTTGACATATTTCATCATATATTCTGGCACCTATTTCCAATCTAAAACTATTTAATGTATCTATACATACAGACGAATTAAAAAGTTATTAAATTTTAGCCTAGCCTTGTGGTAACAATTTTTTCAAATATTGTTTCTAAATTAGGAGATGACTACGAAGTCTGCTCGAATATTACTTCCTTGATGTATAATAATATTAATGAATGAAATTTTTGGTATATAAGTAACGCGTTACTGGGATAAATTACTAACCCTCGTACGATTATGTCTTTTGGTACATTTTTCTCCTACAGCAGAATTTTTCAGATTCAACAGGGGATTATGATGGTTCAGTTGGAATAGTTTTTAAACTGAAAGTTGATTACCTGGTATATTTAAGCAAGACCTCTGCAATAAGGAGACTTTTGCTCATTAGATTTGTCATAAAACTGAAATTTCTTCGGCTCAATGCTGCCAGAGCCCACCGGTGTCTAGATCTAAAATCTGTCCAACATGCCACGTCGTCTTTTCTGATTTCAGTACTAGAACTGGCGAAAAATTTTCAATTTGTGAAATTCCACCGTGAGTTTAATACGCGTTGCAAATTGGCGATTTTTGGGGTAACTCGTAGTAAAATAGGTATAGATCCATTCCTAGGCACGTTTTCTCGCGATATGGAGATTTCAAACAGCAAAAAAATACGTAACCTCAAATTCATCAACTCAAAATGCCATCTTAATCGACTCATTTATCAAGTTGGAGCAATATTTAACATTTTTATATCAGCTTTAAATTTAGTTTTACATTCATTATGTTGCAAATACAGGAAAAATTTACTTCAAAAGATTATGGGTTATGGGTAGAGGACATTGACGCAGAGGAGAGATGTTAAGAGGTATTGGTATGATCTAACCTAAGCGAGGAACTCGAAGCAGAAGGTACTAAGAGTTCTAGGAAGTAGCCCAAGTATAATATATTGTAGCAAAACTAACTTTAAGTGGTTAAGCTCAGGAAATTATTATATTATGGTAAATAATGTCAACAAATGCTTCTTTCTTTATATAGACAGTCAATAAGACCTATCTTGGTGAAATAGATGGGGTAGATGTCATCTATGTTAGAGTCCCCAATCACTTAGGGAGTTCAAATTCCAGAAAGTTCTTGTATTTTACTGCTGCATATGAAGGAAAACCTCTATTTCAGCTTCGGATACATCTGGATTTATACTCTCCAGATTGAACTTATATCTCAACCTCTGAGCTCCACCTACGACTTTCCATCTGCGACTCTCCACCTAGAAAGCTCTATCTACGACTCTCCACCTAGGAATCCATATCTACGACTCTCCACCTCGGAATCTCTATTTACGACTCTCCATCTAGGAATCTCTATCTACGACTCTTCACCTAGGAATCTCTATCTACGACTCTCCACCTAAGATATTTTTTATATATGTCACTACACAATATTTAAGATAACGATATATCTCTAATTTCCACAACAGAATTTTGATATAACTTAATAATTTCGAATACAATTAAAGAGGTTTTTCAAGAACTAATTAGCTCGAAGGTATGCAGCAGAAAGAACGTGCTGGGGAAGGCTCGGAAGCCAGTAAGACATACCATCTGATAGCCGGATTATGCGCATCAGACTGTTAGACAGTGTCGTGACACAGATGGAGGGTTGACTTGAATCAGTTGTTTTAGTTCAAATTGTGGTGATGTGATTTTAGTACGTTGCAATATCCATTGTGGCCCCATTGTAATGGAACCGTTTCGCTATCAGTAATACCGTTATCTCCATATACTAACTACTATGATACTTCAGATGAGATCGTACCAGCACAGCACAACAATTAATTCGAGAGGTGTCTCGAGTCTCGAATGAACGAAAATCTGAGGATACTGTAAGGAATTTGTTGCATAAATTCACACCAAATGTCTACGGGGAGTGCTTCGACTGATACTCGCTGCCCATTTAGCTTGGTACCAAGAAGATGTGATTAAAATACAAGGAGACGGTCACAGTTCTCTTCCATGATGAATCGAGATTTAGATTATATGCCGATTGTATTGGAATTCAAATATGAGATGGAATCTGGGGACGCAAACCATTAGAGATAATCATGAAATTATTTTTTCAATAGTATTACGTTTATTCCGTTCAGTTGGCGCGAAGCTAACCTAACCTCTACAACAAGATAATCATATTCTTCACAGGACAATAATACTTAGCGGTTAGAAATTGAAGCACAAAATTTTTAGAAGTTCAGATACATTGAAGAATTATTTTCCCAGTAATCCTTCATTACTAAGGAATACTTTATAATAATCGTGATGAAATTGGAATTCATAGTAATATCAAAATGAAACTAATAATGACAAATGTAAAAAAGTCTCCGAGAACATAGCCCATTCACCTGCTACAATTCGGACACATCTGCTAACAATTTTCAAGACTCTGCCACGTGGCATCAAACGAGTGCATTTCTTGAGCGATGGCCCTGTAATGCAGTATCGCAATAAAAGTATGTTTTTCATAATGGCAACCAATTTATCTGACGAAATTGCATCTATTGAAAGCTTCACATGGACTTACACCGAAAGTGGCAATGGAAAATGCTCACCGGATGGTATCGGACCAACGTGCAAGAAAACAGCTTATTTTGTTATTAATTTTGAAACTGACATCAACAATATTGAACAGTTTGTTAAAGTAATCCAACAGCGATATTTTGGAATCACATGTATCGCAATCGACGGTAAAGACATTCAGACAATAGCCGATAAAATTGAAAAGGAATCGGTGGATCAAAAGGGTTTTGAAGGCACTTTGAATGTGCATCAGATTGCAGCCGTTTATTTTATTTCCATCCTCGGCTTTCAAAAGTAAATGTGAAACACTTACAATGAAAAGTCTCAGCTGCTTTTTCAATAGGGGCTCTTGTAAGCATTATAAGATTGGCAGTATTAACTTTGCTCTAAAACATAAATGGAAAGAAGTATTTACAAATTCCGAACCGGAAGATCTTGAATGTGCTAAACCTGAGTTGAACCCCATACCAAACAAATCCCCTCATAGATTGGATGATGATATGATGATATAGCAGGAACGGGTGGCGCTCGGAATCCATGTTAGTATACTGCAGATTACGTTGTTGTGAAAATCCAACTGAAAATGTAGAATATCGTTAATCTGCCGTAATTAATGAGATTGATGATGACGAAAACGATTTCAGTGTTACTTTTCTCAAGATTTGTGATCATAAAATGCAGGCCTTTAGCATTGATATAAGAATATTTAAGACGTGTTATGTGATTAAGTTATTCAGAGGTTGAATAATCCTAACTTGATTATAAATGGAAAGAGAACATTTTATCAGTTTTCTACACATGTCGACGTTTTCAAGTGCTAATTTTCTTAAAAGTCAAGTCCAATTTTCTGAAATGTGATTGAACTTTATAATGTGCGTTAGTAAAATTAGAAATATCCTCAGAATTTGATTGGAGATCTCCTTTGAAATATCATATATCTGAGAGAAGAGACAGACTGTTTTCTAAAAATTATATTAATAATTGTAAGTTTGTCGCTTAATATTGAATAAAGCGTTCAATCATTGATATTATAATAATATATTACTGAGTTAGTTGATCTCAGTGGGTACAAATTATTTCTAGAACTAAGGTTAATTTTTGTTATGAATGTTTGAGGAAAATTGTTATTTCTGTTCATTTTTGTAAGGAAATTTTGTTGACTGTTGATACGACAATATGCTATAAAAATATTGAATAATTTATTAATGCAAAATGGCTTTTTTAAAGTACAACAGTACTCTGTCTCACCGAACTGTACCCTATCACGTTCGAAACAGTCCCCTAATATCTCAAAGAGATCCCTGTCATGATTTCCTGGAAAATCGCTAATAACTCGAAAACTATGAATAAATTCAGTGAGTCTCCTTATCTAACTAAAATAATAGTTAATTTCCCCTGCAATGTAATAGGGGTTTTTGGAAAATGTTGAAAATAATTTCCAGGACAGCATTTCTATGGGACCTGTACGATCTCACAGAAAAATGCCCGAAGAACTTCCTCTCCACACCAAAATTGAATCTCCACTAAAACCACTGGTAGGTCAGGAGGCATTTCTCCCGTATGGACATCTGTACGGTAGAGAATGTGTATCATAAGAACCTCGAGGACCGACACGGGGCCTCAAATCAAATTCTGTGACAGTATTGTTTCAATGCTAATTTGCACTTCACTGTTCCGTCGAAGCAGCATTTGAAGGCGCGTAGCAGTAGCAAACCGTTGTCCCAACGAAACAATTATTAAATAACAGTAATGGATCGCCGTTGTTGCTCAGGTCTTCTTTCATGACTACCTACGGATCATTCTGAAAACAGTTGAATGTGACACTCCAAACCTTCGGCCTATTCTGTTTTAAGTTTAACCTAGTTCATCTTACACTACTTCAGCATAATCTTTAGGATTATATTTCGTGATTTACGTTGCATTATTACCCAAAATTGAAATTTTCAAGAAAAGCGAATGTTACTCGCAAAAATTAATCAACAACTGATGTTATCAATTTGTGATGCTTCATTACAAAATCTCTATTTAATTCTTCCATTTTAGTTCCCTTGAGGAACATGTGCGCCAAAAAACACATTGCGTTTTGTTGGAATATGTCAGGACATACCCGAAAGAACACGTGTTAGTAATTAGTTGCATACCAAAAAAGAGATAGATTTATTGAAATCGTACGCTAATTTATTGGGGCAATACAGTTCGAAATTCACTGTTTAAGAGGTTACCATCTCCGTTCTCTTTGCTGACAACTCGAATGTTGGCGTCTCAAACCGATCGGTGGATGATGCTAGGAGGTTGCCACGTCGACCGTTGCTAATGCTGCGGAATGGCACGCGAAGAATGGGCTTGCAATGAATAACGATAACACTGAAAGATGCATTTTTACACTTAGGAGTTACTTTTCTGGCGTTTACTGAGATTGAGGGGTTTTCCTGGAATAAACATACAGATTACCTGGCAAATGAGCTCTGGAAGAACATTTATCTCCTCAAGAACCTTTTGAAGACTTTGCTGAAGTACGGAGTATTGCTGTAGGGAAATTGTGCTGAACGCAGCTGGATATTTTACCTAGAAAGAAAAGATCAGTTTCAGAAATCGCCTTCAGAGATTATTGCAGACGAAAATTCAGCAAACAGACTTTTCTTACATTTTCGTGCTTGTTTGTATTAGACTGCAAACAAAAATCAAGTATCCCATCAACAAATTGTTGGCAGTCACTGATACCCCTACTCATTTTTGATCTCTGATTTGGCGGTTTCAAGAGATTCTTTAAAAATTTTTAACATAGGAAAATCATACTATAATATGAAAGAATATCGTTCGCCTAATATTAATACCTATAATATGAATTTGATTCTTCTAGGTTGGCTCGGGAAAGATGTTGATTGGTCGTGAATGATAGAAATATATTACTGTCAATCTCGTCCTCATACATCAGATAATATCTTATCATGTCCATATTGTTGATCTACGTTGAAATGTTTTTGTTTACATAGTACTACATAAAACTGAACTGAATTTAATTCTTGTTCTTACCTGTTCATCATGCTCCCCAGGCATGCATTATATCGAACATGTATGGACACTCCATGAACAACAGTAGCTCCGCTTGGTAGCCCAAGAGTCGTGGAATGAATGAGGCCAACATGTCATTGATAACTTAATCTTGACTATGCTAAGAAGATATTCCAATATCATCAATGAAAGAAACTGATCTTCTAAATACTAAGATATTCGACTGTATAGATTTCTTTTTAAAAATATGTTTTTTTCTTTTCATTTCGCCGTATATATATATATATATATATATATATATATATATATATATATATATATATATATATATATATATATATTTTCCATTTCTGCTCTATATTTTGACCTAAAGAAGCATTAAAAGAAACCTTGGTGACATTTTAATAACTTATTAGGAAAAATAAGAAAAAATCAAAAGAATATAAAAAACTGAAACATTTTATCCAGAATTCATTGATAACTGTAAATGTTACCTAAAATTCTTGAGATAATTTTGTAAGCAATATAATATCTATATATATATATATATATATATATATATATATATATATATATATATATATATATATATATATATATATATATATATATATATATATATATATATATATATGTATACAATATTGTTTCTCTTCAGCTACATATAGGATCTCCTTCTAATTCAAAATAATGTTGATATCTACCGAATATGTTAAAACTATCTAGTACATACTTAGGGCATGATCATCCTTTTGTAATTCGAAAGAAATATTTTTTAAGGTTTACTTTACGTAATATCATCATAATTAAATTTGAAGACGAACTAACTAGAAAGCATGACATACTGTAAGTGCAGCCGTTTCACGATTTGAATAGCCATATTTTCTCCCCCAGTGGAGAAGTAACTACCGATTTGGCGGTCTGAATATCCATCTCGGTAGGCACAACTCAAGGGCAAATATGTACCAACTAGAAATCAAAGTTTGTTCACTTGGCGCTATTAAAACAGTATTAAACAAGTATATGAGGTAAATAAATCCAGAGATAAGATTCGGAAATTCTACTAAAGCCATAGGATAAATTGTGACAGACCAGTTGTGCCAAATGGCAAATGGATTGTATATCGTCATGTTTCATAAGAACGAGAAGGGAGCCTCTTAGATGTAACAATCCCAGCCGACGATAATATGGCCCGAGCATATTCGGAGAAAATCGATAAATACAGTGACCTGGCTTTTGAAATGAGTTGCCCATATATCTGTTCATGCAATCAAACTGGTTTCATGAAAGATTATAAATCCACTACCCAGTAATTAATACCATTGCCAAGCAATGATTATAATAAAACATATCCTGGAATAATTATTTATTAGGATAACGTGTTATGAGAATATATCAATCAACCAGAATATATACAAACTAAATTTCTGAACGAAGCGTTTCGAATACTGAAAACAACAACATTCAGCAAAATTTCTGTTATGTCTGGAAAGAATTCTACGTGAATCGATTCTAATAATTTTCAATTGATTTTATTTGAATTATTTGGTTATATTTTCTCGAAACCTATCAAGATCTGAGAAATCCCAAAATTATTTTCTACAGAAATTATCGAAAATGGAATGGCAAATATTTTTGATAGGCTTGACAAACTCAATCAATGAAATGATCGAATTTGGCAAGAGAATATTCAATGATTTTACTTAAAGTATAAAATTTTTTTTTAGAAATTTTAGTATATGAATGAACGAGATTCATTCACATAGTAAATAAATTTTCAAAATTTTTCTGCATAGAAAGTTATTTATTAAGTAGTTTTTTTAAATAGTACATATTTCTTGATTTTATTTACAAAGAAAGAGCTGTTTTAAAATTTATTTTCTGATAGACTACAAGGTGGAACATAATCTGGTGTGTTCAGCAGTTTATGCTTTCTAGAAGAATGGATCAAATTTTTGCGAACATGAACATTCACAGTTTTTGAACCTAACTAACTTGTACATCAAAATATAAGACATAGAAGATAGTACAGTAAAACCTCTGCTTACGGACACCTCCGAAATGCGGACACCTCTGAATATCGGACAGTTTTAGAATCCCAACATGTCAAAACGAATATTTCATGCCATTCATACCTCTCAAAAGCGGACACCTCCTAAAACGGACCCGGACATCTGATAGATTCAAAATTTGCTCATAAACCAGTAAATTCACCTCTCTCTATCGGACATACGACCTTCTCAACGCTATTCATATTGAAATAATTGTCAACACTAGGGATAACAGGATTTACGATGGTTAGTGGAACTGAGGGATAATAAAATGGTCATTTTAGTTCTGTGTAGGTAGGTACCTTTTATATTTTTATAGGTACCTATAGAAATAAAACGAGAATATTTGGAAACAAGAAATGCTCGGTTTTTCCTTATCACCAAAATTAAGATCCTAACCACCTGGAGGACCTTGATTTCCATTCAGTTTAAAATTGTAGGTTCTTGCAATATCATGGCTTCACAAAGAGAAAACGTTTGTCTATTAAAGAGAAGATAGATATTATTGATGAGAGTGAAAAAAGTGGATTGAGTGTTCGGAAGCTGAGTGAAAAATTTGGCGTCGGAAAAACGCAGATAGGGGATATAGTGAAGAATGCTAGTGAAATAAAAAGTTGTTCCAGACAAGTGGAAATCTTCAACAGAAGAGGGCGTTCCCAAAACTGATGGCCTTGCAATTGATCAAGTCGTATTTAACTGGTTCTGTAAGGTTCGCAACAAAATATTCCTATTTCTGGTCCCTTAATCCAGGAGAAAGCACTGGAAGCCGCCAAAAATTTGCAGCTGAATGACTTCAAAGCTTCTAACGGCTGGTTAGAAAAATTTTGTCAGAGACATAAAATTACTTTCAAAGCTATATGTGGGGAATCTGCGCATGTTAACTTGCAGGATGTTTCTGAATGGAAGCAGAAGTTGAAGTTGATACTTCAGGACTATTCACCTAAGGATATTTACAATGCTGATGAGACAGGTCTTTTTTCCGCGCTCTACCTGCAAAAACTTTTGCATTAAAAATGATAAGTGCTCTGGAGGAAAGGCAGCCAAGGAGAGACTGACTGTTCTTTTATGTTCGAATATGGAAGGTCAAAAAGAAGAGCCATTAGTTATTGGTAAAAGTAAGAATCCAAGATGTTTTAAGGGGGCCCATGTCGATAAATTGCCTCTAGAATGGGTCTCTAATAAAAAAGCGTGGATGACAATGGAGATCATGTCCTTTTGGTTGAGGAAATTCGATGATAAAATGAAAAGGGAAAAGCGGAAAGTCGTTCTCTTTTTAGATAACGCAACATCGCACTCAAGTATTCCACTAGACAATGTGAAAATAATTTTTCTACCGCCGAATACAACGTCATATTGCCAGCCAATGGACCAAGGAATAATTCAAAATTTCAAAGTAATTTATAGAGCCTGCTCGTGAAAAGACTTCTATCGATTATGGATACAGAAGAGTCATTAGAAAAAGTGGAGAAAAGCATAACTCTAACGAATGCACTCATATGGATTGCTGCTGCGTGGAAAACTATCACCGGAAGTAGTGAAAACTGTTTTGCCAAAGCCGGCTTCCATAAAAGTGACAGTGCGGTACGCGATTCCGACATAGATCATGAAGATAACATCCCACTATCGCTTCTGTTCCCAAATATCGGAGAGACTTTTGCCGACTTGGAAGTGTATTCTTCAATTGATGACAATGTGTTGACAGAAAACAATGACGTTTCTATTGAGAGCTGTTGTCTCAGAAGTGACTAATGAGAACATTGATTTAGATAGTGAAGATGAAGAATCATTAGTGACCACTATCTCTAGTTTGCCTGAGGTATGTGAAAAATTGAGAGATATAGAAAACTTTTTTATTATAAACCATCCACATCTAACCAAAAATATTTCCTCAACTCTTTTAGACTGTGAGTCTGAAATTTTCAAGAAAAAATTGAAGACAGCAAAACAAACCACTATCCAAGATTATTTCAAACAATAAAATATAGTATAAATTTGTTGGTCTCAGTATTTTTTATTCATCTGTCCCTATCACGAACCTCCAAATAACGGACACCCCCCAATAGCGGACAACTTTTTGATCCCCGTGGGTGTCCGTTATTCGGAGGTTTTACTGTACATTGATAAAACAACCGTTGCACTATTTAGGAGAAGTTCAAAACTTACATCAATTTCATACTTTCTGTTTTTGGGAGACTCTAGCAAAGTTGTTTTTATAATTTACTTTGGGTTAGCAAACATTTTCGAAAACATTAATTCATCCTTGGTAATGTATTTAAGTCGACAAGCAGTCGTTCGCATTAAAAGTTATTTACAGAACGCAAGTTGTGGAAACCACAAACGAAGAGCTCATGTATAGAATAACCAATACTGCCAACTTCAAAGGCTTTGCGGAACATGTTAATATTAATCGATTTTGCTGAATTTGGGGAAATCTCATTTGTACAGAATAAGTGAAACGCGATATATCTGTTCCATTATGACAAGAAGAAATCGAGATGTGGCTGTGTTGATGACACAGCTTTATGTTCTACGTGAATAACGTAACGGGTTTTTGAGCGTATTATTTTTATACAGGGTAGTTCAGTTTCTATAGAGAAAAAGTTAGGGACTGACAGAAAATCGAAAATAATTAGAGTTTGCTATGTAAACAATATTCGAAAAAATACCTCGTTGAAGAAATACAGAGTATTCAAGTTTACTTAAGAAAAATACAATTTTAATAATTATTGCCAAACGACTACAGATATTTGAATGATATTTTGTAGGCGTTAACTACCATCTAGACAGTATGTTTTTGATGTGATGTCCGTAATAACACCTAACTGGATATTTCTCAGGGAAAAATTGATACGCCACTGTTTTCCTCACAAAGTGAAAATCAGTTTTGGTTTGAATTTGGAAGAAAAAGACGCACTTTCAATTGTTCCGCACGACTCAGCATTTGCGATTGAAAAATTTAAATTTGAATTGAAAGAATTTTTCATGTTAATGAAACAATAAAAAGAACAACTAACGGCGTTTTACAACAGAATTAAATAAATAAGATTTCAATGACATTGCTCGAAATGTAGTCCACCAGTCTCGATACATTTGTAGCAGCACTTATTTAAGGGATTTATTGCAGCAGATATTTCATTGGAATATTGACGCATATCATTTAAGGCTTGCTAAATAATAAAAGTCGTCTCACGTACGTTCTGGAAAAGAGTAGATTTTTTATATTCCCCCAAACATAAAAGTCCAGTGGATTGAGTTCCGGTTATCTGGGTAACCAACCCACTGGTCCAATGCCATTAATCACGTCACGATGTATATCATTTTTCCCAAGTCGACCAATCCAACGTTGCGGATAATTAGTGTTCAACCATTTCCTCACAGCTCCTCCAAAGAGGATCCACCTTTTATATCTTGAATCAATAACTGAGTCTTCGATGTAGTCCTGAAAGCTATTCATAAGAAACTCAAGAATTAATTATGAGGTTGATCTTGGGGGTAGAATATGACCTTAATCGTTGTTATCAAAAACTCCTTACCAAACATTAACCGAAAATTCCTTTTGAATTAATCTTGGTCGAATTTCCCTTGGAGTTTTGGACCCAAAACATGGATATTATAGTAATTCGTTACTCCAAGTCTAGTAAAAGAGGATTCATCAGTCTAAAGAAGTTTACGCAAAAAGTTAGGATTTTCTTTTGTCAGATTTGAAAGCAACTAGCAAAATCTCAGTCTTTTTTCTGTAGATGATATGCGTACACGTGGTCATCTCGTTATGTTTTTAATATTTTCGATTAAGATATTTTTAATTACTCAGCTGTCTTGGAGGAACTGCACCTCGGATTATTATTAAAGATAAGAAGTATGCGATTGCGATTGTGAATTCGACTCTCTCTATTTTGTTTAGTATTAATACGCAGACCAAAGTTACGAAAATTTTGATGTATTCTAACGAAGACACGAGCATCTGGAATTCTTCCAGTTGGATAGCATCTTCGATTTTCGCGAACTGCCGCTTCCGCATTTCCATCAGAAAATCTATAACAGTAATGAATATCTGTGTATTCGTTATAACTGACACGCATTTCCAGAATAATATTTTGAATACAAATAAAAAGGATAACAATAGTAGTTTTTCCGAATATCATCATTTAAATTTTTCAGTTCATTCTCTTTATTAAAAATAAATACGCAGATATTCATTATTGATATGGATTTTCAGATGGAAATATGGTAGTCCGTGAATATCGAAGACGTCATCCAACTAGGATTAATCAAGAATTTACGCCCTAGGGATGTTGAAAAATTAATGAGATTCTTACCAGTAAACTGTACGGAAGAAAATTTTTTTGGACAGAATTCCCTGAACAGATGATTCCTTCTCCACTAAACATGGAGTAACGAAATACCATAATATACATGTTAGGTTAGAGAGAGAAAAATCGAAAGAGTTCTCCCAAAATGAATGGGGAATCTAAGAATGGTTTTTCATTTTGTGTGAAACGGTGGCACATCAAGTTTTTCTTCAAAAATATCCAGTTACGTCTCAGTACGGACACCACTGGTGAAAAAAATATCATTTTTATTGCAAAACGTACTCCCTATACGGCAGTTAAAGCTTACCAAGTTTCATCAATATCTGCCTTCGTTTGGCAATGAATAAATTCGATTTTTTTACCAAACTTGAACACTCTGTATTTTTTTGATGATGCATTTTTCGAATATAGTTTATACAAAAAATTTATATCATGTTTCAGTTCTCTATTGGTCTCTAAATTTTCCGCTACAGAAACTGGACCACCTGTATATATTTTATAATCATAACTTAATTCGAAACATTTCTTTCGATTTATGATCGCGATATTTTCTTCTGGATGGTTTCGGGATAGTTATCAAGTGAACAAATCAATACTGCATTATCTTAAAGATAGGCGATTTCAGCTACAGATGTATTGGCTTCGTCGCTGATCTCCTCGAAGGCTTTCATTTCGGACACTTTTTCAGTTTTTCATGCTTTAGGTCTCAAAGAGTATAAGTGGTTTTACCTTCCATCCATATGATTGCATTCTAACTCGGCCTTCTGACGAGTATAGCCATCACTACATTATGTGGAACATTATAGAGAATCCTAAAACCTTTGGTACTCATAGAGACTTCCAAATCTTGAAACGTTGCAGTTAACATAGTACGTGCTCTATCTGATATTTATATATGAATTTAAATCATACGGATTGCATGTCAAAATCATTCATTTCATATTATTGACATATGGGAGCCTATGAGTCTATAATGGTCCATGCGGAATAGGTTCATTGGTATGCACACTCATTTTTGAGATAAAATCGAGAAAAAATTATCATCAGCTGTCTAGAAAAAAATTTTGCCGGTTTTTACATATTCAATGCTGGATGAAAAAGAATCATGACATTCCATACTGATTATGTTGAAAGGATATCAAAATGATGAATTATGATCATTATTGGAAGAAAATGCAATCAAATTTAAAAGGAATCGAATGCCGAAAAAGTTTTGCTTTAAAAAGATTGCTTAAAAAGAGTTTCATGTTGAAAAATTTCTCCACGATAAAAGGT
This sequence comes from Cryptolaemus montrouzieri, assembly GCA_013387265.2. Classification (NCBI taxonomy): domain Eukaryota; kingdom Metazoa; phylum Arthropoda; class Insecta; order Coleoptera; family Coccinellidae; genus Cryptolaemus; species Cryptolaemus montrouzieri. The sequence goes on from JABFTP020000185.1 coordinate 86,463,669, forward strand.
GCTTTAATAATTCAAACAAACAAACCAAATTCAGACTTCTTGCGACAAATGGTTTCAAATTTACAGAAATAACATTTAACGTTTCAATAATTCAAACTTTGACGGTCTGTGTATAGAAAACTAGATAATTCCGCTGAAAATTTTATTCTAAAAGTCACCTAATAATCAAATTCACGAAATGAAATGAAAAAATTTTCATATTTTCAGTGTCACTCCCCAATATGATCATTTAATTTACAACTGAACCAAAGTCTGTCTCGAGCTCAATTCAAGAATGGGAAAGGCTTGACAGGAAAATCTCACCTCAAATATAGTAGAGATCCCCTTCTACATCATTCTAAAAATCATACTTAGTGTTTGAAGTAACGTAGGAGCGCGTTCCGGCAAAACACAATGCGTGTAGTCACGCCGCAACATAGTACAAGTTGTTCCAGAAGCACGAACCATAAACAGGTAAACTGTGAACAGATAACACTGATTGACTAGAGACAAACTGAGGACAACAACAGGACTTATAACTAATGACTTCATTCACAGAAAAACACGCAGATGATAGAGCCCAACCAAGACGAATATATATGCAGAAAAGAGCCTTTCATATAATAATTAAGTGCGAAGCATTAACCTGCAAAAGTCGGACCATTCGGAAAATTGAAGACTTGGAATAAACTTCAAACTCAAGAAGTGTTGAGAACCCACTTGTTCAGAGAAACTATCCTTTTCGAACAAGAATAAATAGAACCAGTGAAACGCAGTAGTTAAGTCATATAGGGACTGGAAATAATCCGTAATTACACACCTCATTAGAAAGATCTCTTCAAGACAAATATAATTGACTATACACTTCCAACATTATACTAAAACTTTAGCTCATTAGTCAAAACGAATAAATATTTAATTTGAATCGAAATAAACGTTCAAGAACTAGAAATTTGTTTCATTAACATTTTGGCCTAATCGATGATAGAAACCATTTCTCACAATTCATCACCTAATTTCAGATATTTCTGTTGGGAAAAAATTAATGATGTACGATCAGGTGATCTCCGCGGTCACTCAATTGTTCCTTTTCTTCCGACAGAGTTGTTAGCAAAATTATCATTCAGGTATGGGGCAGACTTGAGACATAGTGTAGAAGCGCTCCATTTTGGTCGAACCAAATGCCCTTGTAGGGTGAGCAAGGTCGCATCTCTATTCAAAACAAAATGGTTGAAGATCGAATTTAATATTATCAAACCATCTCAATCAGTTTTTGCTTAGAAGAAAGTATTGTCTTGAAGCGATAAAGTGATACCTCCATATTTCATGCAATTCGATGAACACATTTCCAAAAATCGACTAAAAAGTTCGACTTCCATAAAGAATATTTCCTGACGTCTTACTTAATTTATTCAGTAGAAATCCCTAACTCGCTATGATGATACAAACGGAAGATGCTCTCAATTCAACGCAACGATGAAGGTGATAATTTGCAGTAGATCTAAGTTTGAAATGTGACAAATTATAATGGCGTATATTCCTGAATTCTAAGCGAGAACTTCTTTGTCTGTATCAGTTCTTCGACCTTGTAGTACAAAAACAACATGTAGCAGTTCAGGACATAGTAACTTGAAATTCCACGCACTTTTTCTGCCTCTTGTGCCTCAAAATCCGATATAAAGTTTTCGAGTGGAGTCGCTCATCAAACTCGGTTACGAGGTTTCGTGGGAATGAATCGCAATCAGAATCCTCGTTACGTGACCTGTGTTAATTGAGTAGGTAGATATACGAGAATTCTGGAAAATACTCCAATGAATTTACTCCTACAATATTGAAAATCGGACACGTTGCCTAGATTCAAGAATGTATTCTTTATCAAAAATGAAGAAGAGATTTTTCTAGATCATGAGAAGAAAATATAGTTCATGAGTTTACATCTGTGTTCATTCTTGATAAATCCTTTAAAATATTTCATTGGATTCGGAATGACATCTAGAAAAATGTTTCCTTAGCACAATAAAATTCGTAAAAGTTATTAGTAAATGGAACTGTGAAAGAAAAAGTAGCCAGTTAATCGCAATTCCTGAACACTTAATTTTGAACACCATAGAAAACAAAATCTCCAATCAGTTATAATCTTTATTCAATGTTGAACACAGAACTACTTGACACAAACGCAAAGTTCCCAAAGTTAGCATAGCACCTGAAACAAATCTCAAGGCAGAAATTGAATCATACATAATTTTAATTCTAATCAATATTTTGAAAAGAGATAACTTGTGAATTATTTTTGGAACTGCGAGTGAACTGGTGGTTGAATGATGTTTACTTTATTATTTATAAATGTTGAGTATTACCGAAAAACTGAAAAATAGTAATTCCTGGTTAATTTCAAGAACTAATTATATCTCGATTTTAGTTATCCTCTGCATAACGTATGAACTACTTCACATGCAGGCATGAAAATGCATAAAGTCAATAATTTGCTCCTGAAGATGCTTATACAGTATGATCCAACAAAAGTTTGCCACCTCGTCTATCTCAAGATGGACTGACTTCGGCGGAAAAAGCTAAGACAAGTCAATTTTTGGTCGAGGGGGACCAATCTTTGAGTTGGTTCGGAGCATTTATATCAACCCCTTACGCTCAGCACAAAAATGAAAATTCATTATAGGGAAAGTGGATCGAGTGATATATATTTGCAGAAGTCTTCCAATTATCTATTCATGAATAGTATCTTCATGAACATTTAGTTTTCCACAGATAGTTCAAACACAACGGAAGTCTGTATTCCAATGAAGATTCACCACCCCCTTTATGTTAAAAATGATTGTAGCAGGAAAAGCTGAGACACGTCACTTTTTGATTGGAGGCGGACCAAATTAAGAGTTGCTTTGGAGTATGTAGAATCAACCCTCTACCCCTAGCAGCACCTAATCCAAACAAATACAAGTAAACGATGATTTCTACTGAAATATTTCATTAAATGCTCGAAGCGCAATATCTTTGTCAAGAGCGAATGAATATTACAAATATATCTTACTAACATATACTTATATATACTAAAGAGGCAATCTACTCAAAGCTATCCATATTTGAACTAGTGTTTAGGAAACCAGTTTAATAAGGGCGAGTTATTTATGTCTAACTGATCACTAAGAATTTCCGGGAATACTTCCAAAAGGTTAGGTTTTATACCTCTATTCTGAGAATGTTAGAATTTCAATTCTGAATTGAAAGAATGACTATTTTCCCTAAGATGATTTGAATAATTTGAATCGGTTTTTCCATTGATTAAAACTGCGTTTATGTTATGAGATTCTAACATTGAAATTCCTTCATGTTCTACTTATATAAAAACAATTGCAATCTGCACAATCCAATCTATAAACACATCATTTATTTTCGTTATTAATTGGAGACTTAAAATTTCTGATAAATGAACCTAAGTCAGCTGTTCAGAGAGTTACACTACCTAGACATCTTGGAGGTCGTGGATTAATTGATTTGAATAATCTTCATAGTAAACAGATTCTTCATCTACGTTCCCATTTTCATGATAAACAGAGAACGTCTAAATTACATGATATTGTTGTTGCTTCAGATTATAATCTTACACCTCTGAACTTGACAATGCAAAAGGTAGATTTTGATATATTTGATGATAATTCTAAAGAGAAAGTTGGATGCAGAAGGAATTACACGGAAAGCACTCTAAAGAATTGAAAAATGATTATATTGATGAAATTGCATCGAATAAATGGTTAGTATCTGGAGAAATGTTTGCTGAAACAGAAGGCTTGGCAATTGCGATCCAGGTTGTTTTCACAAGGAATTATAGAAAACATATCATCAAACAAAATATAGATGATTCTTGCCGTAGATGTTTCTGTTCTTCAGAAACAGTTTTTCATATATTATCATCTTGCTCAGTCCTTGCTTCAACAGATTATTTAGAAAGACATAATGCCGTCGCTAATATTATTCACTTCAATCTAGGAATTAAACATGACCTAATTCCTAAAAGAAAAAATTTCAAAAATATGAACCTGAGATTATTTGTGAAAATGACAAATATAAACTTTATTTTGATAAAACAATTCTGTGCAACAGAGCTGTAAAACACAATAGACCAGATATCGTTCTTAATGATAAACAGAATCAAATAACATATATAATTGATATTGCTATACCCGACACACATAATATACAAAATAAATACAATGAAAAATTTCTAAATATATGATGCTTGGCGACGAGATTAAAAAATGTGGAAAATGAAGAAAATATTTATTCTACCGATTATTATTTCTACAACAGGCGTTATTCCTAGAAATCTTCACAAAAGTATTGAGATTTTGGGTCTGAAGAAAAATTTGTTTGAACAGTTACAAAAGATAACAGTCATCAAATCTTGTAATATTCTTCGTAGGTTTCTTTCCGAAAATAATAATGAGGTAGAGTCATAGGTTTTCTCTTTAGTTTATACTGCTCAGAATCTCATTTCATATTTTATTTATTTGTTTATATAAATGTAATATAATTAACTGACAATTTTGTCATATTTATATTGAGAGCAGTATTCTATTCGATCGTTCACCACTTCACACAAAGGAAACTATTAATGAGTAACATTCAGTGTTACTTGACTAAGGTCCGTACACTGGATTTTTCGGGAGAAAGCCTCTGACACTACTCGTTGGTACATTGATATCATTGTCTGATGATGCTATAGTATGTATATATTCTGGTAGATTGATATATTCTCATAACATTTAACGTTATCCTAATATATAATTACTCTAGGATATGTTTTGGCAATGGTATTAATTACCGGGTGGTGGATTTATATTTTTCATGAAATCAGTTTGATTGCATGAACAGATATATGGGCAACTCGTCGGGTAAACCCCTATATATATATATATATATATATATATATATATATATATATATATATATATATATATATATATATATATATTGTTAACGTTTCCACTACGGTATCTCACCATAGATCGCTCTAGGCCCCTCCGAATAAGCGTGTTACCGTGTTAATCACGCTTTCTTAATCACAGATCGCCTAGTAGGCCTATCGATCAGGCTAGGCACAGAACGTACTCTGGGCCTACCTGAACCGAGAGTTTAAATATCCGTGCATTTCAGAGACTCACACTTTTTCTCTTCAACGACCTCTACGAATACAAATTGCAAATTGTCTCAGAAAACCGGCTGCAGCACGCGTTGCCACAAGCCGGCTTTCCGTTCCCACGCCCTATTGCCAAACTAAAGTTGTTTACCTACGAATCACGTTTTTATTTCATTTTAATTCTACGTTTACAAAAAGTGTTTGTGTTAACCATCAGTGTTTCCATCGTGTGTGTGATCCCATCCCGAAGCAATATATATATATATATATATATATATATATATATATATATATATATATATATATATATATATATATATATATATATATCCTGAAGGAACTTTCGGACGATTCGGGTAGTACCTAGTATGGCTTCTTTCTGTGCACTGGATACAATTTCTGGTCTCAGTTTCAACAATCTGGTATTTTCCTGCATATGCGCTTCTATCAGGCCATTAGTCGATATTATAAGTGGCATTACTTTCACACTTTTCAGTTTATGAACTTCCCTCAGTTCAAAAGCCAAATCCTGGTATTTAGTTATCTTCTCAGTATATGCCTTGGTAATGTTCTCATATGCTGGGATACTAACATCCAAAATTATAGCCGTTCCACTCTTGAGATAGTTAACCGCGATATCAGGTCTGTTGTGCGCAACTGGTCTATCCGTAATCAGTGTTGTATCCCAGTACACTTATATTTTCTGTTTTCAACTACTGCCTTGGGTTTGTATTTGTAAGCTGGAGTAGTTTCTTTACATAGCCTTGGTTGACAGCGATACTTTGGTGATACACCCTGGCTACTGCATTATGGCGTTCAAGATAATCCCAAGGAGCTAGGATAGGGCAGCTGGGTGTTATATGCTGGATTGATTCCTGCCCCTTTCTGAACTTGCGACACTGCTCTGTTGGGATTTCCTGTTTTGTGATGTGTGTAAGGTACATCCTTGTGGGGATTACTTGATCCTGGATACCGCACAACCGGCCCTCTGTTTCAGGGAATAAGTAGCCAGCCCTCAGGTAAGTAAGCGACTCTTTTCGATCTATATCTATATTTTTCAGGTGATTCGGATATCTACCATGAAGTGCTTTAGAGTACCACTCCTCCGACAGCTGGGTCACTGTATGAGATTCCACAAGAAATTTCAGATTCGAGAGCTGCAGTGCCGATAGGTTTTCGTCCGCGTCACATATGGTGCGATAAAACGGTGAGTGTTTGCTGATAAAGTAATCTCTTAGTTGGTCCACGTTGTTCTTATGACTCATCTCTATTGATGCATGACTTCGTCCTCCCTGCGTTCTTGGAAGGTATAAGCGGTTTATAGATGAGTGTGGATGGTGAATCCCGTGTGCCGTTAACATCGCTCTGATTCTTATATCCATAGTCCTTAGGTCAGATATCGACCATTTGATCACCCCAAAAGAATATGCTATGCTCGGTATAGCCCAGGAGGTGATGGCTTGAAATAATGCCTTCGAGTTGAGTTCAGCCATGAGGATCCGGTTGATTTTAGAGTAGAGTTTTTCTTGAAACCTCATCTTCATTTCAGCAGTTTTTATGTTCAAGGCTTGTTGGACGCCCAGATATTTGTAGGACTTCTCAGGGGATAATGCTGGGATTGTTGTATTATCCATCAGAGAAAGACCCTCTTGCTCTCTCAATCTTTTCTCGTCTTATATTAACAACTGCGCATTTCTCGATACCCAGCTCCATGCAGATTGACCCACTAAATGCTGACACTGTTTCGAGCTCTCTTTTAAGTTGATCTGCGTTTTCAGCATAGAGCTTCAGGTCATCCATATATAGCTGATGGGTGTGTCAGTGAAGTACTGAGGGGATTTAGAGCCAGGCAGAACCACAGAGGACTCAGGGTATCTCCCTGAAATATGCCCCGCCTGATTCTTATTTTCGGTGTAGTTATCTCGCCTCTTCCCGTTGCAATCCTGAGAGATGTACTCCATGTGGTCATCAAATGTTTCAAGAGATTGATGATAGGCTTGGTTACTGCATAGATGTTCTGATCCTCAATCAGCCAGGAGTGTGGTACCGAATCGTAGGCTTTCTTGTAGTCAATCCAGGCTACAGATAAGTTTCGTAACTTCTTCTTAGCCTGCCTTTTTATTATCGGGTCATGAGATTTTGTCTGACCATATTCCACTCCAGAACTCATGCATAGCTTCTGGGTCTGGTCGGGATTCCACTTTGGTTGGATATTCAAGTTCCCCGAAAAATTGTTTCTTCTGGTTGCTATAGAATAATATATATATATATATATATATATATATATATATATATATATATATATATATATATATATATATATATATATATATATATATATATATATATATATATATATATATATATATATAATATATATTGTAAAGCTAATTTAAATTAAATATTTCAGTAGAAATCATCGGACTTCAGTATGCCTTATGACAGTCGGACGAGATAACTGTAGTTCTCTAATAGCAGACATGATTTCTGTTTCATTTTTAAAATCTCCAAATAAAGTCTCACCCACTTCTATAAATGCTTTCTTCACAACCGATCCATCTTCAAATGCGTTCTTGTGTTTCGCTAATATATAAGATATTTTAAATGACGCAATCGTAGCAGCTTTTGATTTTTTGGCTGGTCTCGTGAACATTGTTCTTTTTTCAAACAAGATATCAAATCACGTACTTTTCGTTTTCAAAATTCACTCTGTGGCGGTAAATCCTTTTCATAGATTTTATGAACGTTTTAAGATGCCACGCTTAGGTATTGGAACTGAGGCACGACAAATAAGACAAATGTACTCCTTCATCATACAAAAGAAACATTCTTCCTCCCAATCGTTATTAAAATGATACGTTTTAGATTTCTTCGCTGCACTCATTTTGTACTATTTAATAATAAACTTTGTATCGACGTTGTATTGCCTTCAAGTTACATTTCAGAATGGCTCCAATTCCTGCAGGCGCAACATTTATATCGGCGTGAACGAAAGTCTTGAATGTTCCCGTCAAACGCGCCGCCTGAGTTTCTAGAAAAGCGGCAAGAATAAAAAACGCAACTTTTTTTGTCAAGTCCCATGCGTTCCTTTGATATTTTATCACATGTAAATTTTTGTAGTTTAGTTACCTAGTGTATCTTTTTTTTTATCGAGATCTACCTAAAAAGCTCTCGCGATCGACCGTTTGAGCAACCCTTTCTCTAGATCGTCGTAAGCGAAGCTGCGTGTTTAGGCTAGTTAACGAGATAAACAACGTTCGAATATTATTTTGATGTAATCCTGTTATGTTTCATAAGATAAGAAGACCAGGAAGCAAAAAATTATATACCAATCATTGAAACAAATTTCGTCCTCATCAATGCAGACGGAAAAACGACATTTCGTTAACAGCAGTTGCTCGACTTTTTTGAAAATTATTGAATTTTTCTTTTAATGTATCTTCATTCTTTCAAGTGTTCCAATTATAAGAAAATATTTCACATTTAAAATATTCTAGATGCTGTGCTTACTATGAAGGTAATGAGTGAAAATAGTGCGAAGCCTAGTATTCAACTTTGAAGAAAGATTATATGAGAGAGTTTTGTGAGTTGAGACTTCTTGATCAGAACGCATTCTTTGATGATATTTTTCAGATAATTTGAAATTATCATCATTTTCTGAATTATTTATCAATTTCTCAGATACTCTTACAAATTTTTATGTGCCAGAAAAGAATTCAAATACATCTTACTAGATAACTGGATTCAGGGAGGCTCACCAAGAATAAACACAAATTACAACTAGTGGAGAAGATTGAAAATAGATTAACATCTCAATCGATGTGAAAATAGATTAGTCAATTTGAGGAAAATCAAGTAACAGATAATAGTATGTAAATTAATGAATATAATAGTATTATTGAGACGAAACACTATCAGTTTGTTACTTCAATTCAGCAGTTCTCAGCGTACAAATTTGACAACCACATGAAATACTATTCAGTTAACTGAAAATATAGCCGGAAATAGGAGTTCGTTTATGTGACAGTTTATTACTGCACCCTATATGTTTTATCAGCTCACTTTTCTCATTTTATTTTTGTCTACCTATAACTTAAAGCAATATTTCTCAACGAAGATGAATTAAATATATTTTATACTTTCCACAATTTTATTTAGAAAACACGACCGGTTTCGACTGTCAAGTTATTTTCAGGTGGTCAACTTTCTTATACAGATACTAGCCTAATTAAAATTAAGTACTAATATTTAGCTGGCTATTAAGGGTGATTCAACTTTGGTTTTACAAAGTTTATTGATTTGCAAACATTCAACAGATTCATTCTCTTTCCTTCGTCGCAATTATGAAGAATTATAATATTATCTAATGATATTGAATGTTTTCTGATTTTTATATGTTTAACCTTGTCTCGAAATGCCTACCAGTCAGCCCAATATAAGCTACCGCACACTCGTTGCAAACAATTAGGTAAACTCCTGATTTTTTGAACTTGTCTATTTTTTGTTTAGCGTTGAATAATAATTTTCTCAAGCTCAGACTCCTGGAGAAAATGGAGATGGCTATTATAAATTTGGAAAAATATTGGCAACAAACCAGTCGTATTCGTGAAAATCAAATTGTGAAAAGTATAAAATACACTTACTTCATCTTCGTTGAGAATGAATTTCCATAAAATGAATAATGCATCAATAGTACTCAATATTTTTATTTTGTTCCATATACATATTTCAAGCGAAAAATTAGATAGTCTTATCTAAGTCTTCAAACAATGTGCACCTAAAGTTCGAGATATAAATTATGAATATGTTATCGAATCAGTCCTACCGATTTTCATGGCTTCTGTCGCTGTATTGATAAAAGACAACATATCTTAAATTCTATACAATGAATATAACTATAAAACGCAGCACCATGAAATTAACGCATAATTTCAATAATCAAAATTTCTTTTTTGGAAGGCAACTTTTATTGACACATTTTTCTTTCGGATATTTCCGGACATATGCCGACAACTGCCTTTTTGGTGCAAATGTTCCTCTCATGAAAAATATAATGGGAGAAATAAATTGAGATTTTGTGAAAAATATGCGGTATTGATAACTGCAATTGTTGATCAACAACTATACGCCAATATCTCAGGGAATTTGGTTTGACGCTGAGTGAGACGTCAATTGGTTAAAAGCTGGCTAGGAAAGAGTGTTTGAGTCGCGATTTTGCCATTTTTCTAAATATAATTGAATTTAAATTTCGTGACTTAGTTTCTGGGTACAGTGTAGAACAAATTCAAGTAAAATAAAAGGGGTACGAGTTCTGATCGAATTCAAATTGATCAATTAGAATGCTTCAGGTTATGAGGTGATAGTTGAATGCTGGGGAAGAAGTGGGTTTCAACCAGAAAGTGATAGGTACGCTTCAGAGTCGGTAATTGAGAACAGATATAGCTGTGCAAAGGAGTGAAAGATAACGGCTCAAAACGATCACTTAACAATTGCTAGCCAGACGTGTCTATTTCCCGAGTGGAGTAAGTTTTCTGCGACCCACGGTTCACTATGTATGCAATCCATATATGATATATTCGGGAAAATCAGATGTTGAGCTTAATTTAGTTTTCGCACCTTTTAAATCAAATGAATATTGATGTTGTATAGAGTCTGAAGAAGGGTGTAAATATCAAAAATGTTTATGAATGGACAATTCCTTCAGAAATTGGCTAACTAAATATTTTTCCTGGAATATATTTAAAGGATACAAATGTAGTCAAGAATCATCTATGGATAGCTTCCATCGCACGAAGCTAGTTGTGAACGAATAGCTAAATTAATCATGATACGCTATTCCACGTTCTTCAAATCTAAATACCACTGAACCTGATAAGCTCTTTATGATCATCAGCTACTGCTGCAAAACTCTGTGGCAGAGTTGGCCGAGATACTATCATGAATATAGGTTCAAAATTATAGCTAGAAAAAATTATCGCTTTATTGAAACAAGAGACAAAAACACAAAAAATACTGTTTTAAACTTTGCCTCTTTTACCATTTATCTTCGATAAGATTGATCGATTAAGCGTGAACTACATGATAACTGGTAGTCATAATGAATAATAAAATAAACAAATTACTATGTTTAGTTATCACTTACCTAACCTAACCTAACTTTTTCACTATCAGATTTCTGATAGGAAAAATGGCAATATGAACTTTCTTACTATCAGAAGTCTGATAGTAAAAATGTTCATATTGCATTCGAACCAGTTAGCAAATTGTCAGGCCTACATTTCAACATAAAAGATGAAATCGATAAATTTGAAAAATCAGGAGTATACCAATTAACATGTTCTGAGTACAATTCCTTTTATATAGGTCAAACAGGACGCTCTTTTGAGGCTATATACAACATTTCCGGTCATTCCTACATCAGAAATATGATTCATTTAGCTGCACATTGTCTGAATGAATGTCATCCTTTTCCAGAACTTCAACAGCTAAAAATTCTTCATTCTTGTGATGAATCTCATAAACGCAATTTCTTTGAATCGATGGAAATTCTAATAGCATCTAGGGTAGAAAATGTTAAGCTCCTTAACGACCAGGTAGACTTAATTACCTACCAATCACCATTATTCAAGTTACTGTAACCTCTACTAGCATTATATTGATGTTAGTTCCTGTATTGTACATGAGTATTCAGTTTTCATTAGCTTGTTGTTTATAATGGACGTATGTCCGAAACCCGTCCAACCAATGTAATTTTTTATTCTTTACATCAATGAATAAGTGATAGTAAAAACATAGTAACTTGTTTCATTTCATTAATCATTATTTATCTTTGATATTATATTTTTGATATAATGAATTCTTATTTTATATTTATCCCTTCTCCTTGTTCTTATGACTCATCTCTATTGATGCATGACTTCGTCCCCCTATGTTCTTGGAAGGTATAAGCGGTTTATAGATGAGTGTGGATGGTGAATCCCGTGTGCCGTTATCATCGCTCTGATTCTTATATCCATAGTCCTTAGGTCAGTTATCGACCATTTGATCACCCCAAAAGAATATGCTATGCTCCGTATAGCCCAGGAGGTTATGGCTTGAAATAATGCCTTCGAGTTGAGTTCAGCCGTAAGGATCCGGTTGATTCTAGAGTTGAGTTTTTCTTGAAACCTCATCTTCATCTCAGCAGTTTTTATGTTCAAGGCTTGTTGGACGCCCAGATATTTGTAGGACTTCTCAGGGGATAATGCTGGGATTGTTGTATTATCCATCAGAGAAAGACCCTCTTGCTCTCTCAATCTTTTCTCGTCTTATATTAACAACTGCGCATTTCTCGATACCCAGCTCCATGCAGATTGACCCACTAAATGCTGACACTGTTTCGAGCTCTCTTTTAAGTTGATCTGCGTTTTCAGCATAGAGCTTCAGGTCATCCATATATAGCTGATGGGTGTGTCAGTGAAGTACTGAGGATTTAGAGCCAGGCAGAACCACAGAGGACTCAGGGTATCTCCTGAAATATGCCCCGCCTGATTCTTATTTTCGGTGTAGTTATCTCGCCTCTTCCCGTTGCAATCCTGAGAGATGTACTCCATGTGGTCATCAAATGTTTCAAGAGATTGATGATAGGCTTGGTTACTGCATAGATGTTCTGACCCTCAATCAGCCAGGAGTGTGGTACCGAATCGTAGGCTTTCTTGTAGTCAATCCAGGCTACAGATAAGTTTCGTAACTTCTTCTTAGCCTGCCTTTTTATTATCGGGTCATGAGATTTTGTCTGACCATATTCCACTCAGAACTCATGCATAGCTTCTGGGTCTGGTCAGGATTCCACTTCAGTTGGATATTCAAGTTCCCCGAAAAATTGTTTCTTCTGGTTGCTATAGAATAATATATATATATATATATATATATATATATATATATATATATATATATATATATATATATATATCGTAAAGCTAATTTAAATTAAATATTTCAGTAGAAATCATCGGACTTCAGTATGCCTTATGACAGTCGGACGAGATAACTGTAGTTCTCTAATAGCAGACATGATTTCTGTTTCATTTTAAAATCTCCAAATAAAGTCTCACCCACTTCTATAAATGCTTTCTTCACAACCGATCCATCTTCAAATGCGTTCTTGTGTTTCGCTAATATATAAGATATTTTAAATGACGCAATCGTAGCAGCTTTTGATTTTTGGCTGGTCTCGTGAACATTGTTCTTTTTCAAACAAGATATCAAATCACGTACTTTTCGTTTTCAAAATTCACTCTGTGGCGGTAAATCCTTTTCATAGATTTTATGAACGTTTTAAGATGCCACGCTTAGGTATTGGAACTGAGGCACGACAAATAAGACAAATGTACTCCTTCATCATACAAAAGAAACATTCTTCCTCCCAATCGTTATTAAAATGATACGTTTTAGATTTCTTCGCTGCACTCATTTTGTACTATTTAATAATAAACTTTGTATCGACGTTGTATTGCCTTCAAGTTACATTTCAGAATGGCTCCAATTCCTGCAGGCGCAACATTTATATCGGCGTGAACGAAAGTCTTGAATGTTCCCGTCAAACGCGCCGCCCGAGTTTCTAGAAAAGCGGCAAGAATAAAAACGCAACTTTTTTGTCAAGTCCCATGCGTTCCTTTGATATTTTATCACATGTAAATTTTGTAGTTTAGTTACCTAGTGTATCTTTTTTTATCGAGATCTACCTAAAAGCTCTCGCGATCGACCGTTTGAGCAACCCTTTCTCTAGATCGTCGTAAGCGAAGCTGCGTGTTTAGGCTAGTTAACGAGATAAACAACGTTCGAATATTATTTTGATGTAATCCTGTTATGTTTCATAAGATAAGAAGACCAGGAAGCAAAAAATTATATACCAATCATTGAAACAAATTTCGTCCTCATCAATGCAGACGGAAAAACGACATTTCGTTAACAGCAGTTGCTCGACTTTTTTGAAAATTATTGAATTTTTCTTTTAATGTATCTTCATTCTTTCAAGTGTTCCAATTATAAGAAAATATTTCACATTTAAAATATTCTAGATGCTGTGCTTACTATGAAGGTAATGAGTGAAAATAGTGCGAAGCCTAGTATTCAACTTTGAAGAAAGATTATATGAGAGAGTTTTGTGAGTTGAGACTTCTTGATCAGAACGCATTCTTTGATGATATTTTTCAGATAATTTGAAATTATCATCATTTTCTGAATTATGTATCAATTTCTCAGATACTCTTACAAATTTTTATGTGCCAGAAAAGAATTCAAATACATCTTACTAGATAACTGGATTCAGGGAGGCTCACCAGAATAAACACAAATTACAACTAGTGGAGAAGATTGAAAATAGATTAACATCTCAATCGATGTGAAAATAGATTAGTCAATTTGAGGAAAATCAAGTAACAGATAATAGTATGTAAATTAATGAATATAATAGTATTATTGAGACGAAACACTATCAGTTTGTTACTTCAATTCAGCAGTTCTCAGCGTACAAATTTGACAACCACATGAAATACTATTCAGTTAACTGAAAATATAGCCGGAAATAGGAGTTCGTTTATGTGACAGTTTATTACTGCACCCTATATGTTTTATCAGCTCACTTTTCTCATTTTATTTTTTGTCTACCTATAACTTAAAGCAATATTTCTCAACGAAGATGAATTAAATATATTTTATACTTTCCACAATTTTATTTAGAGAAACACGACCGGTTTCGACTGTCAAGTTATTTTCAGGTGGTCAACTTTCTTATACAGATACTAGCCTAATTAAAATTAAGTACTAATATTTAGCTGGCTATTAAGGGTGATTCAACTTTGGTTTTACAAAGTTTATTGATTTGCAAACATTCCAACAGATTCATTCTCTTTCCTTCGTCGCAATTATGAAGAATTATAATATTATCTAATGATATTGAATGTTTTCTGATTTTTATATGTTTAACATTGTCTCGAAATGCCTACCAGTCAGCCCAATATAAGCTACCGCACACTCGTTGCAAACAATTAGGTAAACTCCTGATTTTTTGAACTTGTCTATTTTTTGTTTAGCGTTGAATAATAATTTTCTCAAGCTCAGACTCCTGGAGAAAATGGAGATGGCTATTATAAATTTGGAAAAATATTGGCAACAAACCAGTCGTATTCGTGAAAATCAAATTGTGAAAAGTATAAAATACACTTACTTCATCTTCGTTGAGAATGAATTTCCATAAAATGAATAATGCATCAATAGTACTCAATATTTTTATTTTGTTCCATATACATATTTCAAGCGAAAAAATTAGATAGTCTTATCTAAGTCTTCAAACAATGTGCACCTAAAGTTCGAGATATAAATTATGAATATGTTATCGAATCAGTCCTACCGATTTTCATGGCTTCTGTCGCTGTATTGATAAAAAGACAACATATCTTAAATTCTATACAATGAATATAACTATAAAACGCAGCACCATGAAATTAACGCATAATTTCAATAATCAAAATTTCTTTTTTGGAAGGCAACTTTTTATTGACACATTTTTCTTTCGGATATTTCCGGACATATGCCGACAACTGCCTTTTTTGGTGCAAATGTTCCTCTCATGAAAAATATAATGGGAGAAATAAATTGAGATTTTGTGAAAAATATGCGGTATTGATAACTGCAATTGTTGATCAACAACTATACGCCAATATCTCAGGGAATTTGGTTTGACGCTGAGTGAGACGTCAATTGGTTAAAAGCTGGCTAGGAAAGAGTGTTTGAGTCGCGATTTTGCCATTTTTCTAAATATAATTGAATTTAAATTTCGTGACTTAGTTTCTGGGTACAGTGTAGAACAAATTCAAGTAAAATAAAAGGGGTACGAGTTCTGATCGAATTCAAATTGATCAATTAGAATGCTTCAGGTTATGAGGTGATAGTTGAATGCTGGGGAAGAAGTGGGTTTCAACCAGAAAGTGATAGGTACGCTTCAGAGTCGGTAATTGAGAACAGATATAGCTGTGCAAAGGAGTGAAAGATAACGGCTCAAAACGATCACTTAACAATTGCTAGCCAGACGTGTCTATTTCCCGAGTGGAGTAAGTTTTTCTGCGACCCACGGTTCACTATGTATGCAATCCATATATGATATATTCGGGAAAATCAGATGTTGAGCTTAATTTAGTTTTCGCACCTTTTAAATCAAATGAATATTGATTTTGTATAGAGTCTGAAGAAGGGGTGTAAATATCAAAAAATGTTTATGAATGGACAATTCCTTCAGAAATTGGCTAACTAAATATTTTTCCTGGAATATATTTAAAAGGATACAAATGTAGTCAAGAATCATCTATGGATAGCTTCCATCGCACGAAGCTAGTTGTGAACGAATAGCTAAATTAATCATGATACGCTATTCCACGTTCTTCAAATCTAAATACCACTGAACCTGATAAGCTCTTTATGATCATCAGCTACTGCTGCAAAACTCTGTGGCAGAGTTGGCCGAGATACTATCATGAATATAGGTTCAAAATTATAGCTAGAAAAATTATCGCTTTATTGAAACAAGAGACAAAAACACAAAAATACTGTTTTAAACTTTGCCTCTTTTACCATTTATCTTCGATAAGATTGATCGATTAAGCGTGAACTACATGATAACTGGTAGTCATAATGAATAATAAAAATAAACAAATTACTATGTTTAGTTATCACTTACCTAACCTAACCTAACTTTTTCACTATCAGATTTCTGATAGGAAAAATGGCAATATGAACTTTCTTACTATCAGAAGTCTGATAGTAAAATGTTCATATTGCATTCGAACCAGTTAGCAAATTGTCAGGCCTACATTTCAACATAAAAGATGAAATCGATAAATTTGAAAAATCAGGAGTATACCAATTAACATGTTCTGAGTACAATTCCTTTTATATAGGTCAAACAGGACGCTCTTTTGAGGCTATATACAACATTTCCGGTCATTCCTACATCAGAAATATGATTCATTTAGCTGCACATTGTCTGAATGAATGTCATCCTTTTCCAGAACTTCAACAGCTAAAATTCTTCATTCTTGTGATGAATCTCATAAACGCAATTTCTTTGAATCGATGGAAATTCTAATAGCATCTAGGGTAGAAAATGTTAAGCTCCTTAACGACCAGGTAGACTTAATTACCTACCAATCACCATTATTCAAGTTACTGTAACCTCTACTAGCATTATATTGATGTTAGTTCCTGTATTGTACATGAGTATTCAGTTTTCATTAGCTTGTTGTTTATAATGGACGTATGTCCGAAACCCGTCCAACCAATGTAATTTTTTATTCTTTACATCAATGAATAAGTGATAGTAAAAACATAGTAACTTGTTTCATTTCATTAATCATTATTTATCTTTGATATTATATTTTTGATATAATGAATTCTTATTTTATATTTATCCCTTCTCCTAAAAAATGTTACGTCAATGCCCTTAGAAGGAAGTAGCTTCAGCTGGTGACTAATATTCTAAATATGAGGAATGAAGGCGTAGAATGAAAATTATATCACAGCTATCGAAGAAAGCATGTTTCAAATACACCACCACCTGTGAATCAGTTGAAAAGGATCCCGCTGTGACATATATGGCAGCCTGTTCGAGACCAGCGGAGATGTTCGTGATTGTCCTTAATGAGTTTCAGTGATTGAATTAAACGCTTCTGTTAGATTAATGTCCTGTGATGAGAAGTTCAGGCCTGTAAAGGAAAAGAAATGACGAATGTGGGCCGTATTCTCGCTCCTCTTTCTTCAAAATAAAACTTTCAGATATATCCTCAAAGATAAAACTAAAATAGATGAAATGATTTTGTATCAATTTCAAAGGTTTAAATCTCTTCGTCTACTAACAACAAATTACACGAAATATTTTCGAATATATATATATATATATATATATATATATATATATATATATATATATATATATATATATATATATATATATATATATATATATATATATATATATATATAAGAGCCACAATAGTGCCACTGAGCAGGATGCCGAGAACCAAAGCGGCAGACTGCAGTTTCGTCCTTATTAGGCGCTCATTAGTGTCGCATATCGCTTCTCCTAACAAGCTACATCGTGGTACCCTGTCGATATTGTTCTTATCTTTCTCGAAGTTCGGAAGTGGGTTCACCGTCTCGGTCCATAGAGGGCGACTCTCGTACGTATGTACGAGATGCTGAGAAGCGATATACGACACTGATGAGCTCCTAATAGGGACAAACCTGCAGTCTGCTGCTTCGTTTCTCGGCATCCTGCTTAGTTGCCCTATTGTGGCTCTTGGGGGCTGCGTGCATGGCGGGAAGATTTGGGAACTAGCTCTTGTCAGGAAGGATTATTCATTGATCGGATTTTTGAATGATTCTTTTTGTCTCAAGTTTACATATGTAGACTCCTCGCGAAGTTTGTCTTATCATATATATATATATATATATATATATATATATATATATATATATATATATATATATATATATATATATATATATATATATATATATATCATGGCTAGGGATATCGTCATATGCCATTCGCAGTTCCAATGATATGGCCGAACCAAAGGACCATGTATCAGATTGATGTTTCAATTTTCTATGAAAGGTATTAATCACAAATCTAAGCACTCTGTGAACTATTCAAATCTACGATCTCGAAGACCTATACCACACAGTGATGATTTACTTGTTCCTCAGCAGTAGACCTGGATGACGTGACCGAAGAAAATGTATCCAGGAATTCTGATTTCAATCCGACTTTCGAGCCCAGTACTTGAAACATAAAACCTCATGTTATAACTCAAAACGATCTCAATGTCTTGGTACGTAATTCGGATCTCAGTGAAAGACAAGCAGAATTGTCCCGCCTTCATGACTGGAATTTACTGGAAAAAAATACCAGAATATCCGTATACAGAACTCGACATACGCACTTCTCAAGTTTTTTTTTTTCTCAAGATGGCAATATCGTGTTTTGCATTCAATCAGTGACGATGGAGTTAAAGTTTGAATATAGAACATCTAACTGGCGGTTGTTTATAGATTCCTCGAAAGTTAGTTTGAAAACTGTACTGTAACATAATGGTAATAAATACCGTTTTGTACTGTAACAAAATTAATTTTTATACTCTGGTTATGTCCAGAGAAAAATGCGCAATGAGACTCTAATTCAATATTCTTCACTGAAATCTTGAAAGAAAAGTCAAGAAAGTTTTGCTCAGACATTCAATCAATTACATAAATTATGATAATGATACATAGTGTCAAAAATACTTCTTTATATGTTGATACGGTCAATAAGACTTGTCTTGGTGGTTCTTGGTCTTACTGCTGCTTTTGAGGAAAACCTCTATTTCAGCTGTTGAGCTCCACGTACGAGTCTCTACCTAGGAAACTCCACCTAGGAATTTCAGTATAGGACTCTCCACCTACGAATTTCTATCTAGGACTGCCCACCTAGGACCTTCTCTCTGGGGGAACTCACCTAAGAATGCCTATCTAGGGCTCCTCACCTAGAACCTATATTTTGATATAGGTCACTACACAGTATATGAGATAAAGATATGAATTTCAATATAATGTCATTATTTTATCAACAATTTAGGAGGATTTTCGAGTTTAACTAATTCGCTAGAAGGTCTGCAAAGAAAAGGACGCCTATAATTACGCTCGCAGCACATGCACACATCTGACAGCCGAGCCATGCGCATCAGACTGTTAACCAGTGGCGTGACAATTATAGAGGGTTGACTGGAATCAGGTGTTTTGACTTAAATTGTTGAGACGTGATTTTAACACTTTACAGTACCGGTCGCTCATGCTACTGAAATGAAAGAATCATATGAAAATATGAAATCACTGCTAGAACATCTTAAATTTAACCAATATTCCTGCAAAATATGTTGATGTTTGAAAAAAATTGCTATTTTGCTAGGCCCAGAGCTTGGATATACGAAGTTTTGTTGTTTCCTCTTTGAGTGGGATAGTGGAGACAAAAAAATCTTTATGTCAAAAAGGAGTGGCCTAAGCGAGACGCTCTCATACCAGGTCAACGAAATGTTCTTTACACTCCTTTAATCCTGAAGATGTATTGCTACTTCCATTGCTTTTCAAATTCGGACTGATGAAAAAGTTTGTCAAAGCTTTGAATGAAAATGGAGATGGTTTTTGTGACTTGAAATAAAACTTCCCAGAAATCAGTGATGCCAAAATAGAAAAAGCAATATTTGTAGGGCCACAAATAAGAGACCCACTGGCTGATGAAGAGTTTGAACAAAAGCTTAATTCGATCAAAAAATCCGCGTGGACATGTTTTCGAAATATTTTAATATTTTTGAAAACCACTCAGCCGAAAACTATGAATTGTTGGTCAACAACCTCTTATCCGCTAACAAGAACATGGGATGCAATTCGTCGCTCAAGATTCACTTTTTGTACTCGCATTCAGAAAAAATTTGGAAGCCGTTAGCGACAAAGACGATGAGCGGTTCCATCAGGACAAATCTAACATGGAGAAAAGGTACCACGGCAAGTGGAGTCCAAACATGTAAGCTGACTAGTGCTGTACACTCAAAAGAGATGTACCTGATGCTAATTATTATCGAAAATCCTGAATAAAAATGAACATAGCTTATTTTTTCTTCATTTGAAACATTTTTCTACCGTTTTCAATAAAAAGAAAGATTAATTGCTGTAGCAGAAAAAACAGGGGAATCGAAATTGTTTAAAAATGTAGATTATTTACAGACTAGGTGTTGATACAAAATAACCAGCGGCCACAGTGGGGGTATCACAGGGGGTGATTTCAAAAAGCTACAATCTCTGCAAAATAGGCCAAGAAGAAGTTGAAGGAAGATCACTTCTGAAGAATAAGACCGCTTTATTTGCCAAATTGCAAGAAGAGACCCTAGTACGTCGCATCCCATACTCCAAAGGCAATTTCTGGAAGCAACAGGCATCAGTGCTTCAGTCGAAACGATACGTCAAAGACTTCGTTTAAGGGGTTTATACAGCAAAAGTCCTCAAGAGTTCCAGAGCTTACCAGACAACAAAAAATTAACAGACGTAATTGGTGTCTCGAGCACCAAAATAGAAATATTGTGAATTGGCGAAAAGTTCTTTTTTCGAATGTGACCAGAATTGGTGTTCAATCAGATGAATGCCGGATTCGGGTTTTAAGGGGTCATGGAAGACAAGCTAGACTCCGAAAAACAAGACAAATTCCGAAACATCAAGGGGACAGTGTGATGTTTTGGGGTGGCATTATGATGAATTGATTTTGTTTCCTGCGAGTGTAACGGCTTGAAATTACATGGACCTAGTACTGGAGCCCAAAGTGAGACTCTGAGGAGGTGCCCACGCTGGTGATTTCCCTTTTATGCAAGAGAATGCTCCTCCGCATACCAGCAACCTCGCGTGACATCGTCTTGAAACAGAGGCAATCGCTAATCTGGACTGGTCAGCTTGCTCCCCAAACATAAATCCTATTTACCATATATATTCAACAGTATTTCATTCAATCATTTATCACTTATCACTCCATAACGCAAGAACAATAATGAAATTCCATTCAATGTTACTTCACAAAAGTCCGTACATTGGATTTTTCCGAGAACAAAACATCTGACACTACTCGTTACATTAATCTCATTGACTGATTATGTTATAGTTTGAATATATTCAGAAAGACTGATATCATTTCATAACATTATATAATGTGATTAAAATCATTTTCTGGCGTTGATATGAATCACCAGGTGAATTTATATTTCTTCATGAAATCGCTTTGATTACATTAGGAGATACATTAAATATGGGTAACTCGGCGCGGTAAAACACCTATTATATATATTCAATGGAAAAGTATGGTTCACTCGTATCAATTAGTCTGCAATTTTCATGAGCAACCTTTAAACAGAACAGATCCATTTCCGTTTTCAATTTCTACAATTTTACACTAAATAATATCCTAATTTTTTATTCATAAGATACTTTTGCTACAAGATCATTGTTACTATTAGGGGTAGAAACAGATGTACTTAGAATCGTCCAGAATATTAAATCCTTTTGTGATTCGTTTCGAAACTGATGTATTTTTATTCTGTTTATTTATTCATAAAATAAGAATCTTCTCGTCCGATTTCTGTTCCTTTCGAAAAATATTCCATGTAGTGTTACTTTAATAGCTTTGAATCATTCAAATTAGTAAACTTTCAATGAATAGCTCTAACGACAATAAAATTTGTTTGTTTTATTGTTCATACATCTATCCTGGAGAGCATTTATTTCATCAATCAAGAATTTGTGATATGTTCGAAAGCTTCTTTTTCAAATCAAAGAATGAAACCGCATGGATCTCAGAAGTTATAAACGGAAAGGACAATTCCAAATTTTGGGTTTCCACAATACCATTAAACAATATCGTGAACTGATTTTATGGACCCGCTTATCCATCTTTTGTGAGGAAATTTAACATTAAAATATTAAGCTAACCCCAATAATGTCACATATTGGTATCAATATACCAACGGAAGGTTTCAGGATTTATACTAACAGCTATCAACAATTCTTCATCTTCATCTCCAAGATTTCTTGAACTCACCCGCTAGCAATTAGATAAGTTGTGGATATGTACAAACTTGTTTCTTGTTTTGCACACCTTGATTTTGATAAAAATTTCAAAACTCAAATTCTATACTAATTGATTCATTATCATAAGTTGAAGAATTATATTAAATTCAAAATTTGGAATATCCCAACATAGAGTAGATAATGGTCACTCTTAATCTGATTTTCCTCAGAAATTTTTTATACACTTTTTTATCAAACAACGGGTTTTTGTTAGAACACCTTCAACTCGAGTATTGCTGGACCGATTCTCATGATTTTTGATTTGTTGGATAAGTCTCAATCCCGAATGGCAGAGTAATCATCAGAAACATTGAAATTTTATAAAAAAATTAAATGAAAGAAAAAACATTTTCGCGTACAAAGTATTCATGGGGTTTCTGTCAAACGTTCAATGTTCTTTGATTCTGTGGATACGGTAAACTCTATCCTGAAATTAAAGAACATATTTAAAAAGTCTTGGAGTCGACAAGATATCTCCACAATATTCGGACTATCGGGTATTTTAAATTTCAAAAATGTAGAATAATGAATGCAATGGAAAAGGAATGACATATTCATTTACAAATATTTACAGGTGCGTTCAGAAATTTATTTTTTGTAAACTGAGGAAGATATATCAAGGTACTTGATAAACTTTATATTCCAGAAATCAATCGCAAGAAACAATTGAATAGGTTAGTTGTACACACGAGATTTGAAGACGAAGAGAATTAATCTGAGTGCATCCCATGCTGCACAACATAGTTTAATTAAACCATATATGACTACTTGATTTTTGTACTCTCTTATTTCTTTCTGTTTATTATCTTATTGAAGTAATGAGCTTAATATTTATTCGTTATTCATTGTATTGCTCTCATGAAATTTTAAATTAAGTTCAGTTAGAAGGTAACACTTCATGCTTTGACTGTAGGGCGGTAGTTAGATATATTTTTTCAATAATAAAAAACTGTGTTTTAAGGAATTTTGCTGAATAATTGCGATTCGTAACGCGTTCCACTACACCGTAGCTTCTTCAGACGAATGAATGTACAGAAAATATAAATGAGAATATAACTATAAATGTTCTTGAGTAATTAAAAGCTTATTATATTATATAATTATTGATTAATCTAATCCAATAAGCTTTTAATTACTCAAGAATATTTATAGTTATATTTTCATTTATATTTTCTGTACATTCATTCGTCTGAAGAAGCTACGGTATTTTTTCAAATAATTGATTATTAGGGCCTTAGCTATACTTGACGATGATAAGGAATAGATGATGAAACAGTACCAATATCTCAACAAATACTTTTTATTTCTTCATGATGATGATTGATAAAATAATTTTTCTATATATCAATTCTCCTAATTTATCAACTGAAAGAATTCTCTCCTTCCTTATTAACTTAATGAACATTTTGTGTTTGTTCAAACCTCCTGAATTTAATGTCTTTTCTGTGATTATAGTGCATAAAATATTGAATATAAAATTTGGAATAGACTGACAAATATTTCATAAACAAAATATGTGTGGCTGCGTGCACGATTCGCGCTCGTGTGAAATGGGAAAAACAGAGATTCGACGGTACTTGGTGATTGTAGAAGTAGTCCTTCTAATCAGCTAAATCCTGCCAGCTGTCATATATTAATTTTTATCCATAAGAGTCAACCATGCATCTTCGAATCCTGGGAAAATATATCAATTGCAAAGAAGAATTATATAATTTACTGAAGACCATTTTAAAATGAAATAAATATTTGAAAAATTGTTTCACGCAAATTATTGAACAACTGAATTTATAACCTTCAGACATCAGTTATATTGCAATTTTTGTTCACTTTACTTCCAGCTGAATTGGCTTCAGATCTACGATCCGATGCCTCTTTGTAAATAAAATATCAAATTCGAAGGAAATATAGGCGAACACATATATAACTTCAGTTGTAAGTTTCTCGTCTAAGTATAGTTTAATCATTCAGTTCGTCCAAACTCCCAGTTGAAATGTAGGAATAAACTATTGTAGTCGGCAGATAGCAAACCAATTCGATACAGAAAGTGACGCAAGAGGAAAGTTTGGCTAAAACTAGACACTAGAAAGAATTTGTGAAATATGAATTTCGTTCCTTAGTTTTTCATATCAGAAATATTATGTCAGATTTCTTTTTATCCAGAAATACAAAACTTTTTCTAGAATTCTTATTAAAAATATATGCCAGTCAGTTCGTAATATTTATTTATCTTATGTGTGTACAGTATGGATTTTAAGGCGCTGTATGGATTTAGGCGTTACTCTTTGGTTACTAAGTGTGATCAAAACACAAATGAAATTTTTCATCGCAATTTTAGTACTACTTTATAAATTGAATTGATTGATCCCTGTCACTGCGGTTCCAAACTCTCATCTACCATTGGCAGTATGACAACCAAATTCAAAGTGCCATCAAATATATTTGAATTGGTTTTTCTTTGGATTTGGAGAAACCAGATATTAGGTATGCAGTTAACAACTATTGAAAGGGCGTAGTTGTTTGAAACCACGAAAAATTTAGGATTTATATAGATCAGTCAGGTTGTTCATTTTCTGAAAATTGTCATTGAATTTGATTTGAAAATTTCAACTGATTCTAGGTAAATCATCGTGATTGAATAATTGCGGCGATTCCAGATCACAGTCAAAGTCAGTATCACTACTATCAGTTTTTCGTTTCAATTAACTTCTGCTGTGAAACATTAGCTTGAGGTACAGGGAAGTTCTAGGGCTCATAATTTGTCTATCTGTCTGATTGTATGTATATATATATATATATATATATATATATATATATATATATATATATATATATATATATCTAGCAGAACAGAGTATTGAAGAATTACACAAATATGTCAATACAAATGCAAATGCTACAATATATATATATATATATATATATATATATATATATATATATATATATATATATATATATATATATATATATATATATATATATATATATATATATATATATATATATATATATATATATATATATATATATATATATATATATATATATATATATATATATATATATATATATATATATATATATATATATATATATATATATATATATATATATATATATATATATATATATATATATATATATATATATATATATATATATATATATATATATATATATATATATATATATATATATATATATATATATATATATATATATATATATATATATATATATATATATATATATATATATATATATATATATATATATATATATATATATATATATATATATATATATATATATATATATATATATATATATATATATATATATATATATATATATATATATATATATATATAAATGCAAAGTGCTCAAGTGCTCAACTGAATATAACGATTTTAAAAGAAATATTTTAGAGATGATGAAAATCCAGATCGTAGAACAATTAACTCGAAAGCTGACTCTGATGGTTTGATGAATATTTATGGAAATTTTATCTGTTAACTCTGAATTATATGTTTCTCTTGCAATAAAAGCTGTAACTCATAAACAGGAGCTGTTTAAATAGGAAATTAATTTTAATAATACAAAATGGCGAATGCGCCAGATATAATTTTGATAACTTCATAAGTAACAGTAAAAATAGATCGAGTTTATAATCATCTTCCTCGAAATGCGTATAAAATTAGTGATTAGTGAATTATGGAAAACAAATTTTTCCGCTTATATTTCTGATATAGATCAAATCCTAACGTCGTAATTTACGATATAATATTAAGAAGAGTTAGAATCCGAATCGAATACTTTCGGAGAATCTACGAATTATATAACACCTTCTTTTTCAATACGATCGATAGATAGATCATCATCATCCAAATTCTTTTCAGCAAAAGCGCTTTCAGCAATGCCAACGTGAATGATTCCCATATTCAGAATCCAAACCTATCCGGTTTAGGAAGGTCATCATTTGAAGAAACCTTAAATAAATGTTTTCATAATAACTTAAACGATATCAGTTTGATGAAAATAGCGATAAAGCTTTCTACTATTAATCTGAAACTCCACAATGGGAATTGTGCAATTAAGTATATCAGTTGTTGCATAAAGTCAATATGTTAAATAATGAATGGTTAATGGAATGCAACTAACTGTAAACTTAAATTTATATTACCCATCTTTATAAGCAGTATAGATTGTTTCATATAATCTACTGTCCGAGTTTTGAGATATTCGAAGTCAAGTTTGGAAATATCGATACTTGTCAATATCTCACTTCCTTTGATTTCCTTATACAATTAAGTATAGGCTGTAAACTTATATAATCCTTTATTTCAGCATTCTAGACAGTCTCATAAAATCTAGTGTCTGCGTCTCAAAATATTCAAAGTCAAAGTTTACAAATATCTAGTTTTTTGTCTGCCACTTGATTTGATGATTCGCCTAATACAAATTATATAGCACTACAAATTTAAGTGCAAACATAGCATTACTCAACCATTATTGAAACATAGCGCGGTAAGCATGCAGCATTTAGCCCAAATTATAATAGCATAATACGTATTTAACCGTGTTTCTAGATAAATAATACGTTTATTAAAGTTCTTTAATCACTAGAAAATCCATATCACATCAAAAACTTAAATTGAAAGAAATTGTTTACTACCAGCAGTGACTGTATCAGAATTAAAAATGTTAATTTCTATAATGAATATAATACCTTGACTATCGCACCACTTCATAACACTGGACAAAAAAATTGCACTGTCCGTTTGATGAATGACTTATGATGATATTAAAAAATTAGCTATGTATTATACTATCACAAAAGTTTATGGAAATTCAGGATCCCAATTTCGGTCTCTCGACTATCTTCTTCTGACAAATACTTAACTAAAATTGAAATACATACAGAAAGGAAATCAGCGTGAGGGTACAAGAAGAGGTAATAAGCAAGTTATGTCAAAAACAAGTATTTTAAAGGTATCAATATGGACGAATAAGCCGGGTCATTCTGTTCGTTCTGAAAATTATCTCTATGGGGAGTTTGTTGGAGTTGGAAAATGTCGGTGGATTCTAAGAAATCTAACTTTCGTCGTGTAGGGATTCTGTGAATAATTTGAAGTTGATACATTGTGAAGCGAAAGTAAATTCGCCAGTTTTCTGTATTGTAATCTAATTGATAATCTTTGTATCTTGTTTTGAATGAAGAACCAGTCTAACCTAAATGAACGCCTTCACAATCCATACCGGACAACTTGTAGACTTGTTAAATCTATCAGTTATATCTTTATTCTTGAAAAAATTCTTGGAATAGTTTCATATAGGTTTCGAAAGCTTCTTTTTCATGCTTTTCTGAAATGACATTTGCGATCTTGCTGCTGATAGGGTTCAAAAATGTTAATGAAATGTATTTATCTATATTTATTGATTCTATACGTAGTTAAATATTATGATATGCAATTTGTGTTTACTTCTTTCTGATCATTTCGTTTATTTTATTTGAGGATAACCATTCACGTTACAATTCCTTCAACAGTTGACATATATAGGATGCAAATATCAGTGAAGGTGGGTTTTCGTATATACTCCCCACAAAAATTGTTGCATCACCCTACTTTTATGACAATACTATACAAACTTTAGGTTGGTCATTCAAGAGTCGCTTGGTAACTTTCAGAAGTGTAAAATAAGAAGATACCATTCAAAAGAGATGAGTTTCTGATGGAAAATATCAATAATTTTTGAGTTAATGAAAAATTTAAAAATTCTACCATCTTCAAATATTCGCGAAGAGACCAATCAACTAGCATCGAATGGTTACTAATCATTTACCAAATCGAGTGTTTCCTCCCTCGGTCTTAACTCATTTTTGTTTCAGACGTGTTCGAGATCATATGGAAACAAATATTACTACATATATAAGACTTTTTTCCCCTCGTATCTCCAAAAACATGCGTCGACAAAGAAACTGCCATCGAGTATCCGAATCGATTGTGGAATTCAGAATACCAAGTGATGCGACAATTTTTGTTGTGTGTTTATATCAAAACTTAGTGAATTATTTTTATGAATGATTGTTATGTCTGAAAAATTGAATCTGATTATCGACTATCTATTCTGAAATTAATTTCGGGACTAATGAAATTGATCTAGTTGCCTAGCGGTTCCTATAAAACATGCTAGTAAATCGTCTACATACCTTCACCAAAAATGTTCTAATTCTGATTGGGAGGAATTAAATATGATATCTTCAATATACTCCATCAAAATGTCAGCTAGAAAGGGCCCAATGTTGATTCCATCGGTGACCGTAAGTTTATACATAAAATTTGTTATTTAATTTGAAATAATTCTGTTGTAGCCATGAACTGGGCAAAAACATGAAATCATTTTGCACAGCCGGATTAGCTTGTGACTTGTTTGAGATGTCTAAGACCAATGGAAGACATTCGTCGCCCGGGATGATGGAAAACATGTTATCCACACCCAAAATAATTAAAGATGATTTGATTGGGGTTTGAACCTGTTTCAATTTTCGTAATAATTAAAATGAGTTTGTGATTGAATATTTAGGTGTGGAATTTGTTAATTCGTTTGATAATTTATATATGAGGCTGTTCATAAATAAATGAATCACGTTATAACGGCGAAATCAATCAACTATTTGAATATTTTATGTCACTTGATGTTTACTGATTTCACGTCACTGATTGTGAGTATACCCTCATTTGTTTTGTAACAGCTCTTCTTTACGAGTTATTGCTTTTATTAAAACAACACTAAATTACCGTAATAATTTGCTGCTCATTAAAAAAAATATTGATTTAACTTGTTTTAATTTTGATGTGGCATCGTCTAGAAGAGTTTGTGTGAATTACTCAAAACATTTTTGTGGAGAATATGTATCTAAAGAATAACATTCAATCGTAACAGAGTTCGTAAGTGATGCTTGCAAAAGTTACTTTGGGCATCCGCTGAAAATGCATGATAACGAAACGAGAAGAAAACTTTCCGGTATGAAACTGCTATGATATGGAATGAACCCATTAACCACCATGATGACTGCTATTTTAGCTTGGTGAAAATAAGTGGCACTAACCGAAATAATCTAGCCAAATGGGAATATTCTTCTATACAATCCACACATGGACGAATTCTGAGCCCTAGAACTTCCTTTGTACCTCAAGCAAAGTTTCCACAGCAGAAGGTAACTGACATTGGGGCGAAAACTGATAGTAGTGATAGTCACTTTGAATGTGACCTAGAATGGACGAAATCATTCAATCAGAATGATTTAAACGACCTTATCAGAGATCTGGATATTTCAAGGTCTGTTTCAGAAATCCTGACTTCTAGGTTGAAAGAAAGGAACTTAGTAACAAGAAGGAGTAAACTTTCTTTTTACCGCACCAGAGGACGGAATTTCAGGAAATATTTCGATGAAGAAGATAATTTTGTATTTTGTGAAAAAGTACCTGGTTTGATGGCTGCAATGGGATTACAAAATTATGTTCTTTTAAATCACGTTTGTTCATAGATTCTTCAAAACGACTATGGTGTGTTCTCTTACACAACAGGAAAAAATTAAGGTTGTTGCAGATTGTACATTCTACTAAAGTTGAATGAATTTAAACATATACTGCATTGGTTTTAGATAAAATCAAGCACACAAAACCACTGGCTCATATGTGTTGATTCAGAAATGGTCAATTTTCTTTTTGCCAACAAAGTGTATACACAAAGTATAGCTGTTCGTGATATAGTAGAGCTAATAATCAATACTGGGTTAAAAAGGATTTGCCAACTCAGGAATCGCTTATTCCATGATCAATGAAAACAATGAAACATGATAAATCCATCTTTAGTATCAAGAAATCGCAAAATATTGCTTCCGTTGCATCTATAACAGAGATTGCGAAAAATGCATGGAAT
Organism: Cryptolaemus montrouzieri; assembly: GCA_013387265.2. Classification (NCBI taxonomy): domain Eukaryota; kingdom Metazoa; phylum Arthropoda; class Insecta; order Coleoptera; family Coccinellidae; genus Cryptolaemus; species Cryptolaemus montrouzieri. The sequence continues at coordinate 86,494,417 of JABFTP020000185.1, forward strand.
AGGTTTTTTGGCTCATTCAGAATTTTTTGAGAAAAAAACATAAATTCTGCCCATTTTCAACACGTTGAACAACTAATGAGTCATTTTAAAATGCTTGGATGTAACATGAGCTTCAAGTTACACATTCTTTACAACAACCTTGACTATTTTCCTGATAATCTTGAGTATCTAATTGAAGAACAGGGAGAGTGATTTCACTAGAACATTCGGACTATGGAGGACCTCTATCAAGACTATTGCTGAAGCATTCAGAACAGTCCACTACATCTGCAAAAAAAAAACAAAGAACGTTTTTCCCAACTCAAAACTTTAATAGAATAAGACCTATTTCGAAGAAGTTGTGTTTTTTTGTGAAATGTATTTTCACACATACTTTCTGAACTAGGGCTGATACAGAAGTTTGAAACACGGGGTTGAGATTCATGTAAATATTAAGATAAGCATTAGCAAGTTGATACTTTAATATTAAGCCGCTTACCTTCTTATTCTACTTCTTCGTTGTTCCTTTTCAATCAGTTCAGTTTTTCAATAGGTGTGTACAGTAAATATTAAGATATTATCCTCTAATACTTCAAATTATTTAGTTCGTATACCTTCAGTCAATTGTGGTGAGAACATTAGAGTTATGTGTATTTTTCCGGGTCCTGTTGACCAGACCTTCATGACAGGCGGTCAATTGGTCTATTCAAACGATCTCTTCTGAGCGCACCCTTTCCTGTTCGCTTAAGATTGAATTATATATTGTTGAGTTACAAAACATTGTTGCGGAATTCTAAGAAAAGAAGGGCAACTGGTCAGAAGGTTGGCTGCGACCAATAATATCCCGCAGAATTCATTTCCACCAATATATTCATTTTTTTTTTGTTACGTTTCTAATTTGGGCAGTTCTAATTTCATGCATGCATTACGGATTTGAGAAGGATATTATCATTCTATAATTCAAGTATCTTTACTCGAACGAGTTGTGAATAAGATAAACTGTACTGCAATGTCAAATGTACAAATTTATTATTTTAGTTAAATATAGTTACAAAATTCTGAACTGCTGATTTTTATTAGCAGTTCAAACATTGGTCCTTCGAGTTGGATATGTATAATAGTGTTATAATATAGTCCAGAACAGTATTGTTACGTCGGAAACCCCGGTAACAATTCTGATTCATCAATTCAAGAACGGTTTGGCGATCTTTGAGTACATCGAGGGCATCAGTGGTCTGTCTTCTTTATAAAGGTGAGTCTCCAATAATCTTTATATCCTTCATTTCTCACATTTTCCATATCCTATTCATTGCTTGAGTAAGTAAAATAGAATCCTTCGTGAAACAACGCGCTACAGTAAAGACGGCTCTTAATCGTTTCGAAAATAGAATCAATAGGGACGATGTTAAGATGAACAAACACGTACCAAGGGAAATGAATATGAAAAATTAAATTTTATTTGACAAGTTTAGTGGTATTCAAGATCAAATTGACGAAATTTGCGAGGCTAAAGATGAGGAAGTTAATGTCGAGGAACGGAATTCTTTTGAAAGGTCAATCTATAGTACTGTAGCACAAGCTCGTTCAATAATTGTAAATCTGAGTCGTCATAGTAAACAAAAACCTGAAATATCTTCACCAGATGGTGATATTGATCTTTCAAATCAAGTGTCATCAGCTTATTCGATTCTACCAAAAACGGCCATACCCAAATTCGATGGGGATTTTAACAAAAGCGTGAAATTTCGTGATATGTTTGAATCTCTGATCAGCGAAAGTAAGATGGTAAGTAATATTCAAAAATTTACATATTTTGAACATGCTCTAGCAGGTAAAGCTTAGAACATAATTGCATCTTAAGGTATCGTGGACGAAAATTATAGCTTGAACAAAAATCAAATCGCAGTACGAAGACACGAAAAATTCAATACAACATCATGTATCACGTTTATATGAAGTTCAACTGTTAACACGAAGTTCATCTGACGATTTACGTTTATTGTTGGATACATTCGATAACCACTTCGATGCATTAAAATCTCTCAAGTAACCTACAGACACATGTGATACTTTAATGAAATTTCTTTTGAAATCGAAATTGAATTCCACTATCAAAGGTGACTGGGAAAAGGCCTGCTTTTTGATGAGTGAAAAAATCAGTTTGGAAGCTATGTTCAATTTCCTAGAGAAACTTTGGAAATATTTATTTAAAAAAACAAGATCAAAATCATTCCTCAAGGCCATTTTCCAAATCAAAGTCATACATTGTGATGAATAAAATTTGTGTTATATGTAAATAATAAAAAACAAGTACTGTGTTTTAAGGAATTTTACTTAATAATTGCGATTCGTAACGCGTTTCACTACACCGTAGCTTCTTCAGACGAATGATTTCTGATCAATCATTCGTCTGAAGAAGCTACGGTGTAGTGAAACGCGTTACGAATCGCAATTATTAAGTAAAATTCCTTAAAACACAGTACTTGTTTTTATTATTGATAATAGAATTTTACCAAGTAAAAGCCTCCCAAATTCAAATGTTATATGTAAAGCTTCACATGCTCCATATGATTGCGAAGATTTCAAAAAACTTTCCACAGAAGCACGTGTGAGAAAGATCAAGGAACTGAAAGTATGTTTCAATTTTGTAGGATGTACATGTGAGTCGACATTGTGAATTCGGTTCATGTAAGAAGTGTGGTCAAAAGCATCATACTTTGATACATTTAGATCTTATAGTTCTACAACGTCTTCCCCATCGATTAGCTTTGATCGCAGTGAGACAATGATTGAAACATTCAGTGAAAATGAGAGACTTTTTGGGTGCAATCTTCTAAACAACAAAGCAAATATGTCTTTTAAGTACTATTCTAATGAACGCATTTGACAAATTTGGAAAGGCTGATCAATGCAGAGCTCTTTTGCACAACTTTCAAGCATTTAGCAGGGACAGGCGAAAACTCGCGCAATAACCATTGCCAGGTTGAAATTGCGAACAACTGAGTTTTAGAAAACAATGTCCTGCATAGTGGTGGAATGTATTGACTCTGAAGTGCCATCGCCTCAGTGTAATTTGCGAACATTCAAATTCCAGTAGGAATAGAAGTATTTATACGTTATTACTTTCGTTTAATTTGAACTCACGTTATTAACGTAAAACTGAAAGAGCATGAATCTTACATTCGATCTCTCAGGCGGATCCTTTTGGCCTGTATGTTTGCTATTTTTCTGTTCAGATAGTTGGTAGGTATTCAAAATGAAGAGGATTTGAAGTGTTGTTCACTGTAATGGACACCAGGTAACTTCGAATATTCAATTGACTCAGTATATGACAAAATATCAAGATATTAGAGTCAATAATGTCACATGAGAAATACGGGTAAATACGTAGGGGAAGTGCACTTTCCGAACGTTCACAATATAAGTAAGTATAGTGGTAAGATGTTTCAGGTAAGTATTCATACAACGAGGGGTAAGTATTCGATAGTAAAATAGTTTTGAGTAATAGGGTTTACAGTAGGCTCTGCCTACAAGCACAAAAAAAATGTTAATGTTTGTTTGAAACAAAACTCGATGAGACTGATTTCAGAATAAGAACACGTTGATCCTGTTGTTCACAGTAGCTGAAAAATGGAATCGATTCACCAATTTAGTAGGAAGGGTAAGTTTCAGATACAGTTTTGTCCCACGAACTGTACAAGTGATAAAAATTACCAGCCCTAGCTTAGTTGCCTGCAAAGAATAAACCAAAAGTTTATTCTAATGAATATTCTATATGATATTTATCAAATCAACTAGAATTTTCCAAGTATGACACAATTTGGACTTACCCAGATTTTGTCGGGCACTCTGCACGTTTTAAATTTAAAACCTTCAATAAATGAAGAACAAACAGGTAACTGTTCACTTTAATTTCGATAACTTCGTCAGAAACAATATTTTCAATTACCTGATATTTCTATTATGAGATTATTATTAAAACAATACTTCCCAAAAGAAATTAGTACGAAAGAAACCTCATAAAACGCAGAGATATCTGTCAAAATTCAAATTAACCGTCGCTTTTCCATTCCTTCTAGAACAAAATTATGACAAAGGAAAATGTACTTGCTCATAGATAAAACAATGGTTCAAACTGAGAAGACGTTGTTAATTACTAGTTATGCAACCAGGCAACGCAGATGTGTATTCAAGTTTATCGTACCTCTAAGAATAATATTAATTGATTATTTGTAATTGAAATATTGAACTATACTGTTATCCAGAACACATATTTGAAATAATATTTCATAGCCAATTTGTTACTAATAACTAAATGTATTGATACTCAGTTACTAGAATTTCGATTGTTATACAATTAAACATTCATTCCACATGAGAACTCTATTTTATTAATACCCACTGTTAGATGACACTTATTTTTTGTATAGTAGCGATAGTTGGAGAAAGACACCGTCACAGTATCTGATCCCACATTTAATCGAGCAGGTCCGGTAGATCTGATTAAAGTTGCAGCATTCTTTTTCGAAATGCTATGCGTGGGACAAATCAAGATTGCTGATGGTCAGCCTATCTTTCAGAACTCACTATTAGGATGGATTGCTGCAGGTGAGAAGATGATTCATCCTGTCACGCAAGAAATACAGGTGAAATGGATTTTCACACGCAACGATGACCTGCATAACCAATTAGAAAGGTTTAGGTCAGTTGAACATTGTTATTTCGATATACCATCAAACACTCAGCGAGATCCCGTCGAGGTGCATTATCGGAATTCAACAAAGGTCAACAAAAACGGACGGTTTATCGTCAGTATTCCGTTCGATGCTTCTAAAACATCAACGATAGGGGAATCTTATCAAATGGCATACAAACGTTTCATTTCAATGGAATGAAAATTGTCACGGGAATTCTATTTGAAAAAAGAATACGTGCGTTTTATGAAGGAATATGAACAATTGGGTCACATGTCTAATGTGATAGCACATGCTGCTTTACATAATCTAGTTCATTTTTATTTGCTTCATCATGCTGTCATGAAAGAAAGTAGTACTACTACAAAACTTCGCGGGGTATTTGATGGTTCTGCGAAAAGCTTGACTGGCGTGTCATTGAACAACATACATCATATAGGTCAACCAATCCACGATGATCTCTTCTCAATTATTCTGAGTTTTCGCGAACACAACATTGTGATTTCAGCAGATGTGGCAAAAATGTATCGCCAAATACTTATGCAACCTGAACAACGAGCTATGCAACGTGTTTTATGGCGCGAGGATCTACCTTTTCCCATAAGAACTTTCGAGTTGAGTACTGTTACGTACGGTACAGCTTATGGTCCTTTTTTGGCCTCACGAAATAGGCGAGCACTTGAAAGATTCCGACCCAGTCACTAGTGCAGTCATAAAACAGGACTTCTATGTGGACGATCTCGCCAAAGCTCTTTCTACGCATGATTTGGAGCTTCGTAAATGGTCGAGTATTAATCCGTGTTTTCTCGGTCATACATCTGATGGAGCGATCCCGCTCATGAGTGATGAAGATCACAAAACTTTAGGGCTCCTCTGGGATCCTTAATCAGATACACTCAAGTATGGCATTCGTCGATTAAATTCAAAGAAATTCACGAAACGACTTATTATGTCAACAATCGTTCGAACATTCGATCTGTTAGGTCTTGTAGGGCCTGCAAAACTCATAATGCAACGAATTTGGGGTTTGAAACTAGGCTGGGATGAACAATTTCCGTTGGAACTATTAGGTCCGCAATGAAAATACAACTTTATTGTGAAAAATGATTACAAATGAATCATTCAATATATTACACATTGCTAGATACAACTTCTTCCCATCTTTCTGGCCGAGCTCGATTACCGTGACGGTAGAAATTTTCGTCAAGTGTTCGTCTTTTGAGGCTATCCACTAATCAAGCCATTTTTCGAGCTCTTCATATGAGCGGAACTGCTGATCAGCCAGATCATATGCTATCGAACGGAACCAGTTACAATCGGATGGTGCAATACCTAGGTAATATGGCGGGTGGGGTAGGACAAATAATTTTAACGGGTCACATCAATTGAGTTCGATACCGTTCCCCAGTGATTGTTTCGTTCGGTTTCATTAGCTCATAATAAATAACACCGACTTGGTCCCAGCAAATACAAAGCATAACTTTCGCAGCGAGAGTATTCGGCCGTGGTGATGACGTAGAAGCATGACCGCGCTATCCCCAAGATTTTTTCTTCTTTGGATTGCTGTAATGAATCCATTTTTCATCACCCGTTACAATGCGATGAAGAAAACCCTTTTGTTTTTGCCGCTGGAGCAGTTGTTCACAGGCGAAAAAACAACGCTCAAGGTTTCTTGGCTTCAAAGTGCCTTGCTTTTGAATCATTCCCAACGCATGCGTTCGCTTGGAAATGGCCGGGCGGGTAACTCCTAAGGCTGAAGCAAACTCTTTTTGCGTTTGGAAAGGATCCTCATCAATCAATGCCTCCAATTCAGCGTCTTCGAAGAGTTTTAGCCTTCCTTCGCAGAGACGGTCGTCCACATCGAAATCACTATTTTTGAAGCGACGGAACTAATCCCGGCACGTTGTTTCACTTAGAACAGCATCTCCGTAAATTTTTTGGAGCTATTTATTAGCTTAAGCCGCCGTTTTCTTCGAATAAAATAACAAAATCAACACTTCCCGCAAAAGACGATTATTTGGCACAAAATCAGACATTTTCTCACAACTAAAAGTATAGACGCAAAAACAAAATCACTGATGTGTCAGCGTGGGTTGTGTACCATATATCTAAGCTTCGTTAAATACGTTCTTGATATGTAAAAATCGACCAGCAATTACTGCAGGAGCCATCTATTGACAAACAGCAAGAACATAGTTTGCGCACCTAATACATACATCATGGGAAGACATATATCAGCGATTAAAGACCGTAGATTCCATAGTAATCTATAGGAATTTAATTGCAACAAATCATAGTGAGAGTATCATGAATTATGTGATGCGTCTGAAAGGGCATACGGAGGATGTGTTTATATCACTTCTGTGTTTATAACACATCAGGGACTCTTACAACCAAATTATTGTATGCCAAATCCCGCATTGTTCCCTTGAAAGCCATGTCCGTACCCCGTCTTTAGTTGCAAGGTGCACTTATTTTAGTTTGTAATTTGCTTGTCCAGTGGTGTCGTAGCAGAACCCGGGATCTGCTCGATGTCTGGCTCAGATGTGAGGCAGGTAGCAAATGCATCCGGCAAAACCTCCGCCGATTCGGTGTCAGATTCACATATACTCCCATCATTTTTCCGTAGCAGGGAAGCACTTACCTTCGATTGCCACTTGGTACAAATACATTTATATCACGTCGTGGTATTTGCGAAAACAATTATTCTGACAATAGAACTAATTTGATCGAAGCAGAAATGAGTTGAAGGACTTGCAATCGTTGGTCAACTGGCATCAATTGGCATTTCAGTCCTCCATAGAGCCCACATTTCGGTGGAATATAGGAATCCGCAGTTGAATCCGCGAAATATCATTTGAAGCGAGTTATCGGCGAGACTGTCCCTTATCCAATGATCCAAATGATTTTAATTCTCTCACTCCTGGTCATTTTTTATTAGAGACTCTTTGATGGCACTACCAGAAAGAGATGTTCTCCACATAAAACAGAATTGCCTTGTTAGATACCAGCTTATTCAGTTAATGGTGCAGCATTTCTGGTAGTGATGGTCGCGAGAGTATCTTCCGTTACTCCAAGGTCGTCAAAAATGGAACAGAGATAGTAAGAACATTAAAATAGGAATGTAAGTGCTTATCAAGGAAGATAATGTACCCCGTTGAGGTGGGCCCTTGTTACGCTACTAAGCACTCATCCAGGTACTGATGGATTTGTACAAGTAGTTAAGTTGAAAGTGTCGAAAGAGGTAACAAAGTGGGCTGTTACAGAGTTGTGTCCACTTCTTATAGACAATGATGATGTATAACGAACACTTATTTTCTCCTTAGTATTAAGTTGTAATGAAAATGTATTATTATAATACTATAAATAATATAAAAGTCCTCCTAAAATATCTGCCGATGAATCGATCTTCATGCTTTCAATTTCCGATAGCTTGGTTAACAATTTTAACATCGTATACTCGAGCAACTCGTGGATCTTTTGAAAGTCTTTAGTGGTGCGATATCTTTCTGTACTGAAGGAGGTGATAAATCTTCAGATACCCTACGCGGTCGCTCTGATGTTGACCGTTTTATATTAAAATACGATCACTGTTTGTTTCGTCATCTGTAACTCCCGATAAGAACATTTATTTCCGTTCAAATAATGTCACAATAAACCTTAGAAATGAAGTTTAGAAACTCATTTTGAATTCCTTTGAAGTTCCTTCAGAAACAGTTTGTAAATGTTCTATTAATTTCCTGCCAATTTCAACTGTGTAATTGAAACACAAATGAAATTCTTTATTATATTTTTACTACCAACGAAATAATCAATAAATCACTGTAACTGCGGTTTCGAACTTTCTTTCATTATAGGACAGTATGAAAATCAAGTACAAAGTGTCATGAAATATATTGTAAGTAAGACGTTAGTTGAATTCAGCAAAAGAAGATATTAGATATATAGTTCACAAACTATAAAACTATTGAAAGGCAGTTATTTTTTAAATACATTGAAATATATCTAGATTAGTCTGGACTGTGGTCTTTTGATTATGACGAGGACCGAAATATATTTCCTTTCGCCCCTTCATCTTTTTTGCGCCTTTTATCTGTCTGGTCGTTCATAATATGAAAGTTGTCATTGAAAAGTTATTTGTGAATTTCATCTCATTCTAGGTAATTGAGTTTAATACCCTCTGGAACAATGTATAGAACTTTCAAATTATCACTACAAGATTTCGATTTGGAACGAATAACCTTTCTGAATTGAAATGTGCACTTGTATTTAGACCTTAAAATGAATTGTCATATAATAATTTCAATAAATCAGAAGGCAAGTCCAAGCTTAAATAATTTCCACATAGGTCAGTATTTAGGTTCCTTCAAAATTATAAATAAATCAAGAGATATAAAGAACATCAAACTTCATTCATTAAAATAAATGAGATTTAACGAATCACTTTCATTAGTATTGATAATTTGAAAGTTCTTCATATTGCCCTAAAGGGATATTACTTAGAATTAGTTGAAATTTTTAAATCACTTTTTGATGACAATTTTCAATTAATGAACGACCAAACTAATCCCAGTAAATTCAAAATATTTGATATATTCAAATAATAAATTCGTTTCGAAAAGTTTGTAAACTAAACACCTATAATCTCCTTTTTTCAATTCCAAATAACGACCTAATTATATATACTTCATGTCAATTTGTGTTTGGTTTTTATGCTTATATTTATCATCTGATGATGAACGCGAATCCGAAACCGTGGTAAAAGTGATCTATCAGGTTATTTGTTGGTTGTTTTAATCATTCTTATAACCGAATAGTAACTGCTTAGTCCAAACAGTGCCATCAATTGTGTAACTAATAAAGACCTGATGTATCCCTGGATTATCTGATTCTTCTCATCATATCACTTAAGTGTGAACATCTGGCGTTGAAAAGAGCTTCATGCATTCGATTTCTGATAGATTAGTCAAAAATTTCAACATCATGTACTCGAGCAACTCGTGGATCTATTGTGAATCTTTGGAGGTGCGATCTCTTTATGTTTTTAAGAAAGTGGAAAATTTACTAGATACCCTTCACGGTCGCTTATTTGGATTCTCCTGATGATGTTATATTTATACATACCACCTACAAATAATCCACATACTCCACTTCATTGCAATCAACACAAGTTCTCTAGATACGAAATCTATTCGTACCACTTGCGTCTTCCGTCTTTCTGAACAGAAGTTACGACATACCTCCTCATACCTTAGTGCCTTGCTCGATTGATATATAGACCTTAGACTACCTTCACAAGTCGGGTTTCCGAACACGAGTATCAATGCTCTTAAATAAAGTCGTCATCTTCCGTAATCAAATATTATATTATATACTCTATCTCGAACTACACAGACCACGCAGATGTCACTCTCAGTCTTGCCGATCGTTTTTCTATACATTTCTAAATACCCATGGTCTGTTAGTATCTGAGTTAGCCAATGGTTTGCGCACTTATGGTAAAACCTTACCCATTCTGCCATTCTCCCATTCAATTCCACCTCTATTGTCTACTTGTTCAGTAATCTCGACGTGACATACCAACACACACTCTGCTGCTGATCCACCGTTCTATTGTACAGCCATTCCTGTTTCTTCAGCGAGAAGGTCCACAGCGCAATGTGAGGTCTTTTCCCAACATCACTGTTAAGTATTCAATTCAATTTTTGACAGCAAACTCCTGTTCCGAAGTTCTATTCTAGCATCCTCCAAAGACCTTGGCCCTCTCAGTATCCTTGCCTCATTCAGAACGGCAACTTCAACGCTATCCCTTGCATATACATTCTACAATTGAAAAGGCCGAATCTAATTCATGCTGAGAAATGGTCATCAGTGGTCCAGGTCGTCCGCATACACATACACTTTCTCAGATAAATGGTGGCCCAGAAGCACATCGTACACAATGTTCTACAGCATTGACCCCAGCAAAACCTCCATATAAAGTTACAGGGGAATTTTCCTTTTTATATCATCCCTTTACTAAAATACAATCGAACATTTGAATAATGCCCTTGGATACTACTCTGTCTTACATCATATCCAGTAAACGGTACCTTGTGCCGCATTGCAAGCATTTTTTATATGTTGATAGATCACAACTATCATTTGCCCCAACTGCCGTCATTGCTTGCTTTCGCTCTCTGAATCCATGAAGCCTATCTGATAACATCTACGTATGCCGCATCACATGTGGTAAGTAGGTTTCAGTACCATTCTTTCTATAGCTTGCTGATCGTACTTCTTAAACAGGTGGGCCATAATTCAACGAATCATTATCTATACTTCCCTTAGAGATCAACATACCTCGCACAACCTTCTGGGATTTAGGAAATTCAAATGTGTTCCGCTAGTATTGCAACAAACCTTTCAACCATTTAGGATCCCCTGCCTTTTCGGCGCTTATCTCAACTAAATGACCAATAAAAATACATTTTTCCTTTCCTTTCTTTATGAATAAGCCATGAACAAGCAGATTTATACCAGGTCTGAGAAGAGCTTTTACAGGACAAGAGATGGCAGGTGAAATCGAGAAAGAGAAACTGAGGATAGGTTAAATAAGATCTTCAATAGGAAGAACTATGTAACAAAGCAATAAGAAAAATCGGAATGACAACAAGTTTATACTTTAATTGTACCAAATTATAGAAAGACCTCCATGGTTCTGCATTAATACAGCACATCGTCAACGAATAGAATCTTTCAAGATGTCATGTGTCATGTTATCGAAAAACGTTCTTGGTAGTAAAATGAATGAAGAACTTAATCTTAAGATAGAGATCTCTGAGAATTAATTCAAATGTATGACTACTTCCAATCATCTGGAGCAAAATTCTTGAGTATTTCGACCACATCATTAAAGAGGATGGCATGGAGAATCTTGGTATTCAAGCAGAAGTCATAAAACAAGGAGCTTCAGATTAATATTTTAGATTTTATTTTACTGATTTTTCTACAATACGAACATATTACTTTAATCTGAAGAAATGTTACAAAACTTCTCAATTTTTCTGCTCTCTATTTCAAAAATAGTTATTCTAAATATAGACAAATATTGAAATTTGCCGAAAATTGTATGCTCCACAATTTCGATAATAAATATAGACATCACTGAAATCATTGAAAGAAAAATAATTGCAAAAACCGATAAGCGCCTACCTCGAATATCTGAAGACGCGAGCGCGAGACTTTCGAAAAAACGCTAAGAGTTCCAAACAAATTAAGGTTCATTTACAAGTTCCAACCCGAGGGGCTAAATCATGAATAGCGATTCATAGAATTTGAACAACGGTTACACAGAGAAAAACCTATACAATTCTCATTTTAGACGACTCATCATTCATAGTTACAATTTGTCCCTAATATGCTATTTGCTCTCTGAAAATCACCTGGCGCGAATGTCAAACAGTCAAACTGTGTTGGAAATACGTACATTACGATGCAAATTCTATTCCAAAATAATATTTATTTATTTGTCACAGTAGCTCGAACCTATTAATCCTTCAAAAACGAAACCTCATATTCAATTCCGGATCAACCATTAATTTTTTGTTTATTTTCGTAAATAAATGAACTGAAATTGTTTGAAGGTAGGTGAATAGTTAAAACTGCTGTGACACAATATTTTTCATGTTTATGATGGTTTCATCAATAATTATGCATAATAAAAACAACCCAATTGTTTTATTATTCAAATGGGTAGGTAACGGCTTAATGTACTATTTTTCAAAAATTATGGTCGTATAGAATAAATAATTCAAAGCAAGATATAGTTGTTTCCAATGGATCTCCAATGTTCCAATGGTATAGAAAATTCAGTACATAAATGAATTCAGCGATTTTGTATTAATGAAATGATAAGAGCGAGAAAAATGTTGGGTCAAAAAGAAGTAGTAGTAAAAGTATCTGTTGATCAATTTTTTCCCATATCAATCGATATTATACAAAACATCTAGGAATAGTGTGAAAACCGTCGAAAATCCTCAATTTTGCAATGTTCTCGCAAATGAACAATTTGTAGAATTTTCGAAATTAAAAATTATTGAAAAGATTTCAAGGTATATGAATTTTTCAAAAAAATTATATTCTCGAAAATCAGCTGCACCATCTCAACGAATAATCCTAGAAAAGCACAAATTTGGACTCATTTCGTTCTTGAAATATTGTACTATCACGATAGAAATTAATTAAATTATTATCTTTGAGTGTCCAAATATTGAAATGTTGCATTTAATAGAGAAATGAATTAAGGTATCCTAAAAATGATAAAATGCGAGATTTATCGCTTTATGGGTAAACACATCGAAGTCTTGTTCCGGGTACTACATTCATCGTTCCGAAGAATTTTAAATATTCCTCCCTGATAGACCTGGTTCTCCGATCCACTCTTCAAAACCATCATTAACCCGGTCCACAAAGTCCGTCGGATGTTATGAATTGAAGCAATAGACTGCAGTTTCGGTCTTGTTTATTTTCGGCAGTATTGCACACCCACAACAGCAAGCCAGACTGCCACCTATTCATTTCCTTCTAAAGGGTCAAGTACATGTATATGTTTACAAATACAATTGGCGCCTTCCAACACAGTGATACAGAGGCTACCACCAGCGCTACCGGGAAATGGCGACAACTAAGAGTAGATCAAACAGAAAACTTCAAGAAGTCATGCTAGTTCGATTATGTATCGCAAAGCTGCACACTGTGCCCGCAAGATGCGATCTGTAGAAAAGCTTACGCTCCAGTACTTGTCTGGCTGATAACCAGGTGTACATCATATCTCAATGAAGATAACATACTAAATGTATTGCTATATGTGTAAACACTTGAAGACTTTCATTCAGGGAACAATATTCAACCTTCCTAGAGTGCTATCTCTCCCTGAAGGAGCTGATTTTCTGATCTACTCTGTACAATCATGGTCAACCAGGACCACACATAAGTGTTACAGTCAGGTCAGATCTCATTAATAGGAATATTAGACTACGGTTCCAGTCGCGTTTGACCTCGTCAGTATTGTACACCCATGTTTGATCATTTGCTGGTGGCGCTGGTAGTAGCCTTTGTGTCAGTTCATTCAAGGACGCCAATTGTGTATTTAAACATATAGAAAGCTGACGAGGTCGAACAAGACCAAAACCGCAGCCTATGACTCCTACTCTTGACATTCAATCGGACTGTATCACTGTTGTGTGCTCTGGTTGAAGATGATTATGGAAAGTTGATCAGAAAACCAGCTCCTTCAGGGAAGGATATTCAACATTCTACGGAAGGTCGAATACTGTTCCCTGAATAAGTATTCGATGTGTTTACACATTAGGCGATAAATCTCGCACTTTATCATTCCTGAGATATTTTAACTCATTTTTCTATTGAACGCGACTTTTCTATGAAAAAATGGACCCTCTAAAGAATTATTTAATTCATTTTTACAAAGTTAGGATAAGAACAGTCTTGAATTAATTAATATTTAATGATTTCATTTTTCAGAGAAATATTATCATTACATTCTCATTTTCTCGCTTATTTTATAGCCCTGATTGAGTAGAAAAGTGTCTAGATAGTAAAGGATCTGAAAATTTTCATAAAAGCAAATGGTTTTCACCGCGCAAATCGAGTTTACGGAACGACTGAGCAGGTTAGATTCCCCCATTCCGCTACCCTCAGGTGTAGCTCTTGCACGTTTCACTTTGATAATGCTAGTGGTCTATGAATTTTTTGAAAATATAATTTTTCAACTTCGATCTCTGTGAAAATAGGCGCTATGGTATTTAAACAAACCCATTGAAATTTTTTGACCAAAAATCTTATTGCGATTCTTAAAAGACGATGAAATTTCTTTCTAAATAAAGATGCCAACAAACTATATCCATAGTAGCCATTATCTATAAATTGAAATTATCAACAAAACATGATCGAGAGGATATAAAATTATTCAGGTACTTGAAATTAATGAGGACGTTCTTTTCTACCGTGATATTTTAATTCTTCAGGAGCATGTTGCAAAACGTTAATATGTAAAAAATACGGCAAAAATAAAAATAGTCGAGTTTCGACGTGTCTCGACGAATAATACCTAGATCGGATAAAACCCATAAATCGATGAATCTTTCTCATACCCAAATGTTTTAGTTTATGAAGAAAATTGGGGATCTTCTGGAAAAAATGCAATCATTTCCAGAATATTTTATTTGAATCGCCAAATTTTTTTCAATAATTCTGTGGAAGGGAGATGTGTTTCTCCATTTGTTTCTAATTTTGATGTAAATTTCAATTTTGAAAAGTATTTATTGGATTCATTAATTACTTTTATCTATATCTTCATCTACGAATCTTTTGAGGTGTGTTATTTTAAATTGTATTACTGTCAGTTCCAGATCTTCCATATTAAGCTGTGCAATGACAGCTGACATGCAACCATGCTACATCCTTCTAATTCTGTATAAAATTGAAAATATGAGGTATTACTTATGAATAGAAATGAAAATATCATGATTATTTGTGTTTATCTTTTCCCACAGATTTCAGATGTAGAGAAAAGCAAGGTAAATAAATTGTTGATTGTTTTCGTTTTATTTCTATGTTCTGTTTGTAATATATATTGCGACCGATTTGTCTTTTAAAGCTCTATTGACTATCAGAATTTGTGAGGTAATCATTTCCTATTAGAACTAGTTTTGCTTCCGTAATTATTTCAAGTCTGCACTGGGGACTTGTTTATATATTGCTCTATCACGCTCTATCAATGTTAATTTATGTAGCGTTGTGAATTTAAAAATTAAGCGATCCCAGAAATCACACTTTTTTGTGTTCTTGCGATACATTCGAATGTTAATTTATGTAGCGTTGTGAATTTAAAAATTAAGCATAACCCCAAACAAAACTGAACAAAATGGATTACCAACATATCAGATATATCCATCATCATATAACCATCTCAGAAAATACATACATGTTCTAAGTAACGGACTTCTGTTTGCTATATGAAAACATACAAATATCTCTGAAAAACATAAGCAAACATAGAAACTGGATCAACAAATATATAAAACAAAACCAAATCATAGCTGACTTAGTTAACAGCATCACAAATTACAAGAAGTACCATCGATGCAAAATCAGGGAACCTGACAAATTAAAATCAAACATCAAAATAACCAAACAATTCGTGGAAGGAAATCGTCAGATAAAAATAATAATAATAATAGCCCAAGTGTCATAAACCATTTATGGTCGCGTATCAATGAAACAGATAGCGTAGAAGAACGCCATACAGGTCATTTCAGGATTACTACAGTCGTCCAAGACCGAGTTTTGGTTTTACAAGCCAGAAGAGATCGTACTAACACAGCATCTCAATTAGCTCAAGAGCTATGACGAATACATAATGTACAAATTTCCGACCAAACTGTGAGAAATCGACTTCACGAAGGTCAACTCCACTCCAGACGTCCTTTAAGAGTTCCACAACTGACCCATGGAAATCGAACTGCTCGTTTAGCTTGGTGCCAAGAACACGTAAACTGGGATCAAGAGAGGTGGGCCACAGTTCTCTTCAGTGATGAATCTAGATTTAGTTATTATACCGATTCGGGAAGAATTCGAATATGGAGGGAACCTGGAAAGCAAAACCGTCTCCAGCATGCTCGAGAAGTTGTTAGACAGGGAGGCGGATCAGTGATGTTTTGGGAGTTATACGCCTTGGTGGAAGAACTGACCTCGTTTTCATACAGAACAACCTCACGGGAAATTCTTACGCAAATGAGATAGTTTTACCTGTAGTGGGACCGTATCTCCGAACAATGGGTCAAAATCCACTCTTCCAACAAGATAATGCCCCTCCTCATCGTGCAAGAGTTGTCTTGAAGAGAATAATATCGATCTTCTACCGTGGCCATCCTGCTCCCCAGATCGGAATCCCATCGAGCATGTGTGGGACACCTTAAAAAGAAATCTCCTGCGTCATAACGTCTTCCATCATGAACAGGAGCTTCGATTAGCAGTTCAGGGGGCTTGGAATGACTTAGGCCAAAATATAATAGACAATTCAATATTGAACATGCCGCGACGATGTCAAAGTGTCATTAATAACAGAGCTGGACCTTCTGGGTACTGAAAAATATAAGTGCTTCCATATCGTTTCGAAAATATTAGTTCAGGATTTTTTTTTGTGTTTTACCAAATTTCGTCATTTTAAAATTTCAAATTTTTTGTTTTCTTGAGAATACATTATATACAATACATCCTAACAAAAACCGAAAGATTTCTATAAATTCGAATCATCAAATTCCTATTTTAAAGATATTGGTAAGTGTTCCACTTTTTTGAGGTGTATATATATTGAAAAAGGCAAGTCAAGTAATGAACTAAGAGCATCTAACTGGCTGATATATATCGCTGTAATATAAAGGCCCACTAACCAACCGATATTTTGCTATGATTTGATTCACTTTGGGCCATCCAAATCAATTCAGTATATGATATTAGAATCAGAATGTACTTAATCTCGTTCGCTAGGCTACAAGAGTATTAAACAATAGCACTAAGCTAACTTTTCTGTACTTCCATATTCGGATGGAAGTCTGAAATAATATTTTTCAATAACTAAATAGGATACAAAGCATTTGCCTGCTTCGAAAAAGTAGATGCGAAGATCAAATGAAATGCCAAGGCTTGGCGCGACTCCATATTGCTCCCAACTGTTCCATCAAACGTTATCGATCCGTAACCCTTCATTAATTTATTCGTTTATTTACATATTTTCCAACTCTTGAGGAAACTATATCAGAAAGTTTTCCATCATGATAACATTTACTTCCCTTGAGAGTTACTAGGAAAATGACCAGATATTGAAAGCCTGTCGTGCAGAGGCTTATGTGTTTTTTACTGGAATTGTTGTCTAGCGCTAAAAGCGCTACAAAACCTTGCTAGGTATGTAGAATTAGGGATATATAAAACCAATACGCACTCAGAAAGTCACCTTGTCTCTTCTAAATAATTAAACAATCGAAGAAAAAACACTAGGCTCAAGATTCACAAAAAATGCTGAATAAAAATATATTTTACATAATAATTGATCGATGAAGTCTGAACTACGTGATAGTTGATATAATAAAATGAAACAAGTTACTATGTTTTAACTATCCCTAATTTATTGATGTAAAGAATGACAATATTTTACATTGGTTGGACCGGTTTCGGACATACGTCCATTATCAACAACAAGCTAATGAAAACTGAATACTCATGTACAATACAGGAACTACCATCCATAAAATGCTAATAGAGGTTACAGTTACTTGAATAATGGTGATTGGTAGGTAATTAAGTCTACCTGGTCATTAAGGAGCTTAACCCTTTCTACCCTATATGCCTTGAAAATTTCCATCGATTCAAAGAAATTGAGTTTATAATATTTATCACAGGAATGAAGAATTTTAGCCGTTGAAGTCCTGGAAAATGATGACATTCATTCAGACAATGTGCAGCTAAAGCTGAATCATATTTCTGATGTAGGAATGACCGGAAATGTTCTTTGTATCTAGCCTTGAAAGAGCGTCCTGTTTGACCTTTATAAAAGGAATTGCACTCAGAACATGTTAATTGGTAAACTCCTGATTTTTCGAAATTATCGGTTTCATCTTTTGTGATGAAAAGCAGGCCTGACAATTTGCTAACTGGTTTTAATACAATATGAACTTTTTTACTATATGACAAAACTCTAGCAGCCTCTTCTGACATCTCCCAAAATATGTTGGAGACATAAATTTTTCGGGCTATTCTCTCTTGGATTGGGGATATATCATGTTGAATGTGTTGTTGCGTATTTTTCGATTAATTAAACTCTCCATATCTTTTTTATCGGAGTCGTTGTTCTCTGCTATTAACATAATGGTGTTAAATTCTGATTTTCGGTCCATGTCCGATATTAATTGATAAACGGTTATTATTCTCCCGGGTAATTGTTAGATCTAAGAAATTGATCGACTTCTGTTTCTACTTTGAACTCATCTTTACAGACCACGTTGACATTTCTTGCCTCTAGAATACTTGATATTAAGGGGACACATTCTGTTGCAGGTATATTCGAAAACATATTATCTACATCTAATGATATTAATTTTGCGGTTGGTGGCATCAGGAAATTATTTATTTTATTCGATAATTCTAATGAATTTTATACTATATTGTAAATGAATATCTGAAATTAATTTGAATTCGGTATTTAGTTGCTTAGTAATTATTTGTGTTGAACTATTGGTTATTAATGAAATTCAGGAAGATTTCTAGTTGTCTATTCGTTGCAATGAAACAGGCTAAAATGTCATCAACATATCGGTACCAGAATAGAATATGCCTTTTCGTCAAAGGTGACGTCATAATTTTAGTGTTTTCCAAATTAGACATGAAAATTTCAGAGTGGTGAACACATAGCTGAACCATTAGTTTGTGAATATATCTTATTATTGAACTGAAAATAATTTTGGGTCAAGCATAAATCAAACAGAGAAATTAACTCATCTTTACAGACCACGTTGACATTTCTTGCCTCTAGAATACTTGATATTAAGGGGACACATTCTGTTGCAGGTATATTCGAAAACATATTATCTACATCTAATGATATTAATTTTGCGGTTGGTGGCATCAGGAAATTATTTATTTTATTCGATAATTCTAATGAATTTTATACTATATTGTGAATGAATATCTGAAATTAATTTTTTTAAGTATTTGTGTTGAACTATTGGTATATGACACCACTAATCGAATGGGGTTATTTTCTTATATATTTTAATGGGACCATATAATCTAGGTATTCTAGGATTCATTTTAATCCATCTGTTTCTCTCGAAGCTACTAAAAAGTGATTGCATATCATTAGCGGTTGCTCTAAGTTATTTCTGTATTAGTGGTGTTGGGTCTTTATGAACGAGTGTAAGCACTTCATTATTAATGAAATCTTCCAATATTTCCTCATATTGTACTTTTGGAATAACAATTATAGCATTTGACTTATCTGCTCGCGTGAGTACTAGTGAATTTTCAGAAATTTTGCGTTTGATATTTTTGATTAAAATTATATCTTTCGAGTTGGTTTGATTTTTATGGTTCTTCAAAATTCTCTCAATTTTAGCCTTTTCAAAATTGCCAGTATTTAAGGTTCTCATTAAAATTTCGGATTCAACGGCTAATGTTTCCAAAGAGTTAGTCGGTATTTTAGGAACAAACTTATTGTTAGATCTAAGAAATTGATTTTACTATCGACTTCTGTTTCTACCTTGAACTTAATTTTAGGACGAATGTTATTAATGAAATTCAGGAAGATTTTTACTTGTCTATTCGAAACAATGAAACAGGCTAAAATGTCTTTAACATATCGGTACCGAAATAAAATATGCCTTTTCGTCAAAGGTGACGTCATAATTTTAGTGTTTTCCAAATTAGACATGAAAATTTTAGATAGAAGGGGACTGAGGGGTGAACCCATAGCTGAGTCGTTACTTTGTGAATATATAATATAATAAAATAGGATATATTCACAAAATAATTTTGGGAATTGTTCAGAAGAGGTTGCTGGTGTTTTGTCAGATAGTAAAAGAGTTCATATTGCATTCAAACGAGTTAGCAAATTGTAGACCTGCTTTTCAACACAAAAGATAAATCCGATAAATTCGAAAAATCAGGAGTATACCTATTAACATGTTCTGAGTGCAATTCCTTTTATATAGGTCTAACAGGACGCTCTTTCAAGGCTAGATACAAAGAACATTTCCGGTCATTCCTACATCAGAAATATGATTGAGCTGCACATTGTCTGAATGAATGTCATCCTTTTCCAGGACTTCAACAGCTAAAAATTCTTCATTCCTGTGATAAATCTTATAAATCTAACCCAATGTATTTGAATCGATGGAAATTATCAAGGCATCTAGAGCAGAAAGGGTTAAGCTCCTTAACGACCAGGTAGACTAAATTACCTACCAATCACCATTATTCAAGTAACTGTGACCTCTACTAGCATTATATTGATGTTAGTTCCTGTATTGTACATGAGTATTCAGTTTTCATTAGCTTGTTGTTGTTAATGGACGTATGTCCGAAACCGGTCCAACCAATTCAAAATTCTGTCATTCTTTACATCAATAAATTAGTGGTAGTTAAAACATAGTAACTTGTTTTGTTTTATTATTCATTATGAATATCAACTATCACGTAGTTCAGGCTTCATCGATCAATTATTTGAAAGATGCTTGTGTAGCAGTTCAAACCAACCTAAACTCATGGAGAAGTACAGAAATTGTTCACAGGACTTGTGGTTCAACAAACAGTGTCTGAAGTTTAAAGTTACACTGAGATATGTGAATATCAAAACGAATAGTGTATCATCATCATATAAAGCAGTCCAAGCAGCGAAGATAATTTGGATAAAAGAAGAATGTAAACATCTTCATATTAAAAGGTATGTCATTCAGCACTACCTTAAGGTCTTGCACTCAGAACTCAGTTTTAAATAACATTCTTTAGAATTTGATATTTTAGAAGATACAATTAGATCTAAAATTAGTATTTCCATATCGAAAACATTTCATAGACAGTCTAGAAAATTAAAATCACTCAAATCAAAATTTCCTGTCACACTTGAGTCACGCATAATAGATACAGTTAATTCTTCGGGAAGTTAAAGGGTTGTTAATTTATCTGATGTTCAATTCAACGAAAAAGAAACAGATCTTCTTTCCGAAGGCCCTAAATTTGTTCCTAAAATACAGACTAACTCTTCAGAAACATTAGCCGTTGAATCCGAAATTTTAATGAGAAACTTAAATACTGGCAATGTTGAAAAGGCAAAAATTGAGAGAATTTTAATAAACCATAAAAATCAAACCAACTCGAAAGATAAAATTTTAATCTAAAATCAAACGCAAAATTTCTGAAGATTCATTAGTACTCACGCGAGCAGATAAATCGAATGCTATAATTGTTATTCCAAAAGTACAATATGAGGAAAAATTGAAAGATTTCATTAATAAAGAAGCGCTTACACTGTTCATAAAGACCCAACACCAGTTATACAGAAACAACTTAGAGCAGCCGCTAATGATATGCAATCACTTTTTAGTAGCTTCGAGAGAAACAGATGGATTAAAATGAATCCTAGAATTCTTTTATTATATGGTCTCATGAAAACACATAAAGAAAATAACCCCATTCGTCTAGTGGTGTCATATACCAATAGTTCAACACAAATACTTACTAAGCAACTAAATACCGAATTCAAATCAATTTCAGATTTTCATTCACAATATAGTATAAAATTCATTAGAATTATCGAATAAAATAAATGATTTCCTCATGCCACCAACCGCAAAATTAATATCATTAGATGTGGATAATATGTTTTCGAATATACCTGCAACAGAATGTGTCCCTTAATATCAAGTATTCTAGAGACAAGAAATCTCAACGTGGTCTATAAAAATGAGTTAATTTCTCTGGTTGATTTATTCTTGACCCAAAATTATTTTCAGTTCAATAATAAGATATATTCACAAAATAATGGTTTAGCTATGGGTTCACCCTCCAGTCCCCTTCTATCTGAAACTTTCATGTCTAATTTGGAAAACACTAAAATTATGACGTCACCTTTAACGAAAAGGCATATTCTATTTTGGTACCGATATGTTGATGATATTTTAGCCTGTTTTGTTGGAACGAATAGACAACTAGAAATCTTCCTGAATTTCATTAATAACATTCATCCTAGAATTAAGGTCAAAGTAGAAACAGAAGTCGATAGTAAAATCAATTTCTTAGATCTAACAATTACCCGGGAGAATAATAACCGTTTATCAATTAATATCTTCAGAAAATCATTGTACACGGATAATGTCATACCCATAGATTCATTTCAACCGTATTCTGAAAAAAAAGCAGCCTTCAGATCCATGATTCACTGAGCGATTCCTTTGCCTTTATCGGACATGGACCGAGAATCAGAATTTAATACCATTATGTTAATAGCAGAGAACAACGGTTCGATAAAAAAGCAATAGAGTTTAATTAATCGAAAACTACGCAACAACACATTCAACATTATATATCCCTAATCCAAGAGAGAAAAGCCCGAAAAATTTATGTCTCTAACATATTTTGGGAAGACGTCAGAACAGATTGCTAGAGTTTTTTCAGATAATAAAAAAGTTCATATTGCCTTCAAACAAGTTAGCAAATTGTCAGGCCTGCTTTTCATCACAAAAGATGAAACCGATATTTTCGAAAAATCAGGAGTTTACCAATTAACATGTTCTGAGTGCAATTCCTTTTATAAAGGTCAAACTGGACGCTCTTTCAAGGCTAGATACAAAGAACATTTCCGGTAATTCCTACATCAGAAATATGATTCAGCTTTAGCTGCACATTGTCTGAATGAATGTCATTTTCTAGAACTTCAACAGCTAAAAATTCTTCATTCCTGTGATAAATCTTATAAATTCAATTTCTTTGAATCGATAGAAATTTTCAAGGCATATAGGGTAGAAAGGGTTAAGCTCCTTAACGACCAGGTAGACTTAATTAATTTCTGTATGGTACAGCAGTAGTTCCTGAGAAGGTTTTCTGCACGCATCTGAGAATACCGTACACTTCAGAGTTTGTTTTGGTGACATGATCTCTTAGAGCAACCGGGGCCATGGATGCCGATCTTTTCTCTGATTTGTTCCCGTTTGGAAACCAGGTGTGGCAATGGAACGAGTAAATTCATTTTGATGGAATTATCAATTTGAAGGGTTCGCCTAAGCGATGAGTGGTTCTTATTCGATTATTTCATAAGAAAATCAGATCAAAGGTCATGGTCATCTCGTCCACGATTATTTCTGAGAGATAATGGGCCTGCAGACATACCATGCAAACTGTGGGTGTCAATATATATGCCCCCGTTACTGCTAGACACACTTACCTTTGTACGAAAATTGTTCGATACTGTATGGTTATTAGAAAACAAGTTACATGGCGTATCAGTTTAGAATTTGGTATTTGGAATACCTAGAATTTCTGAGAAGAGCACAGGATGAAATTTCATTTTGAAATATAGAATAAAATGTTGTATGAAATATTATAAAAAAGTCGCTCGGTTTCAGAATTGACAAAAGTGGTATCTACTTTCTGTTGATAGTGACAAAAACAACTAACATTGAGCAACCGTTCCAGCTACTTCTCCTATCTTCAATTATCATCATTCATCACATGTTATGATACGTCTGAAGAAACGCCAATCTTAGTGAAAATTGATTGAAGAGTTTTTCAATAATCTTCAATCAGATTTTAAATTTTCATCCAGACATCGATATTTACCAAACACTAGTTTTGCTGAAGCAGGAGGATCAGTGACAAATCCATAGAGAAAATCCAAAATTTTGTGATATATCTTCAATAGTTAATAATGAATCATAATTCGAGGTTATCATCTGAATGACTCATTATGGGAAATCGATCGTACTTCTCATTTTCGAGATGTTTGATCCCAACATTAGAATTCCATCCTCACGTAAACACACGATTATTGGACAGTGCAAAGCCTTCGAACTGGGCCTCTAAACGAAAATAAACTTTCTGAAGATTCAATGTCTTCATAATAGTATGTATAGCATGTTTTGATATGTATGTATGATCATTATTGCAACAGAACAATAAATCTCGAGCACCCGTTAACCAAGGCCATAACCCGTACCCTTATATGCCAAACAAACCACACACTATATCAACTAGCCTGGAACTGAGTGCTAGGCTGAATAGCAAAGCAAACATTTATATTTGATTCACCCTCGTATTTCTCACTGATTGAAGTCGGTATGTGTATTCTTAATACTTTATCAGGCAAGGAAAACCTTCTTTAATATATCGAAGAAATTCCCGACCGTTCTCAATTTAATGGATCAATTATATAAATTTCAGTGAACGCAATAACATAAATTTCACTAATGCTCCATCAAACATTAAGTCCCTACTCTTGTTAACAACCTTTTATTCGAAGTATCATTGTTAAAGTATCGACAACAATTAATGTTATCAAATCCAATTCCCTTAACGACGAATCTTAACGATGAATTTATCGATTAAAATATCTCGATCACGTTTTAGTTTTCGATTTATTTGTTTTGAAGATACTTATTCAGTAGTGTCATGGAGTTGAAATACTATATTGCAGTAGCATCACAGCTGCATTGGTTGCAGAGATTGAAATGCAGACACTAGCTAGCGAAAAATACTAATTTCAATATAATACCCATTCTCTCTTATAACTCTAATCATTTCTTCAAGATATTACTATTAATTTCTCCATTCTTAAGAATTCTACTCGTATCCTATCTACGTCTAGAACCGTTGGAACAACGGTCTCCTACGAACCTATTGGCTGCCCCCAAACAGAGGCTTTCAACAGAAATGAGTTAACCCTCCATGCATTCAGAGGTCATTACATTGTGCCGCTGATTGGAGAATATACCTTGTGCGTACTACCTTACGAAAACAAACAGTTATCATATTTGCCTGGAGTTTGCGAGTAGATTATTCGATCATTTGTCTTTATATTCTCGTTTTGTGATAACTTTAGTATTTCCTTAGTAAGTATTTGTATTTCAACAAAATATGGACAAATTTCGTAGATGTTTATTCAGAATATGAATGATCTGTGGTTATGAAATTCAAACCAGTTTCATTTGTTTTATTTTCATTCCATTTTACATTTAACACTTGTGAATCAAGATTGTTAACCTGGTCATCACGAAATACAGTTTGTTCAGAGTTCAACATCTTAGATAGCATTCCATCGAATGAAAGTGAAATATTCTATGAACACTAAACTTCACCTCAGTAATGATTTTCGGAGATGTCATGCGATTATTTGAAATATCCCTATTTTTTTCTTGTCAACTTATTTCGAATTATTTTTGAAGAATCCCATTTTGATCTAATGTTCTACTTTGAAATTTTAGCGGTTATCAGAATAAATTGTCAACAAACTCATCTATTAGAGCAACGTTGTTGGTAGAAATAACTATGATTTAAATGTTGATTCTAACTTGAAAACATTCACATCGCAATAGATTTTTCATTAATACATCAAATCGAAAACTTGGTTGATTATTGTTAATTGACTGCTTTAGTATAGTGTAGTATTATGTTCGGTTGCGTCATAGCATATCCGAGATTTTCATTGGCTCTGGTTAACTGTGCTAATTTATAGCAGTGCTAGATGCTATGTCTGACCTAGACTTGGCAACAGATGGTAGTGAGAGGTTCGAAGGTCACAATTTCATTCTGAATTCTAACGTTTTCCTTTTCCGAGTGCGTCTTGAAGATGATGAGATGCTTTTCCCTAATTTAAGGGTTTGAAACTTAGAAACAGTTTTGTTTGCGAGGAAATTTCTATTCTGAAATTCAAGAGTTGCTCTGGTAAATTACTCGGCCTGAAATTATACATTTGGATTCTTTGGAATTTCAAAAAATGCGTCTTGTAGCTATTTGGCTACTATTTGAAACTGGGAGAAAGCACGTTTCCCATCAGTACCTTAGTGGAGCAGGATACCCAGAATATAAAGATTATCCAGAATACTGTAGGATGTACAGAATAAACCGAATATGGGAAAAAGCAGGACACTTCGGATAAAGCAAGACACACCGAACAACTTAGACACCATTCGAAGTATATAGTTGACAAGTACTAGTTGTAATTTCAATTGAATAAAACGAATTTGATCAAATTTTCACTATATTCTTGAACTTATGACGCATTTCACCTAACTGTGGCGTCATCACATAAATATTACACTCAAAACGAAGATGTGGCTTATATATTACGTTGTTAAAAACAGGTACCTAGCTCAATAGGAGGAAAATCCAAACAAGGTTGCTATCAGAACTGAAGAGATTCAGTAATGGCGACAATTTAGGTCTAATTGACTATTAACTAAGATCTTGGAAAATTTCTGTTCAGTTTCAATGAATCATTTTCACCTTAAATCTATTCAAATTGTTATCAAAATAATGGTTTCCTTTCTGTAAATGTTATTTTTCTTGTAATTCTGAACTCTTTCGAGAAATTCTCTCTGACATCTGTGGATGTGCGGAAGAATTATGAATGGTAATATATGTATGCAATGATTTATCCAGAATAGAAAAATTATATCTATGGTTAAATTTGGTTGAAGTTGAATCTAAAAAGTTAATGGAATTATCAGTTTCCATTTACAAACTTAACTTTATATGATAGAACTACCCTTCCGAACAGTTGTCTTTAAGGTTACAATCCCAGCTGCCAAATATTCAAGTTACCTCATAGACATCATTGAACATTCATGTAAGTTCCAAGATTAAAGAGAAAAAAATCGATACACTTTACTACCGTATAGAGCTGAACATTATTCGGAATATTCCTCTTACTTTTAACGGAGAATAACGAAAATTAAAACCCAAACGTATTGAAGTACTTTGTCCGAACATCAGGTTTCGAAATTTTTCTTTCAAAAAGACTTCTCCGCAAATATTCCGGTTCATAAGAAGAATTATCAGATTGTTTGCTAGCTTACACAAGCGCAGTTGTATTTATTTTTTTCATCCTGCAATCACCAATCTGTGGTTCTTATATTTTTAATACCAAAATGGTTTTAGTCTGTTATAAGATCAATCCGAAATTGCTATACTCGCATGAAAAAATAGTCGAAATTGTTTCGATTTTCAAAGTAATTCTTTTACCAAAGTAACGGCAAGAATATATAGGGTCAGGCAAAAGTACCGGAACGGTTAATTATCTCAGTTATTTACCGAGCGATTTTTTGAAAATTGGCATTCCTACATTGCTACACATAAAAAATTTAGTGTTGATATTTTGTGCTCGCTAGTGTTTCCGGTGTAGCCGGAAATAAACAAAAAATGTGAATTCCAAAGGTAACACCCTATACTGAAATCCATGATGTTATAAGATCACTCAAAAACAACAAAGGTTCTAGTGTTGATTTCATCTCAGCACGAATTCTGAAGATGATAGGTACCGATATCAGCCGACATTTCGCTCATGTTATTAACCTGTCAATTAGCACAGGCGTATTTCCTCGTATTCTGAAAAAAGCAATCGTCATTCCTATTCATAAAAAGGATGATGTACACGATATCATGAACTATAGACCTATTTCTATCTTAAGTGTCTTTTCCAAGGTTCTTGAAAGAATAGTGTTTGATAGAATGATGAAGTACCTAGATAAATTTCAAATACTTGATACTGCACAACATGGTTTCAGAACCGGCCGCTCGACTCAAACTGGAGCATGGCAGTTCGTGGAGTTCGTCTATCGTTGCCTTGATAATGGTCAATATGTTGCTGGATTGTTCTTTGACTTGTCTAAAGCGTTTGATAGTCTTGCTATCCAGTTTATATTGGATCAATGTTATAATCTTGGATTCAGAGGCGTGTTCTTGAACTGGATTCGTAGTTATCTGGAGGACAGAACTGCCTCAATCAGGGTTCACGACTCGTTTTCAAATGAACAGTACTGAAAATTAGGAGTACCCCAGGGTTCTGTCTTGGGGCCACTTCTATTTCTGTTATTCATCAACGATCTGCCACCAAATTTGAAAAAAATATTCTACAGAAAATCTAATATTCGCAATTTATTATCAAAAATAATCTGGTTGATAATGTTCGCTGATGACTTTTCCATAGCTATTACTGCTGAGACTCTTGAGGAGCTTCAAAAGTTATGCGAGCTGCTGGTGGAGAGTTTCGTAGAATGGTGCCATTTTAATGCTATTATGATCAATGTCAACAAGACGGAATGCATTCACTTCACTCTGTCGTCTTGTGATCAGGGTAGCATAACAATAAGGTATTTAGATACAGTCATCTCTTCGAAGGACACCACTAAATTCCTCGGCGTTCACATCGATAGGAATCTGAAGTGCACATATCGATGCGATTTGTAAGAGGCTGAATAGTTCCTATTAAGCCCTAAATAGAATCAAGAGTTCACTACCTCTAAGTTCCCTTGTGAACGTTTATTACAGTTTGGTATATAGTCACCTGTCCTATAATATCTTACTGTGGGGAAATTCCTCAGACGTAGGTAGAGTTTTCATCATCCAGAAAAGAATTCTGCGAATGATGTTCGATACAGCTCCACAATCTTCATGTAGACCGTTGTTCCTGAAGAATGGTATCCTCACATAGGCGTCTATTTTCATTTTGAGATGCCTCGTTTATATTAAAGAGAATGAAAGTAACATGACTAAACTTTCTAACTTTCATTCTCACAATACTAGAAATAAGGAAACATTATGTATCCCTAAACACAGAACTTCTAGATTTGAAATGTCGCCCCTGTACCAGGGTATCAGATTGTTCAATCATCTTCCACGGCATATACAGGGTCTAAGTGTAAATAGATTTATGGTAGCAGTTAAGAATTTACTTTTAGCAAAATGTTTTTATACTGTGAATGAGTTTCTATGTGTTGATTTAGATAATGTCTAAATGTCTTTTCTATTGACCTGTCCTATACATACTTGTGATGTCTTAAGGATCAATAAATTATTATTATTATTATTATTATATTATTATATGTTTATTCATTTTCAGATTCAGAGAAAAAACTTTTTAGAAGCAATAAACAAAAACAATTCCTTTCAATGTCGAGTTCATAAAAATGGAAATAATAAAAATTATATCACCTAAATCAAAATACATTTTCATCAATAATCAACGGGACAGGTTGACAAATAATGTCAAGTATTTGTTGAAGTTCAGATTTTTGTACTTCAATTCCTAATAATCGTATTCAAGCTCAGTGAAGCAGAACGGATCGAGGTTTTAATGATGCGCGGATATGGTGACAGACAACGATCTTACCAAGAAGTTCGCAGTCTGTTCAATACTGTTTATCCAGATCATCAAATTAGTAAATCTAAGTGAAAGATATTCTCAGAGCAGGACCCCCTAAGTCTGCCACTGACGAAGAAACAGAGTTGGACATTTCACAGGTAATTGAGTAAAATCCTCAGGTTTCTACAAATAAACTAGCCTTGAATCATGATATTTCTCAGAGGTCAGTTTGTATGATGCTGAAAAAAGAAAAAATTAAACCATATAAAATCCATTTCGTCCATTAGCTTACTGAAGACGATCCTGACTGTTGAGTACAATTTTCAGAGACCATCATGGGAATGATTATGGCGAATCCAAATTTTTTGAATAGAATCGTATTCTCGGATAAAGCTACGTTCTGCTTTAACGGTACAGTAAATAGGCATTGTTGCCGTATTTGGTCGAGAGACAACCCACATTGGATTAGAGAGGTTCATACACAACATCCACAAAAATTGAATGATTGGGCCGGTATTATCGGTGACCACATAATTGGACCATTTTCTATAGAAGGGAATTTGAATGAAGAGCGATATTGGGAAATATTGAGAAATGAAATTGTGCCAGCCATAACAGCTTCATTTCCAAATTTGAATAATCCGTTAACCCCAGCTGATATTGTAGGGTTCCAACAATATGGAGCTCACCCACACATTGCGGTAGATGTTCGAAATTATCTGGATGAAGTTTTTCCAGAAAGATGGATCGGTAGAAGAGGTCCTATCGAGTGGCTCCCGCGGTCACTTGATCTATTGCCTCTGGACTTTTTTTATGAGACCACTTAAAATGCCGAGTTTATAAAGAACAACCAATCTAGATGAGTTAAGGCCTCGCATAACAGAAGAAATCAAGTTGATACCCCCACAATTTCTGCAAAATGCTCTTAGAAATTTCAGTTATCGATAAGGTTATTGTCAGGAGGTGAATGGATCTCATTTTCAACACTTGCTATAGTTTCAATAAAAAATTTCTCTCGTTCGTGCAAAAATAAAAACTTCAACAAATACTTGACAATAATTGTCAACCTGTCACGTTGATTATGAATTCGAGAGAAATTTGATTTAGGTGATAATAATTATTATCACTTTGATTTTTTTTATGAACACGACATTGGAGGAAAAGCATTTTTCTTGATTGTTTCTAAGGAAGTTTCGTCCTCTGAATCTAAAAATAAATAAACAAATAGAGTGTTATATTTGAAATTATCATGTTGTGGTCATTTCCGGCTAGACCGGAAACACTTTTGAGCAACAAAATATTAACACTGATTTCTTAATGCTCCACAATGAAGGACTACCAATTTTCAGTAGAATAGCTCGGTAAATAACTGAGATAATTAGCCGTTCTGGTACATTTGTCTAACTCTGTACAATGAGAATCATGAAGAAAGATAAGTCAGTCATCAGTATATAAATTTCTGTTTGATGAAGCTTTGATAACTAAATGTCTCTAGTATTTTGTTCCTATATTTTTCGGCAAATATCATCGATACTAACTGATATTCAAACTTACATTTTAACAAGAAAGTACCGGAATTACTCAATAAAACACAAAGTATTTATTTTTCATCCAAATTTATTGCATCGCCTTCAAAGCAGGCGGTTTATGAAAAGATATATTCACGCCAACGGATAATCCAATCATCAATAAATTTTCCAAACGCTTTCTCCGGAATCAACTTCAGTTCTCGCTGCGAAATCTTTTTTATGTCTTCTATCAATTCAAAACGGGTACCTCGAAGTGGTAATTGGAGATTTGGAAGCAAAAAGTCGACCGGAGCCATATTATGTAAAAACGGTGGTTGTTCGATGGTATTTGTTGAATTTTTGGCCACAAATTCATTTAGAACGATAGCCTTGTTAGATGGGCATTATCGTGGTGCAAAATCCATGAGTTTTTTTTTCCACAAATCTTGCCTTTCTCGACGAATTTGCACTCCGGAACGCCGCATAACGTTCAGGTTATATTCTTTATTCACCGTGTCACCTTCTGGAGAGAATTCCGACTGCACTGCTATATTCAAAGACAACAGTCTACATTACCTTGACTTTTGATCGACTTTGACGTAGTTTCTTCGGTTTTGGTTGAGTTGGAAGGCGCCATTCCGAAGCTTATCGACTAGTTTCCATGTTGTTGGGTATCTCTACCCAAGGGATAACCAATCCGGTGACTCATAAGGCTGGCAGGTACCAACCCATCTCGGACGGTACTGTGGTCCGAGATAACTAGAGAATTCATCATTCATTCACCAACTATCATCATTACAGTCAACAACGATAGACGTTTGTATATATAAAGTGTCTAAAGGCAACTCTTTAGACTTTTCGTATGTTACACAACACATGTCAAACTCATGTCTCATCATGAATGTGTGACTCGTTCTAGCATGTCTTCATGTCTTGGAACTATTCAAGCGGCAACGCGTTTCATGCATAATCAATAATTTAAAATGTTACGAATTGATTCGTCAGACACAGGAAGTTAATTGCTTATATCTCCCAATGTGAGATGACGATTTTTGATTAGCATTTCCTTCACTGTATCGATGTTAATTGCAGTTGAAGATGTTGATGGCTGACCAGAGCGATGCAAATCTTCCACCACATATCGGCCGCTGTTGAATGCAAGTATTTTCGATAAATTGATTCACCGTAAGCCTTCTTTAATAGTTTCAGCATTTAGCTTACGAAATTCCATTTGCATTAGAAAATTTGAGACAAATTCTTTGTTCATTGTAAGAATCGCAAAACACACTTGTGAGAATGGCCAAAATTGAGCACTGTTAACAAACTGAATGACAGACTTGGCGTCAGTATAGAAAACAGTTGTGCCAACTCAGCAACAACAATTTGACGATCGTTTTGAGTAGATTTGTTGAATAATCAATTCAGGTACTTTCTTGACTGTATGTAAATAGGAGGAGAATCCTTTTGCTTCTTAAGACTGAAAAGAGTAAGTAGTGGTTACGACCAATATTGTGTTCTCCAGCTGAATGAGTGGCTATCAGGTCGAATGATTAAAACAAGATCAGTTAATCGCCGATGTTTCGATTTATTCAAAATCTCTTCAAGGCTCTAAGAATGAAAAAGGATTCATAAAAAAAATTTAAAAATTGTACATCTCGGATAATTATAAAGAATATAAGCAATGTAAAGGATATTGAATTTTTTTAAATATTCGAAAAAACTTATTTTCTCTAAAACTTCCAAGAGAACCAGAGAATATATATAATATTACATACATAAAAATGACTGATAGACGTATATATAAAAATTCAGTGAAAACATTTATGACGAGGACCGTTACTAATTATGAAAATTTGAAAAGCAGAGTTACTCACATAACAAGTTGGTTTTATGAGTCACCATTAATAGTAAAAGAACGAACGAACAGTGCATTTACTCCTTCCAACCAACCACAGCATGATACAGAATTATCAATTCCATCCTCCACTTCAATTTACTGTTGAAATAGAGGTAAAAAATGAATGACCATTCTTAGATGTTCTCATCTTTAAAGACGAAAACAAAATTAAAACAGATTGGTACCACCAACCCACTTTTTCAGAAAGTTTCTTAAACTATTATTCGGAACATCCCATATCACAAAAAATAAATATTATTCAAAATTTGAAACAAAGGGCTTTAAAATTGTCAGATGAGACTTTTCATATCACTTATATCAACAAAATTCGAAAATAATTATTCTCCTACACTCATCAATAAGATTTTAACAAATGGCAGTATATCTGACAGAACTGAAAATAACAGTAATAAAAAATACTTCAAAATATACATAACTCGTCTGGCAGAGAGAATTTTGCAAAGTGTTGTTGTTACCTCAAAAGCAGAAAATGCAAATGGAAAAGTTTATTCTAAATTGAAATCAATCAAACCAAAATATCAATAAAGCAATGTTATTTATGAGATTCCAATTGCAATGAAGTGTATATTGGTCAGACGGGACGCTATCTAGGTACACGAATTTCAGAACATCAGAGGGATGTTGTTAATGTTCACAATCCTGTGAAACGAAAACTGAATAACACCGCTCTGGCAGAACATGCCTTGAAAGAGTTACATACTTTTAATTTCGACGATGTAAAAGTACTCGGTAGACAGAATATTTTACAGAAAAGATTGGTTCATGAAATGATAGAGATTAAGAAAGAAGAAAACTCTCTCAACAAAATATCAGATATTTATAACTTAAATACTTCTTATTTTAATCTGATTCGAAAAATTGAGATGCAGAATAGTTGTTAACCCTCGATTAGAGCCTGGAATTAATTGTTACTTTCACGTTTTTATTTTATCATTGATTGAATTGTCGACGCAATACGTAGCCATCCCTTGCAGACGGGTGGCATGATAATTCAGTCTGTATCATGCTGTGTTTGGTAGAAGAGAGTAAATGCACTGTTCGTTCGTTCTTTTGTTTATTCGTTTTTCCTTTAACGTGCTCTATTTCTGCTTTTCGGCTGATGACACGTCGGGGAATTCTGTCACTTCACTAACCCTGGAATTTTGCCGAACCCCTCTCATGTCGAGGGAAGGGATCTTCAATGTCCAACACATCTCTGTTAGACAGGACCGACAGCTGCACATCTCCTCCGAAAGATGGACACTCAAGCGATTCCCAGAATCCGAAAAATTGCACCGACTTTGTGAGGATTAAACTCAGGTAACTCTGCGCAGAAGACGAGCATCTTATCCCCTACGCCACCGAGCCGTCTGTTCGTTCTTCTATTATTAATGGTGACTCATAAAACCAACTTGTTATATAAGTAACTCTGCTTTTCAACTCTTTATAATTAGTAACTGTCCCCGTCAAACATGAATATTTTTACTGAATTTTTATTTATATTCAGCCATTTTTATGTATAATTTACATGAGTTTTTGACGGTTCTCTGGCTCTCTTGAAAGTTTTAGAGAAAATTAGTTTTTCAAATATTTCTTAAAAATTCAATATCCTTCACATTGCTTATATTCTTTATATTGATTCGAGATGTACAATTTTAATTTTTTTATGAATCCTTTTTCATTCTTAGAGCCTTGAAAAAGATTTCAAATAAATTGAAAGGTCGGCGATTAACTGATCTGGTTTTAATCATTCGACCTGATATCCACTCATTCAACTGAAGAATAAATTTCATCAAGTTGAAATAATTTTGTTCTAAACATACTTCAAAAAGACGCATAAGTGCTGATTATATAATGGAATTCACATTCCGAGCTTGATTAATCAATTTCACTGAATCGTGAGGTAAAACAAAGAAATCCAAGGAGATAACATGTGACTTATATGGTGAAACAGTATGTTTAATTTTTATTTCTATCAAATCTGAAATCTCCTCTAAAGAAGCAACCCTATTCAGATTTTCCTCTATCTAATTAAGAACCTGTTTTTACCAATTTAATATATGAGGACTTCATTCTTTTGAATATTTTACTAATTTGAAGAAGCCACATAGTGGTGAAACGCGTCATAAGTTTGTAAATAAAGTGATATCGCTGCTACTTTGTGATGTATTAAATTTTTCAATTAAAACTTTTTAGAATGTTTTCCAGGATATATAAAATACTAGAGTTGATTTCAACTTCCATTATAACTAACTATATAATGAACATAGAGCTAAAATTATATTTTAAAGCTATATCCGGTTTCGCTTTGTTTCGACGCAAAACTGGAGTTGCGGTTTGGTTTCAATTTCAACAGATTTTATGCCGAAACTACGGCTGAAACAGAAATTATGGAATTAACGTATATCCCATAGGTTTTGAGATAAACAGCACGAGCTTCGTTGACGAAAAATGCTTTAAATCAAGTTGGCGTTCGAACTGAAACGTCATAATTGTTCGATGTGAGATTATACAGTGTATTCGAATATTCTTTTTGGCTATAATTTCCGAGCGATAGAAGATTGCGAATGGGGAAAAGCTTTGAGAAAATTGGTTAAATTATACTTAGTAATTGATGAGGATCGTTTTCAGTAGGGTAATTTCTCATTATGCCTTGAAGATGTTCAGAACCCAACCAGCTCAACCAAATTCTCCGCTAGGTCAACGAAAGATAGATGAAACGTTGATTATCTACAGGTTAGAATTGTTTATCAACGCATCGACATAAACATTCCATGGAGGGCGACAGAAAAATATCACCTCCACCTAAAACTTGTGAACATACTTTCTCTCTCTTTTGCTAATGAATTATTAACACTAGAGTACAATCAATGATACATTCAGAGAAATGAATATTCCAATTAACAAATGTGGTTCACGGTTGAGTATATTATTCTGCTATCAAGATGGTCCTCAAAATATTTGAGACATTGTAATATTCCTTTTAAAGATTTTTCATACTACTATACAATATTCAAATAGTATTGACATGAATACTGCTCAATATTATTGAAAACTTCATCAATATTTTTCTGATATCTTCTTTTGTGATACTGTTCCTTCTAAATATGAACTTCATTGAAAATGTTAGAACTGATATGTTGCGTAATTCACCATTCACAGGTTAAAGCAGAACTTCTCCAGATATGATCGAATATCCAACAAAATATAATAGGAAATTGATTTCGTGTAATGCTTAGACTAGTTATGATTTTTGTACGCTCTAGTGGGTGCCCCACTAAGTAATAGGACTTGAATAAGTAAGCCAGTCTAAGAATAATTTGTTTTGTTCATTTTGTACACCAAAACTTCATTCCAAAATGCTAACTAAGTTGGCATCATCACGAGATGATAGTACACTAACTGTAATGCTACATAGCTCTTTCATTAATTTATCATTAAATAATCATTCCCTGGTCAAGACTCTTCCGCTGAACCATCGGTATGATTGGGCGGATTGAACACGATATTAGTATCCACATATAATCTGGATACTCTGTGGAATGCACTGAACGGAATCTAATCTTTGTCCTTATTTAGTGGATATTTTCATTTTATAATATAGATTATATTTCAAATGTGCTCCATGTTCTTTCAATCAGGTTTCAATTGATATTTCAGTTTGTTCAATAAACTTCTTTTCACAATCCTTATAACTTTCTGTAAACATCAAATTCTAAGACTTTGCTATTTCTGATGATGAGCGTGTGCTAGGAAGCCACCCGATTACCTTTATTTACTCCATCGGTGAATTTTTTCGAGAAGTTCAATGATTATCATTATTCCATGGGATTCACAAATGAAGTAAAGAAAGATAACCGAATGGCTTTCTTGGACACACTTGTCATTAGAAATAACAAATCCTTATAATTCGATGTTCACAGAATGAATACTGCCCCAACTAAGTACATTCCTTCCGATTCATTTCAGTGTCAACAACAAGAAATGCCTAGTTTTTATTACCTAGTTTAGAAAAATGTTTCGGAAAGAAAAAGCTCTCATAGCTATTTTGAATATTGCTAAAGGTAATTTAATCGATTAGTTAATTAATAGACACATATTAAAGGAAAATGTCGAATGCCACTCTTTTTCAATCTGAAAAACAAAAATAAAATTCGTTCATTTAACTTTCGATCCGAGATACACCAAATCATTAGAGAAATTATTCGAAATAATTAACAACAAATTTTTATCTACAAATTGAATTCAACCTTGAAAAGCTTACTCGAAAATTGAAAAACAAACCTATTACATTGTATAAGAGTTGTATTCTTGGAAAACGTTATAATGATTGTGAAAAGAAGTCAGTTGGTTACTCTAAAAGATTGATTCAAACCAGATTAAATGGACATGAGTCACATGTGAAATACTAACGAACAGAAATAGCGTTGCCTAATATGCTTCGGATTAAGACCAAATAATAGATTTTGAGAACGTAAATTTATAAAAACATTTCAAAAACAAGAATACACTGAACGCTTCTTAAAGTATCCATATCATGAAATGCGAATATTCACTGATCAAGAACAAAGGTGCAATTCCGTTCGGTGTACTCTACAGTTTGTAAGATTTGAAACGCCAACTAATAGCGCGTATGACCAATCAGGACGATGGTTCGTTTAAAACTTGTAGTAGATGGAGAATTAAATATACATGATAGGGCTAAGTAGAACTTGATTAAGTGTACTCTACTAGTTTTGAAATAGAGTTTTGGTGATGTATTTCAGTATTAATTCATTAGAACACAGTAGTATGTGTGTAGCGTTTCAAATGTCAAAATGTTCAGGGAATTATTTTCGAAAGATCAATTTGACCACGATGGATTAAATATCATCATTGTCTTATATTCGCAAATTGCAAAATTGATACTCTTCACGATTCTTTAATACTTCGTCCCTTTCTGCTTGGTTTGTCATCGAGTAAACATCGTAGGAAAATTTACTTCTTAGGTATTCTATTCGATCGTTCAACACTTCTCACAAAGGGAACTATGAATGAATAACATTCAGTGTTACTTAACTAAGGTCCATTCACTGGACTTTTCCGGGCAGAAAGCCTCTGACACTACTCGTTAGTTCATTGATGTCATTGGCTGATAATGTTATAATTTGAGTATATTCTGCACAATGAGGAGGGGCATTATCTTGTTGGAAGAGTGGATTTTGACCCATTGGTTGGAGATACGGTACCACTACAGGTAAAACTATCTCATTTGCGTAAGAATTTCCAGTGAAGTTGTTCTGTATGAAAACGAGGTCAGTTCTTCCACCAAGGCGTATACCTTCCCAAAACATCACTGATCCGCCTCCCTGTCTAACAACTTCTCGAGCATGCTGGAGAAGGTTTTGTTTTAGTTTTTTATGAAAAAAACTGAAATCTCTACATTTGGTGAGAAATTGATGCAGGTGTTCATTTCTTAAAAAAAATCATCCATGTTGATCGTTCTAGATAAGATATATCGATATTCAGAAGTGTTCCTAGACTTTTTGAGGTGTTTATATATATATATATATATATATATATATATATATATATATATATATATATATATATATATATATATATATATAATAATTACCTTTCTTAGGTTAAATTCTGCGAATATATTTAATAATACTCTTTAACGCTTATCCGAGTGGCCATCCTGTCACCTAAACATTTATTACTCTACAGCTTTACCAAATCGTCTATGAGTGGCATTTGATATTGAGTTTGATATCTCAATCTTCTTGTTTTGTCATAGTGTAATGCCATGAAGAAAATCAAATATACAGGGATATCCACGTAGACCGTCCATTAAAAACTTTTTAAGTTCCAATTACAATTTCGAGCTGAAATTTTATACGATTTTATTTCGAAGTGATACCATTTCCGGTTATACTGGAAGTGGGTCATCACTTTGTTATTTCAAATGGCAATCTACCTTTTTTATTATACATCTAGAACCGACATTTGAGCAAGGCATAAAATACCCAAGTTGATCAAGGAATTTTTGAACAGTCTACATATGTCAAATGTTTATTGCGTTGTTTTGTATGATTTTTTCAATTTGGCCTTTTTCAAACAGAAATAACTCAATTTTTTTGAAATGGCACGTGCCAATTTTTATATCGCCATCAGATGCAGCGTCAAATTTCAGATGTAATTGTATCAGCATGTACTATACCCATCTCTTATAGTTTCGAAATAATTTGGGAATATATTGAATTTAGATGATTTTGCAAGAACTAACAGAGACTGCTTTGAAATATTTGAATCAAGTAGCTGAACTGGCTACGCTGACCTGACAAGTGCCTAAAATTAATGTACTTGTCACTTCGTTCATTCGAATTTCATATTTCAACAAAAATTGTTGGTAATTTGAAGTGAAATTTTTGAAAAACACCAGATTGATAATAAAATGGCTGATTATTCAAACGAGAATATGTTTAATCTCTTTTTAATTCATGGCGAATGTCAAAAGGTGGTGGATAGAACTTGCAGGCAGTTCAATAACCAATTTCCAAATTTGGCGCCTATGAGTAAAACAAAATTTCGAAGGATTAGAAGCGATTTTCTGCAATTTGGAGGAACAAAATACATAAAAACTAGAAGAAAACCAATTCTCGAGGACAACGACAATCAAATTAATACGCTAGCGTATTTTCGTGCCAATCCACATGCGTCCATTAAGTCAGCATCAGTGGATATTGAATTGAGTTATACTTCCATTCAAAGGATCCTTAAGAAACATAACATGTACCCGTATTCTTTTATCAGACTACAAAAATTGAAACCAACTAACCGGCTAAAATTTCTGTGAAAATTTATTAATTCGGCTTCAAGAAGATGAGACAATTCTGCAAAAAATTATATGGTCTGATGAAGCCAAGTTCAATGAAAGTGGAATAACCAACAGCAGAAATCGACGTTTTTGGGCCACAGAAAATCCACATTTCATTGAGGTTATTGATTTCCAAAATAAATTCAGCGTGAACGTTTTTGCAATTTCAATGAATGATTTGTTGGCTTATCACATTTATGAGGAAAATCTTGATGGACAAAGATACCTGGAAATTTTGAGAGAAACACAAGCAAATTTTTTAGGTGGATTTCCACTCAACATTCTGAGGGATTGCTATTACCAAATGGATGGCGCACCAGCACATAAAACACGAGCTGTAGATCGTAGCTAAAAGAAATATTCAAGGATGGATGGTGGTGTAATCAAGGACCAAAATTATGCGTTCTCCGGACGCGACGTCCCTTGATTTTTATTTATGGGGAAAAATCAAGAGTGAAGTGTATCTTACTCCTGTAAGAAGTAAAGAAGAGTTACTAGAGGGCATTCATAATATTTTTCGTCATATTGATCCTGAGGAAACTAGGAGGGCAACTCATCATGTTCGTTTACGAGCTGTCAAGTGAATCGAGCAAAGTGGGGCCCATATTGAACATTTATTCAGATCGTAAATTAGTTTTCTCCTTTGATGTTTACTATCATTTATTCGTATTAATGTAATTATCTTCGATGATTGGTTTTCACTTAGTTCCTACAATTTTTATTCATCCGAATTGGAGAAAATTGCTTCTAGTGCTTCGCAAATTTTTTTTACTCATAGACGGTAAATTTGGAAATTGGTTATTGAATTGCCTGCAATATCTACTCACTACTTTTTGACATTCTAAAACGAATTAAAAAAAGATTAAATATATTTTCGTTTGAATAACCAGTGGTTTTATTCGGAATGTGTTGTATTTTTTGGATATTTTCAATCTGCAATAACGACAATTCGTGTTGAAATATCAAATTCGAATGAACGACGTGACAAGTACATTAATTTTAGGCACCTGTCAGGTGAGCGTAGCCAGTTCATCTACTTGATTCAAATATTTCAAAGCATTGTCTGTTAGTTCTTGCAAAATCATCAAAACTCAATATATTGCCAAATTAGTTCGGAACTATAAGAGATGGGTAAAGTACATGCTGTTTGAAAAAGGCCAAATTGAAAAGATCATAGAAAACCACGCAATAAACATTTGACATGTGTAGACTGCTAAAAAAATTTCTTGATCCTCCGTCTATCCACCCAAGCAAAAATTGTGTCTGTAGTGCAAAAGATCTACGAGCTACAATTATTTTGAATGTTCCCCAAAAATCGAGTTCATAACAAAAATAGTTAAATCTGTCAAAAGTTTTGACAGATAAGTGCCAACAACTTGGGTATTTTATGCCTTGCTCAAATGTCGGTTCTAGATGTATAATAAAAAAGGTAGATTGCCATTTGAAATAACAAAGTGATGACCCACTTTCGGTATAACCGGAAATGGTATCACTTCGAAATAAAATCGTATAAAATTTCAGCTCGAAATTGTAATTGGAACTTAAAAAGTTTTTAATGGACGGTCTACGTGGATATCCCTGTATATTTGATTTTCTTCATGGCATTACACTATGACAAAACAAGAAGATTGAGATATCAAACTCAATATCAAATGCCACTCATAGACGATTTGGTAAAGCTGTAGAGTAATAAATGTTTAGGTGACAGGATGGTCACTCGGATAAGCGTTAAAGAGTATTATTAAATATATTCTCAGAATTTAACCCTAAGAAAGGTAATTATATATATATATATATATATATATATATATATATATATATATATATATATATATATATATATATATATATATATATATATATATATATATAAACATTAGACATATGTAGACTGTTCAAAATTCCTTGATCCTTCTTCGATCCACTCAAACAAAAATTGTGTCTGTAATGCAAAAGATCTACGAGCTACAATTTTTTCAAATTTTCCTCAAAAATCGAGTTTATAACAAAAAAAATTAAATCTGTCAAAAGTTTTGACAGATAAGTACCAACAACTTGGGTATTTTATGCCTTGCTCAAATGTCGGTTCTAGATGTATAATGAAAAAGGTAGATTGCCATTTGAAATTACAAAGTGATGACATACTTCCGGTATAACAGGAAATGGTAACACTTCGAAAATATTTCACTTCAATTGGAAATCGTTAGTTATGGCCGCTTATGAAATTTCAGCTTGATATTGTAATTGAAACTCAAAAAGTTTTTAACGGACGGTCCCGGTGGATATCGCTGTATATCATGCCCTCTCTCCATACTCTGTCCTGAGCAGAGAGGTCGTGCAATTAAGGAAAGGATTTCAGTTTTCTATGAAATTTCTCCACAGTGTTGGTGTTTAACGACCGAATTAGGTCCTAAAGCCTCATCCTTGCGTCGGTTCCACTAGGACCACTCAATTTATATGTGGGCCTCTCGAACACTCACAACAAAATAACAAAATGATTGCTCTAAAGCTTTTTGGCGTGTGGATATTTTACTAGATTCTCGTATGGCTAATATTACTTTAGAGCATTATTAATTCTTGAGGAATGCTACCGAATGATATCCGTGGAAAACCAATTTAACCAGATTATGGTGTGTTTGCCATAATTTACCCAGAAATTGAAATGTATGTTATCAAACCCTGGCGTTTCGACTGTAATGATATTCGTCAGGACCTGAGTGTATTCGATTTCTGCACCTTCTCTTGAATTTTTCAGGTCCTCCTTCTCTTGGATTTCATGTTCTTTCTTTTGGTACCCCAGATGTAGCTTCTATACATTCATTTGGAATCAATTCATCTTTTGATTCAGGTTCAGCATCCACCTATCCTCAACAACTATCACTTTTGCCAGTTCGGTTCTTTCCGACGTTGAGGCTTTCCATCGCATCCATCCACATCACATCCATATATTATTTACTTCTTCCATTTATATGTATACGATCTTCCGTAACTATACTATTAATACTATGCAAATCTGACGTTATGGTATCAATTTGGCATTCATAGTGCACCTCTTCATTATTTGTTCGGCTACTTTTAAATTCGGTTTTCGAGAAAAAGTCGCAAATTGAATTTGAAGGAATTTAATCGTTTATAACAAAATTTATCACACATCATTCTCGTGTAGGATTATCATCACGTAACCCAAATTTTTGTGAAGATTACGTCATTGAAATTCATCAAACTTATTGAAAGAACTTCGTGAAGTAATTGAGATGAAGTTGGGAAGTATACATTTCTTACAGAAGAGCCTTTTGGGAATCGGACTTTCCTGTGTATAAATTATTAATCAATAATCTTTAATAGCACGAAGGTTGAAGTTTGGAACATAAAACAACAATCCTCTCATTAACCCAGTATTTTTAAAGCACATAAACTATTAGATACTCACAGAGTCGTTCGTAGCTTTTTCATGAAATCCTATATCGTTTAATAGACACAGACAAGTGCATTTTCGATTTGTGTCTATGTACCACGCCCCCCTCTAGTTATTTGAAGATCCCCCACGCCCCCCTTTGTACGTATGATGTAAATTAAAACAAGTATTACATGAAAAACGATTATAATTACTGATACGAATTTTAACATTGCAACACAGATACATTTCCAATTTAGGGAAGGTAAAGCAATAGGCCTACCTACTTACAAAAACAAAACATAAAATGTAATTTAGTGGGATGGGTGCGCTTGCATGTTCTGGATAGGTTCACAAATCCTGGGTTGAGTTTCAGACAAAACACAGCGTAGGTCACTTTCGACATCAAGTTTGTTGCGGTACTTGGTTTTGATCGCCACAAGATTTGAAAACGCTTTTTCGCACATGTATGTTGTTGAAAAAGGCAAGTACATCTGAACAGCTTTCTCTGAAACACTGGAGTAAACTTTTAAGTACTTTAACCAAAATTAGGGCTTGTCCATTTTATCAAAATCGTATCTTGCAGCAGAGTCATTTTTTATTTCAACCCCCTCCTCTTGCACCAAACGGATCGGTTGATAGTTTGTAAGACTCCTCTGACAAGTTAGTAAAGTACCTGCTGAACTTCCCCTTGATGTTCTTCAAATGGTCAATTATCAAGTTTTTCAAAAGCGGTCCTTCAAAAACACCCTCAAACCATGCTTCTTCTGAGGCTGACACTACTTTATTGAAACTTGAATAGTTGCTGGGGTTCATTGACACTTTACGTGTCCAAGGTTGTAGTTTCTCAACGTACATCTTGATGGCATCCCGATATCTTACCATATTTGAATGTGCACCTTGCAGTCTCAAGTTTAGGTTGTTTAACGTGTCAAAAAAGTCTGATAAATACGCCAAAATCACCTGGTTACTGGGTTTTTTGAACTCTGCATTAAGCTCGTGTTGTTTCTGCAGTGCCAAAAACGTGATCACTTCATCACGGAGCTCAAATAGTCTTCCCAACATATTGCCTTTTGATAGCCATCGTACTTCTGTATGAAATAGCAGCGTTTTGTGGTCACTTCCTGAATCTTCACAAAAACTTTCAGAGAGTCGAGTATTTAATGCACTGTTCTTTACGTAGTTGACTACTGTAATACATAGCTTTGAAACAGCATTGAGTTCGTTTGGAAGCGTTTTTCCTGCCAAATCTTGGCCGTTAATAAAACAATTAATCCCAACCACGTCAGCATTCTTCTGGTTGACCAACTGCCCAAAGCCTGAGCGAGAACCGAGCATTGAAGGAG
Organism: Cryptolaemus montrouzieri; assembly: GCA_013387265.2. Lineage (NCBI taxonomy): Eukaryota > Metazoa > Arthropoda > Insecta > Coleoptera > Coccinellidae > Cryptolaemus > Cryptolaemus montrouzieri. The sequence continues at coordinate 86,539,001 of JABFTP020000185.1, forward strand.
CACCATCTGTGCATACACCAATAAGTTTTTGCCAAGAAAGTTCGTATCTCTCAAAAAAGCCTGATACTGCTTTTATCACATCTACAGCTTCAGTAGTGGTCACCAGCTCAGTAGAAAACATCAGTTCATCCTTCATTCATTCATGTTCAATGTAACGAACATATACAATCAAAATATAACATTGTGCTACGTCTCTACTCCCGTAAAGCTGGATAGCAAAAAAAAAGGTTTCTTTATTGCATCAACCACCTGATTTTTAATGTCCTCGGCCATATAATCAATTCGGTGTTTTACAGTGTTGTCTGAAAGTGGTATTAATGATAGATTTTGCCTACTATCGTTTCCAAGGACATTATCGGCTAGTTTTAAAAGGCGCGGTGTAACAAACGTTTCACCAATAGTGTGACTTTTCTTTTTCTTAGCACAAAAAGAAATAATTCATAGAAAGCTTCAAGCACTTTTAGAGATGACTGAGTAGCAGATCCAGTGCTATCTAACTTCATGCGCTTTAAATTCTGAGATATTGCAGCAAAAAACTCTCTAGGTTTGTCCTTTAAAAATGCATGTTTGGTAGACAAATGTCTCAGAAGAAGATAGGACCTCATCGCATCATTGCTTGATACTTCATGGCAAATAACGCACTGAGCGTGATCAACATTATCTTTAAGCAAGGAAACAAACCCATATTGAATATAATCGTCCATATACTTGCGTTCCTTTTTCGTGTTCATCTTCTCTGATTCAGCTTCATACAGAACTCACACAGCACAAAAGAAATTATTCCAATTCAAACGTCGCAACAATTATAGAATACCCATAATACAGCAAACACGCTGACTGATATTTCACGCAGATCACTAGTTACAACTCAAGCACTGAACAAACTGCAAGGTTATTGACATTGGACTGAAGATGCGGTGGGGGTGGGGAGGAAGGGGTGCGGGGACACTCGCACTCACACCAAGGCCAAACGGAGGTATCGGTACGCACGACAGTTGCAGTCGAGGGGGACGGTTTTTGAGAACCTTGAACTCTTGGGTGCCTTGTAGTTTTAAAAACTGTAGCCTGATGAAGTTCACAACTTTATTAAAATTTTACGAAAACAGTTATGAAAACTTAGAAAGACTTTATTTCAAAGATTTAGGGAAATTATTTTTGTGAATTCTTCATTTATTTCATTTGGGTGTCACGCCCCTCTGGACTTTCTTCATGCAATCTCATAACACCATAAGCCGCAACGATTTGATCTTCGTTATGTTATTAAGATTGATAAGATTGAATGTTTTTTTATTTATGTCCCCAACACAGGGAAGAACAATCCCCGACTATGAAGTATGACTTATGGTCACTTTAGCAGTTATAATTTTTATATATTTTTTTCGAAATAATACTGAAGACCTCAACGTTCACTGTGAGACACGAAGTATAGTCACAACTTCGTGCCAGATACCCTTACATAGATTAGAATAAATTCTATTCATATTAACGTTAGAGTTTAAGAGCTGAATTCTACATGTTACTTGAGGAACTATCAAAAGATATTGACCCAATAGCCAGATATTTTCGATGATTCTTTCATCTTGTTAAACGTATTTAAAATCTGTCATAGGTGCGCGTGCAAAGAATATATATGCTACCGATCGGAGTCAAATAGTTCGTTTGGTCTGAAACGATCTCTTTCTGCACATCATCTACCGTTTATTATGTATTATGATCTGAGCTGTATTCGGAGTTATCAGAAAAAATCATTATATAAAATCATTCAAGTGTAAAAATAAATCTTCGAAATTTCTATAAAAAGAATCATAGACTATCAAATATAGTTGACTTGTACTGTGAGAGTTGTTTTTCCGGCAGACGAAGCAAATGCAGTAAGAATGATTCCACAGATGTATCGAAATGATCGACGAAATCCTATCCCATCTATATAAAATGTTAACATAAATAACAACGAACGCAAAAACATAAACTAGATTTATACCAGCCGATAGAGCACACCAGTTTCTGTGCCGGCTACAGTATTACCGATCAACAAATGGAATTATAAACTATCAAATATACTCTTGCTCCCCAGATGTAGCAAAATGGTCGGCGATCTCCTATCCCTTCTAAATAAAATGTTAACCTAAACAATAGCGAACGGGAAAACAAAAACTAGATCTATATCAGCTGGTAGAGCACACCAGCTTCTGTGCCGGCTACAGTACTACCGATCAATCAGGCAATTCGTACTCGCACCATTGAAATATACACTCAATACATCCTACTATACGAAAATTTATCTTTCACCCACTACCAAGAAGCATTCGATCTCAGAATTTTGGGTAATAATAAGATATTCTGACAAAACAAGAATCGACGTACATGAGTCTGCTCAGAAATTTCTAGATCAGGCTTCTATTCAAATTCTCACAGATGAGAATAAGAAACCGGATAAAATCCATAATGGGGATAAGTACTACCCCTGAATAATTGTAGATTATGCTCAGACCTCATTCAAATAGGCAATTTGGTGACTCCATTTCTTTTATTTTTTCATTCGAATAAAGGAGATGGTCAAAATATTAGAGTATTCCATTGATTATATCAAAATTTCAAATCTTGATGTAAGCCAACACACGATTGGATGAAAGTAGGGTATAATGAAAATTCAAACATTTAATCTGAGAGCTCAGGAAAATGAGAAGAAACGGACGACTCATTCAAAATATCTCACATGATTCAGGAGAACTATGAGGAAATACCCAAGGAAAAAACCTGTCTCGCCCAACAATTCCACTGAAAACACTATTAATACAACTCCATGGCGATCTCAGGTGAGCCAAGCACGTTTCAATGAACACCAAATCATTCTACTAAGATAAAAAAAAATGATAAAATGAGTAGGAACTTGTATAAGAAACAAATTCGTCATTTCAATCTATCATCCAAAGGGCTAACGCATCGCATGGAGTGGACAGAAAACCAAGAGACTAAATCGGTTTCTAAGATTTCAATCTGAAACACGGTAAATATAAAGTTCTTCAATGGTTAGTGAGAAAGATACTCGTCCACTCTTTTATGAGCCTGATTATCTATGAATATCTAGATCGTGAATGGGTAATGCAGATGATATAAATCTAGGGAATTAGACTCGAGCTTATGAAACCACAGCATAATTATTCCACCCAGATATGCATTATTCAAACAGACAAATAGTAATACTCAGTTATAGAAAATGCTACAGCAGGAGCAGCAATTAGAAGAGTGTGAACATTATAAACCCATATAATTTTTGCAAAATAATATTCCTTGTTTGAGTTTACTGATGTGAAATTTAAAGTTCAATGAAACACAAAGATATTCAATAATACCCTGGAATTTTTATCATCTTGATTATTATTGAAATAAAAACAAGATACCTCAGTTTTCGAAGGATTGAAATACGTACGACTCTCTCTAAATAACTCGCTCAGAATATCTATATCGCCAGTCAAAACTTGAACAATGGTGTCAAATTGATCGTAGAGGAAAGACTGAGCAATATCGCATCATTTATAACACAATCTTTCTATACTGTACCCTATGCTGCAGAAAAATTCAAGAATACAACACGAGTCTCCAATATTTCCTCTGAAATCCGTACTCATTGACTATTCAAAGACTTAATTCAAGTATTCAACCATCCATAAAATGTTGAATATCCCTTCCAAAAGAAGCTAGCTTTCCTACTCATCATGGTCATAGACAACAAGAGCTGCAATAGTAGTGCTATATTTCAGTCGCAAGCCATAAATAGAAGCAACAGACTGCACTTTTGTTCTCGTTTGAACTCCTCTACCGGACCGATAAAGAAGATCTACCACAGACCAACTAGGAAACAATGAGAATAATGAGTTGATCAAAACAAACAGAATATTAAAAACCACTGGTCTAGTCTGACTATTCATCACAGTGTTATACACAGTGCCTGAAGTGTAGTGAATTCAATCTCGGTTGCGCTATAGTACTTGTCGGGTCTTCCCCAGATGAACAACATATCCCATATTAAATATATTACGACCTTGTTGACGATGATGATTTAAAAGAGACGAGGGAAGAACGATAGCTCAATTTCTTAATTTTCACCTAGTTGCGCTGACTAGGTTCGAAAAAAATTATTCTAAATACTTGAATTATTTAAAAAAATGACTCATGTATTATAGCCGTATTATTATATGATTTGAAAACATCTCACATTATATAAAATGAGGAATGCTTATTCGCAAAGAGACGGAAGTTACTGACCAACTCAAAAATGTACCAAAAGTAAAGTAGAGGTTAGTTTTCATATCGAGCAAATAACATTTGATCATTGAATTTTGACGGAGTCCGGATAAATCTTTCTGATATATCCTGGTCTTCGTCCCATTATTTTCTGATTTTCTTTTTATCTTCAATGAATATTCTGTCTTTTATGTATGATGTTCTAATATACATTTTCTTAGGAAATTCCGATCTTTCATTTTGTGTGCTTCATGCCAAACCTAGTCCGAGGTCTTCTCTATAAAAGTGGGTTCCCAGATCACTAACATGAGAAAGAGATGAGAAAAATAGAGGAATAAGATTGAGAGATCAACCAGTACTCATTGGATCCGGACAGGAGTACATAAAGGCGGATGGAGGAAAAATGAGAGGTATACATTCAGAAGTTTGTGACACCAGACTGAAGAATGAGCGAGATGAGTGTTTGGTCTTTAATTGCATCATTAATTGTTGCTATACAGGGTGATTCACGATAGGCTGTACATAGGAGAACTGTAATTAGTGTACACCAAAAGGGGTCCGAATCAAGGTCGAAAAAACAAGGTAAGGCTATCCGTTCTAGATATGTAAGTCGTTTCATGTATTTGGCTCAAAGATTCTAAACGCCATAAGTCTTGAACGTATGAATGGATTTCTTGAGGAGAATGATACAATTAAAGTTGAGGAATTAATAGCAATTAAAAATCAATTTCCAAGACCGAACTGAAAAAATTAGTTTTTACCTTGAAAGAATCGAAGCAACAACCTGTACATGACTCACTTCATAATTGCAAAAAAAGCAAAGGCAGTAGCCAATGAAAAGGAGCTGGTGATGTAGTTCGCATTGCATCTCAAAATCTCCTGAGTCTGATGAATTGCGCGTACTTAATATTTCTTTCAATAAAAGACATTGAAAAAGTACTTTCACAATACGCCGCGGTACTTCGCCCGTGCTCTGCAGCGGGTAGCTGAAGTAGTCATAAGAAGAATGAAAACTAATAAATTTCAAATTCTGAATTGAAAATAATAAGGTAGATGGTGGTGCGTGGAGAGGAAATTTTCCTGAAAATGAAAAAAATCAGTCGTCATGCTTCATTAAGGAAGTTGAATAGAATATAAGGATTATCGCAGTTAGCTTATTTTTTAGGGCAGTTCTTGCTCGTTCTCGTCGTGTATAAGGATTGAGGGAAAGTCATGTACAGGGTATTGCTTTGATTTTTTCAAAGTGAAAACCCATTTTCCATTTTGATCCATCGATCATTGCGTTCATGACTTATGGCGTTTAGGATATTCCGCCCAAATACATGAAATAGCCTGAAAATCGAGAACAGAAAGCCTTACCTTGTTTTTTGGCCTTGATTCGGACTCCTCTAGGCTTTCATTGAATCACCCTGCGTATTAAGTACTCAAATAGGAATATTATAATTTTATTACATTACTAGCTGACCCGGCAGACTTTGTACTGTCACAATCGATAAATAAAAGACCCAAACTTTTTTATAGAATAAACTTAAATCAAAAAAAATCCGTAATTAATAAGATCCAATGATATTATGAACATGTTTATTAAATTTTTGTTCTGATGAAGAAACATACGTAATTCTTGGGCAATAGTTCTCTTCATTGTTGGATTGTAAGCACAACGCTTATCAACTTCCGCATCTGAATTGCACATGAAATAAATTTGTAAAAATTGATGATACGCATCTGGTAGTGGTAACAGCGCCCCCAGTAAGTTTTAAATTTGTCCTTGTATCTGTAATTTTTAAAGATTTGTCCAATAATTATTTCCGATATATATTTTAATATAAACTGGACTATTATAAGAAAATATTATGGTATAATACCGTGAAAGTGGGCATGAAATAGTCCTGTATAATATGTGTAGCCCCAATTATATTTCGGAATGATGGCCAAGATGTGCTTAGAATCATTTCCAATCCAAGAAATCAAAGGGCATAAAGGTTAGATTTCTGGAGGTGGGACCAAATGGGGAAATGAACACCTCAAAAGAGTCTAGGGAACACTTACCAATATCTTTAAAATATGAATTTGATGATTCGAATTTATAGCTCAATAATATACAATAGCTTATATGCTCAATATTAAATTGTCTATTACATTTTGGCTTGAGTTATTCCAAGCCCTCTGAACTGCTAATCGAAGCTCCTGTAATTGATGGAAGACGTTTTGACGTAGGAGATCGACATGCTCGATCAGATCTGGGAGCAGGATGGCTATAAGATCGATATCATTCTCTTTAAGAACGTTCTAGACAACTCTTGCACGATGAGGAGGGGCATTATCTTGTTGGAAGAGTGGAATTTGCTAAAGTTGAACCAGTGTCTGATCGAATTGTTTATCAAACTAACGATTAGTTTTGAGACTTTTGAAGTTATTGATGTAAGGTAAACTAGCTAATTTTACTAACGCCTCCTAATTGGCTAATATCCATTACATGTACGGTTTGGCTGAGAGAAACACAACAGAAGCTAAGCGATTATATCTGGTGCGCTTTCTAAATCGAGTAACACCAGACAGGCGAATATTTTCAAAATATTCACAGGAGGTTGATGGAAACTTGTACTTTTACTGAAAATAATAATTTAAAAGGTACATCTCAAACTATGAGAAATCCAGATATTGAGGAAGCAGTTTTGAATTGTATTGATTTTAATCCTCATGTGACTACAAGGATTCTCCACGACTTTTTATTGCACCCGTTTCATATTCAACGCGTCCAAACTCTACTTCCTCGAGATTTTCCTTCAAGACTGAATTTCCGCCGATGGTTCTTCGATAAAATTAGAGAAATTCTCATTTTGATAGTGGAATAATGTTCACGGACAAAGCTAAGTTTTCGAGAACTGCTATCACAAATTTTCACAATAATCATTATTGGGCTGAGGAAAACGCCCATTTGATTGAGGAATCTCATCATCAAGAACAATTCTCACTAAATGTTTGGGTCGGAATAATTGGAAATTTTTTGATCGGGCCATTTTTCTTGCCTAACAGACTGAACGGTTCCGCTTATCGGCAATTTCTTGAGGAGGATTTACATTTATTGCTCGAGGATGTGCCACTTTTGGTGAGAAACATAATGTGGTTCATGCATGACGGGGCACCAGCACATTTCAGTGGAGAAGCTAGGAAATTCTTGAATAATACATTCAACAACCGATGGATAGGTCGGGGTGGGTCAGAACCATGGCCTCCTAGGTTCCCAGACTTTAATGGTTTAGACTTTTTCTTATGGGGTTATCTCAAAAGTTTGGTTTATACCACTCCAATGAATACCGTAGAAGAATTGAGAAATCGAATAATAACCGCTTGTGACACGATAAGAAATACCCCAGGAATATTTCAAAGGGTGCGTGATAATATGCGAAGAAGGACATAGGCCTGTATTCTTGCAGGTGGAGGACACTTCCAGCAATTTATCTAGTTTCTAATTGTCTTTTTTTTTAGTTTGATATTACCTATCGAGTATTTCTATTATTTTTCTTTTAATTAGCGAATAACATACAATTCGAATAATTAAAATTCAATAATTTTTCACTCGAAATCGGTTGGAGATACGAAAAAATTAATGGCGTCAAAAAGTTTCTAAATTCAACGTAAATGACGAAAACTGATTGTACGTTGATCAGTGGCGTACTGTAAAAAAGTTTTAAAGGGCAAAATGAGTCATGGCGTCGGAAAAGAAAACACCTTGTGAATTTCAGTTGAAATCTAGGACGTGTAATGATGGAGGATTTAAAAATAGCTTACAGACCAAATTTGTGCTGAATATTTAAAAAACTGGAGCAGTTTTGAAGAAAAAACCATTTTTGTTTGGAAATTTCAGCATCCTTCTAGCTCCGTAACGAAGCTTTTGCGGACCTATGTTTATATGAACTTTTTTTCTTAAAATTGCACGTAGATTTACCCCCTCAAGTTGTGACATACTATTATGTAACACCCTGTATATATCGATTACCAACAAGAAATGTAGATCTTCAAATGTACATAATCTATAACCAGTAGTAGTTTGTGAGTGAATAACTCGAAAATAAACGGTCGTTTATTTTATTCACTGATGATTGCACCCGTCAGGTAATTGGAGTTGGAACAAGCATAATCATCATTATAATAACAATTGTAATGAAATAAACTTCGACTGAATAGTTTTCAATAAGAATTGGGGCTTAATGTTTGGGAGAGCATTACTGGAATTCATATAATTGCTTTCACTGAAATTTATGTAATTGATCCATTATTTTGTAAAAGGTCGAGAATTTCTTTCATTTATCGGATTGATTTTCCTGGATTGATAAGGTATTGAAAACATGAATGCAAACTTCAATCAAAGAGAAACTCGAAGGGAAATCGAATAAACTCTCCAAATCTACTATTCTGCTGCATGAATACCGAGCTATATAATGTATTGAGCGGTTGCTCTTTGGCTTATGAGGAATGGAAAAGCGACTTGGGTAACGGTCGCTACATGCTATATTACAAAATAGTAGGAGCAATATAGACAAACAAAAGGTCAAACTCCGGAAAAATTTCCGGAAAATAAGATATAAGTATAAACCTTCCTTTTGTGCTACTATTCAATATCTCAAATATACCCACTGACCGTAGGCTTTCGGAAATGCGACGCACTAAATGTCACAATAGACGATTTTTTCACGACAAGCTCGTAAAATATTACTTCTATAGATAAAATAGTGGCATAAGGAATTGCCAACAAAAAAATGTCCATCTTTTTCTTATAAATTAAAAATCAAGTTTTTTAAGTAGTCTGCGATTATAGGGTCATTACATATTTTCAACCATGGATCTTTGACAACTTGTGAAGAATGAGGTTTTTTGTTGTAAAACACTGGATAGTATGATAAGAAATGTTGAATTATCACCACATGTTCGGGATATCGTACTCAGGTACTCAGTCGTCACTGAGATTTGAAACCGTGAATTTAGAAATTTAAAAAACCTATAATCATAATTGAAAATGCCATACGCCCGATATGTGGAGCTAGAATCTCTTCGAAATAGGTCTAGAAGAAGTCGTAGGAAGATCACTTCTGAAGAACAAGACCGCTTTTTGTGCTAAATTGCAAGAAGAGACCCTAGTACGACGCACCCCATACTTCAAAGACAATTTCTTGAAGCAACAGGTATGAGTGTGTCAGTGAAAACGATACGTCGAAGACTTCGTTCAAGCACCAAATTTGAAATATTGAGAATTTGCGAAATGTTCTTTTTTCGGATGAGGCCAGAATTGACGTTCGATCAAATGACCGCCGGATTCGGGTTTTAAGGGGTCGTGGAGGACAAGCTAGACTCAAAGTAGCAAAACAAATCCCGAAATACCAAGGGGGAAGTTTGATGTTTTGGGGTGGCATTATGCTAGGAGACAAAACCAATTTGATTTCGTTTCCTGCGAGTCTAATGGCTAGAAATCACGTACCTAGTGCTGGAGCCATTAGTGATACTTTGGCGAGGTGCCCACAGTGAGAATTTCACTTTTATGCAAGATAATACTCCTCTGCATACCAGCAACCTCGCGCGACATTATCTTGAAATAAAGTGAATCGCAATTTTGGACTGGCTAGCTTGTTCTCCAGACCTAAATTCTAGTGAACATTCATGAGATAATCTCGAAAGGAAAATTAAATTGCGCCAGAATGATCCAAGAACCCCACAACAGGTCATCCAAGCCGCCACAGAAGAATGACAGAATATCACCCCACAGGTAGTCGAAAACCTAATCCAAGGCATGACTAGACAGGCTTGTATCAAGAGAAGGTAAATACAAGCTACTGAGGTGGGGAAAAAAACACCTACTCCGTAAGAAAACAATTTTCAATTTTTTCAAGACATGCGGAAAGATTCTTATTATTGAAATAAACCTCAATTCATTTATTTTTCCAATTGAAGTATCTCCAAAACGATGAATTCTAACAATCCTTCGAAATTTCCAAAACCCCTGAGGTAATATGCAAAATATCGGATGATTCCATATAAATTTGGTTGTGTGTAATTAAAATTGACTTTATTTTTCATCTGACTGACTTACTAATGGTGGTAGAGATACTCCTTAGGGGCCAGAATAGAACAGCTGGATGTTATATGCTGAATGGAATCTTGTGTTTTTCCACATTTCCTTCATTGATCTTCGTTTTTCAGGTGATTTGAGTGTCTACCATGTGAAGCTTCAGCATGCCAATCTTCTGATAACTATCTGCTTGATTGGAAAGCTGAAGAGCCAAAAAGTTCTCCTCAGAATCACGAATTGCTCTATAAAAAGGTGAATTTTTCGAAGCGAAGTACTTTCTTAAGCTTTCGATGTTGCTTTTGTGTATCGTTTCGAGTTGTGCTGAGCCATGCCCTCATTGATTTCTTGGTAAATCGGCTAACTGATACGTGTGGGTGGTGCTTGACGTGCTTCGTGAGGATCTGCTATGAACCATTTCAGCACATCAAAAGAAAAGGCTATACTTAATATTGACCGTGGATTAATAGCTTGAAATAACGATTTCATGTCGAGTTTGGCCTTGATAATACGCTTGATCCTAGGGTATAGCTTCTCTTTCAGACATTCATTCATCTCTGAAGTTTTTATTTCCAGCGCTTGTTGGACACCTAGATATTTATATACCTTATCAGGTTCCAAAGCTGGGATCACTGTATTATTTATCAGTGTGGTGCCTTTTTCACCCTCCATTATTCAACCTCTTCTTGTATTCATAATCGCACATTTTTCCATTGCATGCTCCATATTGACCGCATCATGTAATGGCAGATACAGTTTCGAGTTGTCTTTTCAGTTGCTAGCATTACCACTGTGTATCGGTATATCGGTGAAAAAAATCTAAAACTAGGCGTCCAACACGTCATGTTCTTCAAGATCTTGAACATTTTGAAAAACATAAGGCTTATTTCAATGTTTTCTCAAAATGGGTTGTGCATTCGACGCTTACGTCCCGGCTTCTGCAGAAATTTGTCGAATAGATGATTCTGGATGCGCTGCTACACTGAACAAGACATTGAGAGTTTTCAGTTTTTTGAATGAAGTGTATTCGAGTAAGTTTTTTCTCCGAGTCTGAAAATCTTGCGCCGCTCTGGTTCTTCACGATCTTGAAATCGTTACCGATTGAGTCAATAGTTCGAGCACTATTTCTGTATGATTGAAAATAAACTTGCATCATGTCCGTATTCACTTGATTTTCGTCTTCCGTACTTAATAATTCTCCGTGAAAAAGACTCGAAACGAAACAATAACAAGAGTTAGCGTGAAGATACCTTATTCGACATAATTTTTCGTTAATACACTCCCCACAAAAATTGTCACTACTTTTACGACAATACTATACAAACTTTCAGGTTGGTCATTCAAGAATCGCTTGGTAACTTTCAGAAGTGTAAAATAAGAAGATATCAAAAGAGATGAGTTTATAGTGAAAAATATCAACAATTTTCGAGTTCATTGAAAATTACAAAATTCTACCTTCTTCAAACAATCGCGAAGAGATCAATCAACTAGCATCGAATGGTTACTCATCATTTACAAAATCGAGTGTTTCCTCCCCGGGCCCTAATTACTGCCAGTATGCGTCTCGGAAGCCCCTCAAACAAACTTGGGATGTACTCTCAAGTCACTGAGTTCCAATGTTCAGGAAGTAGATTTTCTAATTGTTGGAGTATTCTACAAGGCATCCTACGTTGCTGAATTTGCCACCCCATGTTGTCCAAAACATGTTCTATGGGATTCAAGTCGAGACTTCTAGCTGGTTATCTTGGAATTTCAATTTCGGCATTTAGCAGACATTCTGTAACTACTCTAGCTGCATGAGGCCGAGCATTATTATGCATATAAATGAAGTTTTCGCCTATCAATGGGCCAAAGGGTACAACATGGAGTTCAAGGATATCTGCGTTGTATCTGGCCGCTGTCATTCTTTTATTATTCACTAGGACTAACTCAGTTCGACCATGGAAATAAATGCCTCCTCACACCATTACTGAGCCCCCTCCGAATTTTTCGGTTTTTACCGGATATTGTTCCAGGTGGTCTCTATACAGGCATGCGTCTATCATTTGATACTAGACAGAACCTGGACTCGTCGGAAAAGAGAACATTGGACCATTCTGAAATACCCCAATTTGCATGTTTCCTCGCAAACTGAAGTCTTGCAACTCGATGCTCTCTGGTGAGACGCGGGTCGGTAGAAGCCACCCTTGGTCTCATTTCGTCTTCTGTGCGCCTGTTCCTAACAGTTTGCAATGAAATATGCACATTTCTGGAAAGTGCAAGCTCATTTTGTACCTAGCCGTACAGTGCCGCACTCTTAGTGCAGTTAAACGAAGCCAACGATCATCAACTAGTGTTGTTATCCGATTTCTTTCCTGACCGGCACTTCTTCCATATTCCGCTGTTTTCTAGTACCGATTAATTGCTCTTGATTTAGTGCTTTGGTTTAACATTCAACAAGTTAGTCACGTAACGTTGGCTTCGGCCGTCCTCTAGAAGTGTTACAATTCTTACCACTTCATGATCACTCAAATAGTGTCCTGGACGTTCAGCAGCCATTACAATAAATTCAAAGCTTCGAAAATCAACAAGACACAAAGAAAACTTGAATTAATTTAACGTGAAAATTCAAGAGTCAAATAAACTCATTCTTGTTTCAGACATGTTTGAGATCATATGGAAACAAATGTTGCTACATAGATAAGATTTTTCCCCTCATATGTCCAAAAACATATGTTGACAAAGAAACTGCGATCGAGCTGCTTAATCTATTGTGGAATTCAGAATACCAGGTGATGCGACAATTTTTGTGGTGTGTAATTGCTTATGACATCCTTTATAATTCCAGAAAGGTACTCAGTGATTTTCAATAATATCTCGCCTCAGAGCTAACGTCACTATTCATTAGAATCTTTTATTCCCTTTTGGTATCCATAAATGAAAAATAATGTAAGTTATCCGAACTGAAATAATGACCAAAACATTTTTTAAGACAGAAAAATTGTATCACCAACTCAAGCAGTCGCCAACTTTACGAATTACGTCGATGAATTGGAAATGTGATTTTCCTTCCGCAATTTTCCCATTAATTTTTTTTCTTCGGATAGAAGGGGCGCTTCAAGTGATAGTTTTTTGCAGAAGTAACTCAAAATTAAATAAGTTCTCGAAAAAAATGAAAATATGGGGTTACAATTCAAAGACTCAAAGTAAAAGTCAACTTCCGGTATTTCCTAAAGTGACAGAGAAATGAAAATGTTTCAGGCTATTAAAATGTCATTCAATTAATTAGGTTTTTGTTTCATTGAAATAAGTTGACAATTTTGGGAGCTATAGCTTGGGGCGTATTTCAGGGAACACTCAATTTATGTATACTTTTGGGATACATTACAATATTTTGAATCGAATTTTACCGAATATAGTTAATTTTACGAGAAAAAATTTTTTTGATTAAAGTGTTCATTAACGAGATTTGTGCGAAAATCCGTTCAGCGAACTTTGCCATGCCATATTATTCACAGTGGTAGAAGAGGGTTTTATGTACTGATGTTGAAAATCTTGAAACAAAGTTCTATGGAAAATCCAGCTTTCCTTTGGTTATTCTATTCTTGGAGAACTCTATTCTTTCGTTTATCGCGTATTATTACATCACTTAATACGTCCGACGTTCTTGAAAATGGCTTCAATTCCATAAAAACTACTAAAATCATTCTTAAGTATTTCATTGAAGCTATCAGGTTGCAACATTCCACTGATGGATTCATAAAAAGGGACGCAGTTGCTATATGTAATTGCAAATCGAACTAAAGGGTACCCCCCGATAGAATAAGCGAAATCCATTTTTTCCTCGATTACATCATAGGAAGGGTCAAAAGAAAATCATTTCATCTCTAAAATAAGCTAAGACCGGTGCAAGTCCAATTTTTTCGGAGTTTGATTTCTGTTATGGAAAAGTATTCCCCTGAATTTTTTCAGATTTTTCCTTAAGGTGCGCCACCTCCAAAAACGCGAAAAACCAGTTTTTTTGCATTTCAATGCGGAAAATTCAACTTTTCACAAGTCCAGGAGTGCGGAAAATAATGCTAATAGTTTATTTCTTTACAATTTCACAAATATAAGAATTAACTAAAGAATTTTTAACTCAAACATAGTATTTAGGGACCATTTTTAGTCATTTATGCCAATTATTTCGCTTAACGGCCCCTTGAGTGCTGAAAATTCAACTTTTCATATATCTCGGAGTGCGGAAAATAATGAAAATAGTTTATTTCTTTACAATTTTGAAAATTAGAATCAACTAAAGATATTTTAACTCAAACAAGTTTTTGCAGACTATTTATAACTATTTTGACAATTATTTCGCTTTACGGCCCTTTGAGTGCTGAAAATTGAACTTTTCAGTAATCTGGACTTGTGGAAAAAAGTAACAATAGACTATTTCTCTACTTTTTATGATTATATGGGCTAGCTATAGATTATCTGTTAACTTATTGTTTATTTAATTTACGTTTATCTATGCATCACATTATCTTATGTGAAAATGTATTAGAGAAATCTAAGGAATTGGGATTGAATAAACCAAAATTATTGAGAAAAAAGTTTAAAGTATCATTAGCATAAAGATTTTTATTAATAAAAATATAATGATCTTCATTACTTTTGGTAATGCTTATGCGTCTGTGTGTGTTTGAGTGTACACTCGTACATTGGATAGATATGGTAGATGTTAGCTTATGTGCGTAAAGATAGCTTTCTTTGCATGGAGGAATATTTGATTATGACCGATTTGTTGAATAACTTTACATGAACAAATAATTCGTAATCCTCACCTCTTATAATGAGCCGAACCAACATGTTTTCGATAATTAGCTCGAGTCAATTTGCCCGAGCTTATATTACTGTCGCCGCTTTTAAAGAATGAAGAGAAAATAGCAATGTTCGCCAGTCTAAACAAAACTAGGTCACTGAAATTAATTAACTGAGTAACTTCCTCATTGGACATTTCGATATCGAAAAGAGAAATAGATAATTGCAAAGAGCAACGCAACGAAATTAATTTAATCGAGAAAATGTGGATGTCATTAATTTCCAGCATACCTTCATAATTTAAAAACTTCGGGATAATGAACGAAATCATGGAATGCTCTGAATGATTCAAAATATTTCAATGCTATACAATTAATACAGACCGCTTGGAAAAGTTTTATTTTAACCCTCAACTGAAATGAACAAAATAACTCAATGATTTACAGCTATAGAATTTCAAATGGTAGGTATATATTCGATCAAAAGCACTCGCGTATCCATATCGGGACACAACTTTTTTATGTGACAGCTAATAAATTCGTTATTTGAAGACATAAAAGTGGGGCGCTAAAGGACAAAATTATTAGGATCAAATAAACTCAATTTTAATTATGGAAAAACAATTCTTTCTCAAATGACATACCTTGTTGTTCTCGACATATTTTTTATCTGTTAAACTTTTTCTCATTCAACTTGCACCGTTTCAGCATTTTATTTGTCGATAGATATGTTGCATGACATTTCGGTAGAAAGAAAGTTAAACTTAGCAAAGTTACACTTTGTTTTTCTGCGTAAAATGATCATTTATCTCTATTACAGAAAAAGGTCGAAATTCACTATTTAAACGAAATAAAAAATATTAATATCCATACTGCTTCTTGAACGATAAATCAAATCAATTTTTCGTGTAATATTTTCTTTAAATTTGAGTCTAAAACGGTCTTAACATATTCAGGTAACACTACATTAATAGAGAACATTTCCCGAACAAAAAACTAAAATATTTTCATCATCTGGCACCAACCAGAAGTGAGGATATAAACGTTAATGTACTGACGCATGTTGGCATTCTTCTTCATATTTCATCGAGTAAATTGAAATAAAAAATAGAAATCAGTAAATTGCAATTAATTGTTGCTTAAATGCACAAATAGCATCCCTTCAAAATTCATATCTTCAAGAACTATGACCTATGGGTTTCGATCGATTGAAATTCATTATTTTTCAATTTGAGCAAACATTTTTTACGGGGCGATGAGTCAAGATTTCAAAACAATGCTACCGTTATGTAGGAAATCCCCACAGGGTTCGCTAGTCTGACGGATTGGAGCGATATTGTAAAATGTACAGGGTGGAACAAATGTTTTTGTACGACAGCTAGAGGATATCTTGTAGATACAGAAAATGATGCCCTTTCCCGAGCTTGATTTTCGAGAAAAGCTCATTGGCGAAACGGATTTCGCTTTCTTTTCAGTTTTCAAGTTATTCGGGAATTCTTAATTTTCCGAGATGCTATTGAGGTAAGTCGAAAAATATTTTCATCTTCTGGAGGCACTTTTTTCAGTAGAATACGGTGACGTATGCAAAAATTTTGTTGCCGATCCGTTTCTGAGTTATGGAACAACTTTTCGTTTGTTTCAAATAGGAACTATAGGCGATTTCGGTATCAATATTTTTTTTCTCTTTAAATATATATCACATGTCTCATTAATTCATTTATTTCTGTGTTAACAAGGATAGAGTTCACCCCTTAAAACATAGATTTTCCTACCATCCAATTCTGTGTTTGAAACAATTGTGATGTTCAATCAATAGCATTGACTCTTCAATTCCAAAATCACGAGAAGTATGAAATGTTGAAATGTTATATACAGAATTGGTCTGATTTGGATGCTGCCGAAGAATCTTATTTCAATAGATTCAATGAGAAGACAGCAGCATAAATATATTTTCGAAATACTGAAGAATAATTTAATTGCTGCAGGATCTTTCAAAATACAATGGAGCTGAGCATATGAAAGTGAAGATAGAGAAAATGCTATCGTCGTCGTTTTAGCAGCAGTTGCAGCCCTATGTGAAATTTCAAGCTGTCAAATAGCGACTGAACTGGCATTTCGAAGTCCTGGGCTTCCAGAATTCTCAAGCAGAATCAAATCAGATCCTAACAGATGAGAAAATCGCAATTTCTTCAGGATGGTGGTTACCAGCGACAACTTAATTTCAGTCATTGGTACCTCTAGAACAGGGGTGCTGAAACGGTCGATCGCGAGTGCTTTTTGAGTAGATCTCGAGAAGAAAAAAAATTTTTAATAAGTAGGTAACTAAACTACAGAAATTTGTTACTCTGCAAGTGACAAAAGGCGGCTTCATCAAAGGTAGGCGCGGTACTTGTCAAAGAAGAGCCACGTTTCTTATTCTTGCCTCTTTTCTAGAAATTTCGGGCGGCGCGTTTGACGGGAACATTCGAGACTCGTTCACGCCGATATAAATGTCATTTTTTAATTGTAACTTGAAGACGATACTACGTCGATACAAAGTATATCATTAAATTGTACAAAATTAGTGCAGCGAAGAAATCTAAAACTTATCATTTTAATACGGATAAGGAGGAAGAATTTCTTTTGGTATGGTGAAGGATAAGTGCATTTGTCTTATTTGGCGTACGTCAGTTGAAATACCTAAGCGTGGTAACTTAGAGAGGCATTATAAAAGGGTTCATGAAAACTACGAAAAGAATTTTCCGCTACAGAGTGAATTGAGAAATTGAACAGTACGAGATTTTATATCTTGTATGAAAAAAGAACAAACCATGTTCACAAGACCAGCCAAAAATTTAAAAGCTGCTATGATCGCGTCATTTAAAATATGTCATATATTGGCAAAACACAAGAAACCATTCGAAGAACAGAAATCATGTCTGCTATTAGAGAACATTTTTCTCGTCCGACTGTCACAAGGTGTATTGAAGTCAAGAGTCAGGACATGGCAGATAAAATGAAACATAATATCATGAAATGTACATACTCTCTTTACAGTTCGACGAATCCACCGATATGACAGACACTGCCCAGCTGTGTACTTTTATTCGAATGGTATTCAATGACATGCTGGCTAAGGAAGAATTTTCGACAATCATTACTATGAAGGGGAAGACCCATGGCGAAGATATATATGACGTTTTCTTCAATTTTGTGAAAATCTACAAACTACTAATGTCTAAAATTAATTAGTGTGCTTTACAACCGATAAAGCACCAGCAATGACTGGAAACAAAAACGGTTATGTGGCATTGTGTCAAGCTAAGGAAGATATTCCTTCATTTTTTTCATTTTATTGCATCATACATCAGGTGGTTGAGTCGCGTAAAATTCCTAGAAAGGTTTCAAGAATTATTGCCCGAAATAACAGCTTTTTTAGACGAAAGAGGTGACGACACTCAGATCTTGAAAAACCAAAAACGGCTGACTTACTTGGCATTTTTAACTGACATCACAATGCACTTGAGCACCATCAACATGGAGCTTCAAGGTAAAGAAAAAACTATTATTGAGATGATTAGCGCAGTAAACGCATTCAAAAATAAATTGCAGCTTATGATAGATCAACTGAAAAAAAAAGGATCTGAAACATTTTCCTTATTTGAAAGCAAGGATTCCTCAGTTGAATTATGATACATATGAGTCTGAATCATCAAATATTTTGGGACAATTCGAAATGCGTTTTTATCATTGCAGTATAAAGGCAAATATATAATCATTCATGAGTTATCCTTTTTCATGTAAAAACATTGAGAAATTAGCTACTGAAATAGCAAGTCAGTTTAATATGAACTCATGTTCTGTTGAAAATGAGTTGGTGCAGATTATATCAGACATACATCTCAAAGCAACAGTATCTGATACAAATTTCTGAAGATACATATCCGAATCTAGGGCAAATCGGCCTCCAACAGACGGCAATGTTTCGGTCAACTTACTTGTGCGAGTATGCATCTTCTGAAATGAAGATAATTGAGTCAAAATATCGTAATCGACTAACTAACGATCATATGTCATCATGCTAGCGATTAGCACTCAGTGGTTGCATACCATCTTATGAAAAGTATGCTGAGGACATGCAGTGACTCGCTTCAACGACCAAAGTCTAGTAAGTTTAACACCATATGTAACTCCTCTGTTTTGTAACAACCAAAAAACTTGCAGTTTTGAATAACTATTGGTTTTTTCATTGATATTATGGAGAAGAACCTAACTAAACCTAACCCAAACCTTAACTAAAATAATATATATTGTGCGGAAAGCTAGGTAGGTAGGGTGTATCGTGTATGTACGACAACCCTGCATTACACATTTTTGCAGCCTCTCAGAGTCGATCGTAAGTCTAAAAACATTGAGGTAGATCGTCGGCAGTTCAAGCACCTCTGATTTAGAAAATAGAAGAAAACCCAAAATTTTATCGACGCGTTATATGAACCGATGAAATTCGCATTACAAATGACGGTTTTTTCTATAGCCCCAAAAAGCAGTATGGGTCGGATGTCAATCTCCATCGACAGTAGAATATTCAATACCAAGGGCGATTCGGTTTCAACGTGTGGTGCGCTTTGATAGATAATCGTGTATTGGTGTACACTATTTTAATGGCTAAATTTACTATTATAGATAAGAATAAAAAGAAATGATATTTAGATGAATTGCCATTAGGATAAAGAGAAAATATGTATCTTTAGCATGGCAGTGCACCTCCAAACCAGAAACCAACCGTATTACAACGACTGGACTGGAATTTCAGTGGTCATTGGATAAGAAAGTAGGGCACTTGTGGAATGGCCAGCCCGTTCCCAAGATGTGATTCCCCTAGATTTCTTCCTCTGGGGACATGATGAGAATTTTTTTATAATGAAAAAACAAATAACATCGGTGAGCTGAAACAAAATTTCAGGATTTGTTTGGAAAACGTAAGTTACATTCATATAGGATATAAATACAGAAGTACTGTCAGGTGTGCAATTCCTGCACTCTAAAA
The DNA here is from genome assembly GCA_013387265.2 of Cryptolaemus montrouzieri. Lineage (NCBI taxonomy): Eukaryota > Metazoa > Arthropoda > Insecta > Coleoptera > Coccinellidae > Cryptolaemus > Cryptolaemus montrouzieri. The sequence goes on from JABFTP020000185.1 coordinate 86,559,114, forward strand.
GATGGAAATGCTTTCAAATTATTGAATAATTTGCTCATTGATTCAATTCATTTTGTGAATAGTTATTTTTCTTTTCAAAACCAATTTTCGTTCAAGTCCAAAATTATATTGTCGACAAAAAACTTATATGACCTAGGAAGTGAACACAGAATTGAATGAATACAGACGAACGCACTCAGACGAACCTCTTCTACCATTAAATTGTGAATATCTGCATGTTCCGAGAGGTTATTTTAGGAGTTTGCGATTATTTTTAAAGGCATTATTTGAATGAATTGATACAGAATGCGATAAATATTTGGGAAGAAAAAATAATCCTCTTTATTGTCTTTATTCTATTTATCAAAATTTATTTATTTAACATTATTTAACAAAACACAAGTTCGCTGCATAACTCAGAAACTGATGGTTAAAGAAATTCGTTTACGTCTCGGCATTTTAGTCAGAGGATGTGAAAATATTTTTTCCCAACTTCAATAGGTTTCGAAATATCGTCACATGTCGAAATCTCGAAAAATCCTGAATTCCGAAATAACTCGAAAACTAAAGAAGATAACTGAAATCCGTTTTCATCAATGAGACTTTTCTAGTCAACTTTTTCGCAGCCTGCTGCAAAAGTTTAAATTTTCATTCAACAGATCTGCAGCTGTATATAAAGATGTGAAGAAATTGTCAGCGGGCATACTGTATCAAGGGTCGAGTAAATTTACCATATCTAGAACAGCTCTCTTTCCTTGATGTTTTTCTGGTTCGTTGCCAGTGTTTCGTAGGTATATTTAAACATTTTTGCAATACAAATTCACGGAATCTGCCAAAACCATCTCTTTTACCCTGTGCTCTCACTCGGGTGTTACCTTAAAATGGAACCAGCCTCTCGTCAACACTTAGGTGAGTACCTGTGTTGTAGATAATTTGACAGTTTGTGGTGAACAAATCGATAACTGAAGAATGGATACTGTTACCGTTTCCGCTACGGTATCTAACCATAGACCGCTCTAGGCCCCTCCGAATGTGTTACCGTGTTAACCACGCTTCCTCAATCACAGATCGCCTAGTGGGGCCTTCGACCATGCTAGGCACAGAACATACTCTGAGCCTACTTGGACCGAGGGTTTAAATATACGTGCATTTTGGAGACTCCCACTTTTCTTTTCAACGACCTCTTCGAATTCACACTGTTTTAGAAAACCGGCTGCAGCACGCGTTGCCACGAGCCGGCTTTCCGTACCCACGCCATATTGCCAAACCGCCGTTGTTCACCAACGAACCAAGTTTTTTTTTTCATTTTGAATTTACGTTTACAAAGAGTGTTTGTGTTAACCATCAGTGTTTCCATCGTGTGTGACCCCATTCCGGTAGCAAGTGGAGCCCAACGTGTGCATTAGGGCATTGTTTTCTCCGTTGAGGAAAAGAACCGACTGAGTTAGCCGACAAATATTGATACGAGATTCCAAGTGAAGAATTTCGCTACTTCCGCACACGAGGTGACTCCGACGCACGTTGTAGGACCAACGCGAAAAATAGACAATAGCAACGTTAATCCACCACCGCAACAGCTGTGAATGAAGCATCCGGTTCTTGGACCGAAGACAACACCAAGTGGCGCCCAAAGACGAGTGTTTGAGTGTAGTGTTGTTAAACGACAAGTGCGCTAGTGAATCTAGAACCTACTCACAGTCGCAGTTGTTCAACGTATGATAAACTCATCATGTGTCCTATGTGTCTTAGGTTAGTAAATTGGTTTTTTTTCGTTACTATTTTTCTATTTTTCAGGTACTTTTAATATCTTAGTTTTATGTGTGATTGACAAAGAAAGATACGAAGTAGATGCGTTTCAACCCCCCTTCCCCTTAGATTTGTTATCGTGCATATCTTAAATTTAAATATTTCAAATAGAGCTTCACACAACGCTCCCATATTGTAAGTAGCTAGACGATACGACTCGCTTACGTGAGACAAGGTTTTTGTGGTTTCTCTTGTCATCATCGCGTTGATGCCACATGGCGTGTAAGATAGTAAGACGGCCACAGACGCACTGCACACAGGGTCGTATTAGATTTAAGTAGGATAACCTGATAAAGATTTTTTCTTTTTTTTGATTTTCAATGGTATGATGTACACGTATGCACATGTCTTTAATAAAGATACAACATGGTTTTATTACCCGATATGGCAATATGGAGGCGCCTAACCGTGATCTTCAGAGGGGGGCCGTGTTACCGTTTCCACTACGGTATCGAACCATAGATCGCTCTAGGCCCCTCCGAATAAGCGTGTTACCGTGTTAACCACCCTTCCCCAATCACAGATCGCCTAGTAGGGCCTTCGACCAGGCTAGGCACAGAACATACTCTGGGCCTACTTGGACCGAGGGTTTAAATATCCGTGCATTTTGGAGACTCCCACTAGCGAGATGAAGAGGAAAAAGGATAGAAATTCGCTCTCACCAAAATTCAAGGATCTACGAGGAGACTCCCACTTTTCTCTTGAACGACCTCTTCGAACTCACACTGTCTTAGAAAACCGGCTGCAAATACGCGTTACCACGAGTCGGCTTTCCGTACCCACGTCATATTGCCAAACCGCCGTTGTTTACCAACGAACCACGTGTTTTTATTTCATTTTGAATTTACGTTTACAAAGAGTGTTTGTGTTAACCATTAGTGTTTCCATCGTGTGAGTGACCCCTTCCCGGTAGCAATACCAATTCCTCTGCTGATTTTCTATCTTTTGGCGTATTCATGTTATCAAAACGTAAATATGCGGACATTTGCGAAAATTCCGACCTTGACATGGTAGCTGCAAAAATAGGTTTTTTGAAGCAGTCGTCTTGACACTAGATCATAGACAATGGATGATGTTCAGTTTCCCATAAGGAAATCAATAACCCAATATTTACGTTAATTTATGATTCATCTTCATCCAATGTTTTCTATCTTCTTCTGATTTCATATTAAATTTTTCAATTTCGTAGGTTTCTTTGTGCTTGGTGTATTTTACAATTATGTTAACGATTTCAGGGGGTAGGACTAATTTTGAAAAGTATCACATACATCCATTTTTGTCAAACTTAGTATGAACATCAGGTAGTGTATAAATTATATAGGTTAACCTAGTTGTTTTGTCCAATTAGTTTAATCTTTGGAAAAAAATTAACTCACTTACGTTATCGTTTCCTTATCAGAGATACTATCTGAGTCAACTATCATAGCGTCGTCATATTTATCTTCTATTTCCAAGCTTTCTTCACTTTCAGGGCTCTCTGAAACTACATCAATCACGGCATCGTATACAGACGATATGCAAGGTGTTCCATGTCAAGAAAAGCTGAAGCTGCTCATGTATTTGCTATTATTTCTTTTGTACGTGCTGATATTTTAGGATCCATATTAAGGTAAACCGATTCACAAACCAAATAGGATAGCAACTAAACGAAAAACCCGAATATCAACGCATTGAACTAGAAAAATATTCTAGGCAGCAACTTATTTCAAATAATCAAGGTGGTTGATGAAAGGAGAGTGCAACTAATGAATTTCCAGGAATGTTTGAGCAACTGTATCAGGAAGGTTTGCTGACTAAAATCTGATGAACACTAAATATCACGTGAGACCCCGAAAGAGCACCAATCACGTTTTGTGGAAAATGAAACATCGTACCAAATTTATTGATCAATTCAAATAAAATATATTCAGCTCCAAGAAATGCTTGAGACAACCGTCCCCAAGTTTTGTGAGGAAAAGAATTATTTTAACTATGTCATTTACAAATAATCAGAACGTGGGCTATCTTACGACCCCACCCGGTATTCGGAGGGTTGAAATACAACGCGCAAATTCTCGAAAACGTGTACAGTTATTAGTTCATTACAAAGGAAGAATCTTGAATTGGTTTCATTCAATATGCAAATGGTTACATTCGTGAACTCATCGTCGGAATACAATTCCCTACACTGCCGAGGATATTTTCAACTCCTAAATGGTATTAGTGAGATAATCTAAGTTCGAAAAACAAATCCAGCTTCGTGACGTTAACGGATGAAAATCGATATTTTGTATAAAACATTGAATGAGCACGGATAGGACGGATGCTTAAGCGAGTGGGTAGTTCAGTTTGAGTTCCGGTTGTTTGTTTTCACAAAAATATGTGAAAAGTATCTCATTTTTTTATATAAACCTGCATATTAGTTCTATATTCCATCTGAATCACAACACAGAAAGACTTTGAGAATGCGAATAGTTATTGATTCATTCCTAATGATGAATCAAAAGAGGTTTCGTTCTCGAACTGATCCTCCAAATTCACTTCACTAACATAACGAACATAACCCGCTGTGAGGATTTGTATAAACACGATCAGTAGAATCAAGCAGCTTAGGCATCATCCGTGAAGGGATTGATTACCACTTGGAATCCAGGCGCAAAGGGCATTTTGATTTCTAGATTTGTTTTATCGAATTCATTAATATATTCTTTGCATATTTTGCTGGATTTGAGATCGTTTTTCGAATGTGAATGTGTAGTTTACATTCTATCAAAAAAGCACCGTGAATTGATTATTCAAAAAAATCTGCTTGAAACGATTGTAAAAATTTTTTTGTTGGTACAACTGTTTTCTATAACGACACGGAATTTGAACTCGAACCATTATTTAGTTTGTTTACAGAGCTCGATTTTGTTAATTCTCACGAATGTCTCTTATAATTTTCACAATTATAGGAAGATCTACAAAAGCTGATGAATGGAGACTCTAGATTTACTCTCAGTTTTGATCTATGGACATCTGGAATGCATAGGGATTTTTTAAAATATAAATGTTCATATTACTGTCACCCCTACATTATGAAATCTGGGACTGCTGCGTGTGTCTTGCAGTTTCTCGTCGCAATCCTAAATTCCGCTTCAGTAAGTAAAACTATCAGATTATGATTCGTCTCTGCACAAGACAAGGTCAGTAGAACCATAGATGGAGCCATTGTCGGACGTCTGATTGATTCGCTTCGACAACTATACTACACACATGGTGTACAATTTAGTTCTGTGATACCAAACTGTAAACCATGTACAGTCATCTACGAAAAATCCTAATCCTGAGGAACAATGAGAAAAACAAATCTCATCGCAGAAGAATGGGAAGACTTGGAGAACTGCCCAGATAGTTATAATTTTTTCAATTTTTTTTGAATGTAGAATATATATATATATATATATATATATATATATATATATATATATATATATATATATATATATATATATATATATATATATATATATATATATGTAATATACCTCTAAAACATTCCTTGGAAATTTCAACTCAAATATACCTTTCAGAACAGGAGAAAAATTAGGTGGATACTTAAAAATTACAGAACAAAATCTAAAATAGAAAATAAATCCGGAGTATATCGTTTAAATTGTCCAGACTGCGATAAGTTTTATATTGGCCTCACCGGTAGAAATTTCGGAACTAGAATATCGAAACATAAAGGTAGTTTCAATAATAAAAAAGCAGATAAGAGAGAACTAGATATAAATCAGTCACCCCTACTCAACTAATTCCCAGAAATACTCCATAGCCCTTGAATGGATTTCCCTAAGCTGGTTCTTATTGCTATTTGTAGTGTATTTGTAATATAGAATATCAGTAGTATGTAACCTTGCAGTTGAGAAAGACACAGTGGAAAGACACAGTGTCGAAACGCATTGTGCTAATATCCTAGTAGAATTCTAAATAGTTTGATATATTTTTATTTCAGTTATATTTGGATTGAAACCATTATTAGGAGCTTTTGTTAAATAATACAAAGTTCTTTATCTAAATGATGTGAAGATAAAGGAACAATCAAAAATATGTGAGTCATGCTATGGAAAACTGCCATTTTATGCTGAACCGGATGAAACAACGTATTGTGAATTACAATGTCCGTATGAGATGGTTTTGAAATATACAGAATTTATGTTCATTTTGGTAATAATTAAATTTGAAAAGTTAATTGAATTGTTTTGTTCGGAATTTAATAACGTGAACCCTTTATTCAACATGAAATATTGTTGCTATTACATATATTGGTGAAACAGAATCACTTTGATTTGAGACTTCATTGTGAAGTTCATACTAGAGCCTTATTATGTGAAATCCGTTCAGCCGCACATTAGTATAAATTTTCATAGATAACTTAGAAACCACAATACATAACAAACATTTAGCTGAACATCTTTCATATTGGTTTTGGTATGTGGATGATATCATTGAATATAAACACCTCAAAAAATTCTAGGGAACACTTACCAATATCTTCAAAATATGAATTCGATGATTCGAATTTATAGAAAATCTTTCGGTTTTTGTTAGGATGTATCGTATATAATGTATTCTCAAGAAAACAAAATGATATTTGACTTCTCCAAAGCACCTATTATAAAAGAAATGTGAAAATGACGAAATTTGGTCAAACACAAAAAAAGTCATTTCAAGCCCCCTGAACTGCTAATCGAAGCTCCTGTTCATGATGAGAGACGTTTTGACGCAGGAGATTTCTTTTTAGGGTATCCCACACATGTTCGATGGGATTCAGATCTGGGGATCAGGATGACCACGGTAGAAGATCGATATCGTTCTCTTCAAGAACGTTCAAGACAACTCTTGCACGATGAGGAAGGGCATTATTTTGTTGGAAGAGTGGATTTTGACCCATTGTTTGGAGATACGGTACCACTACAGGTAAAACTATCTCATTTGCGTAAGAATTTCCCGTGAGGTTGTTCTGTATGAAAACGAGGTCAGTTCTTCCACCAAGGCGTATACCTTCCCAAAACATCACTAATCCGCGTCCCTGTCTAACAACTTCTCGAGCATGCTGGAGACGTTTTGCTTTCCAGGTTCCCTCCATATTCGAATTCGGGATAATAACTAAATCTAGATTCATCACTGAAGAGAACTGGGGCCCACCTCCCTTGATCCCAGTTTACGTGTTCTTGGCACCAAGCTAAACGAGCTGCGCGATTTCCATGGGTCTGTTGTAGAACTCTTAAAGGACGTCTGGAGTGGAGTCGACCTTCATGCAGTCGATTTCTCACAGTTTGATCGGAAATTTGTACATTATGAACTCGTGATAGCTCTTGAGCTAATTGAGATGTTGTGGAAGTACGATCTCTTCTGGCTTGTAAAACCAAAAATCGGTCTTGTGCGACTGTAGTAATCCTGAAACGACCTGTATGGCGTTCTTCTACGCTACCTGTTTCATTAAAACGCGACCATAAACGGTTTAAGACACTTGGGCTACTTCCCAGAACCCTGGATACTTCCCGTTGAGAGCTCCCAGCTTGGAGCATGCCAACGGCTCGTAACATCTCTTCTCTAATCAAATGTCGTCTTTCCATGGTCGAATCACAAAACTTGAATCTTTTATTTGTGCTTACAACAGAAACAAAGTGCCAACTAACTAATTTCAAACACTGAATACATGAAATGGTTATAAAGCAGTGTCGCATCTGCTGCATTTTTAGTTTTTCATAAAAAAAACTGAAATCTGTTGCGGCACTCTACATAATTTGGTGAGAAATTGATGCCGGTGTTCATTTCTTTAAAAAAATCATCCAAATTGATCGTTCTGGATACGATATATCGATATTCAGAAGTGTTCCCTAGACTTTTTCGAGGTGCTTATTACAGGTACGGAACGTCAGAAGTTTATAAATTCAATTCATTCAATAATGGAATTCACTCTCGAAGTGGAACAAAACGATTCAATCCAAGTTTTAGATTTAACTATTACCAAATTGAATAATAAACATGAATTCTCCATCCTTTATATACCGCCATATGGACATCATAATTCACAGATTATGAAATGTTTTGTTATCTTCACATAATTTTGACAAACAATTTTGTATTGTTAAACAAGTAGGTCACTATAATGGCTACAATCCAAATATTGTATATTACAAAGTATTATGACTGAATTAGTTAAGGAACGGAATCGCAAAGCAATGAAATTGGTGTGCCAAAATCTAAAGATCAACAGAGATTTAGTAGCCTCACATACGCTGGGAAAGTAAGTTATAATTTAAAACATTCATGGAAGAGTTCTAGTTACTCATCTCATTCCGAACCAGTAATAACTTATCCAAATACATAAAAATAAATGATAATTAATAAAAAGTAAAATATATGAAGCAAAGAAATCTGGTATATACAAAAACAGTTGTGGCAGTTGCAGTGTCAGATATATATTGGTAGAATTTACAGAATATTTCAATTTAAGTCACAATGAACAATTTCGTAGTTTCATCAATAAAAACCAATTCTAATTGCGTGAACTATATGATTGAAGAAAATCATAACTTAAAACAAAACAAATCTAATCATCTAATAACAAACTTGAAAATGGATTTCTGGGAATCTTTTGAAATCAAAAGAGATAAGCTTTCTAATATATTATTGAAGGAATAGGTACATTCCAACAACAAATTGACCTCTGCCTAATTTGTTAATTACCTTAGGTAGTTTTACTCACTTTTCGATTCACACCCGTCCTTCCTTGACCTTGAAGGCCATGAATTTGTCCTGTACGACATTTTTCTAGCAGAGCAATTTATTTGTGACCAATCAAGGAGACAAACACAATGCCAGACCTTTGCTGGAATTGAACCAGCGACCTGCCGTGTCTAAGCGGGGACCTCTCCACTGTGATACGGAAGCGACCAACTCACTTTTAACACAATATTATAGATCATATAACCAGTAGGTTGAAAAGTTCGTAGGTTGATATACAGATGGCGTTACTAGGGTCAAAGTCACATGATTTTCAGTTAGTACTAATCTTAAGTAGACAGAAGTGAAAAGTTTTCATCTGTCCGACCATTGGTTCGCGTGATGTAGTATTGAGAGTGAATCAACTATTGTTATTGTTAGAATAATGGATAAATTCCGTGTGTTGACTAAACATTGCTTTTTGATGAAAAAAATCAGTTGAAGCCAAAGCATTGCTTGGTAAACATTATTCTCTGCGTCAGAAAAATCGATGATGGAAAATTGGTTTGCAAAGTTTAAACGGGGTGATATGAGCATCCATGATCGCAGTGGACGTCCCAGAGAGGCTGTCAACGATCAAAACATTAAAAAAGTACACAAAATTATTTTGAAGAATAGAATGAAATTGATCAAGGTAGCTGGGACCCTGAAGATATCCAAGGAAAGTGTTAGTTTTATTAGAATACTGTTTGCAGATGCAAAAGCTGTGAGTGAAATGGGTGCTACGCTTATTTTCTCTTTATAGAAAACGGCAACGTGTCGATGATTCTGAGAATGGATTTTCTAGTACACTTCAGAAAGCAATCGACTGTCTGCCAAGTGAGCTGGATGAGGTGAACTGCTTCCAAAGTATGCAAAAACTATACTTATCTATTTTCTCAAAAGAGCCAGACAATAATCAGCGACTACTATATTGAGTTATTGGTCGTAAGAACTTGGGAGACGACGAATGATCGGGACGTACAAAAACTGCAACTAGCGACGATATCACGAAAATACAACAAAAGGTGCTAGACGACTCCAGAATTAAAATGAGAGAGATAGGTAGGTTATAAACATGTCAAAAGAACGATTTTGTCACATTTCATTACTGATCACTACGATCACTGTATATTACCTCGAAGGTGACTATATCGAATAAAATAATTGCAGTGTAACAAAAAACTTCGTTTTACTATGTTAGCGTGCGAACTTTTCAGCCTAGTATAATTTTTGTACCTTAGTTTACATCTCATTTTGTATCTGTATTATTCAATTTTCAATCGTTATATGATTTACCCCGAGACGATTACCCTCGTTAGTTGTCACTTGCAAGGAAGAATAATGCCCAAGCTAGTTCTAGCGATGAGTGGTCGGGGGTTTAAACGAACACTGAACTTTTTGGATGGGACGAAAAAAAATGGCGCCAGTAGTTAATCTGCAAGCCAATTTAAACTAGAAAATTGCACCGGTTAAAAAAAAATAGGGTTGAGCACACTAGTGTGTGAAATGATACATTACTTTAAATAAAATGTTGTCTTTAATTCTCTACTAAATGTATACAGGGGTTGGGGCTATGATAACAAAAAAAATTACTATGAAGGGATAGATGAATGCAGGTAATGTATAGTTATAAACAGTCAAATTATAGGTAATAGCGTAATGCACTTAATTCATTTCACAAAAACCTTAATAATAGCAAAAAAATGCCTCAACAGGCCTTATACCCCTAAAACCTGATCACGAGTTCAGTCACACCAGTTATAAAACAGAACTGGGTATATAAGTAATTGAATTGCTATTCGGAACTTTAGTTGTTGAATGTGACTTTGACTTACAACAGGGAAGATAAATGAATATGTTATAGCAGTAATTTCATGGACCGAGCTGAGAAAAAAAAACTAAAACCAGGAATAAGAATGGAAATCAATAAGCAATTACTTAAAAACGATTTGAAGTCAAGTGCTCAAATGTTAACGAACGACCAATATTAAACATGTAGGCAATGAATTAACAGAAAAAAAAAATATAATGAAGTGAGAGGGTTTTTGCTTATGCAAAGGTTAAAGGTTGTATTCCAAAAAGGATGATGCAGGATGCACAGGCACAGGTACTGGTTCCATAAAAACGTAGGTGCTGGTTTCACAAGGGCGTAGATGGTGACTAGACGAATTCCAGATCCAAATCTGAACTGTTACAGGCTCCAGAGAACAAGGTGAAAGTATCCGCCCTCGACAATTCCGACGTATACTTTCAGTTCTTAATGTACTTGAGAAATACAAAGATGAAAGATAGAATGAAGAAAGAGGCCCTGTGCGGAAAGAGAGAGCCATTAATGTATAAGATGGCGAAAAACGACTAACTCGAGATGGAAGATGGCCCCGTGGTATTTCCATGAAAATTTCTTGTATTTTTATCCCCTTGTGGAAAATTAATTCCGCTCTAAAGTACAACGATGAGAACGACGAGTAGGAATTATTTGAACACTGTGAAAGCTTATTCCGAAAAATGGCAAGTTCAAACTCAGAAAATTAAACTTTTCGCAAGTGCTCCCTAGAAATTTCAAAATAGAAAAGAGCCGTTTTCTTCTGACAGGAATTCGAAAAAAAAATTAATTCGTTTCCACTTCCCACTCGGAGAGGATCAGTCTGTCAACAAGTTGTCAAATACTCTATGGTTTTCTCAATAGCGTTTTTCGGCGACCACACTTCGAATAGCTTTCCAAACTACACTATAAAATTGTTCTTTCATACCCTGCACATTGCATAACATTTCTCAAAGTCACTGTTACCCTTTCGAAGTCGACAACGAACACAAAACGTTCATATAAATATTGCACTAATTCGCAACCATGGTTGTACTGCTAGCCAAGTCAGTTACGTATGACCGAGGTCATTGTTACACATCGAAAAATACTTGTGAACCTGTGTCTGTGCTCCCACAATTGAGTAGCCGAGAAGAAGTGAACAGATAACCTATATTTTGGCTCCTGGTTCGAATCCGGGGTCAGGTTATAAATGTTGTCCTCCAACAAAAAAGTACTGAATTTGAGTCACCTAAAGAAGGCATAAACTTCCATAGACAACTTGTAATCCTTGTGGTGTCAGTTATCATTGCAAGGTCTAGGAGAATGGTTCGAAATCCACTGTAAGCCGTAGGTCCACTGTGTAAATGGGCTAAGTACCGGAGTACATTGTTAAAAGATGCAAGTAAGCAATAACCTATATTTTGTTGACTACATTTACAATGGTATTTCTATACGGAATTGGGTTAGGAATGAATATTTAATGGATAGAAATTTTATAAGCAATGTTATTATTTATGAACGAATTGCTGGAGTCTTGAAGTATTGATTTCGAATGGATGTCAAGTTATTATCGAATATAGCGCAGAATAAGATGACTTTCAATGAATAGTTGAGAAAAACCATTACTCGAAGGTGAATTAATGAATATTCAGACCACTTATTTGCCATTTCCGACTGAATGTCCTAGTACCCAAAACCAACGGTTATAAATCGTCTTATCATATTCTACGTCCACGCGAGCAGTGCTTTAGTATTTTAAAAATCTGAGAGGAACTCTACCCGTTAGGCTTTCACGGCTAATTAATTTTAAGAATAACCATCGATTGAAAAATTCGTATAGATTTTCGCCCAGTTTTGGACTTCCAGACATCCAAATTCGTGTGAAACAATAGATAATAGAGAAAAAAATATAAAAATTGTGTGGAATTAGCTCAATTCGAAAGTCGGAGGCATTGAAATTTGTATGGAATATCTCTACGAAAAGTTAAAAATTCGTGTTTAAGAATTTTAATTGAAACTACCCAATAACTGATAAAATATTCATACAAAGTTGTATTTTGAACTTAATACATATTTTCAAAACTAATAAACCCTAGAATATTTTTCGCTCAAATATCAGGAGGGGATAGTATGCGATGCTCCACCTCCTGCCGTTGCAGCGAGCGTGCGAAGCCGCAGCTTTAGGGCAGTAAAACCATATTTTATGTCCTTTCTGAGAAACAGTTATTTCATAATTGAGGTTATCATTACATTTGCACCGTCGCCACTTTGAAACGGTACATTAGCAACGTACTGATTAAAACTGGAGCTTTTCAATGATGCTTCACATGCTTTATATGTTTATTTCGAACAAATATCGATGACTTTTATTCATGATAAATACCAATAGAAAACAAATAAATTTCATCACGAGGTGACGAAAATTAACAATTCGATCGTTTCTCATGAAGTCTGTCTATTTGTGAATAGTAATCCATGCTATATTCCAGAGTATATATCAGACTTCATCATTACGTGAAAATGATATAATATTAATAATAGCTGAAAAGCTCCAAGTACTTTGATAGCTTCATTGATAATGGTATTAAGTTTATCCTTTCATATTTCAAAAATATGAACAGCAATTTTGCATGAAACTGATATTTTAACTTAATCTCTGGATTTCATGAGGCATTAGAGTTATGATATCAAAGAAAATATTTCGTTACTCTTGCTAACGCTGCTACAGTGCTATTTTTCTGGAAAGATCAAAGACTAGGAAAAAGTGAATATAACTTACTACTTCACATATACTTCCGGGAAAAGGGTTCACCTTTTGTGAAAACTGTATTGCTGCAGGAAGAAAATGAGAAATATATTTCAGGAATGCTGGAAACTGCTGAAATAAAACTTTATTCATTCATTAGAAATATCTTTGAAGTATTAGTCTTCCCGTTGATTGAAAATCTGCAATGAAATCATAATATGATGATGCTTATTTCAACTATTATTTATTAGATACATGTTCTAAATGTTCTAAAATATTAATTTGAAATAAATAAATCAAATTCCCCTTTCTGCCTATATCCGCAATTCCGCTCGAGTATTGTAGGGCAACCGTATTGCGTTAGTATCTTTTTTGGAAATACACATTTTCAAGAACATAAAGTATGTGATCACAATTAGAAATTGGCAATAATGTGAAACATCATGAAATTCTCGATGCTCACGACCTTACCGATCCTGAACTACGGTTTCCTAAATAACGTGGACACAATATAACAGCCGGTTTACGAGTATAGCGATTGATAACGTCAAAATAAGGGTGTCTATGCAATGGATTGATGTTAGCTTGCTACTGGATTTTGATCGTGAGCAGAACGTTAAAAAGCTGCTATTTACATGACAGCGATAGACACGAGTAGAGTAAAATATACATTTTTTTTTGTTTTGGTCCAAATCCCAAACTGAGAGCACGCATGTACACAAAGCCTCCATCGGGCATATCGCACCCTCTACCGCACTGTGACTATCGCGCAAACAACCACAAACCATTTGAGTATTGAAAGCTTATAGTGTCACTTGAAAGGATGAAGCTCCGTTGAAAAAAGTATCTTTAATCATTATTGTAGAAGCCATATCTTACTGAAACACTCTATAACTACTTCATTTAAATAACATTGCGAGAATGGTATGAAAAGTTCACGATCTCTACCTGAGAACTCCTCGTAAATAAAAGCTAATGAATGTTGATTGTTCATTTGTTGACAGTTACTCACACAAGTTGCAGCCATTTCGAACGCGCAGTTGTTATGGAATAGTCATTTGAGTGATTTTTTCTGTGAAAATGGAAAAAATTGAATATCGGGCTATGATTAATTTGTTATTGAAAGGCAATTTGAAAAAAAAGAGTTGGATTCTGTGTATGGGGACCATATTTTACCACAGTGAAATTTTGGGCATCTGAACTTAAACATGGCACTAGGAACTTGGGAGACGACGAATGATCAGGACGTCCAAAAGCTACAACTACCCACGATAACCTCGTGGGTACATCAAATGGTGCTAGACGATCACTGAATTAAAATGAGAGAGAAAGGCAGATTATAAACATGTCAGAAGAATGAGTTTGTCACATATTAAATCGACATTTACACATGGAAAAGCTGTCTGCGCGTGGGTGCCACGTTTGCTCACGTAGAGCTAAATCGTATTCCAACGAACATTTCCATCTCTCTATTGGCGCAGTTTCGTCGCCGATTAATTGCTGAATGAACAATGCATACACTATCATACTGGGTGATTCACCAGTGGCGCGGTGCTCTGTAACTCGACACTCTTGAAGATTTCATTTTTGTTCGAACGGTATTGTATTTAGAAAGTAAGAATCTACTTCAGTAATTTTTTTTGCAGTAAACAGGGTGTCCCAATTTTCTATAAAAAAATCTTGGGTGGTTTTTTCTGATTGGCAGACCACTTTTTTGTTCAAGATTAAAGAGCGGCCTAAAACTCTGCTATAATGTCTTTAAGTAATAAGTTTTTGTGGTGAGTAGTTTCGTCACAATATTTTTTTTTCCGTGAAAATTCATGAAAATAGGCTCTCACATCATCGTATGCTCCTTCGGCCAGAGACGATGAATACTTTTTTCCTTTCGTTTTCTTATTGCCCGAGGATAGCTTTATTGATGAATTGAAATAGATTATCCTCATTTCATACAAGAGTGAATTTGCAGAAGTAACCTTATCTTTATCTTCGATCATTTTCGAAATATTCGATTACTTGTAAAAATTTTTAATGAAAATTCTACAAACCGTATCAATCTCATCAACATGCATCATTATTCGCACAGAAGTTTTTTTCTAATGATTCAAGCAATACGGAATGAAACCTGAACAACATAATTCTTTTAACGAATGATAAAATCAATATGATTGAAACGTAAATCGAGGTATGTCTTGACTTTTTTTTTTATTTGTGCCTTCTGTCAAGTGTCCGGCCATATCATATTCTGCATTTTACTTGGTGAACTTATCTGTGTTTTGTTATTAAACATCGTTAAAGTGAGGTTTGAAACCAATTTTCTCAATTGACTGCCAATGAGTTCTCCAAAGAAGAAATGGTTGATATAATTTTTAGTCTGGGTTAGTGTGATAGAAATTCTTTGTTGGCAAGTAGAGATTATGCACAAAGGTTTCCTGATAAGAGGCACCCTGATGCAAGATGCTTTGAGAATTTTCTAATTAGATTCATCGAAATGGGTAATATCGCTTAGAAAAAACATGAAAAATCAAAAACTGCTACAGCTGAAGACAACTAGTTATCAGTTTTGTTGACAGTGACAGAGGACCCATATAAAAGCCAAAGAGAGATTTCTCAGTTAACAGGTATAAGTCGAACTGCTGTCCAGAGAATCTTGAAAGTTAATAAATTTAATGCATATCATTTACAAGTGACAAAGTAGCGGAAAATCCACATATGTTTAGCAGAATTCTTTTCTCGGACGAGGCAACTTTCCACAAGAATGGGCTTGTTAACAGGCACAACTTTCATTATTACGCCACGGAAAATCCACACCTCATGGGACAAATACATCACCAGCATCGTTGGTCTTTGAATGTATGGGTCACTATAGTAGATGGATATCTAATTGGGCGACACTTTTTCGATAGGCACCCCAATAGAGAAATGTATTTAGATTTTCTGCAAAATCATCTACTAATTTTACTTGCCGATGTACCAGAGCATACAAGACAAGATTTGTGGTTTCAACGGGATGCAGCACCAGCACATTACTCACATCAGGTTAGGGAGCATTTGAATAATGTATTCCCAAACAAATCGGTAGGACGTGGTGGTCCTGTTAAATGGCCAGCTAGGTCTCCGGACCTTACAAGTCTAGATGTTTTCTTGTGGGGTTATATTAAGGGCATCGTTCACCAGATTCCTTCTACAACACAGTTGAATATGAGACAGAGAATAGTCGACGCCTTTCAGTCTGTTAATCCGCAAATGTTGTCGAGAGTTCAACGGTCTTTCCTCCGAAGGATTGAGTTGTGTCTACAAAGAAACAGGCAATATTTCGAGCACTTATTGAAATAGTTCAACAGCTTGTAGATCATCTCATCAAAAACCAATCTATTACTTATTTCTACACGACTTCCTTAAAATATCTCTATTTCTCTGATCAAGTATAATGATATATACTAATCAACTCTTCTTTCGCAAACCTCTGATTTTATTATTTTAGTTTATTTTTTATTTCGAAAATGATCGAAGATAAAGATAAGGTTACTTCTGCAAAAATATTGCACAATATTTTATTTGTTGACATGAATAATGAAATACAGAATGTTCCATTTGAAAAAATTGAAATGATATTTTTAAAAATAAAATATTCAATAATTTTCTTGAGTCACTCCTGTACAAAATGAAGATAATCTATTTCAATTAAACGATATAGCTATCCTTGGGCAATAAGAAAACGAAAGGAAAAAGTATTCATCCTTTCTGGCCGAAGGAGCATGCGATGATGTTAGATCCTATTTTCATGAATTTTTACGGAAGAAAAATATTGTGACGAAACTACTCATCAAAAAAAACTTATAACTTAAAGACACTAAAGTAGATATTAGGCCGCTCTTGAATCTTCAACAAAAAAGTGGTCTTCCAATCCAATTCCAATTTTTGTATAGAAAATTGGGACACCCTCTTTACTCCAAAATAGATTAATTTCTAAATACAATACAATACTGATCGAACAAAAATGAAATCTTCAAGGATGTACGAGCACAGAGCACCGCGCCACTGGTGAATCACCCAGTAAATGCCAGAAACTAAAATACAGTCCAAACAGTGCACTCTGAATGGAACCGGTTGCAAACAATGCAAAAACTCTTCCTTAAACATTTTGAATTTAGTAGATGGATCGTGTGATAACTCAAAAGGAAGGTGGTATCTTTGTCTACATCGCCTTGAACGAATTTCCATTTTTAATAGAAAACTGTAAAAGATACTGGGTGAGCAACTGAAAGATAGGGGGAACTATCTCCCTGAGGCTATTCAAGTTTCAGTGAAGTAAAATAGAACAAAACCATGCTGATCAATTGCAGTTATCATCAAGTATCATCCTCATCTCGAATTTCAACCCCTAGAGCAAGGGTGGCCACCCTTGAAAATTTGGAAGAGGGTAGATGGGTCAAGTGATGCCTCGAAAGAAAGGTATTATCTTTGTCTGCATCCCCGTGAACAAATTTTCATTTTTGATTGAAAAGTGTAGAAGATACAGAGTGAGCTCCTAAAAAATAGAGTGCCCTGAGCTAATCAAGTATTAGTGCAAAAAAAAAAACAGATTTATTCCAGATCAATAGCTGTCATCTTTGATCTAAATGAATCTTTTCCAGTTTTTCGCACAAATACTCCAATAGTCTTGGGGCAATAGTCTTCTCTATTTTTCAGTGGCTCACTCTGTATCTTCTACTGTTTTGAATCTAAATAAAAATTCTTTCACGGGAATGCAGACAAAGATAATATCTTTCTTTCGAGTTATCACTCGACCCATCTACCCTCTTACAAATTTTCAAGGGTTGTCATCCCTGCTCCAGGGGTTGAAATTCAAAATGAGGATGGTACTTGATGATGACTGCCATTGATCAGCATGGATCTGTTCCATTTTACCTCACTGAAACTTGAATAGTCTCAGGAAATAGTCTTCTATCTTTCAGTTGGTCACCTTGTATCTTTTACAGTTTTCAATTGAAAATGAAAATTCCTATTAAAAATGTTCAAGGATTGCAACCCCGCTCAGGGGTTGATATTTCAGACAAATATTATACCCCAGAAGATGTCTCCTCGAAACAAAAATTGATCTGTTCTTGCGTTTTGATCAGAAATTAATATCTTGGTAGATGTAGCCTCTGTTCTGTTTTCGTTGAAGCACCTTGTATAAATATATATATATATATATATATATATATATATATATATATATATATATATATATTTTTTTATTGAAAAAGTAATGGTGTACCAATTTTCTCTATGAAAAATATTCGTATACTTATTTGTACGGATACAATTGGTGAAATTAAATATGTTTTTCATGCAAAATATACTCCTTGCCCGGCAGTTACCGCCTAAAGAATTTCATTGAAATATCTGTAGTCGTTTGGCATCAATTGATAAATTGGATTTTGTATACCACACTTGAACACCCTGTATTTCTCAAATATAGTTCATGTAGCTAACTTTATATATACTCGGCTGAAGATAGGGTCGAAATTGTATCGACTCATTTCCGAAATAATAGTTGTGGCAAGTTGCATGTGCAGTAAGAAACGAGGCTGAAGGGGGTCACTTACTGATCGAGAGTATTATATCAGATGATTATCTCGTGTAACTGACGTATCAGTTACAACTATCTACAAGATCGTGAAACAGCACGAATTCCACCCGTTTAAATTCAAATTAGTTCTTGATTTAAACGAATATGATCCTGATCGTGAAACATACCAAATTCCAAGCGTACAAATTGAAATTAGTTCATGAATTAAACGAAGATGATCCTAATTGTCGAATGCACTCATGTAAAAATTGAATGAAAAAATGAATATATTGAACTTTTGTATAACATCTGTTCTTCAGATGAAAGCACCTTCTTGTTCAATGGTGAAATTAATAGGTATATTTGCCGATGATGTCATACTCAGAATCGTCCTTCGATCAGAGGATAACACATGAACACTACGGAAATTCGACTTTTGGGCGAAACTTTAGGGGAACATCTTGAAAGGCTTTTCTTCATCCAAACTAATCTCAATGAAAATAGAGTATTTAAATCTGAAAATTTTCATAAATACCAGGATGACTGACAGTTTGGAGTTGAATAGTCAGCAAGGTCACCTGGCTAGAACTAGAACAGCAGAAGTATCCGCAAATGTTAGAACAGAATTTCAAAATCTTTTGTATTCTTGCATAGAGAATGATTATGATTTTTCAACATAGGAATAATTTTCGGTGTTCATGGAATTTGTTTCTGTTCAGAGTTTTCAGAATCGAACAATACGATTCTTTCATCAGAATAGCTGTTGAATATATTAAATAAATAACTCAATAGTGACAATCTAAAGTGAAGAACCAACCTCGAAATTATGTTATAATTCTAAAGACAGAGGGATAACCTTTCGTTTGAGGTGCAACTGTACCTGTTTTCTGTTTTGACCCACACGATTTTTAAGCCAGATCAAGATTCCAAGTTTCCTAGTGGAAATCTCTCGTTCAATACAGACTTATGATTTCACAGAAATGAATTAGTTTCTAGAAGTATTTCCCATTTCATAAATTTCAACTCTAACTGCAACGAGACACTCTATATAAAAATTTTTGAAATTTAAATATTCGATCAGATAACTGAAAGACATTTCAAACAGTTAATTGACTTGGAGGGTGGAGGGTCGAATTCTCATTGGAACACAGAGTATATTAGCTTATGTTTGTGAAGAAACATCTCTTTCCCATTATTCTTTGATTTATCCTTCGATATCCTGGAATTATGGATATGTTACAGATTAATTAACGCAGAATAATATTTGATATTGATTGTGTGAAGATTGATTTGGAATAGCGAAATACGAGGTGAACTGAAAATGTTTTTTGTTAATGTTGAATTTTCCGGTAGCCAATTTTTCTTTATTTTTGACCTAAATTTTGTTGAAGATACACTTCATTACAAAGCTATATTCACTCTCAATGACGACTTTAATTTATGGCACTATCGTTTCATTCGTGAAAAATATACCAGAATTCATATGAAGTACCATAAATTTCCAAAGCAAACATAAGTGTACTATCGAAAATACTACTAGATGTAAAAACAACTTTAATGTCATCTCGACAAACACTGGTATATTTGAAGTAATTAGTAAATGTTAAAATCGATTGTTCAAGATTTTCAACTATGGTTCTTCCAGCCGTTGCGCGAGCAGTACAATTAATGATAATGGATGATCACAAAATTATACCGCTACATAAATTGGCGCTTCACACAGCAGCATACAAAGGTTAAGGGAACGTGTTCATGAGTAAAGTGAATCTACAAGGTGAAGAGTATCAGGAGAAAGAAGGAAAATGACTGCTCGCGTTGATCCTCTTTCAAGATTTGTTGTTTCGATAGACAGATATAATACCGCAGTACAGCAAAGAAAAAGGTTGTGGGAAGTGAGGAAAAGTATCAAGAAATGAGACAAAAGTAAGGGAACGTTCAAAAGAAATTGGCCTCCGTGAAAACCTGCAACCGGTCTAGAATTGAATTAAATACACTGGCATGGCGCGTCTTCACTTCGCCAAAGAACATCATCATTAGGGCAATATAGAAACGTTCTGTTCTCTGACGAATCCAGGTTTAGCATAAAATCTCCAACTTGGCGTCTCAGAATTCATCGGCGAATTGGTGACCGTTTCATCAAGATAATTTTGTTACAAAAATAGATTGTAGAGGCGGGTCCGTAATGGTTTGGGATAGCATAAGTATAGAAGAAATAACAGAATTCATCAGAATTGATAGGAGATCCATGACTGCTGAGAGGTATCTACAGCAAGTTCCAGATCCACAACATATCCCATTCACTCATAATATGGGTGAAAACTTCATGCTGATGTATGATATTGCCACACTTCATACTGCAAGATCAATGTGTGATTACCCTGATGGACTTGAAATATTGAGAATATACTGGTTAGCCAGGAGCCCTAATCTCAATCCGATTATGCATGTATGGGACATGATGAGTAGAAACTTAAGAAAACACTACTCCACAGAATCCGAGTGAAGTAGTTCAGGCTCTGCAAGAGTGAGCAAGAAGAGACCAAGGTTAGTATATCCGTAATCTGATCGAAGGTTTGGCAAGACGCATTCAAGCCTTGTGAGAGATCAAGGGATTAACACCCCATACTTAGTTAGTGTTTCTTCAATAACTTACTGTTCGTATTTTTTCACTTGTTCATCATTTCAATTTTTCCGTGAATAAAAACTTTTGCTATACTACTAACAATGCTCATGGGAAAACTGAATTTCTTGTAGAAAATCAACTGAGGCCTAAAATTAAAAACAACGTCATTGAGAATGAATGTAGCTTTATAATGAAGTGAATCCTCATGACAAAATTCAGCTCAGAAATTCAACATTCGTGAAAAGAAATCATTTTTGTTTTACCCTCGTATAGTGCTTTTAAAAATGAATTTTCACATATTACCAATGTCATTCTGCGTTAAATAAATAGAGGATAATTTCTGCTTGACCGAATTTTAAGCAAGCCGGTGAGCATACACAAAACAAAAATGAAACTTGTTTTTTGTTTCAATTTGAATTTGAAGAATGTTGGTCCTCCACAAGTAGTTTTGTACCTTAATGTTCGATGACTGTTTCAGCAATAGAATTTAAGAATTTCGGTTGGAAATAGATCGTAAACAATAAGGTATAATGGTAGGTAATTAGAGAATAGAACTATTTAAAGTAGATATGTCCACTTGGCCACATTCAGGCTTCTGGGTCCATCGGAGATACACGATAGGTAAATGAAGCCGTTAATGATGGCTTTGAGAAAATGTGCTTTCGGACCGTTTGTCATCGCCACTGATACATTCTCGAAATATTTTCGGTTAATCGTGAATTAAATCTGATATGTTGAAATTATCAGAAAGATGTGTTCTTCATGCACATTTGTTTGTGAGTAAGTTAGTACTGCTTTTATTCACATCCGCGATTGAGAGTGCCATTCGGAACTGCTTCTGTGCAACAACAGAACATTTCTTAATTTCAGTATTTGATAATTGACGAAATATAGATCCGTCGCATTCCAGAGAAGAATCATTAACAGAGAACACGGTGGTCTAAAAAGCCAATATCACCTGGTAAGGATGATTGCCTCCAAATTTCAGGAAGCTGAAGATATTTCATTCATCGTTAACCTCAGAAAAAAAATTAATTTTATGAAGGAATGATCTTTGATCTAAATGAATCTTTTCCAGTTTTTCGCACAAATACTCCAATAGTCTTGGGGCAATAGTCTTCTCTATTTTTCAGTGGCTCACTCTGTATCTTCTACTGTTTTGAATCTAAATAAAAATTCTTTCACGGGAATGCAGACAAAGATAATATCTTTCTTTCGAGTTATCACTCGACCCATCTACCCTCTTACAAATTTTCAAGGGTTGTCATCCCTGCTCCAGGGGTTGAAATTCAAAATGAGGATGGTACTTGATGATGACTGCCATTGATCAGCATGGATCTGTTCCATTTTACCTCACTGAAACTTGAATAGTCTCAGGGAAATAGTCTTCTCTATCTTTCAGTTGGTCACCTTGTATCTTTTACAGTTTTCAATTGAAAATGAAAATTCCCTATTAAAAATGTTCAAGGATTGCAACCCCCGCTCAGGGGGTTGATATTTCAGACAAATATTATACCCCAGAAGATGTCTCCCTCGAAACAAAAATTGATCTGTTCTTGCGTTTTGATCAGAAATTAATATCTTGGTAGATGTAGCCTCTGTTCTGTTTTCGTTGAAGCACCTTGTATAAATATATATATATATATATAATATGATCCTGATCGTGAAACATACCAAATTCCAAGCGTACAAATTGAAATTAGTTCATGAATTAAACGAAGATGATCCTAATTGTCGAATGCACTCATGTAAAAATTGAATGAAAAAATGAATATACATATTGAACTTTTGTATAACATTTGTTCTTCAGATGAAAGCACCTTCTTGTTCAATGGTGAAATTAATAGGTATATTTGCCGATGATGTCATACTCAGAATCGTCCTTCGATCAGAGGATAACACATGAACACTACGGAAATTCGACTTTTGGGCGAAACTTTAGGGGAACATCTTGAAAGGCTTTTCTTCATCCAAACTAATCTCAATGAAAATAGAGTATTTAAATCTGAAAATTTTCATAAATACCAGGATGACTGACAGTTTGGAGTTGAATAGTCAGCAAGGTCACCTGGCTAGAACTAGAACAGCAGAAGTATCCGCAAATGTTAGAACAGAATTTCAAAATCTTTTGTATTCTTGCATAGAGAATGATTATGATTTTTCAACATAGGAATAATTTTCGGTGTTCATGGAATTTGTTTCTGTTCAGAGTTTTCAGAATCGAACAATACGATTCTTTCACCAGAATAGCTGTTGAATATATTAAATAAATAACTCAATAGTGACAATCTAAAGTGAAGAACCAACCTCGAAATTATGTTATAATTCTAAAGACAGAGGGATAACCTTTCGTTTGAGGTGCAACTGTACCTGTTTTCTGTTTTGACCCACACGATTTTTAAGCCAGATCAAGATTCCAAGTTTCCAAGTGGAAATCTCTCGTTCAATACAGACTTATGATTTCACAGAAATGAATTAGTTTCTAGAAGTATTTCCCATTTCATAAATTTCAACTCTAACTGCAACGAGACACTCTATATAAAAATTTTTGAAATTTAAATATTCGATCAGATAACTGAAAGACATTTCAAACAGTTAATTGACTTGGAGGGTGGAGGGTCGAATTCTCATTGGAACACAGAGTATATTAGCTTATGTTTGTGAAGAAACATCTCTTTCCCATTATTCTTTGATTTATCCTTCGATATCCTGGAATTATGGATATGTTACAGATTAATTAACGCAGAATAATATTTGATATTGATTGTGTGAAGATTGATTTGGAATAGCGAAATACGAGGGTGAACTGAAAATGTTTTTTTGTTAATGTTGAATTTTCCGGTAGCCAATTTTTCTTTATTTTTGACCTAAATTTTGTTGAAGATACACTTCATTACAAAGCTATATTCACTCTCAATGACGACTTTAATTTATGGCACTATCGTTTCATTCGTGAAAAATATACCAGAATTCATATGAAGTACCATAAATTTCCAAAGCAAACATAAGTGTACTATCGAAAATACTACTAGATGTAAAAACAACTTTAATGTCATCTCGACAAACACTGGTATATTTGAAGTAATTAGTAAATGTTAAAATCGATTGTTCAAGATTTTCAACTATGGTTCTTCCAGCCGTTGCGCGAGCAGTACAATTAATGATAATGGATGATCACAAAATTATACCGCTACATAAATTGGCGCTTCACACAGCAGCATACAAAGGTTAAGGAACGTGTTCATGAGTAAAGTGAATCTACAAGGTGAAGAGTATCAGGAGAAAGAAGGAAAATGACTGCTCGCGTTGATCCTCTTTCAAGATTTGTTGTTTCGATAGACAGATATAATACCGCAGTACAGCAAAGAAAAAGGTTGTGGGAAGTGAGGAAAAGTATCAAGAAATGAGACAAAAGTAAGGGAACGTTCAAAAGAAATTGGCCTCCGTGAAAACCTGCAACCGGTCTAGAATTGAATTAAATACACTGGCATGGCGCGTCTTCACTTCGCCAAAGAACATCATCATTAGGGCAATATAGAAACGTTCTGTTCTCTGACGAATCCAGGTTTAGCATAAAATCTCCAACTTGGCGTCTCAGAATTCATCGGCGAATTGGTGACCGTTTCATCAAGATAATTTTGTTACAAAAATAGATTGTAGAGGCGGGTCCGTAATGGTTTGGGATAGCATAAGTATAGAAGAAATAACAGAATTCATCAGAATTGATAGGAGATCCATGACTGCTGAGAGGTATCTACAGCAAGTTCCAGATCCACAACATATCCCATTCACTCATAATATGGGTGAAAACTTCATGCTGATGTATGATATTGCCACACTTCATACTGCAAGATCAATGTGATTACCCTGATGGACTTGAAATATTGAGAATATACTGGTTAGCCAGGGCCCTAATCTCAATCCGATTATGCATGTATGGGACATGATGAGTAGAAACTTAAGAAAACACTACTCCACAGAATCCGAGTGAAGTAGTTCAGGCTCTGCAAGAGTAAGCAAGAAGAGACCAAGGTTAGTATATCCGTAATCTGATCGAAGGTTTGGCAAGACGCATTCAAGCCTTGTGAGAGATCAAGGGATTAACACCCCATACTTAGTTAGTGTTTCTTCAATAACTTACTGTTCGTATTTTTCACTTGTTCATCATTTCAATTTTCCGTGAATAAAAACTTTTGCTATACTACTAACAATGCTCATGGGAAAACTGAATTTCTTGTAGAAAATCAACTGAGGCCTAAAATTAAAAACAACGTCATTGAGAATGAATGTAGCTTTATAATGAAGTGAATCCTCATGACAAAATTCAGCTCAGAAATTCAACATTCGTGAAAAGAAATCATTTTGTTTTACCTCGTATAGTGCTTTTAAAATGAATTTTCACATATTACCAATGTCATTCTGCGTTAAATAAATAGAGGATAATTTCTGCTTGACCGAATTTTAAGCAAGCCGGTGAGCATACACAAAACAAAAATGAAACTTGTTTTTTGTTTCAATTTGAATTTGAAGAATGTTGGTCCTCCACAAGTAGTTTTGTACCTTAATGTTCGATGACTGTTTCAGCAATAGAATTTAAGAATTTCGGTTGGAAATAGATCGTAAACAATAAGGTATAATGGTAGGTAATTAGAGAATAGAACTATTTAAAGTAGATATGTCCACTTGGCCACATTCAGGCTTCTGGGTCCATCGGAGATACACGATAGGTAAATGAAGCCGTTAATGATGGCTTTGAGAAAATGTGCTTTCGGACCGTTTGTCATCGCCACTGATACATTCTCGAAATATTTTCGGTTAATCGTGAATTAAATCTGATATGTTGAAATTATCAGAAAGATGTGTTCTTCATGCACATTTGTTTGTGAGTAAGTTAGTACTGCTTTTATTCACATCCGCGATTGAGAGTGCCATTCGGAACTGCTTCTGTGCAACAACAGAACATTTCTTAATTTCAGTATTTGATAATTGACGAAATATAGATCCGTCGCATTCCAGAGAAGAATCATTAACAGAGAACACGGTGGTCTAAAAAGCCAATATCACCTGGTAAGGATGATTGCCTCCAAATTTCAGGAAGCTGAAGATATTTCATTCATCGTTAACCTCAGAAAAAAATTAATTTTATGAAGGAATGATGTGAAAATTTTTACTGAATTCAGTTATGACGCGTTCAACCAATGAAAAATTTCGTTTCAACTTCATAAACGCCTGATATGTTTCTTTTATGAAATCAAAATACAGTTCTTAATATATCTGCCTAAAGAGTTTTCAGTTCTGAAGGCTATTTTCAAACGAAAACATGAGTATAATGACTGTAAATTGACACTTGGTTTAACAATATAAGTTAATATATTATATTTTTGATTGTTCTCTTTAGTACTTGGAAAAACCTCATGGATTGCATGTTGAAAGTGTTTACGAGAAATCATACTTCCAATCATTCTATAAATGCATTCGGTCGTTGCTAATCTAATATTGAAATTTCTGAAATGTTGCCGGTATATGATCAACAACGGCTTGATAATAAGTGTTTCTCTTAGTCATCTGCTAGCCAAAATTTTCATGGATAACATAGAGAAAATAATTCATCCGCTGTCGAAATACTGCATTGATGAGTTTGGATATCATGATGACATAATCAGTTGTTTCACAGAAATGAGTAGAAAATTAGATTCCTTCAGTACCTTCATAAATTCTATTCACCCTAATTTAAAGTTCACTTTGGAAATGCTAATTGAGAATTTCATTAAGTTTGTTGTTAAGATTATAACCAAAATTGACCGCAGACGTAATTTTTCCATTCTCAATAAACCATCACATACAGATACATCTTCTTCTTCACAAGCTCTACAGCCGGTTACCGGCCAAGGCTTACTCCATCCAGATCTATTCGACGCCAAATTCCTCCATCCCCACATACAATAACCATTTCTCCACTCTATCCAACCATCTAGTTCTTGGGCTGTCTCTCTTTCTCTTTAACTCAGGTTCCCTCCATATTTGAATTCTCCCCGAATCGGGATAATAACTAAATCTAGATTCATCACTGAAAAGAACTGTGGCCCACCTCTTTTGATTCCAGTTAACGTGTTCTTGGCACCAAGCTAAACGAGCAGCCCGATTTCCATGTATCAGTTGTGGAACTCTTAAAGGACGTCTGTAGTGGAGTTGACCTTCGTGTAGTCGATTTCTCACAGTTTGGTCGGAAATTTGTACATTATGAGCTCGTGATAGCTCTTAACCTAATTGAGATGCTGTGGTAGTACGATCTCTTATGGCTTGTAAAACCAAAAATCGGTCTTGGGCGACTGTAGTAATCCTGAAACGACCTGTATGGCGTTCTTCTACGCTATCTGTTTCATTGAAACGCAACCATAAACGGTTTATGTCACTTGGGCTACTTCTCAGAACCCTGGATACTTCCCGTTGTGAGCTCCCAGCTCGGAGCATGCCAACGGCTCGTAACATCTCTTCTCTAGTCAAATGTCGTTTTTCCATGGTCGAATCACAAAAACTGAATCTTTTTTTTGTGCTTACAACAGAAACGAAGTGCCAACTAACTGATTTCATACACTGAATACATGAAATGATTATAATATACTGCATTTTTAGTTTTCCATAAAAAAAACTGAAATCTTTTGCTGCGCTCTATATAATTTGGTGAGAAATTGATGCAGGTGTTCATTTTATGAAAGAATTTATCCATATTGATCGTTCTGGATACGATGTATAGATATTCAGAAGTGTTCCCTAGACTTTTTTGAGGTGTTTATGTGTCCTAACCACCTTATTTGGGAGGCCTTTATAACTTTGTTAAGTTGGGTCCCCTATATTTTAGTTTCGTTTATTTAGGCAGTTCGTGATTGTATCGAATTCCCCATACTTCATTTTCTTTTGTTGCTCTGGAAATTATTCTCAAGATCTTTCTCTCGAAAGTTAGCAGCTTCTCCTCCTCTTCTCTGTTAATTGTCCAGCATTCGCTGCCATATAGCACAATCGGTCTAACTAGCGTTTTGTATAGTTGTACTTTTGTTTTGCTGCTTATATATTTAGATTTCAACTGGTTCCGTTATCCACGATAACATCTATTAGCCATGTTAATTCTCTCTTTAATTTCAATTTTGATGTCATTCTTTGTGTTAAAAATAGTGCCTAGGTATTTGAACTGATGTACTTGTTCAAACTCGTATTCATTCATTTTCAGCGGATGTAGATTAGAAATTCTGCCTGTTAGCGCCATAAATTTGGTTTTTTCTTCATTTACCGTTAATCCTATGTTTTTTGCTGCATTCTCAAGTGCACAGAAGGCTTCAACTGTAGCTGTTCTAGTTCTTTCCGTGATCAATCATCAATCATCAATATCTAGAAATGCTAGCAATTTTACCGATTTAGTGAAAATTGTGTTCTTTGTTTATATAGGTACTAGAGCCTCTAATGGCTTTTTCTAGGGCTATGTTAAATAAATGGCATGAGAGGGGGTCTCCCTGTTTAATTCTCTTATCAATATAAACAGCATCTGCTAGATCCGATCTCAACTTTACTCTGCATTTTACTATGTTTAATGTCATTTGTATGGGGTTAGCCATTTTTTTGGGGATACGCAACTCCAACATTGCTTGATATAATGCTCCTCTATTTATACTATCGTACGCTGTTCTGAAGTCTATAAAGAGATGATAAGTATCAATGTTATACTCTCTGGTTTTCTTATTCAAGTAATTGTATAATACAGTGGATTAGGTTTGGGGTTGATCTGCCCTCTTGGAATCCACACTTATATACCCCAATTACAGTTTAAGTGTATGTGCAAAGTCGTTCCGCTAAGATGTTTGAGAATATCTTGTAAGCTGTGTTAAGGAGTGTAATTCTTCTGTAATTCTTACACTCTAGCTTGCCCCCCTTTCTTGTATATTGGACAAATGGAGCCATCCCCCCATTCAATAAACACTTTTTCCATAGTCCAGACGCCATGATAATTGCGTGAATATCCTTGATGAGTTTGGGCTCTTTAATTTTCAGGAGCTTGGCTTTGACACCATCCGGTCCTGCAGAATTGTTGTAATTTAGTTTATTCATAGCTTTTGACTTCGTCTATGGAAGATGCTTTTAGTTCTTCATCCTGGAGGGTAGTACTTATATCTTCCACTGTTCCTTCTACAGTAACTTTACCTTCCAGAACAGTTTTGAAATGGTTTTCCCATCCTTTAATATTTCAGTATTTTTATTAATAGGTTCTCTATTTTTACCTCGGCAAGATAGAGTTCTGGGACAGAACTCTCTTCTTGCATTGTTCACTACATTAAAGAACTTTCTCGCTTCTTTTTGCTTTTTGAGGTGCTCAATTTTTTTATATAACTCTGCCCAATGCTTTCTCTTCTTCTTTTTGAATAATCTTTTCTCCTGTCTTCTGATTTCTCTGTATTCTTCCTCTGCATTTAAACACAGATACTACCAGTTATAATTCTTCCATACATCCAAAAACCATAAGATAGCTCCTTTTAACAGTATGATACATAGGTTCACCACGATACCAATGTCAGAAAATAATTTACTGAAAGAGCTAGAAATTACAAAACAAATAGGAGTCAATAATGGTTAGTCATTCTATTCAATTCTAGTATTACTGATAGTATGCCTACTCGTTAACAATTTCAATGTCCAATCCATGAAATATGTCTAGTATTAAAGAGACCAATTTAAAATATAATATTTTAACTTTTATTGATAAACCCAGTCTAAATTCAGAGTAATTCTTCTCATCTCAATTCTCAATAATTGAATATAGGAAACGAATCAGGTGTTTATAAATTCTCTTATAGAAGTTTATATCGGTACAACTTTCAGAGCTTTCAATATTAGGTTATCAAAGCACAAAGGCAGTTTTGACGAACAAAAATCTAATAGAAGCATACCATAATGTAAATAATAATCTTCAGTTGAATGAGTGGATATCAGGTCGACTAAAACCAGATCAGTTAATCGCCTACGTTTCGATTTATTTAAAATCTTCTTCAAGGCTCTAAGAATGAAAAAGGATTGATAAAAATATTCAAAAATTGTACATCTCGAAACAACATAAAGAATATAAGCAATGTGAGGGATATTGAATTTATAAAGAATATTTGAAAAACTAATTTTCTCTGAAACTTTCAAGAGAACCAGAGAACAGTCTAAAATCTTGTAAATCATACATGAAAATGACTGATAGATGTATAATTGAAAATTCAGTAAAAACATTCATGAGGACAGTTACTAGTTATAAGGATTTGAAAAGCAGAGTTGCTTACCTCACGAGTTGGTTTTATGAGTCACCATTAATAATGCTGCCGGGTATGTAAGTAAGAGTTACTTACATAACCGGATTACTGAATTTTTATTTATACATCTATCAGTCATTTTTATGTATGATTCACATGATTTCTAGACTGTTCTCTAATTCTCCTGAAAGTTTTAAAGAAAATTTGTTTTTCAAATATTTTTAAAAATTCAATATCCGTCACATTGCTTATATTCTTTATTTTGTTTCGAGATGTACAATTTTTGATTATTTTCTTTATGAATCCTTTTTCATTCTTAGAGCCTTGAAGAAGATTTTAAATTAATCGAATCGAATATTTTACCAAAGATATCCATAACTATTTTACACGTAATCAATGGAATATACGTATTGGCTTTTTAGGACTAAAATCTAGTCGCTTCAGTGAAAATTATTTCAGGAAGGTTTTTATGAACAAGTTAGCTTTGAGCATCCGCAACCTGCCCTTAGAACAGTTTAAGCCATTTCTCAAAAACATTCTAATTAAAAATTCTTTTTATCATGTGAACAAGTTTTTAAATTATAATTTTAACGACAATTGTGTCTTTTAAGTGTTTATATCTTTTAATGTGATATTGCTGTTTCTGTTTATTATATATATATATATATATATATATATATATATATATATATATATATATATATATATATATATATATATATATATATTTTCTACTTCTGCAGTATCTCTCTCTGAGATGCGTTAAATTGAAAATTTTTCTTCTTTTTTTGTCAATTGACAAATGTAAGCTTTATGATTGTGAAACATGCTAAATATACTTACTTACTTACTCGGCCTATCCAGCGATCTGGATATGTTTCGTTCCAATGTTGATCAAATAGATCCCTCAGCTTTTCGGTTAGAAGCTGATTGTATGAATCTTTATTCAATCCAGGTGGAATGTGGACGGTGATCTCCAATCATTCAAATCCACACGTTAAAAGAAAATTATTCTTCGTGATGAGCTTCAAGGAGAGCATGAAGATTTTCTTCCTCCCATTTGTCGTTGTTTTGATTCTTAATAATGGCATCTCTCGAAAAACTTGCTCCGTTGTTGACTAAAATATGCTTCCTAAATTCAGGTTGTTGTCTAATCATATCTATCCAGATTCAAGACGGTTAGAAAAATCAGGTAACAGTGCCTGGACTCGTTATACATGATATGGGTTAAGAGCTGTTCATTTAAGATGGCAAATACCATCATATGATTGTCATGTAGATGTAAATTTTTCTAGTGCTGGTATCGGCTTGCTCGTCAATTAAGTTAAGTACAGATTCTTTTTATTCTGGTGTCTTAATATCGCTGTGACAACCACAATGATGTTTCATAGTTTTGAAGCAACCTGTTTCTCGAAGTCGTTGATGAAGCAGTCCAAATAAAGTATGATGGGGAGTGACACGTTCAGAGTAAATTTTAACATATCTACGAAGGAATTACTGTTAGGGAGGCCGTTTGAATTAACCTCTATCTGAGTGAAATTTTGAAAGGATTACTGCAACTATCAATGCCTATCAGCGAAATATCAACGAAAGTGAATTATTTTAGAGTTGTCAATAAAAAAAATCTAGTCTACTAGTGAAATTAATCATGTAATTCATCAATTTAACACACAAAACTGTGGCAGATGCGGAAAAAAGCAAATTATAAAAAGATAAAGGAACAAGTGATAATTTATAAACACAATTTTCAAATTTCCCAGGGGTACTGGAAGAGAGTTGTGGGGTAGTAAGAAAACATGACCTTCCCACCGTAGCACCCTGTAAATTTTCATAATTGTTTCTATGATCTGATTATGTAGATTTTAAGAAGGCACCCATGTGCCTAATTAAAACTCAGTATCTGAAAAACTGTAGTAATCATACAAAAAAACTGGAAAAATCTGAATCTGAATCTGAAGATTTCAACACCCTGTATTTCAGTAACGAAGCGTTTGCGGACATATTGTTCATGGGAACTTTCGCCATAAAACAGCTCGACAAATGGCCTCGGGAAATCGTTCGCTTTTATTCATTTACACCCCGTATAAAGCAGAACATGCTTATTATTATATTATTAAGTTACTTATCTGATGAAAGCACAGTGTGGTGAAACCCATTATAAATTCTTTTTAGTGAAAATTTGAATATCATTGTTCTATCTAATTGCAGAAAGTATTTTCATCAATCAAATTGAAAAAAAAAACAATACCGAATATCGGGGGAAATATTGGGTAGTTATATAGAAAAAAGAAAGTACTGTAGAGATAATGCATTCTACAAACAAATCGCTATATGAGCTTAATTGCAGGCATTGCAACCTGAATTGCTTCCCCTCTCACCTTATTCTTTGGATCTGGTTCCCAGCTACCCGCATCTGTTTGCTGACTTAAATATATTGTAAGAGGGAAAGGGTTTTTTGTTCTGATAGATTTCATGAGGTCAAAGATAAATTTTTCTAACAAAGACGTTATCGAAATATTCAATAATCTTAGTTGAAATTGACCTGAAAATTATAATTTTACTAGTCTTCCTACAATTGCTATTCTCATCAATGAAAATATCTATCTACGATTTATTAGTACTAGATGCATTATATATTTCGACAAGTAATGGCACTTACTACAACTACCCATTTAATAATAATGGCAGTTTCATTGAAATATTACTCAATATCTTCATGTATGTCGAAATTCCTCTGTGATCACTACCATTTTGGTTGAGTTGTAATTTTGTGAACTGTCATCTTGTTTAACACTATTTCCTCAAATTGAATGAGAAAATAAGTGAAGAATCTATCGAAAAAGATATATCTAATTCTACTCAGTTTGAGACGGCAGAATTGGTAGCGACGGCTACAGAAAATTTGATAAAAGGATAAATCAAAGGGAAAGAACAATGCAGTATATCGAAATTTCATGGATTAGCAATTCAAGCAAATACCTTATTTTTTGGAAAATGTGCTCTTGATTTATTTCAGTACACTTTCGAAGAAGAAGCCTTCATCCCTCTGGTCATTCTACACAATGTTACGAAGCATTCTCAACCTCTATCATAAAGTCTGACTGTGAAGTTACCAAATATTGCCATCATTTTTGAAGAGAAAATTTGAAATTTGTCCACCTAAAAAACCAAAATCCCTCACAACCCAGAAATTGAATAAATTCATTAAAGTGGTCCCAGATTCAGAACTTCCTTTCAATCAAAGCGGTTTCAATCATGGAAATCATACGAGCTTGCTGCTCTAATGAGTTACACGCCTTTAAGATTAGAGACGTAGAAGTTTACGATAAAGCTTTAACGGTGAACATTCCTTTAACAAAGACAAAATTACCAAGAATATGCACTGTATCCGATACGCGTGTAATGGCTATTATTCGCGCAGATTAATTACTACACTCGCGTTCAGCTAGTGCCGTAGACCTCATTCTCACGAGCAATAACTCGTTAAATAATGTACTATATTTCTTTTGATACGAGGTTGCATCAGATTCAAAACAGAATTATTCGTATTCATATTTATTGGTAGAAGACACAAAGCAAAGTGAGCGTATTGTTGCCATCATCGTAGTAAGAAGAAGGGCGTGTCTCCGCCAAATTAGAGGAACCAAACAGCAACATCACCTTCACACTGACAGTTTTAAATCAGGCATCGACAAATCTCTTATCAGTGAGCAATCACCTGGCGAAAATATTCTAAACCCCAACTCATCCGTAATGATGGATTTCTCCTGTAGATTAGCCCAAACTGAGGTGCGATTCAAGCAACTTTTGAGCGGCGGTCTCCATCAAGAAGGTCTTGAACGCAAGCAATGGTTTTTTTTCAGTCAAAGAAGTCCTAAGCGGTGGCTAGTTAGTCTTGTAATATCCTCATCTACCGTACTCAGCTGACCTGCCTTCGCAAAATTTTCAGGTTCATGTTTGATCCACCCTTATCAGATGAATATTCAATATTGATATTCGATTATTTATGAAGTAGTGCCGTCAGGTATACAGGGTGTCTACTATAAGAGGTGTCAAACTTCAAGAGGTAATAGTACAAGTTATTTGCTACAAAGAGTGCCCTATAACATTTTTTCGAAAAGTTGATAATTATCGAGTTATTTAACACTTCTTGATTTCACGAAATTTTTTGGTTCTTTCTATATAAACAAGAATATCTCTGTTATTCTTACAGCTACATCAGATTTATCATACCATCCGAAAGAGCATTGAATTTGCTATGAAGGAGGTAAGTAATAATAGTAGAAAAATCTTGTATACCGGCTGTTGTAAAAGGCTCAATTAAAAAATTGTGAAATTAACAAATTTAGTGGTATTTTTTTGTTAACGACGCCACTGAAAACTGGTCGACAAGTAGCTGTTTTTTTTGGAAAAAACTATTACACTCCTCTGGCTTCCAAACGGTATATCAACTTTTGAGCTCACTATTTTTGTCCAGAAATATCATGGGTAAGAGTAATAAGAACACAAAATACGAAAAGCTCAAGTATCTTATATTAATCAATGGAACATGAACAGGAATTAAACTAAGAAAAACTTAATGGGTGATATTTTCATAAAAGAAATTTGAAAACTATAACAGGTATTCAGAATGTCTTCCTTTTTCTTGTATACACTCAACACATCTTTTTCTTAAACTATCAACTACTCTTTACATTGCAACAGATTCGAATCCTTCCAAGTAATTCTTCCCGAGTATTAATGGGAATTCTACGAACATTGGTCTTTAAATGAAAATCAAGCGGCATAAGGTTAGGGCTTCTGGGTGGCCTTCTTCCCGACCCGAATCGAACTATCCATTTCTCTCCAAATCTCAGTTATGCAGTTCTGAACCATTCTAGAATTACGAGCGGGGCAGCCGTCCATTTGAAACTAAAGGTGCTGCCGAGTAGCTATAGACATTTAATCCAGAAGCTTTGTTATTCCGCTATTCACTAGATTCAAAAATTCATTTGAATTGAGACGATCGGGGAGTATAACTGGCCCGAGAAGCTGAGCCCTCCTCAACCCCAACCACACATTTACTCTAATCTCATGCTGAGAGTAAGACACATAGTTCCAACTTTAGTAAAAGTTCCCTCATCTGTCCATAGAATTTTATCTCGTCCCCACTCCTGTAATTTATACATGTACCACCTACAAAATTGCAACCTCACCTCACTATTCACTGGCGATAGGTCTTGAACCTTAATCAAATGGTACGGATTCAAACTATTTCGCTTGAGAACTCTATAAACCGTGGAATGATGAAGTCTCAATGTCGCACCAATTCTCTGCGTACTTGTTGTAGGGTCCTCGAGAACAGCATGCAATATTGCAGGTGCTTGTCTCCACTGCTGAGCTTTTCCACCACCTTCTCTAACTCTTAAACCACTG
The DNA here is from genome assembly GCA_013387265.2 of Cryptolaemus montrouzieri. Lineage (NCBI taxonomy): Eukaryota > Metazoa > Arthropoda > Insecta > Coleoptera > Coccinellidae > Cryptolaemus > Cryptolaemus montrouzieri. Next base: position 86,595,054 of record JABFTP020000185.1, read on the forward strand.
AATGAACTAGTTTCACCAGAGTGCCTAAACACTTCAACAAATGTCTCTCTGCAAGGTTGCTATCTGTTTTGGAAAGAGCAATGCATACTCCCACACTGCTGCCAGGGAATTTCCATTCGCGAAGCCATAGACTAATGACATATATCGATATTCAGTGTTGTTCTAATCCAATTTATTATTGCTACTTTCTCAAATATTCAATATCTAGATATGTGAGGTTAGGTTATTTATCGCTTATTATCACTGAGAAGTCATTTGTGGAATTGTTTAAATGCTCAGGTGAAACTAGCTCATTTGTGATAAAAAAATTATAAAATTTAATGTTCTTACTCATACTCTTACTGATATTGCTAAGAAACAAAAAGTAAGCTCAGAAGTTGATATACCGTTCAAAAGCCAATTAATGTTGTTTTCAGTTTTCAGTGGCGTAGTTAACAAAAAATACCACTCAATTTGTTCATTTCACAATATTTCAATTTATCCTTTTCAACACCTAGTATACAAGATTTCTACCATCAATACTTATCTATCTTCATTCATTGCTCTTTCCGATGGTATGATTAGATTTGATGTATCTGTAAGAATAACAGAAATATTCATGTTTTTATAGAGAGAAGCAAAAAATTTCGTAAGATCAAGAAGTGTTGAATAACTCGATATTCATCAATTTTTCGAAAAAAATGTTATGGGACATTTTTTGTTGCAAATGTCTTGAACTATCACCAACACAAGTTTGGCAAATTTTATAGCAGACACCCTGTAGAAGAAGAATCGCAATAAATCATGCCTACAAGTCAAAGCACGTAACTCGTTCGCTATCTCATAGTTGGTACCAAAAAAAATGTGAAACTTTTTTATCTTAATGATTCAATAGCAATATATGGAATGTAAAATTCATTGTGAAGCTTTTGTTCCATTTTGTACGTCCCTACGTTTTGTGTCACTCAGTTGTGATACTTCAAAATGGCTATTGTACTGGGTGAAGAGATTTAGAAGTTGCTGTAAATATGTGAAATATATGTGTTCTTTTTGCGGAGGAATTCATTGCCGCAAACAGATTCAAGCAAGCTTTTTCAATTTTCGAGTTAATTGGAAATATCTGAAATTTTCGGAATCAGTCAAGTGCCAACATCTCGTGTGTTTTTGAAGTTATGTAAAAACGGTTCTGACATTCTACAGGAACTTTTTCAAGTAGAATCGAACTACATGCGGACTTTTTGTGCCAGAGTTTTTGAGTTGTTTTCCTTTTCAAAAATAAATATCATATGTCCACTCAATTTTTTCATCCAAAACGTATTTTCATGAAGAACCGAAAATTCTTCCCTAATTTTATCTAATAACTCTATGTCCATAAGTATGTTCTGTATTCTTATAATTCAGTTAAATTATTTAGTATTCTTTCATCAAGTTACAACTACTGTGTGAATATAGTGAAAATAGTTCATTGATTCCGGCATTACTGTATTACTTGATTCTAAATAGAAGCTAAATATATTTCATTAACATATTTTGGCCGTATCAGCGAGAATATTGCCAAGATCTTTTCGAAACACAATGAAAAAGTAGCTTTTAAGACCCACATGAAACTCTCCCAGGAATTTTTCAATAGTACAATTTGACAATTCGACAATACTGGAGAGTATAAGTTGTCCTGTGTGGATTGTGAAGGTGTTTATATAGGTCAAACTGGTCGTTCATTCAAAACGAGATATAAGGAGCATCAATCAGATTACAATAACCAGAGAACAGACGAATCTACTTTTGCTTCTCATTGTATCGAAAATGGCCATTATTTTCCACTCATAGATCAACTAAAAATTATTCTATTCACAGAATACCAAGAGAACGAAAGTTAGATTTCATAGAATCAATCGAAACTTCCAAACTGCAACAAATCCTCCATCCATATAAGTATGGCCCGGCTCATTCGTCTCTATTCGAAATCTTTAAATAATACTTGATTTTATTATAATTCTTTCATTGCCTCTTGTTTGCACCCTTATTAATTTTGTACCTACCACATTATATATGTATATACTTTCAACTTTAGTTCAACACTTGTCGGATGAAGATCGCCGAGAGACCAAACCTGCGACCATGATTTTCAATAAATCTCTTAGGATTAATATCAAGATTTCCCTCATTGAATGCTTGAAATGGCGCCTGTTCTCAACTTGAAAATAGTACCGAATTTCTCATGAATATTCCATACCAATTCAGCTGTAATATTTTGACTTCACCGGTGATATTCTCTCTTACGAAAAATTCCCTTTCAGTATGTCGGCCCATATAGTGTATGCTCTAACAAAAATTTTCCATCCCCTCTATTTCAAGATGGACTAGTTTTGGCGGAAAACTTTGAGACACATTAATTTTCGATTGGAGGGGGACTACTTTTAGACTTTCAAAACATGGATATTTATCAATATTTCTAATTATTGCATTTACTTGAGCATAAAAGTTTGGAAGTGCTGCGGACAAGAATTGTCACTTGACTAAGATAGAGGAGAATCACACTTAGTGTGATTTTAAGCAAAATTTTCATTGGAATGCAAGCTTTTGCTGTTTTTAAACTAATTCAATGATATCAAACTTGCATGAGTATGACAGTTTTGAATAGAGAATCGAAAGATCTTTCCAAAGATGTCACCTGTTTCATTAACCCAATAATGAATTTCAACATAGAAGCTGCTGGGGTAGCGGTTCTCAGCTTTTTCCGCCAAAATCAGTTCATCTCGATATAGCGGGTGGGAAATTTTTGTTTGAACACACTGTATTTAGTGTTTGGGAGATTAACTATAATCTTTTAGAATCATATGTGTTACTTCTTCAGACCAATTTCGATAACATAAACCAGGGGTGCTCAAACGGTCGATCGCGATCGACTGGTCAATGGCGAGTGCTTTTTGAGTAGATCTCGAAAGGAAATAAAAGTTTAATAGGTAGGTAACTAAAATGAAAAATTTTATTACGCAATAAAATAACACTTTGCTAGCGGTAAAAGGCTGCTTTATCAAAGGAACGCGCGGTACTTATCAGAGAAAGGCCGCGTTTTTTATTATTTCCACTTTTCTAGAAATTTCGGTGGGCGCGTTTGACGGGAACATTCGAGACTTTTGTTCACGCCGATATAAATGTTGCGCCTGCAAGACATTCTGAATTGTAGCTTGAAGGCAATACTACATCGATACTAAGTTTATTATTAAATTGTACAAAATGAGTGCAGCGAAGAAATCTAAAACGTATCATTTCAATAACGATTGGGAGGAAGAATTCTTCTTTTGTTTGGTGAAGGGTAAGTGCATTTGTTTTATTTGACGTGCGTCAGTTGTAATTACTAAGCGTAGTAATTTACAGAGGCATCATAAAAGGTTCATAAAAACTATGAAAAGGATTTTCCGCCACATTCCTCTGAATGGCAAAACCTGTGGCGAAGATATATATGACGTTTTCTTCAATTTTGTAAAAAACTACAAGCTACCAATATATCAATTAGTCTGCATTACAACCGATGGAGCACCAGCCACGCCTGGAAACTAAAACGGTTTTGTGGCATCGTGTCGAGCTATTGAAGATTTCCCTTCATTTTTTTCTTTCCACTGCATTAGATATCAACAATTTTTGTGTTCAAAAGTTTTAAACACCAAGAAAATTATGGGCACTGCAACAAAAATAATGAATTCGATCCGTGCACTTAGCTTTCAACGGTGGCTCTTTTAATTTGCAGTTGGAATATAGGGAGTCACCTGAACACACTGATTTAGTTCTTCACACGGACGTCAGGTGATTGAGACGCGAAATATTCCTAGAAAGGTTTCAAGAATTATTGCCTGAAATAACAGCTTTTCTAGACGAAAGAGGTGATGACACTCTGATGTTGAAAAACGAGAAACCGCTGACTGATTTAGCATTTTTTTGGTTTGGAGCTTCAAAGTAGAAGAAAAACTATTATTTAGATGATTAGCGTAGTGAACGCCTTCAAAAGTAAATTTTAACTTATGAAAGATCAACTGACCAGAAAGGATCTGAAACATTTTCCGTCTTTGAAAGCAAGGATTCCTCAGTTGAATTATGATACGTATGAGGCTGAATTATCAAATATTTTGGGACAATTCGAAATGCCTTTTATGATAATTTGGCAAATATAGCATCATTTATGAGTTATCCTTTTTCATGTAAAAACATGATTTAGCTACTGAAATAGCAAGTCAGGTCAATATGAACTCATGTTTTGTTGAAAATTAGTTGGTGCAGATTATATCAGATATACCTCTTAATGTTTCAGGATCTGATACAAATTTCTGGTGTTTTATATTTGAAGATAAATATCCGAATCTAAGGCTAACCGCCCTTCAACTGACGGCAATGTTTGGGTCAACTTACTTGTGCGAGTCTGCATTTTCTGAAATGAAAATAATTAAGTCAAAATATCGCAATAGACTAACTGACCATTTTATGTCATCATGCTTGCGATTAGCACTCAATGATTACGTACCATCTTATGAAAAGTATGCTGAGGACATGCTGTACCACGCTTCAACATGCAAAGTCACTCCTTAGTTTAGTTTAACACCATATGTAACTCTTTTGTTTTGTAACAACCAATTAACTCGCAATTTTGAATAACTATGAGTTTTTCATTGATATTATAGAGAAGAACCGAATTAAACCTAACCCAAACCTTGACTAAAATAATGTAAAAAGATAATATCCATATATGCTAGGTAGGTAGGTAGGTAGGTAGGGTGTATCGTGTATGTACGACAACCCTGCATCACACATACTAGCAGCCTCTCAGAGTCGATCGTAAATAGTCTAAAAATATTGAGGTAGATCGCCAGCAGTTCAAGTTACAGCACCCCTGACATAGACCGATGAGGCTAAAAGTTGCTTCGTCGAAGAGCAGAATATTTAAGAAGAAAGTCTCATCTCGATAACAATAATTTGTTTGCATAATTTCGAAGAAATAAGAAATACAATCTCATCAACAGAGTCATTTTCATTTAATTCTTGTAAGAAGCTGATTTTTTTAAGGATGTAATTTTACTTTGTGCAAATTCTTTTTCACAAATGCATGACTTATTCCCGTATCAAGTGCTAGTTGCGACTAACGACGCTATGCTTATTCTTTTCAATAGTCAATAAGAAGTCAGACTGGCTATTTACATCCATCTTCGATTTTACAAATTGATAATCCATAGTTTTCAAGGTTTGCTAAGGATGAATTTCTAAACCAGTATTTGGTCCAATTACATTTGATTGAAAAGATAAGTCCATAATTATTTTTAATGTGTTTTTCTTTCGTTTGATTCATATTGGGTGAGCTGAAAGGCTGAATCTTGTTAGATAAGTTCAGAAGATGACAGATGTTCAATGTTTGGCCTATATTAAATGTGTTATAATCCAACTTTCCGATTTTTATGATTTTATGTTTTCCTTTCATGAGTTTCCATATAAGTTTTCTCTTGAAATTGCTACCTGCCGCTATGTTCAAGATGGCTTCGAGTTCAATTTCGAACCCTCTGTGATAATAAAAGGGAGGATACCCGGTAAATCATGGAGTTAAGTGCTTTTGGGCAAGGATTTGATGAATCGGTGAGAATTTTGTTATCTTTATTTAATGCTCTCCGAGAGATATCTGTTCTCTCCTTATTCTCAGTAGTTCTATAAATTACATAGATTATTTTCGCTCTTTTCGAGACTCATCAATCAAGAAATTTAATTTGATATTAAATTTTCGTTTTTTTTTCCACATCTTCTGAAAGAAATCTACTGTTTTAATTATATGAAAATTTGTATATACGCAAAGAAAGTGATAGAAATTTCTACTTATCGATTCATTCAACAATTACGAAATAATCTGATGTCTTAGAATAACTCATTACATCGGGCGTTCCATGAAAAACGGTCCAAGCTATAGCTCCTACAATTATTGATCGGTTTTAATGAAACAAAAATGGAATTGCATATTGAATGATATTCTTATCGTCTGAGATATTTTCAGTGGTCTGTCACTTCCAGAAATATCAGAAGTTGACGTTTACTACGACTCTTCAAATGGTAACCCTGTTTTCATTCTTTTCGATTACTAATTCAATTTGAGTACCTTCTGCTGAGAAGGGGTATCACTTAAATTGCTGTATTTTGCGAGAAAAAAGAAATTTTCAGAAAATTTAGGAAGAAACACTAACACAAACTCGAAAAGTCGCCCATTCTACCAATAACATCGATAAATTAGAAATGTGAGTTCTTTCGAAATTTTTCGATAACTTCATTTTTCATACTATAGAGGAAAACCGAACTAAACCTAATCCAAACGTTGACTAAAATAATGTAAAAATCTAATATCTATATATGCTACGGTACACCCTACTTAGGTAGGTAGGTAGGTAGGGTGTACCGTGTATGTACGACAACCCTGCTTCACACATACTTGCAGCCTCTCAGACTCGATCGTATGTGATTATTGAGGTAGATCGCCAGCAGTTCAAGTTTGAGCACTCCTGCTTTATGTTATATCACTCGGCTGGTTTATTGTCTTAAATGTCTTAAATACGGATTAAACTATATTACCCAACTACTGAATTCCACCAACAATATCAACCCAATAGGAACCATACATATCACATAAGTTGTCGTGCGGCATGAGAATAGGGTACGTTTATAGATATATTCTTATTATTGAGTTTTAATTCACAATTATTATCACCGACAAAGTATCTGCACACCATCGATTTACATATCTGATGAAACGGTACGACTAAATACAAGTACAGTATGTCCCATTTTGGGGTGCCACCAGGAGCATCTCTGTTATTATTTAAGATAGAGATGGGGTTTTCAGTTAAAATTTCCACCCAATTTGGTGAATAAAAATTTCGATTGAAGAACGTATAACAGATAAAAATCAAAATCGAAATTACTACTAAGATATGATGAAAGTGATGAAGTACTATTGGTAGCCTAGATACTCAAGGATAACAATTTTTTCTCTTTCATTTAGATAAACCTATAAGTGAAATGATTGTGAAAATAAGACATTAATGGTACAAAACATAAATATTTCAATTGCATGAGAATAGGGTACGTTTATAGATATATTCTTATTATTGAGTTTTAATTCACAATTATTATCACCGACAAAGTATCTGCACACCATCGATTTACATATCTGATGAAACGGTACAACTAAATACAAGTACACACTCCGATACCAAGTATTTTAAGTATCGATACTTTGAAATTAGGTATCGAGTAGGTATCGGTTGAAAGTACTCATATCAGTATATGCATATACAAAAGTCAATTTTCATTTTAGCATTGATTATGAAAATGAAAGTTTCTGAACGCATCCATTTTTCGCTTGTGTTTTTTGTCTTACTTTTGTGTAGTTGGCAAGCTTGTTTGTCTATGCTAGAAAAAAAAACAGTCAGCCAGCCAGCGTCGCTGCCGCCATATTTTGTCGTCATTGTTTATTAGTTCTGCCTGTATTTTCAACCTTACTTTTCACAGCAGTTTAAGTGATTGACAATGGGGTCTAGTGTGTGGCAACATTTCATTAAAATCGACCAGAAAACCGCGAATTGCAAAACATGCTTCAAAACCGTGCGATAATGTGGCAATACTTCTAATTTGCACAAGCATTTGAAAACTTACCTTGATTATATTACTCCTGTTAATGATAACGACAAGATTTTAATGTAAGAAAATATACACCATTTATTTTTATCTGCAATTTCCAGGTACCTATGTGTTGTTGACGATTATAGGTAGTGTTGTGTGATACGTAAATTTATCGATATCGTCAACTTTTGATATTCCTAATCATTTAAAAGTAGGTACTTATTAGCTGATAAAGTATAAATCAAAGCATTTACCTTCAAATAATTAATATTTTATCTGCCTTGGCCTTAAGGTAACGAAGTAAATTGTAATATATATATATATATATATATATATATATATATATATATATATATATATATATATATATATATATATATATATCCTATTCGATAGGAGTGTGTATCGATACTTTTAAATTGATACCTAGTAAGTATCGATACTTGACGACCGATACTTAACAGTATCGAGTAAAAGTGTCGATACCTCAATTGTATCGTTTCATCCCTAAACATATTTGCAGCTGTTTCCTTTGATAAATCTGGTATCCATTGTCGATGACAATGTATGAAGAGGCTTGTAATCATACGTTTTATATGGTTTTATCAGAGTATTAACAGCTTAACGTTCTCAGAAATCATACTAATTTGTGTGTGTATTCGGGATACACAGTACAAAATATTCATAGTTCATTCATTGTTTATGAAATAATGTAAATTCAATGAATGAACCAGGTTCATTTTCGGTAGATATGTAATACTACTGTGTCCAAAAAGTAAGGTAACTCTTAAATTTGAACGGCGCGCACAAAGGGATTAAAGGAAGTGCTCTTATTTTTAGATAGGTAGACCTGTCTTTGATATCTGTGCTAAAGTTCTTAGCAAATTATCCTTTAGTATTTGAGATACGCTTTGTTTTGCCCCAAGAAGTGCATTTTTCGATTGTTATAATGTTTATAAATTTATTGAGTGAACAATTTGGATTAACTTTTGTTTGTGGATAGAATTTTCTACTGCTGATTGATGATGGATCAAAAAGTCTTTGGTGCTGAAGCTATATAGGAAAAAGTGGTATAAAGAGTTCCAAAAAGGTCGAGAACGTGTAGCAGACGAAGAGCGTTCCGGTCGACCATCAACCTCCACCGACGGAGCTCACGTCCGAAAATTCAAAGACTTGGTACTTATAAGTCGTCAATTAACAATTAGATATCTTGCTGATCATGTTGGCATTTGAAAAGGATCAGTCAACACCATTTTGAAGGATGTTATGGGCCTCAGACGCGTCAAATCTCGATTGGTACCGAAAACACTAAATTTTCTGGAAAAACATCGTCACGTTGTGTATAAAATAATACTTTATGACTATCAGGACCAAATGTTGTCGTTGCATAACCGCCCTATTCACCTGATTTGGCACGTGTGACTCCTGGTTATTCAGCATACTTAAAGGACCGTTCCGGTGACACCTTTTTGAGTCAATAATAGAGAAACAAGCCTCATCGAAGACAGAGCGCAAGCCACCCTGGAAGTCAACTTTAACAACTATTCGAAAAATTGGAAAATCCGGTGGCATAAGTGCATTGTATCTGAAGGGGATTACTTTGAAGACGATGAAATTGATTTGAATGATAAACAGTAGATTTAACAGTAGAGAATTCTCGAAAATAAAATTGTACAAATGATTTAGGGCATAAATAGTTGTTAATAGAAAAAAAATTGTTTACTATGTGTTTCTCTACTTGGAACATAGATACAGATTTGATTCAAACTATCAGTAGATTCTAACAGATTATTGAAGCTTTTATAAAAAAAAATAAGTCAAGAACTCTTACAGATGTGATAACACGTTCAATTATCCACTAGTGAAGTAATCTCATTTTCGCTGTGTTTTCTTGAATTGAATTTGTTCAAAGTTGAAAGTGAACATATTGTTAATATCTGCTGCTGCCGGTGTCCTTAAGGTGATTGTGCAAGTGTCTGATCAAGAGCGAAAATCCGCAAGTTATTTGTTGTTCATACATCAACATTTTGGTGAGCTACCACATTTTCTCTACAAGTTTTTCAAAATGGCTGCATGCGCTAATTGTCCGAGGAGCTTAGGAAGCGATGCATCCAAACTAGTTCAGTGTGACGGTTGTAAGCAGAAAAAAGATCTGTTAAGAAGGCCGAGTTACCGACCAAAACATTCAGCACCCCCTCACAACGATCTAACCTATCTATCTAGTCCTCCCATAATACATATAGTTGGCACTGATTTAACCACGTCAAGTGTCAAACTCTGTCGATCAAACTTCAATCGCCGATAAATGAATTGACGAATGTCTGTCAATGTCGAAGTTTTCAGTTTCTCGCTAAACCCTTTTATTTTTGCGATTTGTGCTTTCAAAATCATTTTCTTTTCAGGTGTTTCCGTTGCTGGTGTCTTAGACTCAAGTCTAGTAATTCTCTTGAAAATTCATGATAAATACATTGAATTTGTGAAGTTTCAGCCGATATTTTGTGCAGCTTGAGCTTTGTTTGATTCTACGGTACCTAAATTGGATTATATCCAATTCTTATCGGTTTTCTTCTTAATTTTGAGTATATCATTTAACTATACCATACAAGAGGACCTCTGTGAATGGCGAGGAAATAAAAGTAGTCAAGGAAGCTTTTTTTCGAGCTCTGAAAATATAAGTTGATTTGAATTATATAAACTTTCTCGAGGTTCTCAACTTTCGAATTTGTTAGGATGACTTCGTTAGGGAGCAAATATCGCTGTCAATTTCCCACATACCCCAACAAGTACGTCTTCCGAGCTGAAAATATTAGTTTCCATGTTTTCCCTCGACAAGATCCATCACTTTGTTTGAAGTGTGAAGTGAAACTGTCGACACTACTAACTTCAAAAGAGACGACTTCGTTAATGCAATGCACTGCTTCGATGCTTCTGTCAATATAGTGAGAATAAAATGGCTAACTTTGGTCAAATAGAATCCGCCTTCAATTGAGACTAACAGAAACGCACTTCTGAGATGTTACCAAAACTGAGAAATCGCTATTTCAATTTTAAGGTCGCATGAAAATGAAAGTTAAAGTCGCAGCAGCTCAAGTCAGCTATTCTGTAGCAGCGTGTATTGAAACATCGGTTGCTTCAAGGAATTTACCATCTGAAGCTGTATAAACAGCTGAATTCGTTCACAAAAAATTGATTCATTCATTATTTGACTCTTTGAATGGGTACATCATCTCTGTACCTGAAGGTAAACCTCTGTAGGCTGTTTTAAGACGAGACTCAGCTCAAAATGAATATTGGTCCAAAATGTTGTTGGAACTACGAGATTGGAAAGAGATTAACAAGAGAAATGATAAAGATGTCACAAATCAATTCCACTTCATTAAGGTGGCTGGCAGGTAACTATAAGATCCATTATATATCTTTGGCATCGGTTGGAGAAGGTAAGGTTCAAGTATTTTTCGTTACGGTCCTTCAACCAGGATCCTTTAGAAAATTTATTTTGTATTATTAGACAGCATGGTGTAGGGAACACAAACCCTACTTGCCACCAATTTGTTGCAGGTTGAAAAACTTCTGTCATGAATGGCTCAACATGGCCTATAATTAATGGAATTTGTTAAAGAGATGATTGTGAGAATTTGAATGATTTGTCTTTTTTTTGTAGACTAACTCACACAACATACTCACTGATTCTGAGGATTCAGAACCTTCTGTTCCTGAACAATATAATGAGATCTTTGGAAATCTACCAACTTCTATAACTGACAATTACGCTACCTATTATGTGGCAGGCTACCTTTTGTGAGAAATTACAGTCCCAGAAAGTCAAGTATGAAATGGAGAACTTTTTTACGGACTGTTTTCTGGTCCAGTGTGGTGTCCAGTGTTGTTTCGTGACGAAGCTTTGTTGGAAAATGTACAACGGCGCGCCACGCGTATGACATTTCGCTCTGTTAATCGTCCTTCGTATGAGGAAAGACTGAGATTATGCGGGCTGTTAACGTTTCGGCAACGCAGACTTCGAAGCGACCTCATCATTTCATTTCGAATCATGAAGTTGAACTATGCGAACTTGGAGAGTTTATTCCGGAGAACTTGTGATGCGAGATTGCGTGGACATGCTCTGAAACTCAAGAGGGAGAAGTTCAAAACCAGACAAAGAGAGCATTTTTCACCCAACCGGATCTTCAATGCATGGAATGGCCTCGACTTGTCGATCATTGATTCTCCATCCGTGAATGTCTTCAAGAACCAAATTGATAGAACCTATTTGCTATAAACTTATCTATTTGCTTGACGAATTTGTTTTCCTCATTTTGCTTGTCATCTTTCATGCACCTCTAACGTTCACGTTCATTTCCTCATTTGTTATTGTATTGGGCTCAATGGGACCTGTCCACTATGGTTCTGTCTGACTATGAACCCACTGCCTTCAATGCTCAATAGAACAGGATACGGATTCAAGTTAAAAGCATATAGGAACTATCACACCATCTCCCACCTGCTGTATATGAATGACATCAAATTATATGCTTCGAACAAGAAGCAATTAAAAACGTACAGTAAGTTCTCGGCAGATGTTCATATGAACTTTGGGATTGAAAAATGTAAGACTCTGAACATTCAAACAGGAAGAGTAATAGATGGTAAAGCACAAGTTCCAAATGGTGATATCATACAGTGTATGAGGGATGGCGAAACGTACAAATATCTGGGATACCAACAAGCCAGATGCTAGACCAAAAGCAGTCAGAGGAGGAGATTCTTTCAGAGTACAATCAGCGTCTGAAGACTGTGCTAAAGTCAAAGTTGAACTCGGGGAATCTGGTCCATGCAATTAACACCTACGCCATTCTAGTGTTGCTTTAGTCATTTAGAATTTTCAGATGGACTAAGACAGAACTGGATGATATTCAAAGGCAGACCCGAACGATGCTGACAGAGTACAACAATCACCATCCAAAATCGTCTGTGTTAAGAACAACTTTGAAGCGGAAAGAAGGAGGAGGCGGATTGATGAATGTAGTCAACTTACACACCGAACAGATTGAAAATCTCGGAGAATTCTTCTCTGCAAAAGCTCTTACTTCTAACCTCCATAGAGTAGTATCGTTGGCTGATAAGGGATATACATCTCTAAATCTTGCTACCAGGGATGACCCGCTGAATCAACCGTACCTATCAGGTACTGAAAAACGAGAGCCATAGTCTAGAAAGGAATTGCATGGACGACATCACCATGAGAAAAATCAACCACACATCGACGAAGAAGTTTCCAACAAATAGTTGATGAGAGAAAAATTATTCGTAGAAACAAAAGGATTCCTTATGGCCATTCAAGACTAAGCCAAACAACTACAAAAAAATCATAATTAAGGACGGCACATTACAAACAGATAAGTGTAGGAAACGTCATATAAGAGACTATACAACATTATCCATCAGAAACTAGCCCACATGTATGTAGTTCTGAATGCCTTTCAGCCATATTACAAATATCAACCGGCGCCCGTATTTGAAAATGACTCTATCAGATTATACTACGATAGGCCTGTTATCACTGACAGAATGGTGACGAATACTAGGCCGGACATAGTGATGTATGATATGAGAACCAGAACAGCGATGCTGGTGGATGTCGCCATACCGAATAATGACAACGTGCTGAACAAGTTCCAGGAGAAAAAGTTCAAATACACAGACCTTGCTATTGAGATCAAGCAGATGTGGCACCTCGATAAAATAGATATCGTTCCTGTCATCATTGCTTCGACTGGGTTAATATCCAAAAGTTTGCATGATAGCCTTAAGATTATTAGAACTGCATAAGAATACCTATATAGAAATGCAAAAAGCTGTATTTCTTAATACATGTAGGAAAGTAAGAAAATTTCGATCGAATATATTGTAATCGAGCCTATTCCCTTTGATTGCTGAATCTGGGAAAGGTAAATCATATCCAGCTAACTGTGCACAAGTCCACGATAATGATAATAATAACGCATAAAAGAAGCGGAAAAGTTTTTACGGAGAGTAGACATTTCATACGATACGTACATCAAAAATTTGATATGAACTTCTTCGATTTTCTAGGAATGAAAATCTTGAAATGCTTATCATATAATAAGTATTCTAAGATTGGTCTACAAAGAACTAGATAAATTAAGTTTTGATGTCAGAGAAATCCACCATAATGCGTCGAATTGAACCAGTATCTATTATTAATCCAATATTGAAAAATTATAGGATCATTTTTGCGGTAGAATGAAGTTCATCAACATATTTTGATATTCATTTGAAACATGTGATCCGAAAACCATTTTACGACTGCAACTAAGCCCAGTAGTAGTTCCAATGCATCAGATTCTCATGTGATTGAATTATAGTAAAGAAAAAGAAGTAATAGTTTCGAGTATTTTACCATTGAACAAATATCATTCAAGTATAGTAAAAATAAAAAGTAACCTAAGTGGATTCCTTGCGAAATACCAGATGTGATATATATACAAATTGAATTCTACCCCTGCTGGGCAACCAGTTCATAATTCACTCAACTATATCAGTGTAATAGCTATAAACTTGTTTGACTTTATGCATTTCATCGTAAATATATTGCCAATATATAACTAAGTTGGTAATGGTCGATCTTCTTTCAAGAAAACCGCGCTGTTCTATATATAAAATAAAAAATTTATTTAATACTAAGCTTCCTTTTGGCATAGAACTTAAGATGCTAATCGAAAAAAAAGCGGTGCCTTGTATATCAAGTAGATATTGCGGATCAGCTACATTGTTTAGTATATTCAGCAAAATATTTCAACGAAAATCTATGTACACTGAAGCTATCAGCGGTTAATTGAAGAAATGTTGTCCGATCAGCTGTCTCTTTATTACTGCTATCCAAAACTTTCACTGAAAATCTTTACTGTGAACGAGATTCACGAATCGCATGGGAATTTCTGTCTGCCAAATGTATAATTTGCAGCAGTTATTCATTCCACTCCACGTAAATTGGGGTTCATCAGTGAATAGGATCCTATACAATATCATTCTTCGCAATTCATCTATCAAATTGTAACCGAGGAAATTCATCTAATAGATAGAATTGTCAGACTTTTTTGATATGATGAAAATTTAAATTAATATTTGCTAAAACTCCACACCGAGAATTTTCATACTGGAAAAAGGATTGTGTTATACCCCATTAGAAAGGATATCTAATCTTCAATATAATCTACTTTCAGAAGTGCCATTAAGTAAAACGGACTATGATTCTCACGACAATCTATTATGAAGTGAAACATATCATTGAGTTTTGAGTTTTCTAATCGTGGTACATTCCTATCGGAAATGTTGCAAGTGGACCTAATTTTCTTCATTGCTTTAGTATAATCGTGATTCGAATGATTGCCTAACATTTTGCAACATTTGTGGTGTTATCTGCCGACATGCTCAGACAATCCTTCTAAGTAGTTCATCCAACGATTTGGGTGGCGTAACATGGACTTTAGACTAGAGATAGCCTCTGAAGAATAAATCAAGAGGCGCTATATTGGGCGATCTAGCCGACCATTCTAGTGTCTGATGTCATGAAGTGTTTTCCTCAAACGGAGTTTGGACGTATTGATAAAATGTGGAATTTCCTCAAGCCTTCCTCGATTTCAATTCGTTACATGTTATTTTGTAAAGTAAGTAATTACTTGGTCGTAGAGAGAATGGAACCACCTTTAGGTATCACGATATCACTTTTCGCTATCTAAAAATTTGAGGTGGAAGCAGCCAGCAGGGATAGGTGGAGAACGAAACGGAAAATGTACCCCTTCAGTCAAAAATCGACCTGTTTCAAGCAATTTACAGAAAACTCAAAATAGACGAGATATTTAGGAGGGTTCGTTTCTCTTGGGACGGACTGTATATGCTCGATAGGAATCTTTGAAATATTGATTCCAGAGTTGAGCATGAGAATCATAATTCAAACATTTTAATTAATGGCACTTCTGAAAGTAGATTATATAGAAGATCAGATAACCTTTCTAATGAGGTATAACACAATCCCTTTCCCATCATGAAAATTTTCGTGGTGATAGGCTAGAGGGTAGATAAGTAAATGTTTAAATATGTAGCAAACATTTTTCTGACTCAACTAAATGGAGAGAATAATATCATCTTCTCAAAAAGGTATGGGGGATGATAGGGGGAGGACGAAACATGTAAAGTCCTCCCGTCAATCAAAATGGTCCTGACATTACTTTCTGGTAGTTCAAGACTCTAGTACTTGCACAGTTAATAAATAAATTCATCGATTCCAAGTCGCCCACTTTCCATGTTTTCGTCTATTCTTGCGGTCATGAGCAGTCCAGAACGTGGGTTGCTAACAACAAATATGCGGACATCTTTGAACCATTTATACCACTTCAAAATTTATTTTTTGGCCATAACTCATACCCCTAATACTGTTTTCTTAATTTCGATAATTTCCGGACGAGTAATTTCGACATTGAAGTAAAATTTAACACAAATTAGTTGTTCCAAGTTTTTCAACATTCTCTGAAAGAAAACGTATGGAAAGAAAAACAATGAAAGCGAAAAGACTACTTTTAACAAACCAAGTTGTAACGAACGCCTTTAGAGAGTTTATGAAGACTTACTAGTTATACCCTTCAATGCCGCACAGAGATCGCTGGGACCCTCTGTCCGAGCTATGCTCATAACAATGAAGACACCTTATATTATTAAAAAAACTAGTGGTATTTATTACTCATGAGCGAGGAAATATCAAAAATAATTAGGAACAAACACTTGTGCTTGCATTTGGAATTTGGGTATTGGTCACTGAAGCTAAACAATTTCTAAAGTTTTGTTTCACCTCTTGTATATCATTATGTGTTTCTCTATATAATAAATCCATGCCATAACTCCAGAGAAATAAACTAAAGGGGAGAAATCTGTGGAATGACGTGGCCATTTCATTTTCGCTAACAGATACCAAAGCTTTCATTGTTACTTCTTCATCATCTTGTTCACTGTAACTTCTTTCTCTGAGTGCTTTGAAACATCCAGAGATTATGAGATTCTATCTTTGGAATAAAGTCTTGTGAGGTTACCATCTGTCAGGAAAACAAACAAAATAATTTTGTGGAGCTGCATCAGAATTACACCCATTCTAAAAGTAGCATTTTAACATCAGGAATAATTTTTCAATCAGATAGTTTTCAGGAAATTCTTAGTGAATCACCAATGTGTGTTGAATGATGGATTAAATTTGACATGTATTATTGTCTGCAAAGTATTAAAAATATTCAAAAAACATGTATTCATGAACAAATTAACATTTTTGAGAAAATTTATCAGGCATGTTATAACAGGTGGGGTGTAATGGAAGAGCGTTTTTGAACCGGGTAGTACAAGTAACGGTGAGTGAGTGAAGGGAAGCGGCTGTGGTCATTCGACCCAGGAAGAGCTACCGTTTAGTTCACAATGAATATCTGTACAAGAGAGCATCGTGCGTTCACAGATGAAGAGTATTTGAAATCAGGAGAGTCTGGTCGTGCAGCGGCGCGTTCGCGAGCTCTTCAAGATTGGTCTTATCGCTTCAGTTCCGAAACGTGACACAATCATCCGATGTGTACAGAATTTCAGAACGACTGCATCAGCAATGAATCCGAAACCTCAGCCCCCGTTGAAAGAGTGAGACAAGCTGTAATTCAACGTCTAGGGCGCTCCGTCTTAAAAAAAACAGCAGCACTCCAAATGAGTAGTCGACCCATTCGCAGAATCTTACATCAAGACCTCTGGTTTTACCCATATAAACTCATGGTTGTCCAGCACCTGAATAAGGGAGAATTTGCACAACACCAGCAGTTTCTCGAGAGAATGCAAATGATTATCGCTGATGAAAATGAACTACTGATAATGATGGATGATGCGGCTGACTTTCATTGAAGCGGTTTCGTTAACAAACAGAACTGCCAATATTGGGCAGCAGAAAACCCTTGCGAACTGCATCAATCCCCACTTCTCAGTGAGAAAGTCTTGCGGTGATTGGACCGTATTTTTTCGAGGTTGAAAGAAGGGAAACCGTAGCTGTAAACTCTGAGCGTTATGTTTGTATGTTGGCGAACTTTTTTATCTCAGAAATTGCAACAACGAAAAATTAACAGAAGAAATGTTCGGTTCCGACAGAATGGCGCAACGGCACATACAGCCAGAGCCTCAATGGAAGCTGTGCGTCGCATTTTTCCTGGTCATTTAATCTCCCGTTCTGGTTATGTGCCGTGGCCCCTTAGTTCCCGGATCTCATGTAATGTACTGATTTTGTTTGAGTAAACCTAAAGGCTAAGGTCTACCTTGATAAATCTGCAAGAGTTGAAAGAAGCCATCACAAGAAAAGTTAGGGCAATCGACTCCAATTCGTTATAGCGGGTGATGCAGAACTTTGAGAATCGACGACAGCAATGCATTGCGGAACATGGACGTCACCTGCCTGATATCAGTTTCAGAACATGATTCTCATCACTTTTTCTACACTTAATGGTAACATTTAAGCTTTCATTTTACGTAATTAAATATGTTCTACGTTGAAAAACAACTGAGTTATTCTTATTTTAAGAACGCCCTTCCATTACGCCCCGCCCTGTATATATTTGGGAAAAGAAAATATACTCTTCCTATTTTATTGTGATTCATTTATGGTTTATGTTAAAAAAATAGAGGTTCATATTATAAAACAATTATGAAAACAATTGAATAAAAAAGAATGTATACATATCTGCTTCTACTCAAAAAAGTTTTTCCCAACTTTGATAACAATCAAGATATTAGCATATGCCGAAATCCTGAAAAATCGGGAAATCAATTCGAAAACACGAGTAGATAAATGCGAAGTGTTCTCTGCAGTATTCCTCATAGCTTGCTTACTAAAACATTGAAAATGGGACGGCCTGTATAGACAAAACAGATACTTCCTCTATTGTCCTACTGACAACAGTATAACAAAAATTGATCATGAATTCATGACGCAATTCTTTTCTGTTTAATCGCAAGGACTTGCGGGTTATTGAAAAAGCAGCAGAAATGGTTTTCGTTTTAACTCCAAATGACTGGGTACGAATTATTGGGGTAGTGAAACAATAAATTCGTTTTCGTGTTTCTCTTCATTTATGATTTCCAAGCTAGTGTCCGCATCTAACTAGAGAGAACTCCTTGTTTGATTCCCTCGATTTAGCATGAGCTTTTCATGGATAGACCATGACATTGAACATATGGAATCCTTAATTATTCATGAAGACGATAAGGCATAATGAACATTAATAATCATTCTGCTATTTTCGCTCACTGTTATTCAGTTGTATCATCTCTTTGCCCTTCAGTCTTATAGCTCATTAACTTCTCGACAATCAATAATGTTTAACTTTCTAGATTCACCTACCATTTTGACAAAATAAAAAAAGTAGTAATCTAAAATATTGAAAGAAGATCTTGTTGCAGTTATGTTAGGCACTTTCAAATAAGTACCGCACATCACAATGTGCCCATAGATGTTATGTACTACTAATAAATCCGATGTACTAATAGATTCAGTTTGAAACAGGCCCAAGTTCACCAAAATGGCGAATTCTTACACCTAACAAAAAGTTATTCATCCAATTGCATTACTAGAAAAGCACTAGATTTTTTCGTGAGCGGCTTCTCTCGTTTTGTGAAATAATGCTGGTTACGAAACATAGTTTTTCCAAACATGTTTTCTATTCTTTCCTATCTTAAATAAGATCGAATTCCTTTCAACCTAATTAAAAAATATGAAAGCGTTTCGTCATTAGGTATTATATTGAACAAGTTAGAAAATGTTCATAAACAATAAGAATCAAGTAGGAGACAGAAGAGAGGATTTCTTCCTGAAAGGGATAATTTTTGAGAAAGATTAGCTATATATATATATATATATATATATATATATATATATATATATATATATATATATATATATATATATATATATATATATTCAGGATATACAAAATTCGAATAACTGTATTTATTTTAAATGCTCTTATCTATTATTTTCGTGTGTGTCAGAAAAACACAATCGAAAAGAAACAAGCGAATAAATAGTATACCATCGGAAAAACAGACCATGCCCGTTCCTTAGTCAGGCATCTAAACTGGCATCTTGCCTCCTACGATTGCCCCTAAAATGTGAGCTCAGAAAATGTATTAGGCGAACCATACTATCTTGCGTATGATAATACAAAATAAACGAGTGAAAAAACTCGTTTCCCTGTCGCTATTGCACTAGCAATAGCTTGTTTGTTTATGTTGTGTAAGTGTCGTGTGTACGAAAAGAGTACCAAGCAATGTTTCTGCCGAGAAGCTTCATTCTCTCATCCTCATCTTGCACTGCATGACTTCCAGGACTTTTTCCCGAAGACAAGGGTGAAAAGGAAGGGTTTGGAACCAAAAATAAAATCAGCAGAAAAATATTTCATCAAAAACACGTAACTCTTATATGGCGGCGTTAGAGTCCTTTAAAACAAAAAATATAAAGTGCGCCCAACGAAATTTCGGTTTTTTCACACAAGGATATTTTTTCCCCTGTTGAAAAAAGCATTTTTGAAACGTTTCGGAGAAAATCTATTTTTTTTCTTGGAATTTCGTTCCCACAATAGCAAAAGATCTTCAAAGGTGCAGAAAATAAACCCGTAGTCTGCCAAGCGGAAATATTCAAATAGTGACACCGCATTTCGAAATACCGAGCGTCTGGAGAAATCGAAGGAAACAGTACCTATGATTTCGAAGTGATGAGAAATATACTTCTAAAAAAAAATTTCTTTTACCAAAATACGCATTCGACATCCACCAGAATACCGAAGTCGATTCAAAATAACCCCCGCCACTCTTTTAACACAGTTTTTCACATCGAGAAAAGGCCAACATGACTCAAACTGCAGCTATCGAAACTGGGCAGTTTTTTTTGTCCGCCCTAATCACTCGGCATTCTTCAGTGCCCAACATCTGGAATTAAATAAATCTCAACTTCAAATCTTATTATGTATCAGTAAGATAGCGACTCTGCTTCTTTTGAAATACAACAGGCAGCCAACTTCTGTGCACCGCAGTCTAACGATATATATATATATATATATATATATATATATATATATATATATATATATATATATATATATATATATATATATATATATATATATACTACTTATCGAGAGTTGGTGCATTGATTAGCAAGTTCCGTCACAGCACACAGCAAAATCAGCCGGTTTGCTTATGAGAAAGGGCTATACGAGATTAACATATAACTTGTACAATATACCATTGCAAGCTGTATTATCACACGTGGAGTTGGGTGCGATTACTACTAGTGACCTGTCTTGGTCGGACAACTTGTAAATTCATCTCGTTCGCTAAGATTTCATTCATCAAAATATTCTACCGTTGCTGGAGTACGCTGATCTAGTCTGGAATCCTATCTTGGTTTGTAACCGGGAACTACTGGACACTGTGTGACACCGAGTAACGCGAATGTCTTTTATCCGATTCAGACCCACATATAATCATCGGTTTATCGCTGCTGACCTCCTGCTGTCATGTTTCCTCTGCAGCAAAATATTGGACATTTGGATCACCTTAAGTGAGCAAATTGTGTATTATCATATATATATATATATATATATATATATATATATATATTCTATTCTACATTTCATCTCATTAACTTTGTAGTTTTACTAATTCATATTGGGAACGATTACTTTTTAATGTTTTCATTGTTATTGAGCCTTTATAGAACTTGAACAAGTTAAGTTATTGATCTTTCTATAATGAGCTATGATAATCAATATGTATAGAAAATTATTGAAATATACGAAAAATATGTCATTGAAATTGGCATAAGCACATGCAAAAATGTAAGGATTCTGAAAATTCTAATCAATCGACCAAACACCTATGGAAAGAAACCTTTTCTATGAAAATGAACTTTTTTCTTGTTGAAGGAGATTGTTAGGTGATGTAAATTGATATACATTCTTTAATTTAATGAAACAATGATGTTCCAATTTTTGCTATATTCACAACTTATGATGGTGTCTCACCATACCATTGCTTCATCAGATAAGTAGCATATACAAAGGGTTGATGTGTTTTATATATTTTATTGGTAAAATCGGGTACTTAGCTCAATATGTTTATAATCCAAATAGGGTTGTTTCTTTTAAGATCTGAAAATATTCTGTAATTTGACGATTTTAGGTCTAATTGACTATTAGTCAATTTCCTGAATATTTCTATTGATTTTCAAGATTTCCATAGATCCAGATCCAATCTGTCATTTTCCTTATGTAAAATACCGAAAATATCATTAACAGAATAGTTCCCATCCATGAATGATTTGAATAATGAGGATCGGATTTATGTTTCCCCCAACTGCGTTTGGGCTCTGGTAAGCAAATATTGAAATTTATGAAATATCTACTGATCTAAATTATATCACAACTTCTCCAAGACACTTTATAAGCACCTGATTTGTTTCCCTTGTGAGTTTTATATTTAAAGTTTTCAATATACCTGCCTAGAGCCTTATGCGTTCCAAAGGCTATATTCTAATCATGACATGCGAAGAATGACTTTCAATTCAGACTGGGTTTTCCAAAATAAGTTAATATATTATATTTTGGATTTCTTTTCTCTCTTTCATACTTGGAAAAACTTCATGGACGGCGGCATGTTGAAATGTTATACTTTACTATATTATTTGGGAAGAGGCGCAAAAAAAATATATATATATATATATATATATATATATATATATATATATATATATATATATATATATATATATATATATATATATCGTTAGACTGCGGTGAGAAACGAGCTATAATTTTTCTAAATGTTCCCCAAAAATCGAGTTTATAACAAAAATAATTAAATCTGTCAAAAGTTTTGACAGATTAGTGCCAACAACTTGGGTATTTTATGCCCTGCTCAAATGTCGGTTCTAGATATATAATAAAAATGGTAGATGCCATTTGAAATAACAAAGTGATGACCCACTTCCGGTATAACCGAAAATGGTATAACTTAGAAAATATTTCACTTCAATTGGAAATCGCTAGTTATGGCCGCATATAAAATTTCAGCTTGATATTGTAATTGAAACTCAAAAAATTTTTACCGGACGGTCCCGGTGGATATCCCTGTATAGTATTTATCTAACCGCAACTAACTTTTTAAGTGAGGATGAAATGAAGGTTTCATAGAAGTCTTGAATGTTCAAGATGGCGACTGGCGTTTGTTTTGATCGATAAGATTGGACATAGGACATGAAACTGGATTGTCTCAACGTATTTGGGATAAATCCTAGAGATATCACCGCAAGCGCATGCGATACGAATATGATCAAAGCTAGGACTAGAAAATATCAATCAGGGATGAGTTTTGATATACGATATAAGACACAGAATATCTGTCTGACAAAAGTACGCTGTTGAATTTGCTTTTATAGTGGGAGGCAATAGAGGAACTAACGATAAGACAATCGGTGGTAAGAATTTGGTGTAGCTGCTACATTTAAAATTTGATTGATAGCTAAAGAATCAAAGTATTCGTGACGTTGAGTTAGAATGCAACTGAAGCAACCGAGGCTATGAAAGTGAATCATGCTGGACAGTATAAACGTCATTATACACACAACCGAATTTATATGGAATCACCCGATATTTTGAATATTTTCATAGGGATTTCGGAATTGATCCTTTCTGAGGTAATTCAATTGAAAAAAGAAATGAATTAATGTTTATTTTAAGGAAGAAACAAATAAGAGACCTTTTCCGCATGTAGTAAAAAATTGAAAATTGTTTCCTCGAGGAGTAGGTTTCTTCTCTCGAACTGAGTAGCTTTAATTACCTGCTCTTGCCCTGATACAAGCCTGAATCCGTCTAGGCATGCTTTGGATAAGGTTTTCGACCTCTTCTGGGGTGATATTCTGCCACTCTTCTGTGGCGGCTTGGATGAGCTGTTGTGGGATTCTTGGATTATCCTGGCGCGATTTCATTCTCCTTTTGAAATTATCCTATGAATGTTCAATAGAATTTAGGTCTGGAGAGCAAGCTGGCCAGTCGAAAATAGCGATTTCCTCTGTTTCAAGATAATGTCGCGCGAAGTTGCTGGTATGCGAAGGAGCATTATCTTGCATAAAATCGAACTTCTCACCGTGGGCACCTCGACAAAGTTTCACTGTGGGCTCCAGCACTAAGTACAGGTAATTTCTAGCCATTACACTGGCAGGAAACGAAATCAAATCTGTTTTGCCTCCCAGCATAATGCCACCCCAAAACATCACATTGCCCCTTGGTATTTCAGGATTTCCCTTGCTACTCGGAGTCTACCATGTCTTCCATGACCCCTTAAAACCCGAATCTGGCGATCATCTGATCGAACACCAGTTCTGGTCTCATCCGAATAAAGAACATTTCGCCAATTCTCAATATTCCAATTGTGGTGCTCGATACACCAATGAAGTCTGTTAATTGTTGTTGTCTGGTTAGCTTCGGAACTTTAAGGGCCTTTTCCTTTGAGAGAAGTCTTTGACGTTTCGTTTCGATCGATACATTGATGCCTGTTGCTTCCAGAAATAGCGTTTAAGTTGGCTGCCTGTTGTATTTTGAGAGAAGCAGAATCACGATCTTAGGTTACTGATTCATAATAAGATTTGAAGTTGAGATATATTAAATTCCAGAATGTTGGGCAGTGAAGCAGAAGATATCACTGAAGAATGCCGAGTGATTAGGACGGACAAAAAAACTGCCCAATTTTGATAGCTGCAGTTTGAGTCATGTTGGCCTTTTCTCGATGTGAAAAACTATCGTAAAAGAGTGGCGGGGGTAATTTTGAACCGACTTCGATATTCTGGCGGATTTCGAATGCGTATTTTTTGGTTGAAATTCGATACTTAGGAAGAACATTCAAAATTTCGAAGGTTAAAAGGGTCCGAAAAATTTTTTCGTAAAAGAAATTTCTTTCTAGAAGTACATTTTTCATCACTTCGAAATCGCGGGTACTGTTTCCTACGATTTCTCCAGACGCTCGGTATTTCGAAATGCGGTGTCACTATCTGAATATTTCCGTTTGGCAGACTACGGGTTCATTTTCTGCACCTTTGGAGAACTCATGGATATTTCAATATCAGGTTGTTAAAGCAGAAACTTAGTCAGAACGAACAAAAATCAGACTTTCATTACGCTAATCAATCATCTACTAAAAGGAAACCACACTTTAAGTAATGAATTTGATATTTTATATAGTAAAGATAATAGCTTGAAACTGAATGGAAGGCGTGAGAAATAAATGAACAGAAAAAATTCCGGAAAATTAACCCTGATTTCTTCACCATTACTAAATCTTTTCAATTTTTGAGAGGAGCAACTCAGTCTGACTTTTCCTCTGTTCGAGATGAGTATCTGATTTTACCAATGTAATATATAAAGCACGTTATACTTTTGAATGTATTACTCATCTGATGAAGCCACAGTGTGATGGAACGCGTCATAAGTTCATTAATATACTGAAAATTTGAACATCATTGAATTATTCAATAAAAAAAGTTTAACATAATTACACCAAAAGTTCCTGCATTTTTTTACAAATATGTATTTTCATTATCAATTCAGCAAAGAGGTAGTAGTTCGATACGGAAAATGCAGGAATTTTTCGTACACCCAAGACAGAAATTTGTTCTATGCGCTCTTTTTGAAATTTTCTAGTAGTAAGGTACACAAATAGAAGTATGGAGAATGTTGATGAAATAAAGAGAAAACTTGATATGCTTTGAAGTGAAGAAACACACACAAAAGTTTTACAAACGATGAACACTACTCAAAGTATCATTTCCCAATTGATGACTCGATATAGAGGAACAGGGGTTTGAGGGAACGATATGACATCAAGTTGCAGCATTCAAATGCATATATTCAATAAACTGAGAAAATTGTCAGCAATTGCATGTATTCAAACTTTGCGCCAGAAGACCATAAAAATCGAGCAGCCCCATTAGAAAGGGCTCAAAATCATACGAACTGAGGATCTGAAGACTTCTCTAATGTTTCATTCCCAGACTAATCTCGGTTAGAACTGCACTCAAATTCTAGTCGGATGTTACTGTGGAAACAACCTGGAAGTATTCAAAAGCAAAAGTGGAGGAATAACAGGGTAAACCGATTTCGACGTTTTAGTACTGCAGCTTTGTGAAAAAGAGGAAAAAGACCCCCTTCCTCTAATTTTTTCATGCAACGGTTTCTGAGTTATAATGCCAACTTGCTTTTTTTCATATATGGACCAAAGGTAACTTTGATTTTGTGAAATAGTTCTTTCTCCTTTTCGAAATTTTCAATTGTTTCATGCAGGACGTGTGAACATTGCATCGTTTGTAATAACGAAGGGACCATGTCGTTCGAAAATTTGCAAAAATTCAATATGCAGAAACGACTTATTTTGATCCTTTTAATACTTCTGAGCCGACAACCTCATAAAATTATATTCGATAAGTTGAGGGAAAACGACATAAACCAAGGTACATTTATCTTCTGAAGCCAAATTTTGAGAAGTAACATGCAATCATTATTTTAAAACTGCTACACATGTTTTTTTCCAAATTTATACAGAAACCAGATGCAAAAAAATGAGTCGGCGTTGAAATTCTCTGGTCATCGAAAACTAAGATATTCTGCTTTATAAGGTTAATACCTATTTTTGTGAGCGCTTATCTCTTAGATACCCCTGTTTCACTTCAATTTCCTGCTCGAAATAGATGAGTAGGCAGTACCACTTCCTACTACATCAATTGTTCCATCTCTTCCATAAACAATTTCATATTATTTTCCCTTGGGACGTTGAAAGTACAATGGTTTATGAGGTTTTCTATAAATTTGTCGAATATACTTTTAGGAGTTTGCCGCCTCCCAGGAAAACGATCCAAATATTCAGCTTCTGCAGCATCCGCATCATAATTATTCTGAACATAATATTCATTCATATTAAATTTTTCAAAATTTTCGTACAGCATGGTCGCTTCACGAGCGATACTTTATATAATTTATCTTGTCATTGAAGGGGTTAATTTTCGAACCACCATTAAAACAACAAAGACTATAGCTAAGCTATTTTCTGTGAATAGACAGAATTACTAGATGAAATTAGGGAAAAATTATACAACTTTCAATTTTTCATGAAAAAATGTCCTGGATGACAAAATTGAGTTCACATGGGATTTATTTCTGAAAGACAAAAATTCTTTCCTACGATATCAATGTTATAGTTCATATTTAAATAGCAAATTTACAGTACTTAAACTCAAAAAAAATCAGTTGGGCAAAAGAAATTTTCCCATATAGTTCGATTTTACGTGAAAAAAATGCCTCTAGAACGTCAAAACCATTTTTACATATCTTCAACGAGATGATAGCTTTTAATTGATTCCGAAATATTTCAAATCTTGAATCTCTCTGCGGCAATGAATTTTACATGCAAAAAGAACACGGGGAAGAGGGGAATATTTCACATAGCTTCAGCACTAAAACATCGAAGCCTATCCACCCTATATATAGCTACCGATTAGGTACTGTGATGGTCTAAAGGTGGAATCTCAGTCAATCGCAGGACTATTCTCTTTTCGGTTAAAAACTCTCTGGAAATATAAATCAGTACATTAATCATATTATTTAACCTTTTATGCTACAATATTTTCCAGGAGTTGGGTAAATCTCCTCAGACTGCAACTGCTAAAACGGAATTTTCAATTATAGGCACGCCTATGAACAGTACGACTATGATTAATTAATTCATGAACAGGTCCTATTCTTTGTGAAACCTTAGAGTTTATTTAATGAGGGTTTTTCTTTCGATATTATTTCAAGAAATATCCATGAAATCTTGATCTTCAATTGGCAATATATGATGGGACAAATATCTTCCGCGATAAACTTCGCGAGGATTCTACATATGTAAACTTGAGACAAGAATTATTCAAAAATCCGTAGATCAATGAATAATCCTTCCTGACAAGAGCTAGTTCCCAAATCTACCCGCCATGTACGCAGCCCTCAAGAGCCACAATAGTGCAACTAAGCAGGATGCCGAGAAACGAAGCTACAGACTGCAGTTTCGCCCTTCTCAGGAGCTCATCAGTGTCGCATATAGCTTCTCAGCATCCTATCAAGCTACATCGGAGTACCCTATCGATTCCAAAAAGGACGCACCTTGTACATACGTATGAGAATCGCCCTCTATGGACCGAC
Organism: Cryptolaemus montrouzieri; assembly: GCA_013387265.2. Classification (NCBI taxonomy): domain Eukaryota; kingdom Metazoa; phylum Arthropoda; class Insecta; order Coleoptera; family Coccinellidae; genus Cryptolaemus; species Cryptolaemus montrouzieri. Next base: position 86,622,980 of record JABFTP020000185.1, read on the forward strand.
ACGGCGAACCCGCTACCGGACTTCGAGAAAGATACGAACAATAACAAACAGATGTGATTTTGAATAATTCTTCTTGTCTCAAGTTAATATATATATATATATATATATATATATATATATATATATATATATATATATATATATATATATATATATATATATATAGATACAGAAATATATTGCTCGAGAGGAATGGGACAGGAATAACTAATTTATTTTCAATCTTTCTGCTAAATCTGAGACCTAGTAACGATGAATTAAAGAAACATCTTTTCTTCCTTACGAATTTCATCGCAAACAAAGTAATAGATTCACCAACTTCACGGATTTAGCGCTCTATATTTTCGGAACGGAGCATCTTAGGAAATGAAAGTATGCAGGGTGTTCCATAATTGACTTAAAAGTTTACAGGCGGTAAGTTTGCAGGAAAATTTCCGTCTAAACATGGGTCCGTAAACCTTCCATTTCTATGAATGAAATTCAGTTTTCATTATCTCTTATAGTTCCGGATAATCAACTGAAATTCAAAACGTAGGTTATTTTTGTAATCTTACACGTAAGTGTCTAGTCTATTGTACAGAAACTATAGCATAATTGCCGAGACCTCAAGAGTTGGGACTTCTTTCTATGAGACCATCTTAATGTCTTGCTTTTCCAAAAGTTTGGTAAAAATCTGCTTTGAAAATGGGTATCTTTGAGAAAGTGGTTGAACTCTGCTGCAAATCTGGATCTCGAATTGAAGAAAGCTATTGTGAAAATATTTCAACAAGTAATCGCACTCATTACTACTGCTCGTAAAATATAAAAAGAGTTTCACTGAATATTGAAACCATACTCAATACCATAGAATTTCTATGAACTCAATGGTTCTGAAGCGATAGCAACCATTATTGGTTAAGTTGTAATTTTGTGAACTATCATACCGTTTAACATTGTTCGCTCAAATCAAATCAAGCAACGAGTGCAGCATTCAAGGAAGACGAAGTATTTGCTTGTACTATACACCGCCTGAGGTAAAAGAATTGGTTTGCCAGAATTTTCCGCCAGATAAATCAGAATTAAAGTACATTGTATGTGTATTCTATCGAAGTTTTATGATTTGGCAATCCAAACAAAATGGCTAACGGATCTGCAAAAATTGTGCTCCTGGATTATTCCAGTGAACTTTCCAAGAAGTGTAAGCCCTCATCCATCTGGTCAATATTATGAGGCATTCTTAATATCTATCACAAAGTTCGACTAGAAAGTTACCATCGACCTAAAAAAGCATAGACCTTCACTTCTGAGGAATTGAATAAAATCATTAAAGAAGTCCCAGATCAGACGTTCCTCCTAAATAAAGTGGTTCTAATCATGGGAATCAAACGAGCTTGCTGTATGAATCATTCCCCATGAGGATTGTAGATGTAGATGGAGCTTGAGTAATGAAATTTCTTTCATAAAGTGTGAAACTATCGAGAAAACTCACTGTATAGGGGAATTTAACAAAATTTCTGACATATAAATTCATAATTTTTATAATTTTCTCCAAATTTTGGAGTGAAGAGAAAATTTGTTTTTGGTTTTATGGCGAGATATGACGTCATCGACGTTTCTTCGAATTACAACACCACTTTTTTTTATTTTCATTATGAAGTGCTTCTTTTTCTGTGTGTTTTGAAACCCCATATTAGGAGTCAGGGCTGAGAACAATATGAGTAGCAGGCTGTTTCAATCGACTTAAATAGACATGGATAATTCTCGGAATATATTCACTTATTCCAAACTCAGGCAAACATACTAACTATTTGAAGAACAATACACTCTAATGTCAATTCTGAACATACGAAATCAACCCTCAATCCACTGCCGGTGAGGATCAGAATAGAGAATTTCGGTCATGTGGTGTGTGATCCTAAACACGAAAATAATTCATTTTGCATTCGTCATACAGAATGTTCGAAAGGCGCCATATCGGTCTCCAATCGGTCAATCTACGATAAGTAGAATTGGAAGAAAGTTTTGGATCTCCAAATGAGATCCCAAAAGACCAGATCATCCAAATGCTTCCGATAATAGTAGTTTCTCATCAGTCTACAAGAAAATTCACATGTAGCAAAATTCGGCAACTAGTTTTGAAACACGAGATCAGTCATAGGTTGATGACGAAGTGTTTAAAATTGGAAAAATAGCATGCGTATAGAATAGTTCTCCTGCACGAATTTTACGGAGATGATCCAAAACAGAAAATGAAATTTTGCAATTCAATGTTTGTGCAAGGAGGATATAGCGTTGCCCTTCAAAATAATATATTCAGATGGAACAGCATTCACTTTGAAAAAAGAGATATCAATCGTCGAAATCTGAGATATTGGGTTGAACACAATTGGATGCGTGAACATCATACTCAGCATCCACAGACATTCAATGCTCTTGCTCGAATAGTAGAGAATGGAGTATAGGGACAATAATTTTTCAATGGGAAATTAATGGGAAAGACGTATCTGGAGTTTTTGGGGAAACATCTTATACCCGCTTTAGGTGTAACCTATCCAAATATCAATGACTCTAACATTGCGTGGGTCGATATCATTTCAGCAAGATGGAAGTTCGCCACACTATGTTTTACCAGTGCGAAACTTTTTGAATGAGGCCTTTAAAAATCTATAGATTAGTAGAAGAACACCTGAGGAATGGTCCACTCGTTCTCCCGATTTGAATCATTGCGAATACTTTCAACAGGGATACCTAAAAAGTAAAGTTTACAAAACGGAAGTTGGTAATCTGAATGATTTGAGAAAGGAAGCTAAGCATGCAATCAGTATGATAAACACCATTGTGAATATCCCTTATGAATTTGAAAACCGAATGGCACTTCATCGAGACGTTAGAGGTGCCCATTTTGAACATTTAAAATGAAAAAAATGTAGGTTTCTTTTCTTCAACATATGGTTTTTCTCCATACCGGATGATGCGGATTCATTGATAGAATGTATCGCAAATACATACTGTAGCAAACGTCCAGAACACTACATTAATTTTTCATTTCAGGTTCTTTATGAATCTCTAAAATTTCTGTTTTTCATAAAAGTGCAGTTTCAGACAATTGAGCAATCAGAATTATCTCTAATAGCGTTAGCACTATATAAGAACCTACCAGAAGTGCAATTAATTCATATAACCTCACTGAAATATCAGATAGGAATGCGATATACATTCCATTCATATATTCTCTATTCTTGAAGAAAGACTCCTCAAAATATACCCTATATAATTCTTAGAAATTTTCTTCAAATAACAATTATATTAGCTTCAAAAAATTTGGTAAGGCCATTATTTCCGAAGATATAGGCTATTTCATGATTCTGGAAAAAATATTTTATTGGCCATAATTCTTGAACCTTGTGATCGATTTATGTCAAATTTGGCACAAGTGTTAACTACCCAAACATTAAGAATTTACATGAATAATGATGGAATAGTCCAGAGAGGAACTGGGAAAATGTAGTTTTTCATTAAATATGGAATTGAACATGCTTTACATGGTTTTTCGGAAACCAGTCCACAGTATTTGTTCAACTGTCGCAGTCCATCAAAGAAAGTTTTGACGAATCATAATACTATCTCACGTATCTTGTCTCTTTTAGGGTCCTGCTCATGAAAGATAAATGTCAAAAACCAGCTATTCTGAAACATTTTCTTGAAAATTCGATATGATTTGTATAAAAGGAGTACACAAATGTACGAGCTTTTTAACTTTATTTCGAAGGAAACCGAGAACGTTAACAAAAATAAATCAAGAAAATTAGAACTGATAAAAAAAATCAAGAATGAAAAACGAATTACAACTTATGTTCAAAAATAACTACTTCTTATTCTGAACATTTTTCAGCTCTCAAACTCACTTTTCCTACTGCTTACGTATGATATTGAGTTGATTTCTTATTTGTTTACCGGCCTCATCGGTACTATGAATCAATGAATCATAAGAGCCATTATTATCTTCAATGATTGTTGTTGTTATTCCACATGCCACTGAATTGCTCTGTGATATAACAAATTATATGAAATTAGTTGAAATTCAATCTCTCTGCCTATTTTTACATATGCTGAGTAGGTTGATATGTAATTCCTTTCTGGTTTTACCAACTGTTGTTGACTAGAGGCAATAGGGGACAAGACAAGGATCGTAGAATTCCACAATCACATCATCGAACTCTTGCTACTATCTACTATAGATTTCCTTCGAATTCGTCAAGAAAAACGGTCGCTTTGGAAAATGCAAGAGAAAATGATGTAATTGATAGGGTTAAACAGAACCCAATGATTAGTGTTCGTCGAATGACCTTAACAATTGGTGTCAATCATTGCAAAGTTTGGAGAGTATTGAGAAAAGAGCATCAGCGTCCATATCATCCGCAGCCAATTCAATCTTTAGAGGAAGGAGACGAAGTCGCCAGGCTGACGTTTTGTAGATGGATACTACGTCATCGCTCTAGCATCTACCCAATTGCATTTTGATTTTCGGTTACTGGTTGGTATGGAATCTACACCAGTGAATTATTAGGACCACTCATTTCACCAGCACGCTTATCATGATTTTCTGGTTGATGAACTGGCAAATATTATTGCGAATGCCATCATCGACTTGAGGGAGCTTACATTCAGCATGACAGAGCAACGGGCAACGATACAAGAAACGTTATTGATCATTTTAACAATACCTTTCTCTTACAATGGTTTGGAAGAGGTGGGCCTCATAACTGGCCTGCAAGATAACCAGATCTGAATTGTCTAGACTATTCTTCATGGTAACATTTAAAATCATTAGTTTTACAGTGAAGACATTTTGATTAGGGCACAATTGATTCATAGAATCAATGAAGCCTGTGAACAGATAAGAAATGAACCCGATGTCATACATAAGCCAGTATTACAATTGCTGTTGAGAGCTGCAAAATGTTAGGAATAAAGGGGAGGTATTTTATCATTTGTTGAAATTCGTTCAATATTCTTGATTTTTTCTTTTTGTTTTACGTTTCCCGATCACTTTCCTGTTAGTATTCTCGATTTTCATTGATGAACAGGGATGTAACGGGGACAAGATACGTGAAATACTATTTCGATTCGTCATAACTTTATTTTATTGAGTGCGACAGTCTGTTGACAGAAGGATATTTTTGTTATGGCTCGGCAAGAATGAAAAATATTCGAAAAATCTCATACAGTATGTTCAATTCGAGATATGACGAAAAACTACTTGTTACCAGTCCATTCATGAACTATTCCATCAATTTTCGTGTGAATTCTCGATGTAATGGTGGTTAACACTTACCAAATTTAACATGAACCGATAACAAGATTCAACAGTTAAAGCGAATTGAAGATTTGGCTCAGATTCATAATACAGCTCGTTTCTTCAGAAAGAATGGCTTACCTAGCCTTTTGAATAGCATTACTAACTCCACTGGGTGTCTTCTATCTAGCATTTAAATCCTTGCATTCATACCTCAACTAACAGAAACCACTCAGAACATCTTCAACTCATATAATTTTGAGATAGTCTACTCACCTTTCAATCAAATGAAAAAATAACTGAACGAAGAATCGAAATATCTCACATGAAGAAAACTCACATTGTACTGGGTGATTCACCAGTGGCGCGATGCTCTGTAGCTCGTACCCTCTTGAAGATTTCATTTTTGTGCGAACAGTATTGTATTTAGAAAGTAAAAATCTACTTCAGCAATTTATTTTTCAGTAAACAGGGTGTCCCAATTTTCTTTTAAAAAAACTCTTGGGTGGTTTTCTCAGATTGGAAGACCACTTTTTTGTTCATGATTCAGGAGCGGCCTAAACTCTGCTATAATGTCTTTAAGTAATAAGTTTTTTGGTGAGTAGTTTCGTCACAATTATTCTTTTTTCCGTAAAAATTCATGAGAATAGGCTCTCACATCATCGCATGGTCCTTCGGCTAGGGAAAATGAATACTTTTCCCCTCTCGTTTTCTTATTGCCTAAGGTTAGCTTCATTGAAAAATTGAAATAGATTATCCTCATTTCATACAGAAGTGACTCAAAAAATTTTTGAATATTGTAATATTTAAAATATCATATCTTGATTTTTTCAAATGGATACCCTGTATTTTATTATTCATTTCAACGAATAAAATATTGTGCTTTATTTTTGCAGAAGTAACCTTATCTTTATCATCGATCATTTTCGAAATATTTGGTTATTTGTAAACATTGATGAAAATTCAACAAACCGTATCAAACTCACAAACATGCATAATTATTCGCACAAAAGATTTTTTTCTGTAATGATTCAGTCAGGTCAGGTGTTCGGACATATCATATTCTGCATTTTACACGGTGAACTTATAAGTGTTTCGTTATTAAATATTGTTAAAGTGAGGTTTGAACCCAATTTTCTCAATTGACTGCCATAAAGTTCTCCAAAGAAGAAATGGTTGATATGATTTTTATTCTGAGTGAGTGTGATAGAAGTTCTTTGTTGGCAAGTAGAGTTTATGCACAAAGGTTTCCTGATAAGAGGCATCCTGATGCAAGATGCTTTGAAAAACTTCTAACTAGATTTATCGAAACGGGTAATATCTCTTGCAAAAAACATGAAAAACCAAAACTGGTACAGCTAAAGAAAACCAGTTATTAGTTCTGTTGACAGTGATAGAGGACCCTTATAAAAGCCAAAGAGAGATTTCTCAGTTAACAGATATAAGTCAAACTTCCGTCCAGAGAATCTAGAAAGTGAATGAATTCCATGCATATCATGTACAGCTGCACCAGGAACTGAACAATCAAGACTATGAAAATCGAATCAGTTTTTTCAATTGGGCAAGTAACAAAGTTGCGGAAAATCCAAATATGTTTAGCAGAGTTCTTTCCTCGGACGAGGCAACTTTCCACAAGAATGGGCTTGTTAACAGGCTCAACTTTCATTATTACGCCACGGAAAATCCACACCTCATGAGACAATCAGATCAGCAGCATCATTGGTCCTTGAATCTATGGGCCGCTATAGTAGATGGATATCTAATTGGGCAGCACTTTATCGACAGGAACCTCAATAGTGAAATGTATTTAGATTTTCTGCAGATGTAACCAATGTAACTTGCCGATGTACCAGAGCATATAAGACAAGATTTGTGGTTTCAACGGGATGGATCACCGGCACATTACTCACATCAGTTTAGGGAGCATTTGAATCATGTATTTCTAAACAAATGGATAAGACGTGGTGGTTCTGTTAGATGGCCAGCTAGGTCTCCGGACCTTACAAGTCTGGATATTTTCTTTTGGGGTTATATTAAGGGCATCGTTTACCAGATTCCTTCTACAAAACAGTTGGAAATGAGACAGAGAATAGTCGACGCCCTCCAGTGCGTTAATCCGCAAATGTTGTCGAGGGTTCAACGGTCTTTCCTCAGAAGGATTAAGTTGTGTCTACAAAGAAACGGGCAACATTTCGAACACTTATTGAAGTAGTTCAGCATCTTGTAGATCATCTCACCAAAAACCAATCTATTACTTATTTCATACACGACTCCTTTGAAATGTCTCCATTTCTCTGATCAAGTATAATGATATGTACTAATAAACTCTTTCTTTCGCAACCTCTGATTTTATTATTTTAGTTTATTTTTTTTTTCGAAAATGGTCGAAGATGAAAAGATAAGGTTACTTCTGCAAAAATATGGCACAATATTTTATGCGTTGACATGAATAATAAATTACAGGATGTTCCATTTGAAAAAATCAAAATATGATATTTTTAAAATTACGATATTCACAAATTTTCTTGAGTCACTCCTGTATAAAATGAGGATAATCTATTTCAATTCATCAATAAGGCTATCCTTGGGCAATAAGAAAACGAAAGGAAAAAAGTATTCATCCTCTCTGGCCGAAGGAGCATGTGATGTGACAGCTATTTTCATCAATTTTTACGGAAAAAATATATTGTGCCGAAACTACTCACCAAAAGAACTTATTACTTAAAGACACTATAGCAGAATTTAGGACGCTCTTGAATCTTCGACAAAAAAGTGGTTTTCCTATCTGAAAAAACCTCCCAAAATTTTTTTATAGAAAATTGGGACACCCTGTTTACTTCAAAATGAATTGCTGAAGTTGATTTTTACTTTCTAAATACAATACTGTTCGAACAAAATAAAATCTTCAAGATTGTACTTGCTACAGAGCACGGCGCCACTGGTGAATCACCCAGTATACACCATTCCTTGAAAGGAATGCGGAAAAACTTATATTTCAAAAACAAAACAACAAATGTTAACAGAAACTTTTTGTCTTCAATTCATTTCATTGATTTCTGCCAAATCAATATAATCACCTTCCATACCTAATATTAGATAGAAAAAAGAATCAATCGTGATGATATTTGATATACGCATTCATCAATTGTCAGCTTATCGCTTCTTCCAAACGCAATTCGCTAAATGCTAAACAATGGCATTTAATTTTCATTTAGTCTAATTTTTCAGATGAGCGCTAAGAAAAAGTGAAAAACAAATCGTAGCACAATGGTCTATTTGAATAATGGAGGGCACGTAGATGGAGGTGAAAACGTAGGGTGTTAACAGTTGACGTTAACTGTGATAAATGTTACAAGAAAGTTCAGATTAGGTCACTTTGTCATCTCTGCCGCTTAATTATGCGAAAACTGACGAATCCCTTAGTAGTCAAACTATAATGCGTATTGTCCCTTGCAATTTCCGTAACAATATTCATTCGAATAAATATTGGAAAATACAGCTTTCCCCTAACAGACTATAATTTTAATGGAAAAGAATAGCCAGAAAATTAGCGTGGAAAATTTTCATGTTATGGTTCAATTAATCAATTTGGAAAGTAAATAAATAACGACTACTAGTAATAAAGTTCAATTCAGTATTAAATTTTTCCGAGTTTTCAACCGGTGAAAAGTTAGTTAATATATATTTTCATCTCAATTTTTCCAATAAAATGTATATTAACCATTTCAATTAAGTGAATTATTCCTGATTAATTCAATAGTAATATAAAAAGTGAGTTACGAAGAGAAATGAATTTCAGCACGACCATGTATCTCCCCTCTGGAACAAAGTTGTTTAACGAAGAGGGAGCGAATTGAGAGAGATCATCAGTGAAGAAATAGCGTATGGCCCTTTTGACTGTAAGTAACGGGTGTCCCATAATTAACGCAGGATTTGAATTTGCTGCCACTTATGCAGTGTTAGCAACCCTAAAAAAACAAATCGACAGCTGAAAGTTTAGAGTGAGTGAAAAGGAGCAATATAAGATAGAACGTCTTTTCATTATTGAACAATATTTCAAAATCTTGATGGCCGCAGTGCAAAAATTCCATACTAAATATGGTCGGAATAGTGTTTTAAGTTCGTCAACTGTTAATGATCGATTGAAAAATTCCATGAGGCAGAATCCATTCGAGACGCCAAACACACTGGACGTCCAAAAACAAGCTGTAGTGGGTGAGAGTGTCGGTGATAATACAGGAACATTAATTCGGCGTCGTGGACCAGAATTGCAAATTTCAAGAAGGTCTCTGCAGCGCATGCTCACTGAAGATCTGTGTCTTCATGCTTACAAAATTCAATTAACAAAACAACTGAAGCCTCATGACCATGCACGGCGGAGAGAGTTTATTGAATACATTATTGAGCATCAACAAATGCCGCTGTTGGGGTTCTGAGATCCCACATATGATTGTCGAACAACAAATGCATCCACAACGTTTCACTGTTTGATATAGATTTTTGGCTGGAGGCATAATTGGACCATACTCTTTCGAAAACGAGGCAGGCCACGAGGTGGCTGTTACTGGTGCTTGACATAGGGATATGATAGCACAGTTCTTTTTGCCCAAATTAGATGATACTAATTAGCGAATGTGTGTTTTGAAGAAGATGGTGCAACATGCCATAAAGCAACTGGCACTTCAATTACTGCATGAGACATTTACAGGTTGTGTACTTTTTCGTTTCGGTGATCAGAATTGGTGTTGTTTTAACTCCATTCTTTTTATTTGGCTGTTTGAAATCACACAACCTCGCGTGCATTAAAGGAGGAGATTCAACGCTACGTCAACGAAATTCAGCCACATTTATGCAGAATGGTCATGGAAACGTTCGTCAAACGAGTACGTATGTGTGTGCAAAGCCGTGAAGGCAATTTGCCCGATCTGTTAGTCCATAAATGACTCTATCCTATGTACTTCATGATTCAATAAAAGCTTACAAGTTAAAAATGAATGAATTTTATTCAAATCTGGCGTTAAATTTGAGGCATCCTTCATTACGAGTGCAACTATCCAACCAGGAGCTCAAGATCAGTTCTATCACCTCAATAACATATAGAAAGGACATCATACTAATTGCATACAAAAGTAGTAACCACGAAAATAGATGAATTAATGGTAAGTTTGTAGGTTTTGATTAAGTGGGGGCGCGGTCATTTGTAACGGGGGCGGACGCGCGTAACCGAAAGTCGTATGGGATGAATAAAAGAAATAAAGGGCTAATTATTCAAAAATCATCTATTCATTTTTACTCAGATATATTTTCATTGCCTTTGAAGTCTAATTTGTCAAAAGAAGTAATTAAAATTATAAACAAGAAACAATTATTAAACTAATTAATACAACTCAAATAGGTATTCTTTGGAACAAATGAAAAAATCTCCAGGCGTTCGGTAGACGATGTCTCGAGCGTAACTGATAGTGGTTTGTCGGTGGTTCTCCTTTTATGTCCTCGTTTTGGGCGTCAGTGGACCTGGTGGTGAGGATGCTATCATTATCATCAGTTCATGATGCCGGTCTCCTAGGAGGTTTAATAACTTTCCAAGCCTTTGATAGGTTGAGAGTTTCCTCTCTTTTGTTCTTTGCTCCTCCTTTTTCAATTTCTACTGCTTCTCTGATAAGACGTTTCTTAAGTTGTTGTGTGGTGCTGATTTATTTTGAGTTATCGAAATCTATTGTATGACTTGTATATAATTTATGTTGATAAATGGCGGAGAAGATGGATTTTTTTTAGTGCTCTTTTATGTTCCTCTATTCTTCCTTTTATTCGTCTATTAGTTTGGCCGATGTATATCTCGTCACAGTCACCGCATAATATAGAGCAAACTCCCTGATTTTCTGAAGGAATGTTGTCTTTCTGGTTTCCGGGAATTTTTCCGATAGTTGAGTATGGTTTGTATGCCGTTCTAATTTTCTATTTCCTCAATGTCCTTTCTATTTTATCTGTTACCCCTTTGATATATGGTAAAACAGTTGTTTTCTTTTGTTCTTCTGTGCATATCGTGTTTCGCCCAGTGAGAGTTTCCCTCATAGCTGCTTCTATTGTGTTTTTATTATATGCATTATTTTCTAGAGCGTTGGTTATTGTAGATAACTCTTTCTATCTGTGGCTGTCATCTGTGAGTGCTATCGATCTGCTTATGGGAGTTTTGACCACTGAGGGAGGCGTTAGAGGGACTCAAGGAAATTTCCATAAAGATATTCTACTCCTTTCAGAACACTGCTTGAATCTTACATATTTTTCTTATAAACACAAACGTTACAAGCAAACATCGGGAGCACCTATGGGATCTCCTATGTCACCAGCTGTTGCTAATTTATTTATGGCAAATTTCGAGAAAAAAGCACAACAAAAGTTCCATCTGAAACCCAAAATATGACTGAGATACGTCGACGATATTTTATCATATGGCCCCACGGTGAAGAATCCCTAAGCGCTTTCACAGCTCACCTGAATTCAATCCATGCGAACATAACATTCAAAATTGAAAAAGAATCAAACAGAAAGTTACCATATCTGGATCTCCTCTTAGCAAAGTCACAAAGCAGACATTTACAATTTTCAGTTTTCATTTTATTCATTCAGATTTTACAGTAAATCAACCCACACAAATAGATACTTACATGCCTCATCACGCCATCATCCAGATCAATTAAAATCAGTGGTCAAAACGCTCATAAGCAGATCGGTAGTACTCACAGATGACAGCCACAGAGAAGAAGAGTTATCTACCAACGCTCTTGGAAATAATAGATATAACAAAAACACAATTAAAGCAGCTAAAAGGGACACTCTCACTTGGCGAAATACGATATGCACAGAAGAACAAAAGAGCACAACTGTTTTACCACATATCAAAGGAGTAACAGATAAAATAGGAAGAACATTGAGGAAATACAAAATTAGAGCGGCATACAAACCGTACTCAACTATCCGAAAGATAGTTTTTAGAAAATCAGGGCGTTTACTCTATACCATGCGGAGATTGTGACAAGATATACATCGGCTAAAGTAATAGACGAATAAAAGAAAGACTAGAGGCACATAAAAGAGCACTAAAAAATAAATCCATCTCATCCTCAATTTATCTACATAAATTACATACAGGTCATCCAATAGATTTCGATAACTCAAAACAAATCAGCACCACACAACAACTTAAGATACGTTTTATCAAAGAAGCAGTGGAAATTGAAAAACGAGGAACAATGAACAAAAGAGACGAAACCCTCAACCTATCAAAGGCTTTTACCACCTAGGAAACCGGCATCATCAACAGATAATAATGAAAGCATCACCCTGGTGGTGGTGATGCTCCACCGACGCCCACAACGAGGACATAAAAGGAGAACCATCAACAAACCGCTATCAGTTACGCTAGAGAATCGTCTACCGAACGCCTGAAAATGACAAGGGGCAACTTGTCGAAACGTCGAAAAAATCAAAATGGACCACGGAATGAAAATCGTAACACATCAAATCATATATATATAAACATCTCAAAAAAATGTAGGGAACACTTCTGAATATCGATATATCGTATCCAGAATGATCAATATAGATGATTTTTTTTAAGAAATGAACATCTGCATCAATTTCTCACCAAATTATGTAGAGTGCCGCAACAGATTTTCAGTTTTTTATAAAAACTAAAAATGCAGCAGATGCGACGCTGCTCTCATAATCATTTCATGTATTAAGTGTTTGAAATCAGTTAGTTGGCACTTTGTTTCTGTTGAAAACGAGGAACAATGAACACAAATAAAAGATTCAATTTTGGTGATTCGACCATGGAAAGACGACATTTACGACTCTAGAACGCCTGAAAAGATGTAACGAGCCGTTGGCATGCTCCAAGCTAATATATAAACATCTCACACTTCTGGAACTATCCAGGGTTCTGGAAAGTAGCCCAACAGATTTCATAAACCGTTAATGGTCGCGTTTCAATGAAACAGGTAGCGTAGAACAACGCCATACAGGTCGTTTCAGGAGATGTAGAGAGCCGTACTACAGTCGCCGAAGACCGATTTTTGGTTTTATAAGCCAGAAGAGATCGTACTACTACAGCATCTCAGTTAGCCCAAGAGCTATCACGAGTTCATAATGTACAAATTTCCGACCAAACTGTGAGAAATCGACTGCACAAAGGTCAACTCCACTACAGACGTCCTTTAAGAGTTCCACAACTGACCCATGAAAATCGCGCTGCTCGTTTAGCTTGGTGCCAAGAACACGTAAACTGGGATCAAGAGAGGTGAGCCACAGTTCTCTTCAGTGATGAATCTAGATTTAGTTATTATCCCGATTCGGGAAGAATTCGAATATGGAGAGAACCTGGAAAGCAAAACCGTCTCCAGCATGCTCGAGAAGTTGTTAGTCAGGTTAGAGGCGGGTCAGTGATGTTTTGGGGAGGTATATGCCTTGGTGGAAGAACTGACCTCGTTTTCAAACAGAACAACCTCACGGGAAATTCTTACGCAAATGAGATAGTTTAACCTGTAGTGGTACCGTATCTCCAAACAATGGGTCAAAACCCACTCTTCCAACAAGATAATGCCCTTCTCATCGTGCAAGAGTTGTCTTGAACGTTCTTGAAGAGAATGATATCGATCTTCTACCGTGGCCATCCTGCTCCCAGATCTGAATCCCATCGAGCATTTGTGGGACACCCTAAAAAGAAATCTCCTGCGTCAAAACGTCTTCCATCATGAACAGGAGCTTCGATTAGCAGTTCAGGGGGCTTGGAATGACTTAGGCCAAAATGTAATAGACAATTTAATATTGAGCATGCCGTGACGATGACAAAGTGTCATTAATAACAGAGGTGGACCTTCTGGTTACTGAAAAATATGAGTGCTTCCATATCGTTTCGAAAATATTAGTTCAGGATTTTTTTTGTGTTTTACCAAATTTCGTCATTTTCAAATTTCAAATTTTTTTTTATAATAGGTGCTTTGGAGAAGTCAAATATTATTTTGTTTTCTTGAGAATACATTATATACAATACATATAACAAAATCCGAATATATTTCTATGAATTCGAATCATCAAATTCATATATTAAAGATATTATATTAGTGTTCCTAGACTATATATATATATATATATATATATATATATATATATATATATATATATATATATATATATATATATATATATATATATATATATATATATATATATATATATATATATATATATATATATATATATATATATATATATATATATATATATTTAATTATAAAAAATACAAAGTAAGGATGAAGATTAATTAACTTTGGCTCAGTTTCCATCAGAATCAATTTTTTCGAATATAACATTGATTGCACAGAAATGTTGTATGACTTCTGTAAATATTTTTCATACATAACTTTTTGGCTGGACATATTTTACAGGTTCCTTTGCATGTGCCAGTACTAACTGCTTCTGTATCATCAGCACCATCCTCTGTAGTACTATGCAAATGCTTCCTTATGTTTCTTTTTAGTTTTCTTGGAAGACCTACCATCGAAGAAAATATTATTCAAGGGACAATATTCAACCTTCCGTTAAATATCCTTGCTTGAAGGAGCTAGTTTTCCGATCCACTCTTCATAATCACTGTCAACCGGGGCCACAGAGCAGTGATACAGCACGGTCGGATGTCATGAATAGGAGCAATGAACTGCAGTTTGGGTTTCATTTGACCTCGTCAGCATTGTCTCGTTGGGGGGCGCAGTGGTATTTACATGTTTATGCTCGGCGGCCCCGGTTGACGGTGATTATGAAGAGTGGATCAGAAAACTAGCTCTTTCAAGGGAGGATATTCAACATTCTACGGAAGGTTGAACATTGTTCCTTGAATAATAATTTCTTCGATGTGTCTACACAATGCGGAATCTCGCATGTAGAAATTTTGTTTTAGAAGGTCTACTATCGTTGATCTTGTTTGGATGTACTCTCTTTTTCAATTCAATTCCTAATGCCCGTTAATACATTCGCCTTTTCCGTAAAGTCACATTATTTGCCCTCAATATCACCAAACAATTTATTCCTGCAATATCCAGAAGGCGAAAGAATAGTGTCAATGGCCATCTATAATTATTCTTGGAAACCGAATACATTTTTACTATTTTATCGACTTCATCAACACCCCCCTTTGTTTTATTTTGAAAAGTAACGATGCTAGGTTTGCGTTTTTCATTTGTACTTTCATCAATTTCTACAGCACAATGAAGGGATGATATAAAAACTACAAATCTGTTCTTTTTAGGCACGTAAGATACGAGTGTTGCTGTATCTGAAAATCCAAATTAACTTGAATATTCAAGTTTGTTTTAATCTATAAAGTAAGGGGGTATCTCTTTATTGTTTTTGAGGATGGTACCCACAACATAAATCTTATGATTCTTGGCCAAACCGTTCGTCAACAGCACACTGGTATACTGATTGTCAATGGTCAGGTTTCTTCCAATGACAGGTAATCGTGTAATTAGCCTTTTCATGAAGTCTGTTTCAGCATTACTCAAATGATATGAGCCTTCATGATGCTTGCCAGCATAAAGTTCAATATTTAGGACGTAAAACGTAGCAGCATCTACTAGTGAATAAAGTTTGATTCCGAATTTGTCAGGCTTTGATTTCATGTACTGTCGGAAAAGTCTTTTACCTCGAAATCCAACCATCATCTTATCGATAACAACGTTCTCGCTCATTGAATATGGCAAAAGATAGTTTTGTGTAAACATATCTAAAACTTGTCGCGTAGTAGCAATGAATTCAGTAGAAATTTTACCGCACTGACATAGTAGTAAAAAATAGGTATACCTGTCCCATCACTTGCATATAAATCTTCTAAATTAGGTGTAATGTCTTCAAGGATCCCCGGATCTATAAGGATGTACAATAATCCAAAAAGTGCTCGGATTTCTACCGCATCTGTCGGTTTGCAGTCACGTATTCTGTTATACGATATCACTTTCTTTTGGAAAAATTCGTTGGTATGTAAAACAACTCTTTCAATAATATTCTATCAAAGGAATAAACTCCTCCTTGAGTAAATGTCGTTACACCCACACCATTTCTACGAATAACGGCATCTTCCGTTAGAATATTTTGAACTTGGCGTCTTATTGTTATATTTTTGCCACTTCGTTGCCTCATCTCGCCCTGTGAAGCAGCTTATTTCTGAAAGTGGCAAATCATCCTCTTTTGAGTCCGAGCAGTTTGATTCCTCAGCAGATAGAGGTTCCTCTTCAACGATGTGGTTGGAAGTTTCAGAGCCTTGGTCGCTGAGCTCCAGTTCACTCTCTTCTTCATCTTCTTTTCGAAATTCCTCGAGTATTACACTTTGTGATAACCGTCCACGACTTATTTTTTATAGAAAAATCATTATACTGTATGTTGACCGAAGAACTACTATGAGCGTGAACGAGGGTATGTATGTCGTACGAGCGTCGCGCGTAACCTTTTCGACGACAGGCGCGTGAAGTCTTTTCAACGACTGCACGGGAACTGAAACAATTGCAATCAGTGGAGTAGGGGAAACACCCCGAGCGAATATTTATTCTTTTTTTTACTGCCAATAACATAGCGACAGGCTACTAGAAGTGACAAAAAAATGTAATGGGTAATAATAGTAATTTGAACGAAAATGTTGTCAGCGCGGTGGATTCGACTACGCGCACCCGCTTGAAGGTTAACTGATGAATATTTCTAAAGAAAATAAATGTGTTTCAATTTCGAACTAACTTCAAAACTTAGTGAAATTGACTTGGCGGTATCACGTAGTTAACCTCATAAATTCAGAATGTGAGAAACGGATTTCATTTACGTCTGAATGTAACCAATTGTTCAGCATTTTCAGAATAAATGTAAAACATTTTAGTGAAATAGTTCTGAATCTTAGGTAATTTTATTATTTGCTCTGTACACTGAGAAAAACTGGTTTAATAAAAATTTTACTTGATATTATTTCATTCATCACTAGTACAATTTCGATACTTTCTAGGAGAGCAAGATATTGATGAAACGATATTGTTGGTGTTTTGGTTCTTACAGTTAGTAATCATAAACTAATCACAAATGAAGATTTTGTGAAGCTTATAGGTCAACTACTTGCGGCTAGTACAAACGTTTATTACGGATTTTGTTACTATTCGTAAATGACTAAATTCTAATAACTAATTTCCGGGATTATCGCTAATAGTTGTTTATACGGCACAAAAACCTTTATAGCATCGTATGTTTTCGGATATAGAATCTAAAGACCGAAGTATGAAAGAGGAATCAAAGAATATTACCGAAGATATAGAACGGACGCCATTTTCTCTATTCTATCTCATTCCTCTTTCGCAATCGGAAGAAGTTGGTGGTGTGAGGGTGTTTTGTGTTCTTAGTATGTAATATTTTTTTTGATTCGAACATTGTTGTTTCTTCTGTAAATGATAAAAAATTTATATCCTTATTATGTTAATTATGTGCTAGGAAGTCAGAGGATGAGATTATATGACCATATTTTTATTTAAGTAGAAGCATTTATTTTATAAAATTAATAATAAAATTAATTTTACTTTCGAATATCCCTTTTGATGTACATGTGCATTTTTTATTTTTGTGTATTTGAATGAATAGGAGTTTTGATCATTCTTCTCGTATGCTATATTGTGTTGAGGTCACTCATATAATCGTATTTCCTTTATATTTATTCAATATCTGTGTTCAATGTTTTTAGTACATTCCTACAATGAAACCATATGAACTGAATATTTTTTTCATTTTCTCTTACATACAACGTTCATTCTTCATTAAAGAACAAAATACTTACCTTAGAGGACTATCTATTTAATACTGATATAAAATAGTTTTATCAGCAATTTTCATTCATTGAAGGCAAGTATGTAGCTGCTGCGTATTAGAAAATTGTATATTGGCAACAAATATATTAAACTTAAGAAGAAGGGGTTACATGTTTATAATACTTAACACAACTTTTACTTGGGAGTTTCAAACAAGTCATCCATAACTGATAATATTTTACTAAGAGCTAATAAACCAAAACATTATGACTAATGTTCAGAAAACTAAGATACGAGATAATAGTAACTAAACAGTCTATTAGGTACTAATATCCAGCCTCATTAGTGTTTAAGATATTAGCGGCTAATATGTCGTGTTTGGCAAATTGTTTTATTAATCGTCCATAAACTTTTACACTCCCATTTTTCAGTACATTTTTCACTCGGCAGCTATAAATAAACATTAACGAACATCGAATATTTTTCTCCGTGTATGAGCAATGTTTTCAGATAAAAAGTTGGTTTTGACGTTGGTTAATAATTTTCCGTTGACGCCTTTACAAGAACCTGCCAAATATTCTCAATTTTTCTAACCAATTGATAATGAAAAATATAATACTTCTCTTAAACGAAAATGGTATATTGGATACACGTAACCCAATATTGATTTAATTTATCAGGAAATACCATTTATGTACCCTCGTCGAAAATGTAAATGATGCTCCAACAAATTACCTATGAACAGAATTCAAGCACCAGTAAACTACTCTGAATGGACAAGCACGTATAATATACAAAGATATTGCATCAATATATAAACTTCATCTCCTGACATTATTTTGTTTCTGCAGCGTGACAATGAACATCGATCCATATGCTCTAATGGTGTCATAAATTTTCTATTACTCTTATAGTAGGGAATTGTCTTAGTTAGACAAATTTCTACAATTTAATTTAACAGTGATACATGTGGGACGAATGGCGTTTACATCAACAAATGCATATTTACCAATCTTTACAAAAGGGCGTTCGCGTTAAAGGGCCCTTTAGAAGTTCGGGGGAACTGAAGCACTCATCACATACAGCGTGTCCCCAACATCTTGAACTGTTTCATACAAAATAAGAATTTCAGTTAGATGGGGATAAAATAATTTAATAACGAGATAAATGGCCTGAAGAAATGTAACAATCCATACGTACATACAAAGTCTATGAACTAAAGCTCGTATCTCTCGTATCTCTTGAATTTTGGACAAAGCATATACTATATACTTTCATTCATGTCTTTCACTGAATTCACGAAAGAATTGAAAATTGGGATATGCTATCGAAGAATATGCAGATATTCACTCAATTTTGGAATAGCTTCTGGTAATACTTTTCGGATTGAACGGCCTAATTGGAACCGCTTTCCAAACAGAATAATATTAAATTGGTATACTTTCGTACAGATAACCAATTTAGCGAAACTCGTAATCAAGACTTTCCCAAAATGTTACTAACTCATTTTGTTTTTTATAACACCTAAGGTATATTCAAGAATACTGCACGTAAATCGAGTCGTTCTAGAAACGCGCATTTCAATAGAAAACATATTTTAAGCGTTTGTTAAGGAGCCTTCAATCAGCACTCGAAGGTTATCAACTCAATTCAATTCATGTGGGAGTACAGTCCATAGAACAAGAAAGGAAAAACTTCTTTTGAAAATCAAATATAAAACTTCAGGGAGCCATAGTAATTCGACTATTCACCGCAGCGATATACATTGTATCTGTAAGAAGCGATCTGTCGAAAAGCTAACGCCCCTTATACTTGTCTGGCTGTCAACCAGGTCTACATTATATTTCAAAAATGATAATATACTAAATTCATCACTATATGTGTAAACATATTCAAGACTTTCATTCAGAGAACAATATCCAACCTTCCGTAGAATGTTAAATATCCTTTCCAGAAGGAGCTTCTTTTCCGATTCAGTTGACAATGATTATGAAGGGTGAATCAGAAAACCAGGTTTTTTAGGGAAAGTTATTCAACATTCTACAGAAGGTTATTGTTTCCTCTCTTTAAAAACTCGATGAATTTAGAATGTTGTCATTGTTGAGATACGCCTGGATGATAACCAGACAAGTATAAGGAGCGATAGCTTTTCGACAGACGTTTCTTTCCGACACAGTGTGTAGCGTTGCAGTAAATAAACTTGTACGGCCTCTTGAAGTTTTCTATTTGATATTTCCTTTGTTTACTGGATTTCTCGGTGGCGATGGATTCTTCAGGGAAGGTTTTTAACATTCTACGGAAGGTTGAATATTGTTTCCCGAATAAAACTCTTTAATGTTTTCACACCTATAGCGATAAATGTCGCATGTTATTATTGAGATATGAATTATTGTTTTCACCTGATCACGTGCAAAATGTACAAGTGCTCTCCCTTGAAGACTATCCCACAAAAGTGCATTTTTTAAATGCTACAATAACAGAATACTGTTCTACGAATTCATCTAATTTTGACTTTTGGCCCATCATTCAAACACAACACTTCGAAGTGTTCAATCAATATTTGGGCCCAAAATGTGAGGTAACTTATGTTGCCACCTCGTCTGAATAGCGAATTTATTTGGAATTTTTCAGAATAACTCGTCACAATACTGAAAATTCAGCAAAGCATACACGATGAATGTCACAGCATTTTCGTTTGGAATAAACACCTCAAAAAAGTTTAGGGAACACTTCTGAATATCGATATATCATATCCAGAACGATCAATATGGATGATTTTTTTAAAGAAATTAACACCTGTATCAATTTCTCACCAAATTATGTAGAGTGCCACAACAGATTTCAGTTTTTTTTTATAAAAAACTAAAAATGCAGCAGATGCGACGCTGCTTTATAATCATTTCATGTATTCAGTGTTTGAAATCAGTTAGTTGGCACTTTGTTTCTGTTGTAAGCACAAATAAAAGATTCAAGTTTTGTGATTCAACCATGGAAAGACGACATTTGACTAGAGAAGAGATGTTACGAGCCGTTGGCATGCTCCAAGCTGGGAGCTCACAACGAGAAGTATCCAGGGTTCTAGGAAGTAGCCCAAGTATCATAAACCGTTTATGGTCGCGTTTCAATGAAACAGGTAGCATAAAACAACGCCATACAGGTCGTTTCAGGATCACTACAGTCGCCCAAGACCGATTTTTGGTTTTACAAGCCAGAAGAAATCGTATTACCACAGCATCTCAATTAGCTCAAGAGCTATCATGAGTTCATAATGTACAAATTTCCGACCAAACTGTGAGAAATCGACTGCACGAAGGTCAACTCTACTCCAGACGTCCTTTAAGAGTTCCACAACTGACCCATGGAAATCGCGCTGCTCGTTTAGCTTGGTGCCAAGAACACGTAAACTGGGATGAAGAGAGGTGAGCCACAGTTCTCTTCAGTGATGAATCTAGATTAAGTTATTATCCCGATTCAGGAAGAATTCGAATATGGAGGGAACCTGAAAAGCAAAACCGTCTCCAGCATGCTCGAGAAGTTGTTAGACAGGGAGGCGGATCAGTGATATTTTGGGGAGGTATACGCTTTGGTCGGAGAACTGACCTCGTTTTCATACAGAACAACCTCACTGGAAATTCCTACGCAAACGAGATAGTTTTACCTGTAGTGGTACCGTATCTCCAAACAATGGGTCAAAATCCACTCTTCCAAAAAGATAATGCCCCTCCTCATCGCGCAAGAGTTGCCTTGAACGTTCTTGAAGAGAATGATATCGATCTTCTACCGAGGCCATCCTGCTCCCCAGATCTGAATCCCATCGAGCATGTGTGGGACACCCTAAAAAGAAATCTCCTGCGTCAAAACGTCTTCCATCAACAGAAGCTTCGATTAACAGTTCAGGCGGCTTGGAATGACTTAAGCCAAAATGTAATAGACAATTCAATATTGAGCATGCCGCGACGATGCCGAAGTGTCATTAATAACAGAGGTGGACCTTCTGGGTACTGAAAAATATAAGTGCTTCCATATCGTTTCGAAAATATTAGTTCAGGATTTTGTTTTTGTGTTTTGCCAAATTTCGTCATTTTCAAATTTCAAATTTTCTCTTATAATAGGTGCTTTGGAGAAGTCAAATATTATTTTGTTTTCTTGAGCATACATTATATACAATACATCCTAACGAAAACCGAAAGATTTCTATAAATTCGAATCATCAAATTTATATTTTAAAGATATTGGTAAGTGTTCCCTAGACTTTTTTGAGGTGTTTATAGAGAATATTTCAGCATAATATTCTCCATTCCATGAATACATCGAAAGATACCTACTGCAGGGCCACCAGAGCATATACCCTGCATTCTTTTGATTGTTTTTTCTAGCGCCACCGTAGGAGCCTAGTTTATTCTGTCCCTATCGCCAATATAAAATGTTGCTCGGAAAAATGATCACCGTACTGACTTTAAAATACAAAGTGTAGGTTCCCGTTTAACTTGGAGTGAGCATATAGATTATCTGGCGGCAGGCTTGGCGAGGTACATCTACGCCCTACGTTATATATCGACGCATATAAATGAGAAAACTGCTGTATTTCAGCTTACAGAGCATAGTATAAAGTCGGTTGCGATAGGATGTTGTCTTTTGGGGTAGCTCGTCGTATGTTTCTAGACTCTTGATTCTTCAGAAAAGATGCGTGAGGGCTATTTTAAATCTGACTAACATGGTATCCTGTAGGTCGCATTTCAAAGAAAGATCAATTCCAACAATCACTAACCTTTACATATATGAGTCGCTAATGTTTGCAGTAAGAAATGGTGATCTCTTTCAAGAGGGTTCCCATGAATATAAAACAAGAGGACAATGTGATCTCAGCATACTGCGCACTGGTCTGGCTTACATACAAAATATCGCGCCCTACATGGTAGTAAGAATATATAACCATACTCTTCGAGAAGCAAGAAACTCGCAAGCAAATAACCTGAAGAAGAAATTACACCTATATTTAAGACAAAATATATTCTATACCCTTAAAGAGTATTTCTCCATTCAATTGTTTCTGTAAAACAGTGTTCAAGTCACCAGAATTATTTATTTTATTATTTGTACCTGCAATTTGGTCTATGCAGTTTTATTGAAAATAAGGTAATGTTTGTGTGAATATTTCGTTTTCATTTTTATCTAGCATTGCAATTAATCAATTGACACGCTGTACGCCATATATGAGTCTTTTGCAGCAAATAAAGATTATCATCATTAACTCTTGTTTCAGGAGACCAAAAATGCATCAGAATGGAGAGCTTTCATTTCGAACAACTGATGTAAATGAAAAACCTTTTAAAAATATCAATAAAGAATGTTTTCAAAACAAATATTGTTCATTTTGAGGGTTGAAATCCCAGTGTGGTGAGACAACTTCGTATTCGATCGAACCATTTCTAATTCAATAATATCCAATAACACAATATTTGCGTGTGACATGTGGCTTGCGGTGTCTGAATAATTGCATGATTTCATTCGGTATTTGGAATCGCAAAAATAAAAAAGTGGTTTGTAAAGTTGACCAGACTCGCAAAAATTAACCAATATGGAGCACAAATAAAAATGAAACAGAATTTCATTATCTTTTGAAATTAGTTTGGATCGAAGAAAACGATGTCTGTTGGCCCCACAGACAATAATCGGAAGCATCCAGATTCGATTTGCTCAATAGGAAGTGAAACTCACAGGTTATATGAAAAACCAATGGAAATAGAAATGATATTTACTCAGTTGAAATCGTATAACCATCCCGAAAATCATTCAAAAGTTCGCTTGTTGTCCACATTAGGAATTACTTCTCAATTTATTGATCAAGCAATTGAAAATCTCTGGTTCAAGCGAAAGTTGTCTATCACTTCGAGATGTTCATCAATTCCAATCGAAGAAACGATAATCTTATAAAATTTCGTAATGGACACCAACATTAAATTCCAAATGAAATTTGAGATGTGTCCAAACAAAATTTACAAAATGGTCAAATGTTTTATGGTGGAACAGAAAATAAAACAATTTTCTTCTAATAATAGATAAATAAACTGAAAAATTTTTACGTCATTTCTCCTTGAAGCTATGCAAGAAGGATATTATCCCTGAAACTGTATATAATGATAAATAGCTCTTATGAAATAGTTCAGCGTATCATATATTACGCCTCGAAGGCGTATACGAGATTACATTACAAATATTATCAGAAGAGTGCTATGTAGACAATGATGTATTAGGTATCCTTACCTTACTTAGTTGGCCTTTATTTGGCGGATCCCTGTATTTTTTTAAAATTAAATGAAAGAAGTGATATTGTTTGTATTTTCGCTACTCTATAGACTATCTGACAATCTGCAATAAGATCTATCCGAGAAAGAATAACTAATTTACTTGTCCAGAACTTCCGCTTAACAACGCAGCGTTCAAATTCTTATTTGGACCACCTAGGGACAAACGGTCAATGGTGATTTTTTTGCCCTTGATATAAGGTTGAATTTGGATTTATGTATGCTCACAATTCATGTCAATGATTTTGAGATAATTTTTTCTTCATTTCAAATCTTTATTTTCATTTTTCATTACAAAAATTGGAAAATACGAAAAGAATAAGATATATTTATAATGTCAGTTTTGTTTTGAAAAATTAGGATACATCGATGTAAATACAAAGGAAATGTCGGAAATATTTTAATTCATCGTCTTCCATGAGATATTCTTCTTTGATTTTTCAGAGGATCCAACCACCTTGATACAATTCCTCTGTTACTTTCAGATCCTGGTGGAAGCGCTCTTCCTGTTAATCACTATAATTTCCTAAATTATCCGGAAATTTAGCCAGATGATAACGGAGATAGTGTAGCTTGATACTCATATTTGCTCCTAGAATCTTGAAATAGGTAATTTTGCACAATTTCTTCATGATTTGGTGCTTTATGCTTACCTAAGAAATTTTTGATTACTAACACCAAAATTTTTCCAAAATTTACTTCCCAGAACAGTCATAACTTTGATGAAACTTACTTCATGAGAAACCCACAGTTTATCTAGCTTGTCCATATTAAAATCGAAATTTTCGGCGTAAGTCTCTTCGACAAAGTCTGTGATACGTCTTCTTTTATTAGGTTATATAAACTACATCTAATCACAAATATAACAAAATAAATCACTTTATTTTATAAAACAACATAAATACAGGGTGTTACATAATAGTATGTCAAAACTTGAGAGGTTAAATCTATGTGCAATTTTAAGAAGAAAAACTCCTGCAGTTTTTCGAGATATTCAGCCCAAATTTGGAATGCAAGCTATTTTTTACAGCCTCCATCTTTGCACGTCCTAACTTTCAACTAGAATCTAAAAGGTGTTTTCTTTTCCGGAGCCATGTCTTCTTTTGCCCTTTCAAACTTTTTTGCAGTACGCCACTGATCAGCGTACAATCAATTTTCGTCCTCTTCGTTCAAATTAGAAAATTTTTGACACTTGCAATTTGTAATTTTGCCGTATCTCCAACTGTTCTCGAGCAAAAATTCATTTAACGATTGTATGCATTTGCTGAATTGAAAGCACTTCTGATTAAAAATGACTAGTAGGCTTTGATTTTTTAATTCATTTATTTAGATTGACAGTTGCCAAAGTTGAACCAGTGTCTGCTCGAATTGTTTATTAAATTAACGATTAGTTTTAAGACTTTTGAAGTAATTGCTGTTAGAAGAAACAACTAATTTTACTAACGCCGAATTGGGTGCTATCCATTACATGTACGGTCTGGCTGACGGAAACACAACAGAAGCTAGGCGACTAAATCAGGTGCGCTTTCCAAATCGAGTATTACCAGACAGGCGAACATTTTCAAATATCCACAGAAGGTTGAGGGAAACTGGTACTTTTACTGCAAATAATCATTTAAAAGGTGCAACTCAAACTATGAGAACTCTAGATAATGAGGAAGCAGTTTTGAATTGTATTGTTTTGAATCCTCATGTGAGTACAAGAAAAATTAGAAATCACTTGAATATTTCACATGTTCTACTTTGGAGGATTCTACACGACTTTTTATTGTACCCGTTTCATATTCAACGCGTCCAAACACTACTTCCTCGAGATTTTACTTCAAGACTGAATTTCTGCCGATGGTTCTTAGATAAAATTAGAGAAAATGCTCATTTTGATAGTGAAATAATGTTCAAAGACGAAGCTAAGTTTTCGAGAACTGCTATCACAAATTTTCACAATAATCATTATTGGGCTGAGGAAAATCTCCATTTGATTGAAGAATCTCATCATCAAGAATAATTTTCACTAAATGTCTAGGTCGGAATGATTGGGAATTATTTGATTGGGCCATTTTTTTTGCCTAACCGACTAAACGGTCCCGCTTATCGGCAATTTCTTGAGAAGGAGTTACCTTTATTGCTCGAGGATGTGCCACTTTTGGTGAGAAACATAATGTGGTTCATGTATGACGGCGCACCAGGACATTTTAGTGGAGATGCTAGGGAATTCTTGAATGATACATTCAACAACCGATGGATAGGTCGGGGTGGGCGAGACCATGGCCTCCTAGGTCCCCAGACTTAAATATTTTAGACTTTTTCTTATGGAAATATCTCAAAAGTTCAGTTCAAACCACTCCAGTGAACACTGTAGAACAATTGAGAAATCGAATAATAACCTCTTGTGACACGAAAGAAATGCCCCAAGAATATTTCAAAAACTTCGTGATAATATGCTAGGAAGGACAGAGACTAGCAGGTGGAGGACACTTCCAGCAATTTATTTAATTTTTAATTGTTCTTTTTTTTTGATATTGAATAAGTATAAATTAAGTCTCAGAAGAAGAGCTATCTAAATAAAAGCAAATTTTGGACATACCTATCGAGTATTTCCATTATTCTTTTCACTCGAAAACGGTGGGAGATACGAGAAAATTACAATCGAAAAATTTCTAAATTGAACGAAGATGACGAAAATTGATTGTACGCTGATCAGTGGCGTACTGCAAAAAAGTTTGAAAGGCCAAATGAAGACTCCGAAAAAGAAAACACAGATTCTACTTAAAATTTAGCTTGCGTTCCAACTTTGAGTAAAATATCTCGAAAACTGCAGGAGTTTTGAGGGAAAAACCAATTTTTTTGGAAATTTCAACACCTTGTAGCTGCGTAACGAAGCTTTTGCTGACCTATGTTTATATAAACTTTTTTTCTCAAAATTGCACGGTGTAGGTTTACCCCCTCAAGTTGTGACATACTATTATGTAACACCCTGTATATTATAATGAACACCCAGTAAATGAAACAAAGCATTAAAACATGACAGCTCATCCAGATTCACGTGTGAAAATTTCAATATTGTGAAATGACTATGATTGCAACTATTCTACATTGTGAAGTGTCTGAGAGTAGGGAGCACGTGATGTTTGTACGCGTGAAAAATATGCTCAGAAGCCAAACTATGACTAGTATAATAGATTTTATCACGCACAAGCCGATAATTGTTCAAAATATAAGATACGCAAAAATCATAAAAGCATGAGCAGATCCCAAACTGTCATAAATACACTCCCCACAAAAATTGTCGCATCACCCTACTTTCACGACAATACTATATAAACTTTTAGGTTGGTCATTCAAGAGTCGTTTGGTGACCTCGACTTTTGATCAACTTTGAAATGGTTTTTTCAGTTTCGGTTCAGTTGAAAGGCGCCATTTCGAAGCTTGTTGACTGGTTTACTTGTCACACTCATAAACCAATGTCTCATCAGAATTTATAATGCGTTTTAAGAATTTGAGATCGGAAGTTCAATTTTTTGAAAAAATTTACTTCTCTTGAAACTTGTCGAGCGGTAACTCGTTTCATGCCCATCCTATCGTTTAAAATGGTACGAATTTATTCGTGAGACACAGACAGTTCATTGCCTATCTCTCTCAAACTGGAATGACGATTTTCAATTATCATTTCGTTCATTTCATTGATGTTAACTTCAGTTGAAAATGTTGATGACCGACCAGAGCAAGGAAATCTTCTACCACATCTCAGCCGCCGTTGAATACACTCTACCACTCACATGTTTCTGATGAAGTCAATTCAGCGTTAGCCTTCTGTAGAATTTTCAGCGATTTGAGACGAACTGTTTGTTCGATATTTTTATTCATTGTAAATATCGCTGATACACATTTTTCAGAAGTGACAAAATCGAGAATCATAAACAAACTCAATTACAGACCGCGTTCAAACTCTGCTTCAGTATAGAAAACAGTTTTGCCAACTTAGCACCAACACTTATTCTATATACACTCCCCACAAAAATTGTAGCATCACCTTACTTTTACGACAATACTATATAAACTTTTAGGTTGGTCTTTCAAGAGTCGCTTGATAACTTTCAGAAATGTAAAATAAGAAGATTTCTTCAAAAGAGATGAGTTTATGATGCAGAATATCAATCATCAATTTTCGAGTCGATGAAAAATTAAAAGATTCTACCATCTTTAAACATTCGCGAAGAGACCAATGAACTAGCATCGAATGGTCACTGATCATTTTCAAAATCGAGGGTTTCCTCTCCGGGCCTAATTACGGCCAGTATATATCTCGGAAGACCCTCAAACAAATTTTGGATGTACTCTTGGGTCACTGAGTTCCAAATTTCAGGAAGCAGATTTTATAGTTATTAGAGTGTTCTACAAGGCATCCTACTTGCTGAATTTGCCGCCCCATGTTGTCCCAAACATGTTCTATGGTATTCAAGTCGGGACTTCTGGCTGGCCATTTTAAAATATCAATTTCGGCATTTTGCAGAAATTCTGTAACTACTCTAGCTGCATGAGGCGAGCATTATCATGCATTTAAATGAAGTTTTCGCCAATCAATGGGCCAAAGGATAACACTCGGGGTTCAAGGATATCTGCGATGTATCTGGCCGATGTCATTCTTCGATTATTCATTAGGACTAACTCAGTTCGACCATGGAAAGAAATGCCTCTCCACACCATTACTGAGCACCCTCGGAGGTTTTCGGTTTGCCGGATATTGCATTGCTGATACCGTTCCCCAGGTCGTCTGTATACAGACATGCGTCTATCATTTGATACTAGACAGAACCTGGACTCGTCGGAAAAAATAACATTTGGCCATTCTGGAATACCCCAATTTGCATGTTCCCTCGCAAACTGAAGTCTTGCAACTCGATGCTCTCTGGTGAGACGCGGGCCGGTAGAAGCCACCCTTGGTCTATATCGTCTTCTTTGAGCCTGTTCCTAACAGTTTGCAATGAAATATGCACATTTCTGGAAAGTGCAAGTTCATTCTAGCCGTACAGTGCCGAACTCTTAGTGCAGTTAAACGAAGCAAACGATCATCAACTGGTGTTGTTATCCGATTTCTTCCCTGTCCGGCCCTTCTTCCATATTCACCTGTTTCGTAGTACCGATTGATTGCTCTTGAAGCAGTGTTTTGGTTAACAACATTCAACAAGTTAGCCACGTAACGTTGGCGTCGCCGCTTCTCTAGAAGTGTTACAATTCTTACCATTTTATGATCACTCAAATAAAGTCCAGGACATTCAGCAGCCATAAGAATAAATTCAAACATTCGAAAATCAGCAAGAAACACAGAAAACTTGTATCAATTCAGCGTGAATACTGAAGAGGAATTGAATGAATACTGATAGTCAAATAAACTCATTCTTGTTTCAGACGTGTTTGAGATCATATGAAAAATGTTACTACATAGATAAGATTTTTTCCCTTATATGTAAAAATATATGTCGACAAAGAAACTGCGATCGAGTAATCGATTGTGGGATTCAGAATACCAGGTGATGCGACAATTTTTGTGGTGTGTGTATATTCATAATCTGGGCTCTTAGCAAAATAATTAATTTTTGCTAAGATATCCAAAAGAGTAAATTTTTCTGTTGAGTTGTATGATCGAATACCTAGCTCAGATTCTTTTTCAAAAATATATATATGCTTAATCCCCATGATTATATAGAAAACCGCTTTGTGATTATTCCAAATCGATATTTCAAGAACTTCTAAAGTTTTTGTAATATTCTAGAATAAAGTAATCATTATTGACGTTTCTTGAAATTAAATTTTCATCAGAAATTGAAATTTAATTGAAAATCGATCTTCTTCGACATCTGTGCTCTCATTATGAAAGTTCGAAGATTAATTCTTGCAACGATCATTCAGATGAATTATTTTATATTTTTCTTCAAGTTATAACTATTGACGTTTATATCCGATCATCAATGTTCATTTTGACGATTGAATATTCCATTACTATTAATATACACTTTATCAGTCTTAAGTATTTCTCGGGAGTAAAAATGCGAACTGCTCACTTCAAAAACTTAAATTTTTTTTCAAAGATTTTTATCAATATACTGACTCTTAGATAACCCTGTTTTTATCGCAGTTTGCCTGCTCGGAATCGATGGGTTCGCGAATACACTGCCGATTACATCAATTTTTGCAACTGGCATAGTTCATAAGGTTTTTCCTCAATTTATCGAATATACTTCCTTCTGAGGAAAGTGAACCAATCTAAATTGTCATAGCAACCAATAATTTTCGAACTATTATTATGAGTGCATTGATCTTGAGCTATTTCAATTATTCCGTGTAAAATCTTTGAATGATTATAGTGTTACTAGATAAAATTGGGAAAAAGTTATACAATTTTTGGTCCGCAAAATGGGGGCCATATGTGATATATTTGAGAAGAGCAAAAAACTCTATTCAACAAAATTAAAGTTTCTATGGTTCACATTTAAAAAAAACACAAGTTTTCAACTCAAAAACCGTTTGGACAAAACAATTTCGCAAATACTTCGATTCTACTTAAAAAAGTGCCTGTGAAATTTCACTTTTGTATAACGAAAACAATCGACATATTTCTTGACTGATTTCCAAAATTTCCAAATACCTCTAAAACGACAAAAATTGCATTGAATCTGTTTGCAGCAATAAATTCCGCAGAATATAACACGGAGTAGGGTCCTTTTCCGCTACTCATATTTCACTACAGTACTGAAACGTCAAAATCAGTCACAGTACTAGTAATTTGAATGAGGACTAATTTGAATGAGAATTTAGAGAATAAGTCGGTTTTCGAAGCTTTCAAGAACATATAAATGACATTATGGCACGAATTAGAGAAGAAGCTGAAAAATTAAAAGAAAGAGGAAAAGGAGTCAAAGTCAAATATCAGAAATTAGCAGTGGATGGTAAAATTTACAAATGGAATGATGCGAAAGATAATAGAAAGAAAGGAAGTTGAGGCATCGACTCCAAAACACTATTGAAGAATGGAGATAGAATAAATATGACGCAGACATTGGCTATAGAAAAGGATGAAGATAAGAGGAATAATGATATGAAATCGCGAAACGTAAAGAATCAGTCGGAAAGTATACAGAAACAATTGAAAATGAAACAAAGAAAGAAAGATACATGGAAACTAGGAACTTGGAACACAATGAGTATACAAGGCAAAGAAAAGGAATTGGTATACAAATCTGACAAATCTCAACTTGAAATTCTTGCTATAACAGAAATGAAAAAAAAAGCCAAGGAATAATTGAGTTAGAAAAAACACATATAAATGTACAGTGGAGTAGACGAAAAAACCATGGCGGCAGCAGGAGGAGGAGGTGCATGTTTGATGAATAAAGAAATCGCAGAGCAGATATTAAGCTGGAAAGCGTGGTCAGCAAGAATACTCACAGTTTAATTAAGGAATACGAACATGAACAAAAGAACAATAATTGTGGTCTATGGGCCAAACGAAGACGAATCAGTTAGTAAGAAAATCGTATTTTGGGAACAATTAACAAAAGATACAGAATAAGCAGAGGGCAGTATTTATATTGCAGGTGACTTCAACGGAATCGTAGGACAGAGGAATAATAATAGTAATTATAGGACAGTTTTAGGCAAACATGGAAAACAGACAAGAAATAGCAATGGAACGAAATTACTCAACTCTTCAGTAATGAATAACTTGATAATTACTAACAGTACAAACGAGAAATCGATAATAGACTACATATTGGTGGAGAAAAGCAACCTTGAAAAAATAAAAGACTTTAGAGTGAGAACAGGGGCTGAAATAAGGACCGACCATTTTTTACTAGTAGCTTATATCGAAAAGGAACTTGAAGACGACGGTAAAGAAATATCGGTAAAAGAAAAGATCCAATATGAATCGATAAAGGCTTACAAACTCGCCTATCCAGAATTTTCGAGCAAACCATATCAAGGAAACTAGAAAATATAGAAGATGCAACAGTAAATATGAGCACAGAAGACTTATGGAAGTATTCCAAAAGCACTCTACTAGATTCTGCTAAAGAAGTATGTGGAAGCAGTAGAAAGAGAAATAACGCAAAAGAAACGGCATGGTGGACAGATGCAATTAAAGAAGAAGTGAGAAATAAGAAGAGAGCATAGGCAAATTATCTCAACTGTAAAACTATACAGAAATATGAGTTATACAAACAAGCAAGTAAACTAGTGAAAGATCTAGTCTTGGCATCTAAAAGAAGAAAATGTGTCGAATTCAGGGTAAGAATAGAATCCGAGAGCAGAGCAAACCAAAAGCTGTTCTATAAAATAGTTTAATCATGTAGAAAGAAAAAGAACTCTAACATTTTAACAAAATAGAGACAAAAATAGAGGAATACTCATAGATGGCAGGAATGTAATGTAAAGATGGAAGCAATATTTTCGAGAGCTACTTGGGAGCGGAGGAAACGGATTAGAAGATAGTGAAGTTTGCAACTAAGAGCATAAAGACCAAGGAAAGATAACAAAACAGGAATTACAGGAAGCTATTAAACGCTCCCAAAATGGTAAAGCCCCAGGCTATGACAAGAATACGACCAAAATGATCAAGAATATGGGAAAATATGGAGAAGACGTACTCTTGAAAATATACAATAGGGTATGGCAAGAAGAACAAATCCCGGAAGACTGGCAGATCTCAATGATAATCCCAATTTACAAATCAGGTGACAAACATGAATGTAGCAACTACAGAGGAATCACGTTATTATGCACGGCTATGAAAATATATGAACAAATAATAAATATAAAGCTGAGGCCATTTATTGAAAGAGCATTGGGGGAGACACAAATTGGATTTCGAAAAGGAAGAAGTCTTAGAGATGATATATTCAGCATAAAGATATTGATGGAAAAAAATCTAACAGGATGAAGAAGAAAATATACCTAGCGTTCATAGACTTGGAAAAAGCTTTTGATAGGGTGCCTAGAAGAAGATTATGGGAAATACTGCATAGAAAAGGAATCAAAGCAAAAATATGAGACTGATAATAAATATATATGAAAGTAATAGAAATTGCATTATAATCGGAAACAGGAGATCGGAGTATTTCTAGACAACGGAGGGACTTAGACAGGGGGGTGGGCTTAGTCCTCTGTTGTTTATAATCTGTATCGATGGAATTATAAAAAACTTCTCGACAGAAGTGACGAAAATCTAGATTGGATATAGAAACTTACAGCAAGTAGAAGTATCAGCAGGGGTATACGTGGATTATATAAAGATAATGGCCAGCAATGAAAATGATCTTCAGAAAAACTTGAATATATGGAACAGAGAATTAGAGAAGAGTGGTATGAAAATGAACAAAGAAACAACTAAGGTAATGGTGATTGGAACAGAAAAGGAATACATAAATATACAGATAGAGGGGATGAAAATAGAACAATTGGAAAAATATAAGTACTTAGGAGTTGAACTCGAAGAAACAGAAAAGCAAGATGCTGACATCAATGACCAGTAAGGCATATTATGCTATCAGCAACAATTTCATAAATAATAAAGTAGTGTCAGAAGCCACAAAAATGAAAGTATTCACATCTATCTAAAGGCCAATACTGACATTTGGATGTGAGTCATGGGTTCTAAATAAAAACCAAAAAAGTAAAATTCAAGTTGTCGAAATGAAATATCTCGTTTTCTACCCTTGATAAAATTCACGGAACGGCGAAAAATGTCTCCCGTATGTTGAAATTTTTAACGTTTCCACATCTGTTTGCTATTGTTCGTATTTTTCTCGAAGTCCGGTAGCGGGTTCAGCGTGTCGGTCCTTCATCAAATCAATAGGGTACCCCGATGTAGCTTGACAGGATGCTGAGAAGCAATATGCGACACTGATGAGCTCCTAATGAGGGCGAAACTGCAGTCTGCCGCTTCGTTTCTCGGCATCCTGCTTAGTTGCACTATGACATTTGGATGTGAGTCATGGGTTCTAGTTAAAAACCAAAAAATTGAAATTCAAGTTGTCGAAATGAAATATCTTAGGAGGGTAAGTGAGTCACAAAGATAGATAAACTGAAAAACATTGACATACGAAAGGAATTAGGAATTGAATCAACTTTGAAATTTATAGAGAAAAGGCAGCTCAGCTGGTGGGGACATCTACAGAGAATGGATAATACACGGCAAGTCAAACGAATATGGGAGACAAAGACCAACGGAAAGATAAAAAGGGGTAGACCACGAGAAACATGGGATGGAGTAATAGCGGAAATATTGGGACAACAGGGCAAAAATTGGACAGAGGTTGGAAAAATCGCATGACAGATTTTCGAATGGAGAAATTTACTTACGAGAGTTGCCCTCCATGGACCGGCACGGCGAACCCGCTACCGGACTTCGAGAACATCTTGGAAACAGAGGCTCAGAGCACTATTTCAGCGAAATTATTTCGCTCGTTTTCTACCCTTGATAAAATTCACGGAACGGCGAAAGATGTCTCCCTAATGTTGAAATTTTAAACGTTTCCACATCTGTTGTTTTATTGTTCGTATCTTCCTCGAAGTCCAGTAGCGAGTTCAGCGTGTCGGTCCATAGAGGGCGACTCTCGTACGTATGTACGAGGTATGTCCTTTCTGGAATCAAGAGGGTACCCCGATGTAACTTGATAGGAAGCTGAAAAGCAATATGCGACACTGATGAGCTCCTAATAAGGGCGAAACTGCAGTCTGCCGCTTCGTTTCTGGGAATCCTGCTTAGTTGCACTATAGTGGCTCTTGGGGGCTGCGTGCATGGCAGGCAGATTTGGGAACTAGCTCTTATCAGGAAGGATTATTCATTGTTTACATATATATATATATATATATATATATATATATATATATATATATATATATATATATATATATATATATATATATATATATATATATATATATATAATAATGTTTGCTACTGCAAATGAGTTATTTCTCAGACAGTTCTTATTACAGATAGATTAGATGGTCTTTTTTAGAGTACCAAGAATACGAGTAATATTCTCTCTCTGAAGAACTTCACCACTGTGAACGTCAGAATTTCGCATTTGTGAGTACACTTTCGTAATTTCATTAGTTTGCTTCTCATATTCAGGTTAGGTTAGATTGTAATCGAGCCTAGTCACAGCAGGTTGTGACTTTTTTCAATGACTTGAAAAAAATCAAACTTAAAACTCGGTACAGGGATCCGCTAAATTAAGGTCGAGTAGGTGATGTTAGCAAACTTAATAAATCTTGATATATTCCTCCGATAAGTATTATTTGAAATGCAGGTGGGGTGAACCATGTCACAAAAACATTTAATTGTAGAAAACAGGTTCAGGAAAAAATAAAATTTGCTCTTGTACAGTTTTCCGATAGAATCAAGTAAAAATATTTTATGTCGTTTATGTATACTGGGTGATTCATCACTGGCGCGGTGCTCTGTAGCTCGTATACTCTTGAAGATTTCATTCTTGTTCGAACGGTATTGTATTTAGAAAGTAAAAACCTACTTCAGCAATTTATTTTCAAGTAAATCTTCGGAGGTTTTTTCAGATCGGAAGAGCACTTTTTGTTGAAGATTTAAGAGCGTCCTAAACTCTGCTATAATGTCTCTAAGTAATAAGTTTTTTGGTGAGTAGTTTCGTCACAATATTTTTTTTTCTGTAAAATTTCATGAAAATAGGCTCTCAGTTCATCGCATTCTCCTTCGGCCAGAGAGGATGAATACTTTTTTCTTTTCGTTTTCTCATTGCCCAAGGACAGCTTCATTGTTGAATTGAAATAGATTATCCTCATTTTATACAGGGTGACTCAAAAAAATTATTGAATATTTTAATTTTAAAAATATCATATTTTGATTTGTTCTAATGAAAGTTTGGTTGTTATCTGAGAAATCTCTCTTTGGTTTTATATGGGACCTCTGTCAATGTCAACAAAATTTAGAACTGGTTGTCTTCAATATATATATATATATATATATATATATATATATATATATATATATATATATATATATATATATATATATATATATATATATATATA
Source organism: Cryptolaemus montrouzieri (assembly GCA_013387265.2). Lineage (NCBI taxonomy): Eukaryota > Metazoa > Arthropoda > Insecta > Coleoptera > Coccinellidae > Cryptolaemus > Cryptolaemus montrouzieri. Next base: position 86,659,456 of record JABFTP020000185.1, read on the forward strand.
TATATATATATATATATATATATATATATATATATATATATATATATATATATATATATATATATATATATATATATATATATATATATGAAGACAACCAGTTCTCAATTTTGTTGACAGTGACAGAGGTCCCATATAAAACCAAAGAGAGATGTCTCAGATAACAACCAAACTTCTGTCCAAAGAATCTTGAGAGTGAATAAATTTTATGCATATCATGTCAGCTGCACCAGGAACTGAACAATCAAGACTATGAAAAATCAAATCATTTTTTGCAATTGGGCAAGTGACAAAGAAGCGGAAAATCCAAATGTGTTTGGCAGAGTTCTTTTATCGGATGAGGCAACTTTCCACAAGAATGGGCGTGTTAACAGGACAACTTTCATTATTACGCTACGGAAAATCCACACCTTATGAGACCAATAGATCACCAGCATTGTTGCTCTTTGAATGTATGGGCCGCTATAGTAGAAAAATTTCTATTTGGGCCGCACTTTTTCGACGGGCACCTCAACAGTGAAATGTATTAAGATTTTCTGCGAAATCATCTACCAATGTTACTCGCCGATGTACCAGAGCATATAAGACAAGATTTGTGGTTTCAACAGGATGGATCACCGGCACATTACTCACATCAGGTTAGGGAGCATTTGAGTCATGTATTTACAAACAAATGGATAGGACGGGGCGATCCTGTTAGATGGCCAGCTAGGTCTCTGAACATTACAAAACTAGATTTTTTCATGTGGGGTTATATTAAGGACATCGTTTACAAGATTCCTTCTACAACACAGTTGGATATGACGCAGATAATAGTCGACGCCTTTCAGTCAGTTAATCCGCGAATGTTGTTGAGAGTTCAACGGTCTTTCCTTAGAAGGATTGAGTTCTGTCTACAAAGAAAAAGGCAACATTTCGAGCACTTATTGAAATAGTTCTACACATTGTAGATCATCTCACTAAAAACCAATCTATTACTTATTTCATACACGACTACCTTAAAATATCTCCATTTCTCTGAACAAATATAATGATATGAACTCATCAACTCTTCTTTCGCAACCTCTGAATTAATTATTTTAGTTTATTTTTTTATTTCGGAAATGATCGAAGATAAAGATAAGATTACTTCTGCAAAAATATGGCACAATATTTTATGCGTGGACATGAATAATAAAATACAGGATGTTCCATTTGAAAAAATCAAAATATGATATTTTTAAAATTAAATTATTCAATAATTTTTTGAGTCACTCTGTATAAAATGAGGATTATCTATTTCAATTCAACAATGAAGCTATCCTTGGGCAATGAGAAAACGAAAGGAAAAAAGTATTCATCCTCTTTGGCCGAAGGAGAATGCGATGAACTGAGAGCCTATTTTCATGAATTTTTACAGAAAAAAAATATTATGACGAAACTACTCACCAAAAAAACTTATTACTTAAATACACTATAGCAGACTTTAGGACGCTCTTGAATCTTCAATAAAAAAGTGGTCTTCCGATCTGAAAAAACCTCCGAAGATTTACTTAAAAATAAATTGCTGAAGTAGGTTTTTACTTTCTGAATACAATACTGTTCGAACAAAAATGAAATCTTCAAGAGTATACGAGCTACAGAGTACCGCGCCAGTGATGAATCACCCAGTATACATAAACGACATAAAATATTTTTACTTGATTCTATCGGAAAACTGTACAAGAGCAAATTTTTTCCTGAACCTGTTTTCTACAATCAAATGTTTTTGTGACATGGTTCACCCCACCTGCATTTCAAATAATATTTATCGGAGGAATATATCAAGATTTATTAAGTTTGCTAACATCACCTACTCCACCTTAATTTAGCGGATCCCTGTACCGAGTTTTAAGTTTGATTTTTTCAAGTCAATAAAAATAGTCACAACCTGCTGTGACTTGGCTCGATTACAATCTAACCTAACCTAAATATGAGAAGCAAACTAATGAAATTACGAAAGTGTACTCACAAGCGAAATTCTGACGTTCACAGTGGTGAAGTTCTTTAGAGAGAGAATATTACTCGTATTCTTGCTACTCTAAAAAAGACCATCTAATCTATCTGTAATAAGATCTGTCTGAAAAAGAACTCATTTGCAGTCGCAAACATTATTGCATATTGCTTTTTAAAATCTAACATGCCTTTGAGACATGCTATTGGCAATGTGAAAAACCTCAAGCTAACATCGCTTATCGAATGCATGACTCAAATTTTTCCAAAAATATATATTTATATATATAGGGGTTTTACCCGACAGTTGCCCATATATCTGTTCATGCAATCAAACTGATTTCATGAAAAATATAAATCCACCACCCGGTAATTAATACCATTGCCAGGCAATGATTATAATCAAAACATATCCTGGAGTAATTATATATATATATATATATATATATATATATATATATATATATATATATATATATATATATAATGACAAATATTATTTTATAATAACTTTATTTTGATAAAACAATTCTTTGCAACAGAGCTGTAAAACACAATAGACCAGATATCATTCTTACTGATAAACAGAATCAAATAACATATACAATTGATATTGCTATACCCGACACACATAATATACAAAATAAATACAATGAAAAACAAAAGTATGGAGATTTTGGGTCTGAAGAAAATTTGTTTGAACAGTTACAAAAGAAAACAGTCATCAAATCTTCTAATATTCTTCGTAGGTCTCTTTCCGAAAACAATAATGAGGTAGAGTCATAGGTTTTCTCTTTAGTTTATACTGCTCAGAATCTCCTTTCATACTTTATTTATTTGTTTATATAAATGTAATATAATTAACTTACAATTTTGTCATATTTATAAGCAGAGCAGTATTCTATTCGATCATTCACCACCTCACACACATGAAAGTATTAATGAGTAACATTCAGTGTTACTTGACTAAAGTCCGTACACTGGATTTTTCCGAAAGCCTCTGACACTACTCGTTGGTACATGATATCATTGTCTGATGATGTATATATTCTGGTAGATTGATATATTCTCATAACATTTAACGTTATCCTAATATATAACTATTCCAGGATATGTTTTGATTATAATCATTGCCTGGCAATGGTATTAATTACCGGGTGGTGGATATATATTTTTCATGAAATCAGTTTGATTGCATGAACAGATATATGGGCAACTCGTCTGGGTGAAACCCCTATATATATATATATATATATATATATATATATATATATATATATATATATATATATATATATATATATATATATATATATATATATATATATATATATATATATATATATATATATATATATATATATATATATATATATATATATATATATATATATATATATATATATATATATATATATATATATATATATATATATATATATATATATATATATTAGCATCACCTAAATAAAATTACACTCGAATGTATAATCAACGTGACAGGAGGTTGACAATTATTATCAAGTATTTGTTGAAGTTTTGATTTTTGCACGAACGAGAGAAATTTTTTATTGAAAGTATATCAAGTATTGAGAATGAGTTCCATGCACCTCCTGACTATAACCTAATCGATCACTGAAATTTCTAAGGGAATTTTGCAGAAATTGTGGGTTTATCAAATTGATTTCTTCTGTTATGCGACGTCTTAACTCATCTAGATTGGCAGGTCGTTCTCCATAAACTCGGAATTTCAAAGGCCCTATAAAAAGAAGTCCAGAGGCGATAAATCAGGTACCGCAGGGGCCACTCGATGGGACCTCTTCTACCGATCCATATTTCTGGAGAACTTCATCCAGATAATTTCGAACATCTACTGCAAAGCGTGGGAGAGCTCCATTTTGTTGGAACCAAAGAATATCAGCTGGGGTTAACGGATTTCTTAAATTTGGAAATAAAGCTGTTATGGCTGGCACAATTTCATTTCTTAATAATTGCAAATATCGTTCTCCATTTAAATTCCCTTCTATGAAAAATGGACCAATTATTGTGTATGAACCTCTCTAATCCAATGTGGGTTGTCTCTCGACCAAATACCGCAATAATGGATCGTCTTCAGTAAGCTCATCGACGAAATGGATTTTATATGGTTTAATTTTTTCAGTTTTCAATATCCTACAAACTGACCTCTGAGCAATATCATGATTCAAGGCTGTTTATTTGTAGAAACCAGGGGATTTTCCTCAATTCCCAGTAAAATGTCCAACTTTGTTTCTTCGTCAGTGGCAGACTAAGGGCGTCCTACTCTGGGAATATCTTTCATTTGCCAACTTGCTTCATATCGCTGAATAGTTCTGCATACTGTAGATTTACTAATTTGATGCTGGATGAACAGTATTGAACAGACTGCGAACTTCTCGGTAAGATCGTTGTCTGTCACCATATCCGCGCATCATCAAAACCTCGATCCGTTCTGCTTCACTGAGCTTGAATACCATTATTAGGAATTAATGTGCAAGAATCTAAACTTCAACAAATACTTGACATTATTTGTCTACCTGTCCCGTTGATTATTAATGCAAAAGTAATTTGATTTATGTGATATAATTTTTATTATTTTAGTTTTTTATGAACTCGACATTGAAACGAAATGTTTATTGTTGATTGTTTCTAAAAGAAGCTTTTTTCTCTGAATCTGAGAATAAATAAACATATAGGGTGTTAAATATGAAATTCACATTTTTTGGTCATTTCCGGCTACTCCGGAAACACTAGCGAGCACAAAATCAACACTGAATTCCTTATGTTTAGCAAAGTAGGAATACCAATTTTCGAAAAAATCGCTCGGTGAATAACTGAGATAATTAACAGTTGCGGTACTTTTGCCTAACCCTGTATGTAACATTATCGAGTTTCTCATTTTTTGAAACAATTGATCTCGTATTGAGAAACTTATAGAAAGTTTTATTAATCGTTAATTTCTTGTATTAGAAAGTGATTGAAGGAATAAATAATAAGATCATATAAAATCAAATTGTTGTTTCAGCACCTATGTGATCCAATCTTCCCCAGTTTTGACAAAACGACTGTCATATACACTGTGTAGACAAAATATAGACTTCTCATCTTCCGATACAATTTATTTGCTCTTTCGATAGCACCTCTGAACAAATATAAGGTCATCTACATGGCCGTTACTGTTTGATTGTAAAACACGATCAAAACAAAAATGGAATTCTCTACTCTGTTTTCATTACCAACAAATAAATTAAATTAATAGATCACTGTTACCGCAGTTTAGAACTGTCATTCATCATCAGACAGTATATATAATTTATGTATACAGCCTACTTATCTTCAGTTCAATGAAAAAATGCATAAACAACTTATCGGTTTTGAGGTGGGGTCAACACTGAACCCCCTTCTAGCGGATATACAGGGTGCTTCAACGAAAACTAAACAGAGGCTTTGTCTACCGAGATATTCATTTCTGATCCAAATGCAAAAACAGGTCAATTTTTGTTTCAAGGGGGACATCTTTTGGGGTACAAAACTTGCCTGAAATATCAACCACCTAAGCGGGGGTTGCAATCCATGAACATTTTGAATAGGGAAGATGGGTCGAGTGATGACTCAAAAGAAAGGTGGTATTTTTGTATACATTGCCTTGAACGAATTTTCATTTTTGATTGAAAACTGTAAAAGATACAGGGTGAGCAACTGAAAGATAGGGAAGACTATTTCCTGAGACTCTTCAAGTTTCAGTGAGGTAAAATGGAACTGATCTATGCTGATCAATGGCAGTCATCATCAAGTACCATCCTTATCTCGAATTTCAACCCCTATAGTAGGGGTGACAACCCTTGAAAATTTAGAAGAGGGTAGATGGATCGAGTGTAACTCGAAGGAAAGGTATTATCTTTGTCTGCATTCCCGTAAAAGAATTTTCATTTTTGATTGAAAACTGTAGAAGATACAGAGTGAGCCACTGAAAAATATTCAAATTATTCGAATAATATCTCCCTCTCGATAGTTTATGATGTTAAAATATGTATGCATAGTATATGTACAAATTTTGTATTTTGTCAATACTAGTTCTATGGTTAATTCTGTGACATAATGTTATTTTCTATGTTAATAAGTTGACATATTCGTAGTACTGTCTAAAAATGTCATTACAACTCTTTCACGTTTTACTATAAAATAAGTTACGAAAAGTTAATTTAAAATGATTTTAATTCAAAAACTAAAACTAAAATAACAATAAAAACAATCAAATCGTTCACATTATGGGCCTTGGAATAAAAAGTGTGGAAAGATCATAAAAATAAAACCTAAAGCATAAAAATTGAAGTATAACCTAAAAACGAAAAATTGTAAAGAAAAACTGAACAATGTCTTCCGAAGAATTATCCTCTATCCAAAAATTAAACGATAGTGACTCTTTCTAAATTTTGAAGTTGCAGGTGTCGGTAATATTCAAATCTCAAGGAATTTGGGATATTGTCAATGGAGACTCCCTACTTGGTGACATGGTCGATGCAGCGAAAAAGGCTGATTGGATTAACAACGACGCGAAAGCTCAGAAAACAATAATAACCACTATTAACAAGGAAACCTTAATGCATATCATAAACTGTGAAACGTCACACGATATGTTTCAAAAACTGTGCAATGTGTTTCAAAAGAATACAGAAGCACAGAAGTGTAATCTGTTGAAAGACGTTTTCAATTTTTCCTACCGAAAAGGAACTGATATGTCTCTTTGCATAAGTAAGATTGAAAATTTAGCTCATCGTTTGAAAAATCTAAGCCAAGATATCGATGTTGAAATGATAATGTCAAAAATCTTTTCAACCCTGGCAGAACAATATAATAACTTCAATACTGTATGGGATGCCACACAGAGAAAACATTAAAGAAGTTTATCGCAAGACTCATTATGGAGGAATCCAGAAGTAAAGGTAGTGAAGCAGAAGGAGAAATGGCAGCTCATTAGCTGATAAAGAAGAAAGTAACACTGTTGTAGACTCAGGAGTATCTGCTCATATGTCTCATAATATTAAAATCTTTAAACATTTGGAGAAGGTTACTTCCACCGAAAAGGAAGGAAATTTAATTTTCGAAAAAGATAAAGTATCAATATACAAAGACAACACCACAAGGTGAAAAGAAACCTAACGGGTTATATGTGATACAACAGGATGCTTAAGTTGTGAGCTTTTTGAAAGAGAAAAAGTAGAAAATGCAGAAATTTGGCACAGAAAATTAGGCCATCATAAATAACAATAAAAAACTGCTTGACATCTCAACTGGCATCAATATTAAAGAAACTGATTATGATGGATTTGAAAAAAAAGTATGTAAAACTTGTCTGGAAGTAAAGCAAACAAGACTTCCATTCAATGAAATCAGGACAAAAGGATCTAGGCTTCTTCAGATAGTACATACAGACTTATGTGGACCGATTGATTCGTGGGATGGTAAGAAATATGTTTTAACCTTTTTGGATGATGATACCTACTTGAAAATTTATTATCTGCTACAAAACAAGTTTGAGGTTCCAGAATATATGAAACAATATATCCAAGAAGTCGAAAAATCAGAAATGATAACGGAGGTGAACACATCAATGCAGATCTGAAAAACTGTTATGAAAAGAAAGGAATTATTATGGATACTACAATCCCTCATTTTCCTCAGCTCAATGGTAAAGCAGAGAGATTAAACAGAACGAATCTTGCCTTGATAAAGTATTTTGGGAAAAAGCAGTTAGATGTGATGCGTATCTGCTAAATAGAAGCCCTACTGAATCATTAAATGTAACACCAGCAGAAGAATGGACTAACAAGAAACCTGATTTCTCTAATTTACATATTTTTGGATGTAAAGCTCATGCCAAAGTACTCGGCTACAAGAAGAAAATTGATACAAGAAGTAAAGAGTATGTATTCGTTGGATACTCTGTAAATAGCTACCGATTGTGGGACAGCGTTAAACACAAGATCATTGTTTATAGAGATGTGGTTTTTGACGATGAAAATAAAACTGATAAAGTAGCGACACAAAACAAAGTAAAAATTAAGTTGGAAGAAGAAAATGTAAATGAGCAACCAGAATAACAAGTACCTGAAATTAATGAACCACCAGATGTTCCAAATGTGGAACATACAGATGAAGAAGAATCAATGAGTGATGAAGAATCTTCTGAAAATAATGAAACTGGAAGATTAGCTGAAGGGCAAGTAACAAGAAAAGGAAGGCAAGTGAAATTACCTGAGAAATTTAGAGAATACTTGAAGATGAAGCCTTTGAAGCCTTATTGATCTACAGTGAAGCTATTAATGGAATAGAAAAGGATTAATGGAAAAATGCAATCAGGGACGAAAAACAATCTCTAAAGAAAAATGAAACATGGACATACGTAGGAAAGGAACAAGTAAAGGGTTACCGAATCTTAACAAGTAAGTGGGTATTTCGAATAAACGATGATGGAACTTATAAAAGATTGGTGATTAGGAGTTGTCAGCGGAGGAACGGTAAAGATTATACTGAAACATTCAGCCCTGTCGTAGGAATCATTTCAATTCGAGCTTTGTTTGCCTTAGCTATTAAAAATGATATGGAACTAACAAAATTTTACATTAAAACAGCTTTCCTTTAAGGCCACTTGAAAGAAGAAATTTTTATGCACATTCGAAAAGTCAGAAACCAATAAAAATCAAGTTTGCTTACTACAAAAATCTTTGTATGGGCTTAAACAAGCTCCTCTAAAATGGAATGAAAGATTCAGCAAAGTTTTAAAATCAAATGGCGTAATATCCTTAACAAGTGATCAGTGTATATTACTTATAAAGAGAGAACCTTATTTTTCGCCATTTATGTTGACAATGGAATGGATTCATTTCTAGGAATTTAAATTACAAGGAAGGCTGATAAAATTTGCCTACAACAAGGAAATTATGCTGAAACAATTCTGAAAAATTTTAATATGCATGAGGCAAAACCTGTTTCCACTCCAGTTGTGTCTTGTGATATTAATGATGAAACTAAAACTCCCAATAAAGACTTTCCTTTCAGAGAAGCTATAGGAAGTTTTCTTTACTCAACTAATAAGACGAGACCAGATATCTCATTCTCCGTGAATTACTTGAGTAGAAAAATGGAAAATCCAAGTAAGCAAGATATTATAAATATAAAACGAGTGTTTCGATATCTAGTGTTTACAAAAGGTGAAGGAATAAGCTACAAAATGAACACTTCTGAAAAATTAATCGATTCTGATTTTGCGGGAGATACAGGCACACGTAGAAGCACCACAGGCTACATCATATTCTTTTGTGGCGGACCAGTGTGCTAGAAAGCAACCGATCATTTCCCTCTCTAGCACCGAATCAGAATATATAGCAGCTGCTAAGTACGTAAAAGAACTGATTTATCTCAAATCATTGATCGATGAACTTACCGGTGGTGACATTAAAATAGAAATATTTGTGAATAATCAAAGTGCAATAACTTTAATCAAAAATATACACTTCAACCGTAGGAGTAAATGCATAGATGTACGGTACCACTCATAAACGAAAAAGTTCATGCAGGTGTTGCGAATATTAAATAATGTCCAACCGAGAACCAAGTTGCTGACATATTACCCAAACCTTTGGGAATATCAAATTTCAATTTCTCAGAGAGCAATTCATGAGTAAGATGTAATATTTTAGTTTAGTTGGTTCCTCTTTGTCTAGTTTAGGTCTTCTTGCTCTATTTATTTGACTACAAAATTGGGAGAAAGTATTAAAATATGTATGCATAGCATATGTACAATTTTGTATTTGTCAATACTAGTTCTATGGTTAATTCTGTGACATAATGTTATATTTTCCATGTTAATAAGTTGACATATTCGTACTACTGCCTAAAAATGTCATTGCAACTCACTCACGTTTTACTATAAAATAAATTACACAAAGTTAATTTAAAATGGTTTTAATTCAAAAACTAAAACTAAAATAACAATAAAAACAATCTTATCGGTCATATGAACTGCATACCTTATATATGGTTAATCCACATAACGACCTATTCATATATATTTCATGTGACTTTGTACTGGGTGTTTATACCGTCCGATGATGAACGGGAATTCTCGAAACCGCAGTTACAATAATCTTTTAATTTAATTTATTTGTTGATAGTAAAAACAGAAAAAAAAATTCTGTTTGTTTCGAAAAAAATATATGGCGTGTAATTATGTACAGTTCTAGACATCTCTGTCCTACTATCCAAAATGACGAGTCTTTAATTGCGATAATTTTCCCAGAAAAGAAAACATGAAAGGGCCAAAAAATAATAATACCAAATGAAAATTTTTAGAACAATTTTTACAAGTTTTTTTCTCAAAAAAATTCGGACGTAGGTTGCTTACGGTGATGCTTGGATATTTATCGAAGTAAATCTACCGTTTTCGAAATTTTCCTTCAAAGTAGAAGTAGATGACATGATTCATGTCGTCTTATTGTTGTAGAAAATTTTCATAGTGCCCATAGTAACAATTAAAATCATACCTGATATGGGAATATAGGTCTGTACAAAAAAATCGTCACAAAGAAAAATAAATCCTCAAAAATCAGTCTCGTACAAGGATTAATGTGGGTTATTTTGGAGCAAAGATTGAAATTCTATGAAATCAAGCAACCATATTTTAATCGAGATGAGAACTTCGTCACAATTCTTTAATTCTCGTGGAAAGTAAATTTTTATATTTTCACCGATAATGGCCGAAAGAAGTTCACAATCAATCATCACAATCGGCCGGCATTGGGGGACAGAATAATCAAAACCTTTTTTCTTTCACGAAAACCTCACGGGTGAAGAAATTTTTAAGGATTGAATTGATTGATTAACGAGCTTGAGCTACTTTTTGTTTTAATCAAAAAATTCCTATATGCCCAGTCCAGAAATTTGATTTCAACCAGACCCACTAAGTAGGAAATATTAACGAATTATTTGATTCGATGTTTCCAGGAATATGGATTGAACGCCGGGGCGTTAGCTACGTCACCTCACCATACCTAACCCCTCTGGAGCTATATAAGATTATTTAAAATTCTTTGTATAAGAAAAATTGTAGATTCTTATTCTAAACAAACTAATTTTCTCTGAGAGGACAATGGATTGAAATTGATACCAGAAATTCATATCTGCAATCCCTTCAGTCTGTAAAAAAACGAAATTTACGTACGGTTGTTAAAGAAGCAGTTTGCTGTGCTTTACCTATAGCAAGCAAATGACAAGGTATATGGCATTTCCAGTTTTTCAATTAAATGAAGCACTGATGTTCGAATTTTCATTCTATTCACATTTAAAAGGAAAATGTGCCATTCATATTACATTGGTAAGAGCAGGTACTTAGCTCAAAAGAGGAAAATTCAAATAAGTTTGCTTCACGAGCTGAAAAGATTTAGTAATTGTAGTATGTGACTATTGTATTATGTAAAATATCAAAATGATTATTAAATGTATGATTTCCTTTAGTAAATGAATTTCCAGTGAAAATATGATTTTTGTTTGTCAAAATTGCGTTTGCGCACTGATAAACCTGACATTGAAATTTCTAAAAATTTTGCCGATATAAATTTTCATTTCGGCTTCCACAAGAGAATTTATTAACACCTGATTTGTTTGCTTTACGAATTTTCTACAGTTCTTAATATACTTGCCTAGAGTGTTATTCGTTCAGAAAGCTGTATTCAAATTATGCTATGAGAGGAAAGACTTCAAAAACTTAATTGAAGTTATCATATTATAATTCTTATTGGACTCTTCAATACAAGAAAAAACACCATGGACTGTTGAAATTCTTTTCGAGAAAACAAAATGTCAATCATACTAGAACAACCACTGCTATTTGTTTTAAAATATTGGGCACTTTAAAAAATTATTTTCTGACATTGATATCGTGGTGAATCTATGTCTTATACTGGTGTATAACTAACTTTATATTGATGTGGATGTACGGAAGAATTATGAATGGTAACATCTATAAGATATGCTTTTTTGTTGATTTTGGTGTGAACGTTACGACTTCAGCAGCCAAACTTTCTGTTATTTCATTCCAAAATTTTCAATTATGTAAGAACTCTTCAGATCTATCAGAAATTCAATACACTGTTATTTATTAATGTACACCTGTAGTTTTTGTATTAATAGTTTGCTATTCATTTATAAAACTATTTCATAAAAGCTTCCTTTCCAATATTACTACTCGGAATAGCATATTACATTAGGAGAAAACTTCAAGAAAACTGTTTAAAAGAGAGCACGAGATTTACCAGACTAAAAGCCTATTCGGTGACTGTAGGCACCTCCTTCAATATAATTATGCAACATAGATGAATTGAACTCCAGCTGTGCTTGTGATTGCATTATTAGTTTTGATTTTGTCCTTATAGGTATAGCTTTATATCAAAACATACGAAAAGAACATCAACCAATAACTAAATAGAAAAAATAAGAGAGGTGGCGCATTCTTTAGAAAGGTGAAGACGTGCAACAGAAATATGTTAAATAGTGATAATGTGTGATATTGAGTTAAAAGCACCCGTGAAAAAATTTATTTTGTTCGACTGTTGCTGCTGGACAATATTTTTATTTACGATGTTAAATCAAACGAAATCTTGAAGAAGATATTTATTGATATATTTTAATATACAGGGTACTTCAACGAAAACTAAACAGAGGCTATATCAACCAAAATATTCATTTCTGATCAAAACGCAAAAACAGGTCAATTTTTGTTTCAAGGGTGACATCTTTTGGGGTACAATACTGGCCTGAAATATCAACCTCCTAAGCGTGGGTTGCAATCCTTGAACATTTTGAATAAGGAAGATGAGATGACTCAAAGAAAGGACGGTATCTTTGTCTACATCGCCTTGAACGAACTTCCACTTTTAACTGAAAACTGTAAAAGATATAGGGTGAGCAACTGAAAAATAGGAAAGACTATTTCCCTGAGACTATTCAAGTTTCAGTGAATAAAATGGAACAGATCCATGCTGATCAATGGCAGTCATTATCCAGTACCATCCTCATCTTGAATTTCAACCACTAGAGCAGGGATGACCACCCTTGAAAATTTGGAAGAGGGCAGATGGGTCGAGCGATACCCCTAAAGAAAGATATTATCTTTGCCTGCATTCACGTGAAAGAATTTTCATTTTTGATTAAAAACTGTAGAAAATACAGAGTGAGCCACTGAAAAATAGAGAAGACTATCGCCCCAAGACTATTGGAGTATTAGTGCGAAAAACTGGAATACATTCATTTAGATCAAAGATAAGCGCCTTTGATCTGGAATGAAACTGTTCCATTTTTTTTGCACTAATACTTGAATAGCTCAGGGCGATAGATAGTCTCCTCTATTTTTCAGTAGCTCACTCTGTATCTTCTACAGTTTTCAATCAAAATTCCTTCACGAGGATGCAGACAAAGATAATACCTTTCTTTGAAATTACAGAAGGTAGACAGATGAGGGTGTATGAAGAAATGGTAAAAATTCATTCCTGCATTAATAAGAAACATGGAGGCTCACAGAGAGGTTCAAATCAAGATTAGAAGCGGCGGAGATGGACGTACTTAGAAGATCTTCTTAAAACATCGAGAAGAGAGCATGTTCCAATTGAACTGATAAAAGGAGATCACGAAAGACAAAGACAATATATATATATAGCATATATATATATATATATATATATATATATATATATATATATATATATATATATATATATATATATATATATATATATATATATATATATATATATATATATATATATATATATATATATATATATATATATATATATATATATATATATATATATATATGTAACTGGAAACAGGCGCGCCCTATAACTTTTTCCTGTCCAATAGTTTTCAAAGAAATTTTCTGCACTTAATTAAAATTTATTTCAACTTGAATGGTACTGACAGTTTATCTGAAACGTTTCCGGTTTCAAAGGAAATTAGCCAAAGTTTCGATTTTCAAATGGCTCACCCTGTATATTTTCTGAGAAATCGAATCAAACTCTCTTTGTCCATACATTCAGCATATTTTAAGACGAATTTGCCGAACTTTTAATTTTTTTCCGATGAATTTGTTTTCAAGTCAAAGATAACTGCGTGATTTATCGACCGAAATCGAGTACATTTGGATTCATCAATGAAACTGTAGAATTCCTTCTGTTATTGGCTTCGTAACATTCCAAACATTGTTTTCTTGAAAAAATCTTATTTCCGCAAGGTATAATAGAGGCTCATTAGCACTATAATACGCAGAATATTTTTCGAATATTTTGATACCAAATTGATAATATAGACATAGTATAATACTCGTTTTTCAACTCATTATCTGAAGTGCTTTGGAAATGCATTGAAATCCTATCACAGATAGATCACAGATCATATAATTTTTTGTATTCAATTTTAAATGTCATAAGATAAGATTGTGTTGCATCTGAATCGGTGAGTTGGTATAAATTGTTCAGAGTTTTTGAATTTTCACGGCAGAAAAACAGACGAAATGCTGTACATAGAGAATGAAAAAGTAGATATGCTACTCATTTATGGCGAATGCCGAAAAAACTTACAGCATCAGCAATTTTATACGCTGAACGCTATCCAGAACGGCAACATCCTTCAAGGCACTATTTTCCAAAACTGGAAGTGAAGTTTCGTCAGCAACCGGTTGTTGCAGATAATCAAAATTTCATAGTAGGCGAAAATTCTGAAATTGATGTATTAGCGTAAATTAATTTGAATTGTACGGCATCTACCAGAGAAATCGCACAAGAAATAGGGATAAGTCATCAGTGTTTGGAGAATTCTTAAGAAGCATAAATTTCGCTCGTTCAAATACAATCTTCATCAACACCTTTATGAAAATGATAATGGCCGAAGATAAGAATATTGCAACTAGTTTCTTCAAAAGATGGAAATGGATCCAAGGTATCCTAATAAAATTTTATATTCAGATGAATCCGGACTTACTAACAACGGAATGTTCAATAAAAACAATACGCGCTATTGGGCCCACGAAAACGAGCATTTAGTACGTGAGGGTAATTTCCAGGATCGATTTGGGTTTAATGTATGGATGGCAATGGTAGGGCGACATCTCATAGGTCCAACCATTTTTGATGCACCATTAACAGGGGAAAGATATTTAGAATTTTTACAAAACGAAATAAGCGATCTGATTGATGGTTTACCACTGGCTGTTGCTAATAACTTAATTTTCCAACAGGATGGAGCACCAGCGCACAACTGCAGGGAAGTTGTTCAATTGCTAAGTAATAATTTAAATGAAAGGTGGATAGGAACCAACGGCCTGACAAGATGGCCAGCTCGATAGCCCGACTTGTCCCCATTAGATTTTTTTTTGTGGGCCCATGTAAAAAATCGTGTTTATAGAACTGCTTCAGAAAATCGAGAGGATTTAGAGAATAGAGTTCGGGGAGCAATAAATGAAATTTTTCCAAATCAAATGGATAATGAAGTACGGGCTACCATTCGCTGCAATAGGCTGTGTCAGGCACAGAATGGGGGTCTCTTCGAAAACCTGTTGTGAAGTTATGCTCAATTGATTTGATGACATTCCATCTATGGCCCATTTGTGTATTTTGCGTTATTTATGTGTTTTGTTGAATTTTCATTTATCTGGAATGTACGATGATGAGTATGTAGGCCATGCCAAAATAAAGCTAAGGTTTTGCGTTTATGCTTTGTGCGCATTACAATTTTAGAACCAGCTGAGTCGTCATAGCTACCTAGAGTTGAGAACAAATTTATCAAGAATGACTTAAAAATTCGGCAAATACATCTTTAAATATACTGAACGTATAGACAAAGAGTGTTTCATTCGATTTCTCAAAAAATATACAGGGTGAGCCATTCGAAAATTGAAACTTTGGCTCATTTCCGGGGAAACCGAAAGCGTTTCAGATAAACTGTCAGTGCCATTCAACTTGAAGTAAAAAAAATTTCATTGAAAAATATTGGATAGGAAAAAGTTTAAGGGCGATCCTCTTTCCAGTTACACCCGTATATATATATATATATATATATATATATATATATATATATATATATATATATATATATATATATATATATATATATATATATGCAAGACATGTTCTTTTCTTTCTTTGCTTCATTTTACAAGGACCATTCCATTTCGAGAGAATTCAAGAAACTCACTAGTGTTTCACGAAGAACACCGCAACCTCATACAGTTTCTAAAATCTACGTCACTATATAATCAGATATAAAATCTCTATATATGAATTTGTTTATTACTTAATCTTATTTAAATCGTATCTAACTTTAGATGCTGAGACACGTTATTTTGATTATAAACAAAATATATTGATGTGAACATCAGAGTAACAACCTTCATATTTTCCGAATTCGGTGAAGAAGAAAAATGTTCAAAAGAGAAGATCAAGTAGGGAAATAATCAGCATTCTCGTGGCACTTGGAATTTCAGTTCTGTATGTCCTATACATTACAGGAACAAAATTCTACCTGAGTGATCACATCGCTTATCGCATTTCTAGTTCTGGTATTGTGTTATATGAGTTAACAATGTGGCACTTGTAATTTCAAAGATATGTACGACTTGAACAGCAGCTGTGGTCTCAAAACTCCATCAATATAATTCAATACCAATTCAATCTTGCAATAATTCAATACTCTTGTTTTGTTAAAGGAAACAAAAAGCTACCCTGGACATAATGAAGAAACTATAAAGGGAATAATGTTCAACATTTCGTACAACGCTAAATATTTCATCCATGTGTCCCATCCACCCTTCTTAATCATCGTCAACTAGGGCCTCACAGTAATTGTACAGTTCTGTCGGATGTTATGAATAGGAACAGAATAATTCAATTTCGGTCTCGTTCGACCTCATCAGCATTGCATATCAGGCTATTTTAACATGCGGAATTTATTGCTTTATGAGTTAACATAAACTTTTTTCAGTCTTCAATGTGTTTATTATACACATAGCGGTAAATATCACATGTTATCATTTGCTACGTTATTTTCCAAAAGAATAAAGAAAAGTATCAGAAGCAATATAATTAATGATACGGTTCTTCAGCTGAAACAAAAACATAAGTCAATCATGTTGTGTTACTTGTTGTGGGAAAAACAATAATTTTCCTCTTCATATTCTTTTATTATAATTGGTCATTTCAATCCAGTGATTTTTCGATTTCAATTCTTGATTTTAGGTTAGTTTCAGACATAGTACGTCAAGTAATCCAGCAAAATTCGTTCTTCCTGAAAAGTAGGTAACATAAATAATTCTACATTGTAATTATTATTATTCACTTGCATTAATTGTTATCAAGTTTCCTTTAAGCATGTAGATTAGAGATTCTTTTATTATAATTGGTCATTTCAATCCAGTGATTTCTCAATTTGCATTTTTGACTTTGAGTTAGTTTCAGACATAGTACGTCAAGTGATCCAGCAAAATTCAATCTTGCTGAAAAGTCGAAAACATAAATAATTCAACGTTATAATTATTATTTTTCACTAGGCTTAATTGTTATCAAGTTTCCCTTAAGCATGTAGATTAGAGAGGTGCAATCGAATTGTACACTTGTTTGTTGTTTTCTTTCATACGGAGTGACATAGCGTGGTGTTGACAATGATTTGCTCTTTGTCTTGCTTCGATTAATTAACACAAAACCGTCTATTCACATCATGCTTGTTCCAAAAATCAATATAGGTTTAATGCAGTGCATGTGGTAGATCCACTATAGCTTGGTCAGCGTCGTCTCATTAAATAGGTCCAGTCAGTTGTTTCTTTCATAGTTAATTACCATTATTTCCTTCCAAATTTGTTTTAATATTAAAAGTCCCTTAGATTTGAAATTATCCGATATAGGTAGTATATTTTCATTCAAAATTACATTACATTCTTCAAAAATTATGGATTTATTTCCAGTATTATAGTATTTCAAGCACGTCATTGGTTGTTATTTTTCCGAGATTTTGAATCATAGTCATTTCTCTTCGTAAATCATTTATAGTCATTTTTGTTCAATCCAAGGTTATATAATAACCACTGTAGATCTCTATAGTTCTCCCTCCATTTGGATTTTGTGAAGATCAAGTCATAAGTTTTCATTCAGATTCAACGATTGAACTGAAGTCTAGATTGCAAATTATTAGTACTGTGTGTAGAATTGCAGGTTTATTTCAATTAGAATCGGCATAAACGGATTGTTCTGGATAGCCATTCGAATTATTCAAAAACTAATTTTCCATCTTAAGCCCGATCCTCGGAGTAGTAATTTTTTATATTGATTTCTTGTAGCCCCACGATGGGCGCCAAATGTTGCTACGTTATTCTGAACTTATGATACGTTGAATTTATACTGCAAAATAAATGTTTAAGGTAAACATTGCCGGAAGGGCTCTAGCTCAACACAGACGTGCGCTGCAGGGTTGGGTCCTCCTCGCCTAGGATATGTTCCTCAGGTCCGACCTGAATGAAGCAATTCATCACAGTTTAAACCCAGTTTATTACTTTTCTAATTCTGCCCAGTTCAGTTTCTCCTCTCAACAGCTCAGCAAAACAGAAATAAAAGGAAATTATTATGCTACAATATCGACAACTAACAACAATAAGTTATTTATTACAAGCTAAGGTATAAAGAAACTTACGACTATTTCTAATTGAGTAGTTGACAAAGTTTAATGTATAAAGTAAATTGAAAGGTTAATGAGAAAATGTACCGATTATGTATATCAGCCACTCGATGAACAATCACAATTGAAGTTACTTAACCTAACAGTTCAACGTAGATATTGAGGCCGTTTTCGCAATTTCGGAAAATAGGTTCATGGTCAAGATGTCCGAGAATTCTTCGACTATTTGAATCGCAAGGCAGACTGTTCTTCAACAAAATGATGGTCTTCTCAAAATGGTGTTGTTTCAATACTAGTTCTACGGTAACAGGTAAGTAGGTATACTCCACGTGGTCGATTATTTTCAGTTAATTGTTTGACATTAACAGCGGTACAAAAAAATCTATAAATTATAAGAGCAAAGAAAATAAGGTAAGGAACTGAAGGTTCGAAATGAAAGACGAACTTACCCTCGACTACAAGAAACCTATATAAAAAATTAATACTCGGAGGATTCGGATTTAAGATGGAAAATAAGTTTTTGAATAATTCAAATGTCTATACAGAACAATCCGTTTATGCTGTTTCTAATTGCAATGTATCTGAAATTCTACGCTACTAATAGTTTGCAATATAGACTTCACTTCAATCGTTGAATCTGAATGAAAACTTATGACTTGATCTTCACAAAATCAAAATGGAAAATAGAACTAAAGAAATCTACAGTGGTTAATATAACCTCGGATTGAACAAAAAAAGACTATAAATGATTTACGAACAGAAATAACTATGATTCAAAATCTCGGAAAACTAACAGCCATTGACGTGCTCAAAATACTATAAAACTGAAAATATGTCCATAATTTTTGAAGAATGTAGTGTGATTTTTGAATGAAAATATACAACTTATATCGGGTTATTTCAAATCTATGGGACTTTTAATATTAAAACAAATTTGGAAGAAAATAATGGAAATTAACTATGAAAGAAACAACTGACTGGACCTAATTAATGAGACGACGCAGACCAAGCTGTAGTGGATCTAATAGATACACTGCATTAAACTACTATTGATTTATTGAACTAGCATGATGTGAATAGCCGGTTTTATGTTAATTAATCGAAGCAAGACAAAGAGCAAATCGTTGTCAACACCACGCTATGTCACTCCGTATGAAAGAAAACAACAAACAAGTGTGCAATTCGATTGCACCTCTCTAATCTACATACTTAAGGGAAACTTGATAACAATTAAGGCTAGTAAATAATAATAATTATAACGTTGAATTATTTATGTTTTCGACTTTTCAGCAAGATTGAATTTTGCTGGATCACTTGACGTACTATGTCTGAAACTAACTCAAAGTCAAAAATGCAAATCGAGAAATCACTGAATTGAAATGACCAATTATAATAAAAGAATATGAAAAGGAAAAGTATTGTCTTTCCCACACTATGTAACACAATATGATTGACTAATTTTTGTTTCAGCTGAAGAACCATTTGTCATAGGTTATCGCATTTCTGAATAAATTTTATATGTATATATATATATATATATATATATATATATATATATATATATATATATATATATATATATATATATATATATATATATATATATATATATATATATATATACTATTGATAAGAAAATTAACATGATGAAACTGTACTAATCAAATCGTATACTAAATGAAAAAAAGGTTCGAAAAACTGAATGACTGTGACAGTTAAGTTGTTGTTGAAATTTTAAAATCAGATCGTAACACATTGTTGACATATGATGAAGAAACTATTATAAAAATTGTTTCACAGTAGCTTTATAATTGGCACAATCTTACTAAATTATATTGAGTTGATTCTAATTGATTCATTTTATAGTAGTCGCTAAAACAGTCTCATAACAAATTTCATAAACGTTTTTATAGTTGTTCTACATTAAAGAACCTGATTGCTGCATAAGGTGCACCATTTTTCGTTTCATTAGCATTATATAAACATTCTTGAAATATTTATAGCAAACACATTTTTCATTAAAATAGTTCTATAAAAGTTTTAGGCTATTTATAAATCAGAATTGTTAACTTGGTTGATAAATGTTCAATCTTCTAAAGAACCTTCGATGCGCGATTCCACCTCGCACTTGACAGATTCATTTTTTCTGATACTTTTGTGAACTTGTGGAGTAATTTCTTTTATGTTATTTTATTTAAGAAAGAATTGGCAGTTAAACGGTTTTGTTTTGAAATAACATTACCGAATCGTACAGAAAAATATTCGTATAAATTAGAACAAGAGCTTCCCAATGATGTATTGAAAGCTATATAGACATATTTTTGACAGGCGTCATCAGTCATCGAAAATGATGAATTTCATCAGAAGGTATAATAATGGAAAACAAAATCGACCGGTCCGATTTGCTTTGATTCAGGAAATTTAACTGAATCAGAAGCTACTATCCTGCTATGACCAGAAAATAATATATTCGAACATATGCAAAAGAGTATACGTTTGCGATAAACGAAAAGAATTAAAGAATTTCAATAATCATTTCAAATGATCTGCAAAAACCATTGTGTCCGTTAGTTTTTTTATACAATTACTTCAAGTTATAATCATTAAAGAGAATTAATCATACACATTCTGTCAAAAAATCGCCGCGAATTGTCTGTTATGTCTTCTATCGAATTCAAACGGGTACCTCGAAGTGCTAATTTGAGTTTTGGAAAAAGAACAAAGTCTGTCCGTGCCATATCAGGTGAATGCAGTGGTACTTATGGAGTTTTTGGTCAGAAATTCATTCACAATGATAGCCTTGTGTGAAACTGCATTATCATGGTGCGTAATCCATGAGTTTTCTGACCACAAACCTGACCTTTCTTGACGAATTTGCTCTCTTAAACGTCGCATAATACTCAGAAAACAGTTAACATTACCTTGACTTTTATCGACTTTGAAATGGTTTTTCGGTTTCGGTTCAGTTGGAATCCGCCATTCTAAAACTTGTTGACTGGTTTGCTTGTCAAACTCATGAACCAATGTCTCATCTGAAGTTATAATGCGTTTTATGGATTGGGGATCGGAATTTCAATTTTTTGAGAAAAAATTTGTTCTTTTCGAACCAGTCGAACGGTAACACGTTTCATGCCCATACAATCGTTTGAAATGATACGAATTGATTCGTGAGACACAGAAAGTTCATTGCCTATCCCCTCTTAATTGGTGTATCGAGCACCAAAATTGGAATATTGAGAATTGGCGAAAAATTGTTGTTTCGGATGAGACCAGAATTAGTGTTCGATCAGATGACCACCGGATTCGGGTTTTGAGACCAATTCCGATAAACCAAGGGTCAATGTAATGTTTTGAGGTGGAATTATGCTGGGAGGCAAAACAGATTTGATCTCGTTTCCTGCAAGTGTAACGGCTAAAAATTATTTGGACCTAGTGCTAGAATTCATAGTGAGACTCTGGCGAGATGCCCACTTCCTCAATCCTATTGACATTCATGGCATTATCTCAAAAAAAAAATCAGATCGCGCCAGGATAATCCAAGAACCCCACAACAGCTCATCGAAGCTGCCACAGAAGAGTGACAGAATATCACCCCAGAGGAGGTCGAAAACCTAATCCAAAGCATGCCTTGACGCATTCAGGCTTATATCAGGGCATGAGGAGGTAACACAAGCTACTGAGGTCGTGAGAAAACAATTTTCAATTTTTTTTCTACATGTGGAAAGAGTCTCTTATTTTCTTTTATTTGTTTCTCTCTTAAAATAAACCTTAATTTATTTCTTTTTTCAATTGAAATATCTTAATGAGGACCAATTTAATAATATTTTATTCAATTTTTTACGGCGACTCTGATAATTTCAAAACAATATGGGTCACAATTTGAAAAACGTAATTTTGGATGTTTCTTCGTTTCGAAATGTGAGGCGGAAAACAGAGCACTCTCTATACTGACTGAGATTCAGCCGGATATGAGTTATGTTGCGCATGGTTTCTTGTTTCCAAGAGACCTTTTATTGTTCTGTAGCTCACGACGTTCTCGAGATATATCAAAAGTCAAAAAGCAAAAAATTGATAATTTTCAAGTGAAACTAGGATATTTCATGAACGAAACAAGCTGGTCTTATGTTTTAGGTGTTTTTCTAATTGGAATAACAAGTCATCAATACATAGTATTGCCGGAAATGCCATAGTTTTTCAGGTTTTCAGTCCATCGTCTCTGTTTTTGGTTCTTAGAAGATCCAGTTAAGTGATACACTAAAAGCAAGCGAGTAGGAGTTACCTAGCACTAATATATAAATATTATATATATATATATATATATATATATATATATATATATATATATATATATATATATATATACAGGGTGCTTCAACGAAAGCTAAACAGAGGCATAGGGAAATAGTCTTCCTATCTTTCAGTTGCTGACCCTGTATCTTTTAAAGTTTTCAATTAAAATTGGAAATTCGTTCAAGGTGATGTAGACAAAAATATCTCCTTTCTTGAGTCATCACTCGACCCATCTTCCTCATTCAAAATGTTCAGGATTGCAACCTCTGCTTAGGGGTTGATATTTCAGGCAAGTTTTGTAACCCAGAAGATGCGCTGCGTTTTGATCAGAAATGAATATCTTGGTAGATATAGCCTCTGTTTAGTTTTTGTTGAAGCACACTGTATATATATATATATATATATATATATATATATATATATATATATATATATATATATATATATATATATATATATATATATATATATATATATATATATATATATATATATATATATATATATATATATATATATATATATATATATATATATATATATATATATATATATATATATTTCGTGGTCCATTTTGGCGTTCGGTAGACGATATCTCGAGCCTGAAGATGTTGAGGCACATTTTGTCGATACGTCGCCAAAATCAAAATGGATATATATATATATATATATATTGAATACGGATTTCTTATTCCTACTCGATACATTATTCGTTGGGCTCAATTTTGAGAATCAAAATCAATGGAACTAATATCAAGAGATTCCATAGGCCGTTCGTTTGAAATACACAGATCAGATTGAATTTTGAATATTTGGCTCGGTTCTCACTCTACACCGAAGAATCATTAGTATCAATGGAATTCTTCATGAAGACCTTGAAGAAATATCCCCTTGGTTATTATAGATGACTGCTTCTTGCTATAAAACTCCATCAGAGTTATATCTAGCGCTCCTTTAGGTCTTTTGTATGGATCACACTACATTTCTAATAATTTCTCCAATTTTTACTCTATTTACTCTACAAAACTGAGGATTTGATCCAAACAGCAGCCTTCGAATCACTCGTATAACAAGACATAACAAATATTCTTGAAATCTTGAAGGAATTATCACAATTAAGAAAAGAGTAAAAATGATGTCATTATTATTTCAACTTATTGACACTCAGACCTTATTTCTCGTAAATTACCGATTTCTGAAATTCAACATCAATCGAAGTAAGATGAGCTATTTATATAGATCACACCTAATTTCGAATGATTTCTATGCAGCTTAGATGCTTTGCAGAACAGAATATTGACCTGAAACCGGAGCCTTCAAATATTGAGTTACACTAGAGGGTAATATTTTCCGGAAATCTTTGGAGAGCATTAAAATTCCAAGGCATCCGAATCATTAAAATATTACCAAAGCATATCCTGTCCTTGAGGAATAAGAAAAATATTTTGTAGCGTCTTACATCTAAGTAAATATAATGTATATCGAATTACGTATAAGAGAGAAGAGCAAAAGATCAAACAGATTACTCCTGCCTGGGTCGCAGAAACCGCCTATTGACTCCGGCTGAGAATTCAACTTTCATATGATAGAAAAGAATTTAAATTGTCTAATATAAAACTAAGACTCTGATATTAATTTTCATGAAAACGTTCGCACATATTGACCAACCTTAAATGTTATTAAACATGAATATTCCATTCTTAGATGATCTGAAATGTCAATTAAATTTCTTCTGAACCAAAAATTGCACAAACATATGTCACTTAAATTGTGTCTACAACTTGCACACGAAAATCATCACAGCGAATTGGGTCGATGTTTTTTCGTACAAGATACTCGTTCCGAGCAGAGCGTATTCCAAAAACATCCACTGCCTCAAACAACGGTATAGCGACTAACAACCAACCCTTAAAATTACGTCTCATACGCCTGCGTAAAATCCCTGCTGCGTTCGGATCCAAATGGGCGATAAAATTTGCAGTAAACTACAAAATCGTGATAATTTATCAACATCTGAGATTCCAGTTTTCTAATGTTGCAATATATCAGTTGTTTTTATTTCTGAAATCCTTATGTTTATTTACAATGTACACAACAAAATCACTGCAAAGAATCTCAAGTTGGGCTTTGGTCGGAATGAGCTTTACATGATACGCTAATGTAACAAACAAATGAATGTATTTCAGTGACATTGCTAGCATATTTCCTCTGAAATTACATTTTGTGCGTTCGAATTCTAGCTTCAGTTCAAAAGTAAAGCTAACATATTCTCGTTGTTCTGCAGACATGATCAGAATAACTACAACCAAAAGATGATTAATATGCATATGAAAGTTGGGCTCAGCACTAGTCCAACTAAAAGCTCTGTGGAAAAATTAGTTTCCACACTGAATCCTTGATAATTTAAGATTTGTATGCAACCAAACTGTTGAAGATCGGGCTTGACTTTTAAGTGGAAATAGAACTACATTTCTTTTCGAAATATCCGATTGGGAAAAAAGTTATTCTTATCGCATTATACTGTTGCCACTTTGAATGGTACAATTCAAAGGTGTCATATATTCGAATATTGCATAGAAACTAACGCAGTTACTAAGGAATATTCATTGTGAAAAAAAAGTTGATTACTCACAACTAGACCATCGTCTATTCGAATACACCTTTAGATCAGGATACGGATTAGTGTATAAACTTCATTGTTTTGGCACAAAGTACTTTTCTTTTTGAAGGATTTGTTTGTAAATTTCATTTCTTACCCTTCCTTGCCATTAAAAATCGGTGGATGTAAAGTCGGGAGGCCTCAAAAGCCACACAGCAAAAGACTTTTTCTTCATTACCAACGCATGGTAAGGGTTTAGTTCAACCATTGATGAACAATCCGTGGATTGGATGGAGTACCTTACTACACCGTCCCAAACTAAAAGATATAGAAAAAATTATTTAAACGATCAGCATCCAACGATTGATTAAAATAAAATTAATCTTTTATTTATTCTTTTAAAATTTCCCACCAGACATTGGAAATATTGGTCTGGAAAATTTGAAATCACTAAAGCCTAGTAGTGCAGTTTCGATACGATACAACAGCATTATTTGTGAATCTAGCTCATCACCAAACAAAATCTTCAAAATACATCATTTGAAAAATAACCTAACCATTAACAAGAACCTAATATTTTATAATCATCATTTTCTCCCAATCTACAAGGTCCTGTTTTCGATGTTTACGTACAGTAGCTATATAAAATACTGCAAATAGAGAAAAATTAACCCCCCCCCCAACGCCAGGTTCGATTTTCGATTATCGGTTTTCCTGGATTTAGGCATATGTCAGTATCTCGGTTGCTACCAAAGTTGAAAGAAAACTATTATCTCCTGTTGTTTTCGAGTTTTTCCAGACGTATCGATTTTCCTGGATTTCGGCATATGTCAGTATCTCCGTTGCTACCAAAGTTAGGATAAAACTGTTTCGACATTCTTGGGTCACTTTTTGGAGTAGAATGGAGAAAAAAATTCAATTGTTTTTTCTGAATGGTTTCAAAATTAGAATATAAACCTATCTATTTTTAGATATAAAATATGAAAAGAAAGAATAATTTCCTGTCTTTCCAAATATATACAACTTGCATGACCAAATTCCCCAAGGATGTGACTTGATTTGAATATCTACTAGTACTCTTGTTCCCATCCATTTATCAGCGAAAGGCACGTTTAAACATTCTGGGAAATTCATTGTCTGGTACGAGTGCGTACCGTCATGCTGGAAATATATTAACGTTCATCGAAAAACCGTTTACTATGTTCCCATTTATTTCAATATAATACTTCCACACAAAAAGCGTCGTCAAAAATGACGTACGCCAAAACGAATCACCCTTAGTTTTGAAAATTCACTTCCTGATAGGGATTGGCACCAGACCAGTAATCTTCATTATTGCGATTGAATAATCCATCCCTTTTCATCAGTCCATATGGTAGGTACATATATATATATATATATATATATATATATATATATATATATATATATATATATATATATATATATATATATATATATATATATATATATTTCATTATTTTTCTATTAAAATATCTCAAAAGGATCATTTCTAGCAATCCTCCGAAATTTCCAAAATCCAAAATATCAGGTGATTCCATATATATTTGGTTGTAAGATATTTTAATAGAAAAAATAATGAATTAAGGTTTTTTCCAAGGCAGAAACTCTTTCCGCAGGTAGTGAAAAAATTGAAAATTGTTTTCTCAGGGAGTAGGTGTCTTTTTCTCGACCTCAGTAGCTTGTATTTCCTCCTCTTGACCCGATACAAGCCTGAATCCGTCTAGGAATACTTTGGATAAGGTTTTCGGCCACCTCTGGGGTGATATTCTGCAACTCTTCTATGGCGGCTTGGATGAGCTGTTGTGGGTTTCTTGGAGTATCCGAGCGCGATCTAATTCTCGTGTCGAGAGTATCCCATAAATTTTCAATAGGATTTAGGTCTGGGAAGCAAGCTGGCCATTCCAAATTAGCTATTCCCTCTGTCTCAAGATAATGTCGCACGAGGTTGCTGGAATGCGGCAGAGAATTATCTTGCATAAAAATGAAATTCTCACCTTCGGCTCCTCGATAGAGTCTCACTATGGGCTCCAGCACTAAGTACACGTAATTTCTAGCGGTTACACTCGCATGAAACAAAATCAAATATGTTTTGTCCCCAAGCACAATGCCACCCCAAAGCATCATACTGCCCCCTTGGTACTTCAAAAGTTGTCTTGCTGCTCGGAGTCTACCTTGTCTTCCACGATCTCTTATAGCCTGAATCTGGTGGTCATCTGATCGAACACCAATTCTAGTCTCATCCGAAAAAATAACATTTCGCCAATTCTCAATATTCCAATTTTGGTGCTCGATACACCAATTAAGTCTGTTAATTTTTTGTTGTCTGGTAAGCTCTGGAACTCTTGAGGACCTTCTTCTGTATGAACCCCTAGAACGAAGTCTTTTACGTATCGTTTCGACTGATATACTGATGCATGTTGCTTCCAGAATTTGCCTTTTGAGTATGGAGTGCGACGCACTAGGGTCTCTTCTTGCAATTTGGCACAAGCGGGCGTAGGTTTTTGAAATGACCCCCTGTAATACTTCCATTGTGATCGCTATATCACTCTGTGTCACCCCTTCTCGAACGGGAGTAATTATTCTACCCCTCTGCACATCGGACAATCCAAGGTAAGGCATTTTCAATTATGGTTATTGGCTTTTTTAAATTTTGAAATTCACAGTTTCAAATCACAGTATCCTAGGCAGCAGTTAGGAACATTCGGACGATTCTTGTGGTCCAGAGTATCACCTCCTTCTGTGCTCTACTTATTAGTTCTCTATCAAGTTTTAGGAACTCAGTGTTTTCTGCCAGGTGGTTCTCAACTAATCCATTCGTGGATATTATCAGGGGAAGAATTCTAACCGATCTGAGCTGGTACATTTATTTTATTTCAAAAGCTAGATCATGGTACTTCGTTAGTTTCTCCGTATACGCCTTGCTGATGTTATCATCCGCTGGGACGGCTATATCAATGATGGTAGCTCGGCGGTTTTCCTTATCGAAGATAATGATGTCAGGTCTGTTGTGCGGCACCGTTCTGTTATTATAGTGCTGTCCCAGTAGAGTTTGAACTCACTATTTTCTAATATAGGCTTGGGGAAGTATTTGTGCACCCTTCGAGAGGTAAGTATAAGTCCTACTTTTATGGCAATCGCTTGGTGATAAATTTTTGCCATAGCATTGTGCCGCTGGGTGTACTCTCTTGGTGCCAGGATGGGGCATGAGGACGTTACATGTTGAATGGTTTCCAGACCTTGGAGGCATTTTCGGCATTTATCTGTTGGAATATTCTTCTTTGTGATATGCTTCATGTACGCTCTCGTTGGTACCACCTGATCCTGGATAGCAGCGGGACGCCCCCCGGTCTCCGAGAACAAATATCCGGATTTAAAGTAAGTAAGTGATTGATCTATGTTCACTCTTTTGTCTTTCAGTGCCTCCGGATATCTGCCATGTAGGGGTTTGCTGTGCCATTCCTCCAGCATCTGTTCAAGTGATGGCGTCTGTGGTGGGTCGTTTCTGCATGCTACATTAAGAGCCGTGATGTTTTGGTCTTCTTGGCATATCGATTGGAGAAACGGTAAGTTTTTCGAGTGAAAATACTTTCTTAGGTCTGTAACCGCCTTATTGAAGGCCATCTCCACATTCTGCAAACCTCTACCTCCCTGGTGCCTTGGTAAATAAAGTCTTACTACCGATGCATGGGGGTGGTGAATACCATATTTGGTCATAAGAACTCGTACCCGTGTGTCAATCGCCTTTAAATCCGTGTTAGACCATTTGATCACGCCAAAGGAGTAGGCTATGCTTGGTATCACCCATGTGTTTATTGCAGTGAACATTGCCTTTGAATTTAGTTTACTGCGGAGGACTTTTTCTATTCTATCGAAGAATTTGTTCTTGAATGCTTCTTTTCGATCGAATGTTCTTATCTCCACTGCTTGTTGCATACCCAAGTACTTATATGTTGCTCCTGGATCAAATTATTGTAAAGCTACCTCATCCTGAATAAGCATTTCTCCTCCCTGTGTTAATTTCCCCCTCTTGACATGTAGTACGGCACATTTGTCCAACCCCATTTCCATTCGTATGGTCTTTGTGAGGTCATCTATGTATAATTGGTGAGTTATTTTGATACTCGACCAAGTATCTACGACATACTCGTATCGGTTGTTATTGAGCAATTTACTGAGGGGGTTCAAAGCCAGACAAAACCACAGTGTGCTTCCCCCTGGAAGATACCCGTTAGAATTTTTATTTCAGGCGTAACATTTTTTCCAAATGTTAGATTCGTTCTCCAGGTGGTCATTAGATATTTTAGTAGGTTGATGATGTTGTCAGATACACCGTAGAGTTTCAGAACTTTAAGAAGCCAGGAGTGCGGGATCGAGTCAAAGGCCTTCTTCTAGTCGACCCATGCGACCGAAATATTCCTCAACTTCTTTCTCGCTTGCTTCGTTATGAGGTGATCAACAGTCAGCAGCTCTTTGCAGCCTTTAGCATCCTTTCTGCAGCCATTCTGTTCTTTCGTAAGGATTTTGTGCCTGCTTACATGCTTCCACAGGTGTTTGGTAATTATGCCGGTGAGTATTTTATACACAGTTGAAAGACATGTGATGGGTCTGTATACCTTGGGATCGTGATTGATGTTTCCCTTGGGAAGCATATGGGTGACGCATAGAGTTAAAAACTCCGGTATGATGGATGGCTCCGCTAACGCTTCCCGAAAAAGTTTTGCCGGCTTTTGGTGTGTGGCCTTGAAATTCTTCCACCAATAGTTATGGAGCTTATCTGATCCCGGAGCAGCCCAGTTGTTCGATTTCTTGAGGACAGATGCGATGTCTTCCTTTATAATTTCTAAGTTCTCTATGGTGTAGTTTCCCGCTCCGTGTTCAGCGTCCTTTATCCAGAAAGCCTCATCATCATGAATCTCCCCCCGCTCCCAACTACACTTCCACACTTCAAATATTTCTCTCTCATCTGGGTATATTCCATCCACGATGTTTGGCTCCTCAAGCTTGCGAAAAAACTCTTCAGGATTTTTGTAATATAGTTGGTTGTTTTTATACCTCTTAACCCTCTCGTTGTACCGTTTTATGCGGTTCCCTAACGCCTTTATTTTCTGTTTCAGTTTGTCGGAGATCACCGTCAGCTGCTCTTTGAGAAGTAGAGTCGAACCAGTTGTTCTTATGCGGGATTCTGATGCGATCTGCCGTTTTATACTCATGCGGATGTGTGTTCTTCTTTCCGTTCGTGTTTCCTCATCAAGTTCTGTAGTTATCGAAGCACCACGTGGTATATAACTCTGTGCGATGGTTTCAAGTTCAGTAGTGGAGAACTTCTCTCTCTCGAGAAGCCACCTGACTCTATTCGCCAGAAGGTTCGCGTAAGATGGTCTTTTCGGATTGGTGTCATTCCATAATTGAGTAAGTAACTCTCTGTAAGATTTGCCTGTTCTTGGTTGCTGTTCCTTTGCTATATAATGAACGCGCATTATAAGGATGTTGTCCTCATCCGTCCATCTCGTTCGCGCGTCTCGTTTATTTGAAGCTCCCGTGGCACGTGATTCTCTCTCGTTCAAACTAGGGTTTCCTTCTGTATTCCTTGAAACAAGATCCTGGCTTACGGTGCCATCTCGGGGGGCTGCGCCGCTCACAAGACAGCTAACCCCAACAGGCTCTTCCTCCGGACGGCTCCGAAGAGGACCAGCCTGCTGTCCCTCGGGTACGCGGGGTCGTCACTCCCCAATCCCTATATATATATATATATATATATATATATATATATATATATATATATATATATATATATATATATATATATATATATATATATATAGTTGATTCATGAAAATTGTGTTCAACAATGTTAAAACCATAGTGTTTCTAAAGGTCTGATTAAACCGCCACAAATATGCTAGTTGAGTATTTTTGGCGCACTACTTTTGCGCCTCCTCGTGTTCAATTTTCTAAATCTGGTTCCCATAAAACTAGCAAACATATGATATACTAATGTTAAGCGCATTTTTTTCGATAAAAAAATTATTTTCACTAACGATGTAAGTAAAAACATTTATGAGTGGCTTTCTAAAAGTTCAACTAGGCATTTTCAGAAAAAAGAATATTACAAAATGTACAAAATTTTGTAGAAGCTTTCATGTTTAAAACATTCAAAAAACATTAATCTCAATGATTCTCGAAAGATTTTTGGAAGAGTTTAACGCGAAACACCTGCTGAAACAGGCACTCAAAATAATACAATTATTATAATGTGATCATAGAGATAATTTTAAATCTTACTTAACAATGAATCTACATAACCGTCAAGTATAACATATCAGAGAAAACTAATAATGTCCTAACTATTTTCTTATTATTTCTATACAAATTTTATTTTTCAATTATTTCAAGTTGAATGAGGACAGGAGGTAGAAAATACTACATGTACCATAGTTGTTGAAGGAAAAAGGATTTTATTAGCATGTAGCATGTAACTTTCAGAAGTGTAAAATAAGAAAATATCATTCAAAATAGATGAGTTTATAAAGGAAAATATCAACAATTTTCGAGTTAATGAAAAATTAAAAAATTCTACCATTTTCAAACATTCGCGATATCAAAACAATAAAAAGCATCGAATGGTTACTGATCATTTTCAAAATCGAGTGTTTCCTCCCCGGGACCTAATTACTGCCAGTATACGTTTCGGAAGCCGTCAAACAAATTTTGGATGTACTCTCGAGTCACTGAATTCCATATCTCAGAAAGCAGATTCTCTAGTTGTAGGGTTGCCACCCCATGTTGTCCCAAATATGTTCTATGGGAATCAAGTCGGAACTTCTGGCTGTCCATCTAAAAATATCAATGTCGGCATTTTGCAGAAATTCTGTAACTACTCTAGCTGCATGAGGCCGAGCATTATCATGCATATGAATGAAGCCAATCAATGGGACAAAGGGTACAACATGAGGTTCAAGGATATCTGCGATGTATCTGGCCGCTGTCATTCTTCCATTATTCACTAGGACTAGCTAAGTTCGACCATGGAAAGAAATGCCTTCCCACACCATTACTGAGCCCCCTCCGAAGTTTTCGATTTGCCGGATATTGCATTGCTGATACCGTTCCCCAGGTCGTCTGCATACAGGCATGCGTCTATCATTTGATACTAGACAAAACCTGGACTCGTCGGAAAAGAGAACATTCGACCTTCTGGAATACCCCAATTTGCATGTTCCCTCGCAAACTGAAGTCTTGAAATTCGATGCTCTCTGATGAGAAGAGAGCCGGTAGTAGGCACCCTTGGTCTGATATCGTCTTCTCTGAGCCTGTTCCTAATAGTTTACAATGAAATATGCACATTTCTGGAAAGTGCAAGTTCATTTTGTAGCATTCTAGCCGTACAGTGCCGAACTCTTAGTGTAATTAAACGAAGCCAATGATCATCCACTGATGTTGTAATCCGATTTCCTTCCCGTCCGGCCCTTCTTCCATATCCCCTTTTTCGTGGTACCAATTAATTGCTCTTGAAATAGTACTTTGGTTAACATTCAACAAGTTAGCCACGTAACGTTGGCTTCGCCCCTCCTCTAGATGTGTTACAATTTTTACCGCTTCATGATCACTTAAATAGCGTCCAGGATGTTCAGCAGCCATTACAATAAATTCAAAGATTCGAAAAACAACAAGAAACACAGAAAACTTGCAATAATTTAGCGTGAAAACTGAAAAGAAATTGAATGAATACTGATAGTCCAATAAACTCTTCTTGTTTCAGACGTGTTTGAGATCATATGGAAGCAAATGTTACTACATAGATAAGATTTTTTTCCCCTCATATGTCCAAAAACATATGTTGACAAAAAACTGCGATCGAGCTCTTAATCAATTTACTAGCATATAGGGGTTGGAGTTGTGTGAAAAATTCGTTCAGTTTTTTCGGTTAAAGTTTCTATTCGAGAGCTCATTCACAGAGTGCATAAAGATGCTAAACAGTGCAATTTTATGGGATTTTTATCAGTTTCAAACTTGAAGCATGAAAATTTATTTATTATTTGAAATCTTGATGCAATCAAGAATCACCTTTTAGAGCGAAGCAGGAATCGACATTTTGTATGGAATCCACCCTTCTTTAAAGTCGGGGGCCTAAGTTTTGGATTCAGAACTTCATTCTTGTTAAATGTGTTTATGAATTTTTATCAGATAAGATTGCCCTTGAGGGGACGAGTTTGTGTTGAGCAAAAACTAACATAAAAATCTGCACGCAAAAGATATATTCAAGAAAAGGAAATTCGAAATCAATCAAAATGTTTTGCGTAAACATTTAATAGATGAAACATGCGTTCATTACTTATCACACTTTGAATTCGGATAACTAAATGATGAAATGAAAGATGGAATCTTGTTTCATGTTTAATTGTAAATTGACGGCGCTGAGATTTGGTACCATCTCCAGGACAGCATCTCGCAGGTCCGCTAGTATTGATAAAGATACCAAATTATATATTCCATAATGGAACATCAAATATAAGTATCAAGTATATTTACTTTACTTTCTACTACAAAGCAAACTTTCGTGGAATTTGCAATTATATAGCTTGCCCATTTCGTAAACCAATATCTCTTCATTGTACATGTTATTTTTCATAATTCTGTTTGAATTTGGGAGGCTTTTACTTGGTAAAATTCCATTATCAATTATAAAATCAAGTTATGTTTCTTGAGGAATTTCACTGAATAATTGGGATTCGTAACGCTTAAAACTGAAGAATTCCTAACACCCGTAAACTATATAACATCAACTGAGGATCCTACCGCTAAATTTCAGAAAGAAGTTGAAAACGTAATTACGACAGCAAACTCAGTAATTACAGACCACGAAATATATAAATTCATCAACTCCAATCCACAATACCCCGAATTATATTCGTTGATAAAACTGCATGAACCTAATTACCCTATTAGACCTGTTGTTTCTTACGTAACGGTATTCTTCCAAACTCTCAAAATTCCTTAACGACTTGCTAATGAAACATTTCAATTTCAAACCTGAATTTTTTCGGTCAAAAATACATACGAACTAATTTCCAATATCAAAGATACCATTATACCACCCAATTCCAAACTCATTTCTTTCGACGTCAAAAATCTATTTCCCAATATTCTTCTGAAAGATACGTACTACTTAGTTAAAGAATTATTAGAAAAGAATCATTTTAATACGATCATTCAATCAGATATTCTTTCATTATTACAAATTTGTTTAGATCAAAATTGTTTCCAGTTCAATAGCAAATATTATACTAGTGAAGACGGCTTGATTATGGGCAATCGGTTAAGTCCTTTGTTACCTAAATTATTCATAAATAATTTAGAGATATTAATTCATAACCACCCACTTAGTAAATATTGTTTATACTGGTATCGTTATGTAGGCGATATCATTATTTGCTTCACAGCAACAGATAGTTGAAAATTTTCGAAAATTATATAAACTCATTACATTCAAATATTGAATTCACAACCAAAATAGAAAGCAATAATTCAATAAATTTGTTAGTAATAATTTCGAAGGAAAATGGAAATTCGCATCTACCATAAGCCGTCACATACAGATTTTATAATACATAGCTCGTCGTGTGATCCGTATCAACATAAAATGTCAGCATTCAACAGTTTTATTCATAGATCGATTAACATCCCGTTATCACCAGAAAATTTCAACAAAGAATTAAATTTAATCAAACAAATAGCTAAAATAATGGTTATAATCCCAAAATAATAAATAATATTTTAAATGAAAAACAAAGTAGAATCGTATTAACTGAAGTTTACACTGTCGATAAATTGAAACAAAATTTCAACACCTTAACCTAAGTTGGTATTACAAGTGAGAAACTCAAATCATTCTTGAGCAGAAATTATTTCAACATAGATTTCCAAACTAATAATAGTTTAGGCAAATATATAAAAATCAATGGAACCAAATCAGATGAAAATAATAACTCAGGTATTTATAGATTGAATTGCAATGACTGTAATAATTTTTTCATTGGTAGAACACATAGAAATTTCAATATTGTAATATCGACACATAAACGAAGTTTCTCAAATGAAAAATCAGATTCAAATTACGTGAATCATCTCCAAGAAAATAATCATTCTTTCGACCCACAGTTTGAAATTTTGCATTCGGATAAAAACTATTGGAAAGTAAATCTTTGGTAAACTTTAGAAATCAACAAAGACAAACACTCAGGTAGACTCATTAATGAACAAGTCGATTTAGGCCCTTCACCTATACTGAATCTTTTCAGGGAGCAACCTATTCCTTAATTTTATTAGATATACCTGTCATCAATTAACCACTTAACACAATAAGCCTTTAATTACTTAAGACCATTCGTATTTATCTCTTCATTTTTATCCAGATATAGTTGTCATAATTTCTGTACATTCATTCGTCTGAAGAAACTACGATGTAGTAAAACGCATTACGAATCACAATTATTCAGTAAAATTCCTCAAAAAACATTATTTGTTTTTATTATTCATAAATATGAACATGATCCGTTTTTATGAATATAGCCTTGGCAGCCGATAAATAGCCAAGATAAATTTGCGTGTGGCATTTTTTTGACTTTTTTGATAATAACATATTTCTTAGGACGAATTCGAAACTTCAAACAGTTGCATAAGTGTACGAAACAAACATGCAATACAATTCATCTCATATTTCATTTCACTTTGATGCCAATCATATTCATCTTTTCGGCATCGACATCAAGAATTTGTATAATTATGTTATAACCGATTTCAGCAGGAACGTGTATTGAATCCGAATCCAGTTCTATTATCTGAGTATGTTTCGCCAAGTTTAGATGAGCTTTTCTCTAACTGCTATTATTTGGAAGTGCCAATTCGCATTAGCTCGGGTTCTGAATCTTCCTCACTAGCATTATTTGAGATCTACAACTACTATAGCTGTTTCCTCTACTTGAAGAATAAATATTTCTTTGCTTCATCTAATGCGTATATTTTAATATGTTATCATTTCCGAAAGAAAAACACTCTACTAACACCCCTAATGAGGTAGTTTTGCGTGGCAGACCCTGTATATATAGTATATATATATATATATATATATATATATATATATATATATATATATATATATATATATATATATATATATATATATATATATATATATATATATATATATATATATATACCGGTGTAACTGTAGAGTGGCTTGCCCTAAAACTTTTTTTCCTTTCCAAGATTTTTCAATGAAATTTTTCAAAATTGATTAAAAATTTACATCAAGTTGAATGGCACTGACAGTTTATCTGAAACGCTTTCGATTTGACCGGAAATGAGCCAAAGTTTCAATTTTCAAATGGCTCACTCTGTATATCTGCAACACCGGTTGCTGACGAAACTTCACTTCCAGTTTTGGAAAATAGTGCCTTGAAGGATGTTGCCGTTCTGGATAGCGTTCAGCGTATAAAATTCCTGATGCTGTAGAGTTTTTTCGGCAATCGCCATAAATGAGTAGCATATCTACTTTTTCATTCTGTGTGTACAGCATTTCGTCTGTTTTTCTGCCGTGAAAATTCAAAAATTCTGAACAATTTATACCAACTCACCGATTCAGATGCAACACAATCTTATCTTATGACATTTGAAATTGAATACAAAAAATTCTATGATCTGTGATCTATCTGTGATAGGATTTCAATGCATTTCCAAAACACTTCAGATAATGAGTTGAGAAACGAGTATTATACTACGTCCAGGATTACGAATGGAAATTTTCAACGGAAAATTAACAATTTGGTATCAAAATATTCGTAAAAATATTCTGCGTATTATAGTGCTAATGAGCCTCTATTATAGCTTGCGGAAATAAATTTTTTTTTGAAGAAACAATGTTTGCAATGTTACGAAGCCAATAACAGAAGGAATTGTACAGTTTCAGTGATGAATCGAAATGTACTCGATTTCGGTCGATAAATCACGCAGTTTTTTGGTCGTCATAGCCACCTTAACTTGAAAACAAAGTTATCAAAAAAAAATTAAAAATTCGGCAAATTCGTCATGCTGAATGTATAGACAAAGAGAGTTTGATTCGATTTCTCAAAAAATATACAGAGTGAGCCATTTGAAAATCGAAACTTTGGCTAATTTCCTTTGAAACCGAAAACGTTTCAGATAAACTGTCAGTGCCATTCAAGTTGAAGTAAATTTTGATTAAGTTCAGAAAATATCATTGAAAAATATTGGATTTGATTGTTTTTAACCATAGATCTTCAACTACTTGTGAAGAATGAAGTTTTTTGTTGTAAAACTGAATAGTGCGATAAGAAATATTGAATGATCACCACATGTTCGGGATATTGTACTCGGTCGTTACTGAGATTTGAAACTGTGAATTTCAGAATTCAAAAAAGCCTATAATCATAATTGAAAATGCCTTACGTTGGATTGTCCGATGTGCAGAGGGGAAGAAAAATTTCTCTCGTTCAAGAGGCAGTGACACAGAGGGATATAACGGCTAATGGGAATATTACAAGGTGTGATTTCAAAAACCTACGCCCGATACGTGGTGCTACAATCTCTGCAAAATAGCCCTAAAAAGAAGTTGTAGGAAGATCACTTCTAAAGAAGAAGACCGTTTGTGCCAAATTGCAAGGAGAAACCCTAGTGCGTCGCACTCCATATTTAAAGGCAAATTCTGGAATCAACAGTCATCAGTATATCAGTCGAAACGAATTGAGCGAGAATTGGCGACATGTTCTTTCTTCGTATGAGACCAGAATTGGTGTTCAATCAGATGACCCCGGATTCGGGTTTTAAGACGTCGTGGAAGACAAGCTAGACTCCGAGCAGCGAAACAAATTCCGAAATACCAAGGGGGCAGTATGATGTTTTGGGGTGGCATTATGCTCGAGGACAAAACAAATTTGATTTTATTTCATGAGAGTACAACGGCTACAAATTACGTGGACCTGGTGCTGGAGCCCGTAGTGAGACTCTGGCAAGGTGTCCACGGTGAGAATTTCACTTTTATGCAAGATAATGCTCCTCCGCATACCAGTAATATTATATTGAAACAGAGTGAAAAACTGAACAGAGTCTATATCTACCAAGATATTAATTTCTGATCAAAACTCAAAAGCAGGTCAATTTTTGTGTCAAGGGGGACATTTTTTGGGGTGCAAAACTTGCCTGAAATATCTACCCCCTAAGCGGGGGTTGCAATCCTTGAACATGCGTCGAGCGATGATTCAAAAGGAAGGTGGTATTTTTGTCTACATTGCCTTGAACGAATTTTCATTTTCAATTGAAAACTGTAAAAGATACAGGGTGAGCAACTGAAAGATAGGGAAGACTATTTCCCTGAAAGTATTCAAGTTTCAGTGAAGTAAAATGGAACAGAACCATGCTGATCAATGGCAGTCATCATCAAATACCATCCTCATCTCGAATTTCAACCCCTAGAGCAGGGGTGATCACCCTTGAAAATTTGAAAGAGGGTAGATGGGTCGAGTGATACCTCGAAAGAAAGGTATTCTCTTTGTCTGCATCCCCGTGAACGAATTTTCATTTTTGATTGAAAACTGTAGAAAAAACAGAGCGAGCTACTGATAAATAGA
Organism: Cryptolaemus montrouzieri; assembly: GCA_013387265.2. Lineage (NCBI taxonomy): Eukaryota > Metazoa > Arthropoda > Insecta > Coleoptera > Coccinellidae > Cryptolaemus > Cryptolaemus montrouzieri. Next base: position 86,698,714 of record JABFTP020000185.1, read on the forward strand.
GGAGACTATCTATCGCCCAGAGCTATTCGAGTATTAATTCAAAAAATGGAACAGATTCATTCCAGATCAAAGGCTGTCATATTTGATCTAAATGAATCTATTCCAATTTTTCGGACTAATACTCCAATAGTCTTGGGGCGATATTCTTCTCTATTTTCCAGTGGCTCACTCGGTATTTTCTACAAATTTCAATCAAAATTGAAAATTTTTGCTCTAGAATGCAGAAAAAGATAATACCTTTCTTTCGAGTTATCACTCGCCGCATCTACCCTCTTCAAAATTGGTTGTCACCCCTGCTACAGGGGTTGAAATTCAAGATGAGGATGGTACTTGATGATGAATTGACATGACTGCAATGTTCATGGATTGCAACCCCCGATTAGGAGGTTGATATATCAGTCAAGTTTTTTACCCCAAAAGATGTCCCACTTGAAACAACAATTAACCTGTTTTTGCGTTTTGATCGGAAATGAATATCTTGGTAGATATAGCCTCTGTTTAGTTTTCGTTGAAGCACCCTATATAGTGATTCCCTCTGTTTCAATATAATGTCGCGAGAGGTTACAAGTATGAGGTGGAGCATCATCAGGTTACTAATGACTAAAGGCGTACGTCATTATTAAGAAGATTCTTGTGTGGAAGTTTATAATATTCAGATAAATGAGAACATAGTCAACGGTTTTTTCGATAAAGGTTAATATATTTCCAGCATGACGGTACACCCTGGTACCAGACAATAAATGACAATAAATTTCCCATAATCTTCAAACGTACCTTTCGCTGATAACTGAATGGGAACGAAAGTACCAGTAGTGATTCACGGTTTGAATTGAAAAACAAGCTGCTTGACTTGATACCAAGTCACACCTTCGGGGAATTAGGTCATGCATATATATATATATATATATATATATATATATATATATATATATATTTGAAAACCATTTAGCAAAAATTGAATACTTTCCTCCATTTCACTCCAAAAAGTGACCCTAGAATGTCGAAACAGTTTTATCCTAACTTTGGTAGCAACCGAGATACTGATATATACCGAAATCCAGGAAAATCGATACGTCTGGAATAACACGAAAACAAAAGGAGATAATAGTTTTCTTTTAACTTTGGTAGCAACCGAAATACTTACGTATGCCGAAATCCAGGAAATTCGATAAGTCTGGAATAACTCTAAAACAAAAAGAGATAAGTTCTCCTCGAAAATCGAAGATGGAGATGGGGAGGTCATTTTTCTCTATTTTCAGTATTTCATATAGCTACTGTACGTAAACATCGAAAATAGGACACCTTGTACATTGGGAGAAAATGATGATTATAAAAAATTAGGTTATTTTTTAAAAGATTCATTTTGATGATTTTGTTTGTTGATGGGGCTAGATGCACAAATAATGGTGTTGTATCGTATCGAAACAGCACTACTAGGCTTCAGTGATTTCAAATTTTCCTGACCAATATTTGCAATGTCTGGTGGGAAATTTCAAAAGAACAAGTAAAAGAATAATTTGCCTTCAATCAATCATTGAATGCTGATCGTTCAAATAATTTTTTCCATATCTCTTAGTTTGCGACAGTGAAGTAAGATATGTATATCTTCATCCAATCCATGGACTGTTCATCAATGGTTGAGCTTAACCTTTACAATGCGTTGGATACGAAGGATGCGATGTGCGGCTTTTGAGGTCTCCCGATTTTACACCCACCGATTTTTATTGGCAAGGAAGGGTGAGAAATGAAGTTTACAAACAAATTCTTCAGAAAGAAGTACTTTGTGCCAAAATAATGAAAGTTTATCCACAAATCCTTATCCTGATCGAAAAGTGTATTCGAATAGACAGTTAGATTAGTTAGGACTAGTTGAGAGTAATCACATTTTTTTTTTCACAATAAATATTACTTAGTAGGTGCGTTGATTTCTATGTAATATTTAAATATATGACACCGTTAAATTGTGAAATAATCATTTTTATGGAATTCCTATTATTCACATAAGAGTTAACTATAATTTTGTATAAGATCGAAATGATGAAAATATCGAGAGTGGGAATATTTTCATGAAATTCAATATTTGTGGTCCAAATTTCATTCTCATCAACTTTATCTAATAATATTTTCGTTTTCGTTAGCACGAACCAAAATCTCGAGAATTGACTTTGTTTGCGAATTCATAGAAGGCAAAGTTTGATGTTCCAATTTCATTTCATATCTTGAAAAACTTGACCCATCATCCCATAGGGTTGTGCAAATTCTCAAATCTTTATTCTTTCAAATAGTGAAATATAGTCCAAGCTGTCATTTTAGTTGTTGAAGAATGTCTCATAAGTAGCTATAAATTCGAAGTATAGCTAATGATCTTCAATGGTATGTGATGTTGTTTTTACTCATGGCGTTCTCTTCTGAACGACATTCCCATCGATTTCCCCAATTCGTTGCAGATTCAGCGATGTAACGGTTCAACGTTTTGAGTTTCCCCATAATTATCGTGAGTATATCATTTTTATTTATTATTGCAAGTAACGGCCAACACATATTAAAATAGCTGTGATAAATTTGATAGATATCCCTGCTTTGGGGCTTTTATATTATTGACGGCTTATCAGTTTGTCGTCCATCTATTTAGTGGAAAAACATTTAAATAGTCTTGAAGTGTGGTTCACTATCATCTCATATAAATATCCGCAGTAGGAGTTTTGCCACTAACACAAACGATATAAGGCTAGTGAACACCCACAGAAATAGCAGACTATACCAAAATTTCTTTCAGCTTTAATGAAATTTTTAAATTTTCAGCTTTCCGTTTCCTCATTACTATGATACAGTTTCTAATTAAATCATCTGACAAGTTTTTGACATTTAGGGCACCAAAGTTGGACATTTGCTTCTGTTCATGCCAATATTTTTTGACTTTGTATCTTCTCAACCTTTTGTATATATATTTACGGACTAATCGGCTGGTTCCTACAAGTCTATACTCTGTTCAATTCGTTTCAGAAAAATTTTTATATATAGAGTGTAGCAGAAGCCCAGAACGCTACTCTGATTTTTCATCTTGGGTTCTTCATGAAACTGTCAAATTTCTATTTTTAACAGAACTGCAGAATTAAAGCAGTGAAAATTTACACTAATTTTTATAATAGCATTAGAATCCGATAGAAACACAACAGAGGTGCAATACACTCATAGATCTTCATTGAAAGTTTCGAAAAAAGAATCGTAATATTCGCTATATCTTTATGTAGTCCTGTCAACAATTTGAAAATGATGACTAATAGTGATGATCTTCCTGAAATTATAAGTGATAGTTGTTAGTTTTTTGTCAATATCTAGGAAACTATTAATATTTGAGAAATTTTCCGAAAAGATTCTTAAAGACGAGGAAATTTTCAATAAAATATTTGCGGAAGTCTGGCGAGTTAAATAATTTTCTTGAAATATTAACTATTGATTATCAACACTTTGAAAAATATATTCCTGCTAGAGTCTTAAAGTGAATTTTTCAACAAGTTGGACGATTGATAATTAGTATAATTTTCATGAACTTTCGTCTTCCATGCAAACTGAAAAGGTTTGATTAATCAGCGAAAAATTTTTTGCTTCGTGGAGCTCTTCTTGAATACATATTTATAGTATGTTATATATGTTATGACATATTGGTCTGATATCGTCTTCTCTGAACCTGTTCCTAACAGTTTGCAATGAAATATGCACATTTGTAGTAGGTTCAAGTTCATCTTGCAGCATTCTAGCCGTACAGTGCCGAACTCTTAGTGCAATTGAACGAAGCCAACGATCATCAACTGGTGTTGTTATTCGATTTCTTCCTTGTCCGGCCCTTCTTCCATATTCCCCTATTTCATGGTACCAATTAATTGCTCTTGAAAAAGTGCTTTAGTTAATATTCAACAAGTTAGCCACGTACCATTGGCTTCGCCCTTCCACTAGAAGTGTTACAATTCTTACCACTTCACGATCACTTACATAGCGTCCAGGACGTTCAGCAGCCATAATAATAAATTCAAAAATTCGACAATCAACAAGAAAAAAAAACAAAAAACTTGCATAAATTTAGCGCGAAAACTAAAGAGAAATTTAATGAATACTGATAATCAAATAAACTCATTTTTGTTTCAGACGTGTTTGAGATCATTTGGAAACAAATTTTACATACATAGATAAATTTTTTCCCTCAATTTTGTAGTGTGTGTATATATATATATATATATATATATATATATATATATATATATATATATATATATATATATATATATATATATATATATATATATTATATATTACTCGCCAGTGGCGCGCGGATAGGCACAACGCAGGTTATTCCCAAAGGAAAACCTAAGACGCTACTGATTTTTTCAGGAGTAAAAATATTTTGAATTTCCAACCATTTTTATTTTATTTTATATTTTGTATTAATGTGCTAGTGCACCATTCATTTGGTAATATCAATCCCTCAGAATGTCAAGGGGTAATCCATCCAAAAAATTTTTTAATGTTCCTCTCAAAATTTCCAGGTATCTTTGTGCATTAAGATTTTCCTCATAAATGTGCTAAACCAACAAATCATTCATTAAAATTGCAAAAACGTTCACGCTGAATTTATTCTGGAAATCAATAACCTCAATGAAATGTGGATTTTCTGTGGCCCAAAAATGTCGATTTCTCCTGTTGGTTATTCCACTTTCAGTGAACTTGGCTTCATCAAACCTTTTATTTTTTTGCAGAATTGTCTCATCTTCTTGAAGCCGAATTAATAAATTCTCACAGAAATTTAACCGCTTGGGAAGGTCAGTTTGTTTCAATTTTTGTAGTCTGATAAAAGAATAAAGGTGCATGTTATGTTTCTTAAGGATCCTTTGAATGGAAGTATAACTCAATCCTATATACATTGATGCCGACTTAATGGACGCATGTGGATTGGCACGAAAATACGCTAGCGTATTAATTTGATTGTCGTTGTCCTCGAGAATTGGTTTTCTTCTAGTTTCTATGTATTTTGTTCCTCCAAATTGCAGAAAATTGCTTCTAATCCTTCGAAATTTTGTTTTACTCATAGGCGCCAAATTTGGAAATTGGTTATTGAATTGACTGCAAGTTCTATCCACCAGTTTTTGACATTCGCCATGAATTAAAAAGAGATTCAACATATCCTCGTTTGAATAATCAGCCATTTTATTATCAATCTGGTGTTTTTCAAAAATTCTCACTCCAAATTACCAACAATTCTTGTTGAAATATCAAATTTGAATGAACGAAGTGACAAGTACATTAATTTTAGGCACCTGTCTGGTGAGCGTAGCCAGTTCAGCTACCTGATTCAAATATTTCGAAGCATTCTCTGTTAGTTCTTGCAAAATCATCAAAAAAATCAATATATTCCCAAATTATTTCGGAACTATAAGAGATGGGTTTAGTACATGCTGATACAAGTCCATCTGAGATTTGACGCTTCATCTGATGGCGACATAAAAATTGGCACGTGCTATTTGAAGAAGTTGAGTTATTGCTGTTTGAAAAAGGCCAAATTGAAAAAATCATATAAAACAACGCAATAAACGTTAGACATATGTAGACTGCCTAAAAACTTCCTTGATCCCTCTTCTATCCACCCAAGCAAACATTGTGTCTGTAGTGCAAAAGATCTACGAGCTACAATTTTTTTAAATGATCCTCAAACAACGAGTTTATGACAAAAATAATTAAATCTATCAAAAGTTTTGACAGATAAGTGCCAACAACTTGGGTATTTTATGCCTTACTCAAATGTCGGTTCTAGATGTATAATAGAAAAGGTAGATTGCCATTTGATATAACAAAGTGATAACCCACTTCCGGTATAACCGGAAATGGTATATTTCACCCCAATTGAAAATCGCTAGTTATGGCCGCGTATAGAATTTCACCTTGATATTGTAATTTAAACTCAAAAAGTTTTAACGGACGGTCCGGTGGATATCCTGTATATATATATATATATATATATATATATATATATATATATATATATATATATATATATATATATATATATATATATATATATATATATATATATATATATATATATATATATATATATATATATATATATATATATATATATATATATATATATATATATATATATATATATATATATATATATATATATATATATATATATATATATATATATATATATATATATATATATATATATATATATATATATATATTTTTTTTTCCGGGGAGAAAGCCTCTGACAGTACTCGTTGGTACATTGATATCATTGTTTGATAATACTATAGTATGTATATATTCTGGTAGATTGATATATTCTCTTAACATTTAACGTTATCCTAATATATAATTATTCCAGGATATGTTTTGATTATAATCATTGCCTGGCAATGGTATTAATTACCGAGTGGTGGATTCATATTTTTCATGAAATCAGTTTGATTGCGTGAACAGATACATGGGCATTCGTCGGGGTGAAACCCCTATATATATATATATATATATATATATATATATATATATATATATATATATATATATATATATATATATATATATATATACCGGGTGAACAAAAAGTCCCAAGACGGTCGATAATCTAAAAATAAAGCGTTTTTGAGAAAAATGTTTTATACAAAAGTTGTAGGTTTATAAGTAAAGAATCAGAAAGCGCATCAGATAGTATGACCTCAACTAACGATGTCAACGTCACTTCCAATATTTTAAATGGAACCCCTCACACTATAATAAAATAGTTTTTCGTTAAGTATTAATTGAGTTATTAAGCTCGAAAATTACAGTACCCCCTGCATTAGCATTATCCAAAGTGCATCGCGTGGAGGTTGCACGGTCGGATACACACACATACACACAAAGAGGTGTAAACCTGCAACCTCCACGCTGTACACTTTGGATAATGATAATGCCAGCAGTACTGTTCTAGCTTAATAACTCAAAACATACATAAGAAAAACTATTTTATTATATTGTTTTGAAATTCTCTCGAAGCAGGCTACATGAATATGTAATAAAAAGTGAGGAGTTCCATTTAAAAAATTGGAAGTGACCACCACGTGACCTTGACAACGCTATCTGATGCATAACTCAAAACGCTACAATTTTCGTGAAAAACATTTTTTTCCAAAACGCTTTATTTTTTAGATTTTTGACGTACCTTCAGATAGAAGTCCGATGTTTCTCTTCACTTTTCCTGACATCATCGACAAAATTCCAGCCGTCGCTCATAATCCCCAGACTGTAGAAACCGAGATTTCCTCATCTTATAAGGTGGAAACATTTTCTTCAAAGGATTCGCCAATCCTTACATTTTACTTCAAGTTGTATACATGAAATTGAAGAATTCGCAATAACAGCTCCCAAAACATCCATTGTAACTTATTTATTATCTCGTTTATTGTAACTTCCTTCTTTCAAAGAACCTGTGTTTATGAGATTCTATTCAATTTTGAGAAGTTGCTCCCCGTCAGGAAAACGAACAAAATAATTTTATGAAGCTGCATAAGACTCATACCCATTCACGAACATTTTTCAATCAGAAAGTTTTCAGCTAATTATTAGTGAATCAAGGATGTGAATTGGATAATGGATTAATTTTGATATTTATTGTTGAGAGCTTAGGACTGAAAACATTTGGGATGTTATTTATAAATTCACTCCAGTAGGTACACTAGATCAAATCACAGTGAGTTCAGAAAATATTCATCTCTGGAAATATTCACATTTTGAGGAAATTTGTCAAGTATTTTATATATATTTGAAAAGCAAAAATATTCTTTCCATTTTATTGAAATTCACCTATAGTTTATATTTGGAAAACAAGAAGTTTTTATTATAAATCGAAAAACATTTAACTAAAAAAAGTTTGAATACGTCCTTGACTTCTACTCCAAAAAACGCTCGTAGAAGGTTGAAATAGTTCTCACCTAACTTCAGTAGCAACCAGGATATTGGCATATGCCGAAATCCTAGAAAATTGAGAAATCCGAAAATACTTATTAGCTAAATAATTCAGTTGTTTTACCAGTAAATTTTCCTCAAAAATCAAGGAGAAAGAAGGTCAGTACAGGTCACCAATATTTCGTTATCTTTGGAATGTATTCGACATAAACACCTCTAAAAAGTCTAGGGAACTCTTCTGAATATCGATATATCGTATCCAGAACGATCAATATGGATGTTTTTTTTTTTAAGAAATGAACACCTGCATCAATTTCTCACCAAAATATTTAGAGTGCCGCTACAGATTTCAGTTTTTTTTATAAAAAACTAAAAATGCAGCAGATGCGACTCTGCTTTATAATCATTTCATGTATTTGGTGTTTGAAATCAGTTAATTGGCACTTTTTTTCTGGTGTAAGCACAAATAAAAGATTCAAGTTCTGTGATTCGACCATGGAAAGACGACATTTGACTAGAGAAGAGATGTTACGAGCCGTTGCCATACTCCAAGCTGGGAACTCACAGCGGGAAGTATCCAGGGTTCTGGGAAGTAGCCAAGTGTCATAAACCGTTTATGGTCGCGTTTCAATGAAACAGGTAGCGTAAAAGAACGCCATACAGGTCGTTTCGGGATTACTACAGTCGCCCAAGATCGATTTTTGGTTTTACAAGCCAGAAGAGATTGTATTACCATAGCATCTCAATTAGCTCAAGAGCTATCACGAGTTCATATTGTACAAATTTCCGACCAAACTGTGAGAAATCGACTGCACCAAGGTCAACTCCACTCCAGATGTCCTTTAAGAGTTCCACAACTGACCCATGGAAATCGCGTTGCTCGTTCAGCTTGGTGCCAAGAACACGTAAACTGGGATCAAGAGAGGTGGGCCACAGTTCTCTTCAGTGATGAATCTAGATTTAGTTATTATCCCGATTCGGAAAGAATTCAAATATGGAGGGAACCTGGAAAGCAAAACCGTCTACAGCATGCTCGAGAAGTTGTTAGATAGGGAGGCGGATCAGTGATGTTTTGAGAAGGTATACGCCTTGGTGGAAGAACTGACCTCGTTTTCATACAGAACAACCTCACGGGAAATTCTTACGCAAATGAGATGGTTTTACCTGTAGTGGTACCGTATCCCCAAACAATGGGTCAAAATCCACTCTTCCAACAAGATAATGCCCCTCCTCATGTGTGGGACACCCTAAAAAGAAATCTCCTGCGTCAAAACGTCTTCCATTATGAACAGGAGCTTCAATTAGCAGTTCAGGGGGATTGGAATGACTTAGGCCAAAATGTAATAGACAATTTAATATTGAGCATGCCGCGACGATGCCAAAGTGTCACTAACAGAGGTGGACCTTCTGGGTACTGAAAAAAATAAGTGCTTCCATATCGTTTCGAAAATATTAGTTCAGGATTTTTTTTTTGTGTTTTACCAAATTTCGTCGTTTTCAAATTTCAATTTTTTTTTATAATAGGTGCTCTGAAGAAGTCAAATATTATTTTGTTTTCTTGAGAATACATTATATACAATACACCCCAACAAAAACCAAAAGATTTCTATAAATTCGAATCATCAAATTCATATTTTAAAGATATTGGTAAGTGTTCCCTAGACTTTTTTGAAGTGTTTAGTTCAACTTCTCTACTACTACGCGTGTAATTTTTCGTCGTAAGTCAATTGTAATCAAATTCTATTGAACACTGAAAGATATGCTATAACTGACACCTACAGCAAGGTTTTTACTGTGTCAAATTATTTCTTTTTGTGATACCCTTATTATTTAATTAAAAAATCAATTCTGATGGTTTGAATAATAAATTGGTTATAGAACTTGGTCCTGAAATTCGAGTATGGTGTTGAAATAAAACTCTAAACATTTTTTCTGATACCTCTAATGTGAAGCCAAATACCGACAATTGACCATGGTTATGAACACGTAGAAAGCTAAGTTTGAAGTTCAAATTTCATTAACAATGTGACGTATGAGCCTGTGGAATTACTCAAATGTTTTTTCTTTCAAATATTGAAAATGGGGAGATGTCGATTATAATGATTTGTCAATACCTAGCTTTTCTGCTTCCTAAACAAATATTCCTCCACTAGAACATTCACAAAAATCACCAACGGAATTGCTCTGAGATTATGAAGCTCATTCTGCTCATAAGCTAAATCCTCGTACTATTTGTCGTATAATAATAATAATAATAATAATAATAATAATAATGTCGAAAATGATACTCATAACGGTATACCTGCTGGAGTCAATGAAAGTGTTACAGATAACATCGAAGCCACGGAAACGAATATTAACATGGAACGCCCTCCTGAGCAGAATCAGCAGGACGAATATATGTATTTAGCAAGATCGGAACTCAACAGAGCAATTACTGAATTCAGTGGTAGTAACCCAACTAAAAGACCTAAACTGCTCAAACTCAAGACGAACAAGAACACCAATATTATCCTAGCAAGCGTGAATTCAGTGTTTGAAGAATATACCGACCAGAACACCTTGGAGAAGATTCACACGTTGATTTACTGTGGAGCAGTAGCGGTTCTTCGACTTCACAAACAACAAATCTCCACAACTCTGATTCAAGCTGAGCCAAAAGTGTCCGAAAACCACCATGGCAAAAACGACTGGAGAGGATATTGATAAGATTAGAGCAGAAATCGGTCGCCTCACAGAATTCCTGAGAAACAGAAAACCCTCAAGGCGCTTGAAATCACATATACGCAAAATTTATAGGAAAATTGGTACGAACACAAAACACCCTGATCACAAACAACACATCGACGTGTATATGGACACTTTGAAACAGAAACTCCAAGCGAAAGCAAAGAGGCTTTCAAGATACGTCAAGTGTACTGAAAGGAAACACCAAAACCAAAGGTTCCTCCAGAACGCAGCCAATTTTCATAAGGGAAATAACAAAACTGCGACCAACAATAACAGAGAAGTACCTGACGCACAGTGCTTGACCGACTATTGGTCATCACTATGGTCGAATCCCAAAGAGCACAATAGAGATGCGGAATGGATCACGAATGAAAAGAACGCCTCGATATCAGACATATGGACTTCGATGGAATAACGGAGGAAGAAATCACAACAGTAATTAGAGCGACCAACAATTGGAAGGCCACAGGTGTAGATAATATCCACAACTACTGGTACAAGAAGTTTGATAAGCTCCATGGAGCCCTAGCGAAACAGCTCACATATGTTCTTCAACATCCCAAGAAAACACCCACTTTCCTAACGCAAGGCTTAACATATATGCTACCTAAGAGCGATAGAACACAGGATCCGTCTCAATATAGGCCAATCACGTACCTGCCAACAATCTACAAAATACTCACCTCATGCATATCCAATCGAATATACCAACACCTTGACGACAACAATATATTAGCAGAGGAGCAGAAAGGATGCAGAAAGAAACACCACGGGTGCAAGGAACAACTCATCATCGATTCTGTGATAATGAAACAGGCACACGTAGGGCATCGCAATGTTCATTCAGCTTTTCTCGATTATCTGAAGGCATTCGATAGTACCGCCCATTCTTGGCTTGTTGAAGTATTGCAGATATACAAAATTCACCCAGCCCTGGTAGAGTTCCTGAAGACAACAATGACACACTGGCGCACGTCTCTGCAGGTCAACATGAACAATAAATCAATTAAAACCGACGAGATACCCATACGTCGTGGAATTTTTCAAGGAGACTCTTTGAGTCCACTATGGTTCTGTTTGGCAATGAACCCATTGTCCTCGATGCTCAATAGAACAGGATACGGATTTAGGATAAAAGCAGAAAGGAATTATCATACAATCTCCCACCTGCTGTATATGGATGACATCAAATTATATGCTTCGAACAAGAAGCAATTGGATGATTTGCTGAAAACTGTCAGTGAGTTCTCGGCAGATGTTCATATGAAATTCGGGATTGAAAAATGTAAGACCCTGAACATTCAAAGAGGGAAAGTCATAGATGGTGAAACACAACTTCCAAACGGTGACATTATACAGTGCATGAGAGATGGCAAAACATACAAATATCTGGGATACCAACAAGCCAGATTGTTAGACCAAAAACAATCAAAGGAGAAGATTCGTTCAGAATACAGTCAGCGTCTGAAGTCTGTGCTGAAATCGATGTTGAACTCGGGGAATCTAGTCAAGGCAATTAACACCTACGCCATTCCAGTGTTGCTTTACTCATTTGGAATAATCAGATGGACTAAGACGGAGCTAGATGATATTCAAAGGCAGACCCGAACGATGCTGACAAAGTACAACAATCATCATCCAAAATCGTCTGTGATACGAACAACTTTGAAGCGGAAAGAAGGAGGACGCGGATTAATAGATGTTGTCAATTTACACACCGAACAGATAAGAAATCTCAGAGAATTCTTTTCAGCAAAAGCTCTCACTTCTGACCTACATAGAGTGGTATCGTTGGCTGATAAGGGATATACACCTCTGAATCTTGCTACCAGAGATGACCTGCTGAATCTACCATTCCTATCAGATACTGAAAACAAGAGCAATGGTCAAGAAAGGAATTGCATGGACGACATCACCATGAGATTAATCAACCACACATCGACAAAGAAGCCTCCAACAAATGGTTGATGAAAGGAGAATTATTCGCGGAAACAGAGGATTCCTTATGGCCATCCAAGACCAAGTGATCGCTACAAACAACTACAAAAATTTATTATGAAGGACGGAACATTACAGACAGATAGGTGCAGAAAATGCCATATAAGATCGGAGACGATACAGCATATTACGTCCGGATGCGAACAACTGGCCAATACAGACTATCTTCACAGGCATAATCAAATGTGCAATATTATCCATCAGAAACTTGCACACAAGTACGGACTTCTGAATACATTCCAGCCATATTACAAGTATCAACCGGCGCCTGTATTGGAAAATGACTCTATCAGATTGTACTACGATAGGCCTATTATCACTGACAGAATGGTGACGAATAATAGGCCGGACATAGTGGTGTATGATAAGAGAGCCAAGACAGCAATGCTGGTGGATGTCGCCATACCAAATAATAACAACGTGCTGAATAAGTTCCAGGAGAAAAGTCCAAATACACAGACCTTGCTATTGAGATCAAGCAGATGTGGCACCTCGACAAAATAGATATCGTTCCTGTCATCGTATCCTCGACTGGTTTAATACCCAAAACTTTGCATGATAGCCTTAAGAAATTAGAATTGCATAAGAATACCTATATAGAAATGCAAAAAGCTGTAATTCTTAATACATGTAGGATAGTTAGGAAATTTATGTCAAGTATATTGTAATCGAGCCTATTCCCTTTGATTGCTAAATCTGGGAAAGGTAAATTATATCCAGCTACTAGCTGAGATAGTGCATAAGTCCACGATAATAAATAATAATAATAATAAATCCTCAGGGGCTCAGGAACATTGTTTCTGAGTACGGGCTTAGCGAACCCGAGGTACCCAAGCTGAACCTGGCAGTAGGTATAAAATGCAACTTATCCAATGATGTACAATCTAAGGAATAAACGGGTGAATCGACATTGTACCACCATAACCTCTTGTCGCGTTCAAGATTTAGGAAGAGGGTCTTGTTCGGAAAGTGAGTCACAGTCTCCCTCGGTTAGCGACGGAAGCAGCGTGATATCGAGTAGGGATACTGCAACACAAAACCAAGTGGGAAATAACATCAATACCTCCCAACCGACTCTTGATGTTTCAACGGCGGCGCAAGCCATTATGCCTACGACCACGAGAGCCGGACTCCCTAGGAAACGCATGAAGTGGACCCCAGAGATGAATTCCTTCATTATGCGTTCCTATTACAAGATTACAAACTTGGAATCGGAAATGACAGCATACAGATACGCGTTACATCTTGCGTTCGTAGAAAAATATCCTGAATTACAGCACATATCCGAGCAGAGAATTTCGGATCAAAGAAGAACAATCGTTAAAAACAGGCTACTTTCTTCAGAAACGCTGCAAAGCATACGAGAAGAGGTCATAATGGAACTTAGAAGCGAAAATGATACTCATAACGGTATACCTGCTGGAGTCAATGAAAGTGTTACAGATAACATCGAAGCCACGGAAACGAATATTAACATGGAACGCCCTCCTGAGCAGAATCAGCAGGACGAATATATGTATTTAGCAAGATCGGAACTCAACAGAGCAATAACTGAATTCAGTGGTAGTAACCCAACTAAAAGACCTAAACTGCCCAAACTCAAGACGAACAAGAACACCAATATTATCCTAGAAAGCGTGAATTCAGTGTTTCAAGAATATACCGACCAGAACACCTTGGAGAAGATTCACACTTTGATTTACTGTGGAGCAGTAGCGGTTCTTCGACTTCACAAACAACAAATCTCCACAACTCTGATTCAAGCTGAGCCAAAAAGTGTCCGAAAACCACCATGGCAAAAAAGACTGGAGAAGGATATTGATCATATTAGAGCAGAAATCGGTCGCCTCACAGAATTCCTGAGAAACAGAAAACCCTCAAGGCGCTTGAAATCACATATACGCAAAATTTATAGGAAAATTGGTAGGAACACAAAACACCCTGATCACAAACAACACATCGACGTGTATATGGACACTTTGAAACAGAAACTCCAAGCAAAAGCAAAGAGGCTTTCAAGATACGTCAAGTGTACTGAAAGGAAACAACAAAACCAAAGGTTCCTTCAAAACGCAGCCAATTTTCATAAGGGAAATAACAAAACTGCGACCAACAATAACAGAGAAGTACCTGACGCACAGTGCTTGACCGACTATTGGTCATCACTATGGTCGAACCCCAAAGAACACAATAGAGATGCGGAATGGATCACGAATGAAAAAGAACGCCTCGATATCAGACATATGGACTTCGATGGAATAACGGAGGAAGAAATCACAACAGTAGTTCGAACGACCAACAATTGGAAGGCCACAGGTATAGATAATATCCACAACTACTGGTACAAGAAGTTTGATAAGCTCCATGGAGCCCTAGCGAAACAGCTCACATATGTTCTTCAACATCCCAAGAAAACACCCACTTTCCTAACGCAAGGCTTAACATATATGCTACCTAAGAGCGATAGAACACAGGATCCGTCTCAATATAGGCCAATCACGTGCCTGCCAACACTCTACAAAATACTCACCTCATGCATATCCAATCGAATATACCAACACCTTGACGACAACAATATATTAGCAGAGGAGCAGAAAGGATGCAGAAAGAAACACCACGGGTGCAAGGAACAACTCATCATCGATTCTGTGATAATGAAACAGGCACACGTAGGGCATCGCAATGTTCATTCAGCTTTTCTCGATTATCTGAAGGCATTCGATAGTACCGCCCATTCTTGGCTTGTTGAAGTGTTGCAGATATACAAAATTCACCCATCCCTGGTAGAGTTCTTGAAGACAACAATGACACACTGGCGCACGTCTCTGCAGGTCAACATGAACAATAAATCAATTAAAACCGACGAGATACCCATACGTCGTGGAATTTTTCAAGGAGACTCTTTGAGTCCACTATGGTTCTGTTTGGCAATGAACCCATTGTCCTCAATGCTCAATAGAACAGGAAACGGATTTAGGATAAAAGCAGAAAGGAATTATCATACAATCTCCCACCTGCTGTATATGGATGACATCAAATTATATGCTTCGAACAAGAAGCAATTGGATGATTTGCTGAAAACTGTCAGTGAGTTCTCGGCAGATGTTCATATGAATTTCGGGATTGAAAAATGTAAGACCCTGAACATTCAAAGAGGGAAAGTCATAGATGGTGAAACACAACTTCCAAACGGTGATATTATACAGTGCATGAGAGATGGCGAAACATACAAATATCTGGGATACCAACAAGCCAGATTGCTAGACCAAAAACAATCAAAGGAGAAGATTCGTTCAGAATACAGTCAGCGTCTGAAGTCTGTGCTGAAATCGATGTTGAATTCGGGGAATTTAGTCAAGGCAATTAACACCTACGCCATTCCAGTATTACTTTACTCATTTGGAATAATCAGATGGACTAAGACAGAACTGGATGATATTCAAAGGCAGACCCGAACGATGCTAACAAAGTACAACAACCATCATCCAAAATCGTCTGTGATACGAACAACTTTGAAGCGGAAAGAAGGAGGACGCGGATTGATAGATGTAGTCAATTTACACACCGAACAGATAAAAAATCTCAGAGAATTCTTCTCAGAAAAAGCTCTCACTTCTGACCTACATAGAGCGGTATCGTTGGCTGATAAGGGATATACACCTCTAAATCTTGCTACCAGAGATGACCTGCTGAATCTACCATTCCTATCAGATACTGAAAAACAAGAGCAATGGTCAAGAAAGGAATTGCATGGACGACATCATCATGAGATTAATCAACCACACATCGACAAAGAAGCCTCCAACAAATGGTTGATGAAAGGAGAATTATTCGCGGAAACAGAGGGATTCCTTATGGCCATCCAAGACCAAGTGATCGCTACAAACAACTACAAAAAATTTATTATGAAGGACGGAACATTACAAACAGATAGGTGCAGAAAATGCCATATGAGATCGGAGACGATACAGCATATTACGTCCGGATGCGAACAACTGGCCAATACAGACTATCTTCACAGGCATAATCAAGTGTGCAACATTATCCATCAGAAACTTGCACACAAGTACGGACTTCTGAATACATTCCAGCCATATTACAAGTATCAACCGGCGCCCGTATTGGAAAATGACTCTATCAGATTATACTACGATAGGCCTATTATCACTGACAGAATGGTGACGAATAATAGGCCGGACATAGTGGTGTATGATAAGAGAACCAAGACAGCAATGCTGGTGGATGTCGCCATACCAAATAATAACAACGTGCTGAATAAGTTCCAGGAGAAAAAGTCCAAATACACAGACCTTGCTATTGAGATCAAGCAGATGTGGCACCTCGACAAAATAGATATCGTTCCTGTCATCGTATCCTCGACTGGTTTAATACCCAAAACTTTGCATGATAGCCTTAAGAAATTAGAATTGCATAAGAATACCTTTATAGAAATGCAAAAAGCTGTAATTCTTAATACATGTAGGATAGTTAGGAAATTTATGTCAAGTATATTGTAATCGAGCCTATTCCCTTTGATTGCTAAATCTGGGAAAGGCAAATTATATCCAGCTACTAGCTGAGATAGTGCATAAGTCCACGATAATAAATAATAATAATAAATTGGTTATAGAACTCGGTCCTGAAATTCGAGTATGGTGTTGAAATAAAACTCTAAACATTTTTTCTGATACCTCTAATGTGAAGCCAAATACCGACAATTGACCATGGTTATGAACACGTAGAAAGCTAAGTTTGAAGTTCAAATTTCATTAACAATGTGACAAAATAGATATCGTTCCTGTCATCGTATCCTCGACTGGTTTAATACCCAAAACTTTGCATGATAGCCTTAAGAAATTAGAATTGCATAAGAATACCTATATAGAAATGCAAAAAGCTGTGATTCTTAATACATGTAGGATAGTTAGGAAATTTATGTCAAGTATATTGTAATCGAGCCTATTCCCTTTGATTGCTAAATCTGGGAAAGGTAAATTATATCCAGCTACTAGCTGAGATAGTGCATAAGTCCACGATAATAATAATAATAATAATAATTTATTGATCCCTTAAGACATCACAAGTATGTATAGGACAGGTCAATAGAAAAGACATTCAGACATTATCTAAATCAACACATAGAAACTCATTCACAGTATGAAAACATTTTGCTAAAAGTAAATTCTTAACTGCTACCTTAAATCTATTTACACTTAGACCCTGTATATGCCGTGGAAGATGATTGAACAATCTGATACCCTGGTACAGGGGCGACATTTCAAATCTAGAAGTTCTGTGTTTAGGGATACATAATGTTTCCTTATTTCTAGTATTGTGGGAATGAAAGTTAGAAAGTTTAAGCATGTTACTTTCATTCTCTTTAATATAAACGAGGCATCTCAAAATGAAAATAGACGCCAATGTGAGGATACCATTCTTCAGGAACAACGGTCTACATGAAGATTGTGGAGCTGTATCGAACATCATTCGCAGAATTCTTTTCTGGATGATGAAAACGCTACCTACGTCTGAGGAATTTCCCCACAGTAAGATATTATAGGACAGGTGACTATATACCAAACTGTAATAGACGTTCACAAGGGAACTTAGAGGTAGAGAACTCTTGATTCTATTTAGGGCATAATAGGAACTATTCAGCCTCTTACAAATCGCATCGATATGTGCACTCCACTTCAGATTCCTATCTATGTGAACGCCGAGGAATTTAGTGGTGTCCTTCGAAGAGATGACTGTATCTAAATACCTTATTGTTATGCTACCCTGATCACAAGACGACAGAGTGAAGTGAATGCATTCCGTCTTGTTGACATTGATCATAATAGCATTAAAATGGCACCATTCTACGAAACTCTCCACCAGCAGCTCGCATAACTTTTGAAGCTCCTCAAGAGTCTCAGCAGTAATAGCTATGGAAGAGTCATCAGCGAACAGTATCAACCATATTATTTTTGATAATAAATTGCGAATATTAGATTTTCTGTAGAATATTTTTTTCAAATTTGGTGGCAGATCGTTGATGAATAACAGAAATAGAAGTGGCCCCAAGACAGAACCCTGGGGTACTCCTAATTTACAGTACTGTTCATTTGAGAACGAGTCGTGAACCCTGATTGAGGCAGTTCTGTCCTCCAGATAACTACGAATCCAGTTCAAGAACACGCCTCTGAATCCAAGATTATAACATTGATCCAATATAAACTGGATAGCAAGACTATCCAACGCTTTAGACAAGTCAAAGAACAATCCAGCAACATATTGACCATTATCAAGGCAACGATAGACGAACTCCACGAACTGCAATGCTCCAGTTTGAGTCGAGCGGCCGGTTCTGAAACCATGTTGTGCGGTATCAAGTATTTGAAATTTATCTAGGTACTTCATCATTCTATCAAACACTATTCTTTCAAAAACCTTGGAAAAGACACTTAAGATAGATATAGGTCTATAGTTCATGATATCGTGTACATCATCCTTTTCATGAATAGGAATGACGATTGCTTTTTTCAGAATACGAGGAAATAATATAATAATATATAATACATTTGAGATATTTTCATTCAGAGGAATTGTCATGTCGATGAAGAAAGCCGTATTTTTTGTCGAACCCTACAATATCAGGCTTCTATTGGCTACAGGACTGTCTGTAATATAATTTGTGTTCTTTATTCTAGATAGAATAAAGAGATTTACTAGCTCTTCAATCAGTCTCGCCTATTGCACGATGATAAATGAAGGTTACTGCGTTATGACGATGTTTATACACTTCGAGTACGACGATTGAACACGACGAAGTTTTGTATTGAATTTTTAGCGTCTGATCACCTACACCAATCATTGTTGATTTTCGGACCCCTAATGTGTTTTAGGTGGACTTTAATATGCACCACCTGATCCTCTAACGCGACAATTGCCTTTTAGTGAGTTGTCTATATACCGATGTGGATACTTCTCGCGTATAATTTGGGTCAGAAAAAAACGACGATCAGGGTATTTAACTAAAGAAAACAAGTTCATTGAAAATGATTATGAGTATTAGAGTAATTTTGAAAACCAGGAAGAGAAACTTGATCCTATATTCTTTGCAATCAATTTCTACGAGTTTCAATCTCAAACCAGGACTGTTCAATGAAATTGAAAACATCATGAAAACAAGTCATTAAATAATAAATTTACTACATCCTATAGGATGTTAAATTGTAGTAATAGAAAACTATAAACGGAAAACCGCTAACTACCACAATCTCATTTTTATAGCAGACAGATTATGAGTGCGATTATAATCTCAAACTACTAGCAGATATGAAAACAACATTATTCTGTTTTATTGAAGAGAATTATTAAAACAAATTGGAATGATACAGAGGAATTAAATTGTGCATATAGCATAACATTGTTATATAATTATATCCTCGAACAGCTTCTTTTTTTATTAGAGCTATAGAACCCGTCATGTGTTATTAAGCTTAACTTTAATAAGTACAGCAATAATTACACAGTGCGTGAAAATAACACTTCAGAATTCTAACACGCGGGATACATACCTAGTAAACCTATTGGCAGGGAGCGGAGTATATAGTGGGGACTGGTGAATCGATCGCAGCGCTCGATGTGGTCAAATTATCGTCAAATCATGCTTTTGTCATACATGAATACGTAAAAATTACATAAAAAATGGTTCATAATAGTTGTTGTGTTGTTGATTGCAAAAATACAGGCAGAAACAGTAAGTGTAAATTTTACACATTCCCAGTGGCTAAGTGGAAAGTTGATAAAAGAAATAAATGGATAAATGCTGTGAAAAGAAAAAAGTAAGTACTGTTTAACCTTATTCAGTAGCATGCCAACTCGAGTAGTGTATATTCTACTCCAAAATTAATATTAAATTTGTAAATATAAAAAAATATTAACATTTAAAAAATTTAATTTATATAATTAAATGAAAAGTGAAATTCCAATATTTATGATAATAAAGGAAAATAAGTTGTTGAAATAAATATAAAAATTTTGTAAGTAATGAGTTTTAGAGTAAAGTTGTATAATCTAAGCTCAATTTCTAATAAAAACAAATTTTTTAGTGCTGATGGATCACAGTGGATTCCAAAACTAACTGATATCATCTGTAGTGACCATTTCGTTGGGGGTCGACAGTCAGAAGAGGAAACAAGCCCAAGCTACATTCCATCAATATTTCCTTCTGTGTATAAAAAATCGAAGATCAATGAAAAGACATCTATGAGCAGGTATTAAATTAAAATTTTTTCATTGGTATTAAACTTGTGAATATTAATGACAATGACATAGTTAATACCATCCTATAAAATTGTTTTCAGGCATAAACGTTTCTTAAACCGACGACAAGCTAAAAGTCAAATGACTGCAATGATTACTGACACTGAAGCAATTCCACAGAATACGGATATTATTGTGAATTCAATTAATGATATTGTAATAGACCGATGTGAACAATCTGATAAGGGTTGTCAAGTAGATTTTCTACCCAACTCTGACGACATTGGAAAAACATTTATTTGCAATAGATACATGTATGTGGGTACTAACAAAAGTGATGCTGAGATTCAAACAGAAATTATGGAAACAAAACGACAAATTATTATTAATAGGAAGATGTACAAGGACAAAGAATGTAACACTCCAATTACAGATTTTGCTACCCAATCGAATCAAACACCAAATAATATTTTTCTAGGCTTTCAATCAATTTCCAAAGATGAGTAGCTAATTGACTTGGCTGGAGTAAATTTTAATAATTTCCAGTTTATATTGAAAAGAACTCAAATTTCGCCTAAATGTATTGTTGGAAAAGGAGATAGATTATTAATTTTTTTAATGGAAATTAAGACTGGGTTAACATTTTCAGCTTTGGGTGTTATATTTAGTATTCACAGGACAACGGTTTCCAGAATTTTTGTATACCACTCTACAATGTTTAACTGCAGCAACAGCAAATTTAGTTTTTTGGCCTAGGATTGATGTAGTTCAAGCTACGATGCCAAAATGTTTTTATCCCAAATATTCTAACACAAAAGTGATCATCGATGGCACTGAATTTAAAATTGAAATACCGTCAACGGTAGATAACCGGGTTTTTTGTTATTCGCATCATAAAAAAAAAATTACCGCGAAAGTTTTGATTGGTATTACTCCGGGTGGATTTATTTGCCAAAAATCTAATGTTGCTGGCGGTAGAAAAAGTGATTCGCAAATAACTATACAATCAGGATTAATTGATAAACTAGAAGAAGGCGATGTTGTTTTAGCTGATAAAGGATTTCCGGAAATTAAAGCAACTATTGATCAGAGTGGAAAGAAAGTAATGCTTGTTATGCCGCCATTTTTGGAGAAAAATACAGAATTTACAAAGGAACAAACTGAAGAAACTTATCAAGTCGCCCGAGTAAGAATTCATGTTAAGAGAATCATGCAGCGATTACGCCTTCATTCTATCTTAGATAAATTTACTGAGAATTTATTTCACTGCGTTGATGACATCATACATATTGTTTCGTTTTGGTAAATTTGCAGCCTCCAATTATTTCTAATAAAGAGAAAGAAAATTGAATTACTGACAATCTAAAAGAAATTATATATATCGAACTTTAACTTTTATTTTCTATAATGTTTTCAATTCAATAAAGTATTATGTAAACATTGCTGTCTTTTATTAAAATATGGGTAGTACAAAATGATCAACATTTCTTAACATCAGATATCTTTCAAAACTAATTTCAATAAATATTTAAAATGTAATTTTTGAAACACAGACAGTTATAACGATTTTATAACATTTTTACACTCTTTGGATTTCCTACGCTTCTATTTCAGGTAAAATATTATTGCAAATTAGTAACTATGTTAGCTCCGTAAAACTCCGCTTATCAAAAAATCCAACATGAGAATTGGCTTCATTTATTTCTTGGGTAAAACCACATAAGTTGCTGGTAAATAGTAACTATTTTTACAATTTTATCATTGCAATTGTCATTTATCACACTTGTTTAAATTTCACTGATTAACCTCATGTGATTCTAAAAAGTTCTTTCAGTTACTTATAAACATTTTTTATACTTACTTTTTCATCGTAATAACTTTTTATCTATTTTTCAACCTAAAAAACACGAGCACAGTTTTTTGTGACACATATTAATTTTTAAATTTTTTTTTACGACAATTTATTATTTTTTACACGAATCTTTCATATGTCATACCATTGACGAGCATGATTTTACGCTACCATCAGATGTCGCTTTCGTCGTGCTCCCTGCCAATATCGGGTACGCTGAATCCAGTGGTAACCACCGTTTTTGAAAGTTAGCTCCTGTTTAGGAGATATTCGCCTTTGAAGTTAGCTGATTTTAGTAGGGTTGTCGCTTATGACTTCAGTACATTATATGCCTGTAATTCCCAAACCGTTCGGAACATCGCTTTACTGTCTTCGGCAAAGTTTTAGCTATTGTCATGGCCAACCTTTTTTTCTGAATATACCAACATAAAAAAATCTCATTCAAACACCGTTTCTTAACAAAATGTTCAAAAAACTTCATTTCTCTCCCATTTTTTCGTTAATTTTCGTCTAAATAATAGAAAAATCAAGGTAATTTTGCTTTAAAATCTTAAAATAAGAAAACAAAATACATTTCCTATGGTTAAATCAAAAAATTCAAACGCACAATCATGATTTCAACTCAAGTTTCTCACAGATGTCACTGTTAATATGTATTTATTAGTATTGTCACTGATGATACTACGTATTTTGCTATGCATTTGTGTGCCATTTTCATAGTCTTAGTTCTGATATTTCTTAATTTGACATTTCTTGTTGAAGTTCCTTTGTTTACACAAGTTATATATTTGGTAAAAATATCAAAAATGAATTCCTGCAGTATATAATAAATTTCGCTACATTTGTGGAAAGTTTACTATAATGACAAGCAAGCGTTCATTTTCTGAAGAAATTGCTGAATCGTACACACAATATTTCAACCAAACTGTAAACAAAGATGTGAACTGGGCTCCAAAAATTTGGTTGTGTCATAAGATTGAGTGGATGGAAAAAGGTAAAATGAAATGATTTATCATTTATTTCAAAATTATATCAATTGAAGCTATTTTTATTACAGGTGAATTCCAATCTATGCCTTTTGGCATTCCAGTAATTTGGACAAATCCTCAAGAACATAATCCAGATGACTGTTTTGCTTGTTTTAATGAAATTGTCGGATTGAACAGAGCTAAAAAACGTAAAGTTGAACTCAGAAGAACTCGGTTTGTTCAGTTGCCGTTACCACAGTCGGAATCCATTCCAATACCGAAAAGACCCAGTCCGACAGAAGAGTACATTCCATCTACTTTTGATACTATTAGCGAAACGTCTGCATCGGTTTATGTACTATCAAATGTATCTCCACAATGTAATCATGCCGAATTTTCTCAAAAAGATCTGGATAAAATTATTCGTCAATTAAAATTACCGCAGCGACAGTCCATTATTTTGACTCAGGAATTGAAAAGAAAGAATGTCTTAGCACCTGATGTGAAATATATGGAGCAATCGGCCGTCATAGACAGTTCACTGCTTTATTCAAATCCATCGAAGACAATCCATTCGCGTACTGCACTGATATCGAGGAATTGGTATTAAAAATGCATCATGAGTATAAACCAGAAGACTGGCTTTTTTTTCGCACCATATTGCCAGATTCAGGACGAAATTCCGATTTTCAAAATCATTGAAATTTATTTTTTAACTGACTTATAAAAATGCCATGAAAGGTAATATTTTGTCACTAGTTTTAAGTATCAGGTACGATATACTTCTTAGTCATCATTAGAATTGCAATAAAATTGAATTGAAACCAAGAAATTTGGTATAATGAGGTTGTTTGGGCACAATACGAATAGTAGCAGAGAAGTTGCTGCTGAATATAACTTGAAACATTCCCAACCTGCTCTAATTACTGAGCTAATGATGTTTTCAATGACATTGATTACAACGTTATTCTTCAAAAAAGTAAGGAAAAGTATCAGAACAAATAGAATTAATGATAGGATAAAATTACACTGTAAAATAAATGGTTAATGACAAAATTGCCGGAAGGGCTCTTGCTCAACTCAGACGTGCTCTGCAGGGTTGGTTCCTCTTCGCCTATGATATGATCCTAAGATCAGGCCTAAATGAAGCAATTCAAAACAGGTTATACAGTTCATTACTTTTCTAATTCTATCTAGTTCAGTTTCTCCTGTAAACAGCTCAGAAAGACAGAAATAAAATGAAATGAGTAGGATACAATATCGAGAAATAACTACAATTACAAGTTATTTTTGACAAGCTAAGACATGAAGAAACTTACAAACTATTTATAAATGAAATTAGAAAAGGATTAACGTACAAAGTAAATTAAGAGAATAATGATAAAATATACTGATTATGTTTAATCATCCACTCAATGAACAATCACAATTGAAGTTACTTAACTTAACAGTCCCATGTAGATACTGAGGCTGTGTTCGAAATAACGGAAAAGAGGTTCATGAACAAGATGTCCGAGAGTTCTACGACTATCTAAATGGCAAGGTGAACTGTTCTTCGACTATCTAAATGGCAAGGTGAACTGTTCTTCAATATAATGGTGGTCTTCTCAAAATGGTGTCTGTTCAATACTAGTTCAATGGTAAATGGTAGGTAAGTATCCTACACGGGGTCGATTATTTTCAGTTAATTGTTTCACATTAATCCCAGTACAAAAATCTATAAATTATAAGAAAAAGAAAATGAGGAAAAGAACTGAAGGTTCGAAATGAAAGACGAACTTACCGTCGGCTTCAAGAAATTAATATGAAGAATAAATACTCCGAGGATTCGGGTTTAGGATGGAAAATAAGTTTTTGAATAATTCAAATGGCTAAACAATCCGTTCATGCCATTTCTAATTGAAATGTATCTGCAATTCTACACACTACTAATAATCTGCAATCTAGACTTAACTTCAATCGTTGAATCTGAATGAAAACTTACACTACTCAATCTTCACAAAATCCAAATGGAAAAGAACTATAGAAATCTAGAGTTGTTAATATATAATTGATTGAATTAAAAATACTATAAATGATCTACGAAGAGAAATTACTATGATAATACTGAAAATATATCCATAATTTTTGAAGGATTTAGTTTTGAATGAAAATATATTGATTTCAAATCCATGGGACTGTAAATATTGAAACAAATTTGATAGAAAATAATGGTAATTAACTATGAAAGAAACAACTGACTGGACCTAATTAATGAGACAACGCTGACCAAGCTCATGAACCGAATAATTTTTTACATCACTTTGAGTAGAGGTGTTGTTGATAATTGAAAACTAAGACTATTGTTGTTAGTTCAGTATATCTTTCAAATATATTTTTAAAGGAGATTTTGTGCAATGATGGGGCTACATTCATCTTCACTTGCTGGACTGGGATTCACTCATTTATACATTGTATGCTGATCGTTTGAATAAATTCTTCTATATCTCTCAATGTGCAACGGGACAACTAAACAATACATCCACAATTCAAGGACTGTTCGTCAACAGTAAGAAACGAAGTTTATGAAGCCTACAAAAGCAGATGAACCTCATGCCAGAATAACGCAGGTTTGTCTAAAAATCAG
The DNA here is from genome assembly GCA_013387265.2 of Cryptolaemus montrouzieri. Lineage (NCBI taxonomy): Eukaryota > Metazoa > Arthropoda > Insecta > Coleoptera > Coccinellidae > Cryptolaemus > Cryptolaemus montrouzieri. The sequence goes on from JABFTP020000185.1 coordinate 86,725,082, forward strand.
CGTCCCAGAACTTCAACGAGTAACTTAACCATCGAGAGTGTATTCGAATTGACGGTGGACTAATTTAAGTAAATCACATTCGATAACCAATAATTTGCATAATGAATATTATTGCATTATTTTTTCACAAATTGTAATCCTGAAAATTGTTATTTTACTATTATAAAATAATTATTTCTTAATAACTGCAATTTCTTTCAACGAAATATTTGAACGCTTCTCCGTGGCTCTTCTGAATTATCAGGTTGTGTAGCATTAACTCTCAATTTAAGATTACCTCATAAAAATAAATTTAATGGACTCAAATCAAGCCTCCTGGCTGGCCACTCTTCTCTTTCTCTTCTGCCAATTCTACCAGCCGGGGAAATTTGCATCGAAATATTGTCGCACACGAACATCGAAATGTGTAGGAGCACCATTTTACTGGAAACGTATCTCATTCTCTGAAAGAGTTTAGTCGTTCTCCAAAATTTTTGTGAGCCTAGAATTTGTTAATTCTTTCATCATCTGCAAATGATATTCATGAAATTAGAATTAAAAGCGCAATCAGAATTAAACATAACATCAAACGAAGCCAAAGAAATATTAGAAAAAACTTAGAGCACAACAAAGAAATGTTGAATGAACAAACAAAAAAAACAAAAAAGTTCTCAAACAGAAAATATCAAAATTGAAAAACAAAAAAAAAACAGGAAACGAATGATACAATCGAATATGCCAAAACAACAGACGTCGACAATCAGTTTAGCATAATGAAAAAGGAGCTTGACACCATAAACGATTCAATAAAAAATCTCAACATGCAGAAAGATTTAGATATCGAAATTCAGAAGCTGACACATACGCTCAACAATTGAAGAGAGCCTTTCCTCCTGTTCCAGAAAGACAGGAAAAAATAAAGGTAAACAAAACACAGAAACGGCTCACCGATAAACTCTCAATACTAAATCTTCCACCTTAACAGACATGGAAAATACTTAGCTGCACAGAATAATACCCAAATAAAAAATAAACAAAAAAATATTATTCCTCAGCGTCAGATTGAAACTTCCAAGGAAATGAGTGTGAATTAGGGAGAGTTCCAGGGAAGAAAGATGAAAGAAAAGAGAGTCTGGATATTTCTTTCATGAGTAAATGATACTGTGACTGAAGATATCATAAAGCATTGTACAAAGATTGAATCTAAATAGTAGGGAGGAAGTCATAGTTCAAAATATCGAAACTTACCACAAAGTTGAAGACAACAAATGTTTGCAAATAGGTGTATCATTTCAATTTGAGGATACCGTATATGAGAACAGTTTCTGGCCTACAGGAGTCCTCCTTTAAAGTTATAACTTCAGCTTACAACCACGTAGTACTGGTACCAATCAGAACAACACAAATTTTCAAGCGGTAGTGCCCAGCCAAGGACAACCTTAGCTGGAAAAACAAACCAAAGTTCTCAACGGGGGGCTGCCAACGATAAATCGTCCATTAGCATCTTGAATGTTAATATACAGTCCCTACAAGGTAAGGTGCATGGCTTAAATCTCTCATTAAAAAACCATCAGCCAGACATAGATTGTATAACAGAGCATTAGATAGTTGAACGTAGTAAACCCATTCTTGAAAAACTGCACATAGACAGCTACATTTTGGTTGATATATTCAATACATCTACAGAACAACATGGAGGTTCATTAATTCTGGTAAAAAACACATTGAAATTTCGTCAAGTTACACTGCTAGATTCCTTAAAAGAAGAATTGATCGGGGAGATATCAGTAGTGGATATTCCAAATGAAAAATTAATAGTATTATGTGTCTATAGAATTCAAGAAGCGGACATAACCAAGTTCATATAGGAGATAGATGAATCTCTCACTGTCATTATAGATTGCAAGCAATATAGAAATTACAAAATTGCTGTGGCAGGCGATTTTAATGTTGATATTCTTGAGTATACAAGGGAATCGAAAAATTGAAAAACATATTTGGATCTCATAATTGTAAATGCACACCATTTGAACCTTCACGAATAACTCAGAATAGCTCCACATGTATTGACAACATTTTCTGTAATTTTGATGTGTGTAGTACATCTACAATAAATCTACATCTAGGAGATCATCTGGGCCAATACATAACTCTTCTATCTGAAAATGAAAATCATTCAAAACCTACTCATAAAATAAAAATACGTAATTAAACCACTGAGGGCATTCACAGTGTAATTCAAAGGGTGGGTAACACTGATTGGAATTCTATTTTAATTGGTTAATCAGCGGAAGAATCTTACAACCACTTTTTCAATGAACTGAAACACTGGTTCAACGTTTATATTCCAGAACGAAAGAAAAAAGCTATCAAAATAATGAATATCCTATATTCGATTCTGATGAAGTGAAACAAATAAGAAACACACTGGATGCTATCGATACAATATTTAAAGTCACTTGCTTAATTGGAGCTTATGTAGCATATAAAAACTGCAAGGAAATCCTTCGGCAAGAAATCGAATTCGGTAAGAAACAACACCATCTTGGCCTCATACAAGAATCAGATAACAAAATAAAGACAGTTTAGAATATTATAAAGGAAGAGGTAACTAAGCCAGTAATTGCAACAAATACGAATCTTTCCGCAGACGAATTAGATGATTTTTTTGCTAATGTTGGAGAGAAGGTCAACACCAGTCTGGGCCCACAAACGAGTGATAAAGCGATGCAATTGCTAGAAAAAAGTCTGCCAAAAACAGATTTAACATTTACTCTACATCCGACATCCGCTTTTGAAGTGAGTAATATAATATCCCGCATGAAGAGTAAAAATACACAAGACATATATGGAATGTCAACAAAATTTGTTAAATTTATCCAAAAAGTACTTATTCATCCATTAGCAGTAATATTCAATGAGCGCCTTGATGATGGTTTTTTTCCAGAACATCTTAAAAAAGCAGGAGTTGTACCTATCTTCAAGAAAGGTGACCCTGATGATCCTTCTAACTTAAGGCTTGTATCTGTAAGTTGCCAGTGTTTTCGAAGATTTTAGAGACACTTATCGAAACCAGACTGACTTTTACTTAGAATCGAACACTTTGTTGAATAATCAACAACACGGTTTTAGGCATGGAAGATCGACAACCACGGCTCTCCTCAAAGTAATAGCTCAAATCATAAGTTCAAGCGATAAAAAAAAGGTGTCTGGAATAATTTCAAGCGATCTTAAAAAAGCATTTGACTCGATAAGCCATGGATTGCTTATAAGAAAGCAAAGGTATTATGGTATTTTTGGAACATCTCTTCGTCTCATGCATAGATATTTGGAGAGAAGAACGCAGCAAATATGGGGAAAACATTCATTATCAGGAGAAAAACAAGTCGAATTTGTTCCCCAAGGTTCTTTCTTGGGACCATTACTTTTCATTTTATTCATAAACGATATGAACATAACCATCAATGGTAGCCATGCTTCTGCATCAACATTTTTGTTTGCTGATGACACCACCTACAGCTTGAGGACAACAAAAATAGAGCAATTGAAAAGAATAGAGGATGAGGTGGAAAACATGTCTGACAACTGGTTTGAGAGTATAATGCTACATATTAAACATGACAAAACACAATATATCAGGTTTGGAGTTCCCACTTAGGAAATATCAAGCCAAAAATTTCTCGGAGTGTATATCGACTCAAAGTTAAACTGAACACCAGAAAAAAATTCCTTAGATGTTGTACTTACAGCCTATTTTGGGTATTTTTATGCTATCATTTCGTATGGCTTTCTTCTTTGGGGCACTTCTAAACGAGCCAAATACCTCTTTCTTTTGCAGAAGAAGGCTATTCGATTTATTCTAGGCCTGAAACAAACAGACATTTGCAGAGATGCTTTAAAACAACTTAAGGTCTTGACCCTACCATCAATATATATTATGGAATGTGTGAGATATGTACTCAGGCACTTACCTGATTTTGAAACAAATGGTCAATTCCATCAATTCAACATGAGGGGAAAGGGACACCTGAGGAAGACCATTCTAAGCAAAACTAAACTACAACAGGGTGAAGGTTACTGGGTTCCTAAGTTATACAACCATCTGCCCATTGAAATCAAAGAAAAACATCAACTTGCATTCAGGAGAGAGGTTAAAAACTTACTTCTACATAGGACCATATACGAGTTGAAGGAATTTTCCTCTCAATAGGCGACGTAAACGAGGCATACTTCTATTAAATCTTCTATTATATTTTGACTTGACATGTAAATAAATGATGTCATAATATATATATATATATATATATATATATATATATATATATATATATATATATATATATATATATATATATATATATATATATATATATATATATATATATATATATATATATATATATATATATATATATATATATATATATATATATTTCATCAAATGAGAGTCCTCGTTAAGATTCCTTCCCAGAAGTTCTAGCCAAAACATTAAATTAAACGAGTAGTTTGTGTGTATACCTGTCTGAACCTATAAGGATTCTGGGTATCCCAATGTCGACAATTATGCCTTTTCACTTCATCATTGATAGTAATGATACTCTCGTCAAAAAAGCAGGTAGTTTACAGAATACATGGATAATTGTTAATAATTCAACTTAAAATTTCACAAAATTGCAAGCAGCGATCAGGATCATCTTCGTTTATTTCATAAACAAAGTTCACTTTATATGGATGATATTGGTGATGTTTCACGATACTGTTGACTGTTGAAGCTGATACACCAGACACACGTGACAATTTTCTGATAGAAGAAGTGTTTTTCATTTGTAGGTAGCCCAAAACTGCCACTTCAGTTGCTTCGTTCTGTATGGGCCGGTGATGAATTTCATGTTTTCTGTTGGTCACAAAACCCGCAGTTGAAAATTTATTCATCAAATATAAAATATACGGTTGTCCTACCTATTTTCCTGGATGGTTCACATTGAAGATCCTTACCGTTTCTTTGGCACAACTATTATTTTGATGATAAATTGAAACCATTTCGACCCACTCGTCAGTTAAGTAAATCATTTCCAACGTTTGTCTAACAAACGACATCTATGACAAAAAGTATTGATAAAGTGAAAGACAAATGCGAAACAAATTTCTCATTACCAGGTAGTTGTGATAAAATAATTGTGCGTTTCCTACAAAACCTTGATGTCTAACAATATCCAAATTATTACAATTCCTTGAGTATTGAAAATTTTCCAAGTGCTGAGGACAAGAATCTTTACCTGAGAATGATAGCAGACGAGAATTGTATCATTGAATGGATGTCGGATGATGTCATTTCGAGAAATTCATTTAATCTTAAGCATTGTTAAATTTTCATCAAAAACAAACTTTCGTTGTGTTTGAACTATTTTTATGATACTAAACGTTCATAAAGATGAAAGATTGGAATAGAAATTTAAAACACCTTTCCAAAGATATGTCACTCGATCCACTTTCACAATCATGAATTTCAACTGAGGAGCTGCTGAGGGTAAGGGAATCAACTCTTTGCTTACATGCTCCGAACCAATTCAGAAATTGGTCCCCTCGAATCAAACATTGACGCGTCTCAGCTTTTTCCGCTATAATCAGTCTTTCTTGACATAGAGTGGGTCGCAAATTTTCGTTAGAATACAAACTTTCGTTGTGTTGGAACTTTCTGAGTGACATTAAATGTTCTTGAAGATGCTATTTTTGAAAAGAGGATTGAAATACCTTTCCAAAGGTTTGTCACTCGACCCATTTCGCCTATAATCAATTTTGACTCAGGTGTTGCTGAGAGTAGGTGGTTATTTATTTGTTCTGTTATGTATGTATTGTTATTAGCAGTCAAAATATTGACATGATTCCATTTTGATTCGAAGTTTATCCAATTGTAGAACTAACACCAAATTACATAAGACAAGACCCCTTTTTGTTGATTCAGTTCAGAGGTTCCTTTGAAGTATTTTGCTCCATTACATCTTTTGAAGGGTCTCTTAGTCACTCTGATCGTTTATTAGAGTTTGGAGAATGCCATTAATTTGAGCTAGGTGGTGGTGCAAAGCTGTGTTTGAATATCTATCGGCGGGTGTTGGTTTCCGATAAATAGTGTTGCTCAAGTTATTATCTAATTCTTTCTTAAGAAGTTAAATGTACTTTTGCTCCTCCGCAACTGAAATAAACACGGCACTTAGGATCGGGAGACAAACAAATATTCTCCTGTTCCTTATGAATGGTACCACACTGGATTTGTGGGGGCTTATACTACTTTCTCACATCACACCATCCAGCTGAAATAGCCTCTTGAAGTCTGTCGAAGAGATCGTCGTCATCCCCGACAGCCAAAATGAACGTAACGTCAGCGTACACTTTTATAAAAACGTCCAGTGCGCTGATTATTCCTAAAAGATAATCAACCAGCAAGGGCCACAATAGAGGAGATAATACTCCTTCCTGAGGGCAGCCCCTGCCAGACACAACACTGAATACTTCTCATTTCAGGTAAGTGCTGATCACTCTGGCATTACGCTTGTTGGTAATCCATTCCGCAATAATATCTGGTACTTATCTGGCTCTCGCAGCCCCGCATATAGAACTCGTGGGAGCCGCCTCGAACATCTATGTACATGAAAGCTGCAACTGCTGTATACATGAGGTTCAGAGACTAATCGATCAATCCGACTAAAGATCGTTGTGTGCCATATTTACCTTTCTCAAAGGAGTACTGATGTTCACTCAGAAGCCTCGGTCCTGATGAATCCATTTAACATCTTCTCTAGGGTTTTCAGAACGAGGTATATGAACTTATCGGTGTGAAAGATTTAGGTTGTGAGTTCGATTTACCCATCTCAGGTATGTATACAACGCTATCCTACAGCCAGCTCATCAGATCAACATTCCAGGCCAGACGCGACGACAAGAGCCTAATGAGGCATGGAGGGAGGACGTCCACCTCTTGCTGTATCAAGGCAGGCGTAACTCATTCTCTTCGGAGCCTTAAATGGCTTAAATTGTTCTTGCATTCTTCCAATCGTGCTCTTTTGGCCTCTTAGCAAGACCCTTCAGAGCGACGGTGTCACAGAACCAACAATCTGGGAAATGTGTTCTCGCAAGAATCTCCAACGTCCCTCTTCCAGAGTCCATGTACTGTCTATTCGGGCCCTTTACAGATCCAAAGGGCAGCACCGGTCCTCTTGCGAGAATCCTGTGTAGCCTTGCACTAACGGTGGTACTTTCCACCTCCCCGCAGAACTTGCTCCAGGCCTTCCTTTTTGCCTTCCTACTTTTTTTATTACGTTAGACGTTAGAGTGGAATTAGTTAAGTTCGATTGTGGTGAAAGAATTGGGTCTTGTGTATTGGTCCAGAATAAATTGATAACAAATAAAAATTTTATATGCTTGTTTCGTTTACTTATGAATGCACAACATCCATAACTGTGGTCACAAATTGCTCGTATGAGCAATTTTCAACATCATTGGTCGCTCAATGTTTCGAGAAGAATAATTATACGGCCGAGCCTCAGTTCTTCGATTGGCCATTGTATGGGCAATATTTTCATTTTTTTTTTGTATTTCCCATTTTTTAGGGAAGATTTTTCAATGTTGATTGAAAACCTTCAGAATTCCATTTAGAATGAGAAGAGGATGCGATTTGATGGACCACCTGCACATAATCTCATTGATATTCAAATTCATGTTCACGGATGAAAGGATAGGTCGGGGAAGTATCTAGGTTTTTCATTCATTTCTATTTATGGGGAGCATATGTTTAACAGAAAAATTACTCTGCTGAATCTCAATAACTTAAAATTGTGTACGTCGTAATGAAATTATCCTAATGGATATCTCCATTTCCAGGGTATCAACAGTTATCGACAATACGGTTTCATAGACAACGATCAACAAGTGACCTACTTGCATACTACGCATTTGTGGACATCAACAATCGAAAAACATTGCAAATCAAAAGCCATTGCTCTTGATATCTCAAAGTCCTCGACAGGGTTTGGCCCGCAGCCTTGATGAATAAACTAATCGCATATGGACTTCCCAAACAATTGCGTCGCTAGATTAGTAGTTTTCTCTTCAGTAGATGGATTCAGGTGATGGTTGATTGTGAGTGAATCTTTTCAGTTCAAAGCAGGACTTACCAAGGGCTCTATACTCTCCCCAACTATTTTTCTGTTTCAGATCAATGAGTTGCTCTACTCCACTGGAAACAGAATATTTAGGTTCACGGACGATTGTATCCTGGTGTCCGCCTTTTATAGTCAACGTCCGATTACTACTGAAAAAAAACATTGACAAAGATACCACGAATTCACTGAATTCAGACTTGTAGAAGATATCAGAGTGGGACCGGTTGAATTTGAAGAATTATTATTCAAGGAACAATATTCAAACTTCGGTAGAATGTTAAATATCCTCCCCTGAAGGAGCTGATCCACGCTTCATAATCACCGTCTGCCAGGGCCACACAGCTCGATCGTATGTCATGAATAGGAGCATTAGTGCTTACCCTTAGGGGTGTTTTGTTGTGTGTGTGGGGTGGTTACCCCTATGAGGGGTGGTTTGAGTAGCACATGCGGATGCTGGACAAGGCTGGGCTGGTTAAGTTGAAAAAATCTATGACGTAAATTCAATTAATTTTAATTGGTTTGTTGTTGTTGATAATGATAACCTTTAGGTGAAAACAAATCGACTCGTTGATGCAAGTTTTGACTTGTTTGTACAAGTTGAATGAGAGAATTATGATAATTATCAGGGTTATTAATAGAAAAATTGACTTGTCTATTCAAGTTGAATTAATATTTCTCATTTTGCTGATATTAGAATATGAATGCTAACGTTTATGGTTATATAAATATTATTTTTATTTGTATTAGATGAATAATATACGATAATAAGTTTTTAATAGTTCGAACATTTGAAAGTAGATAATTTCTATGGAATTTTCATTCAATAAATATGGATAGAGCATTGAAAGTGTTAGAACCGATGCCTTTACCAATTAAGAAAATAAGTATGAAGAAGAAGAATTTGAAATTGATTCGAAAATAAACTTCCAAATCATTTATTCAATTCTTAATATTTTTTTTCAGACAAAACAATTTGCTGGAAAGAGTGGAAAATAATAACAGTGGACCTATGCGTTTGTTCGTGAGAAGGGACTGAAGTAAAAGAAGATTATCACATGGTATTTTCAAAATATAATAACAACAGCATGGAGAAATACTGAGTTCATCATTTACATAAATTACACAGCTCTACAAAAAAATTTTTATTGTTGCCCTGGATATCATCGCAAATTTTTATGTTTTCAAGTGCCCAGATTACAAATATATTCATGAAAGTTCTCAATGTGCTCGTATTTTCATGATTTCTGCATTTCTTATATTTTGAACAATAATAAGCTTGTTAGAAATAAAATTTGATTTTCCAGTCATGATTAGGCTTCTGCGCAACTTTTTCGCGCATACAAACATCACCTGATCCCCACTCTCAGACCCCTTGCTCCACAGAACAGCTGAGATCTCAGTTATTTGATAATATTGAAGTACATATACACGTAAATCTGGATAAAGTGTCATGGATTAATATTTTGTTTCAATTACTGAATGTCCATTCTTATATATTTGTCTTCTAGTCTAAAATATGAGTTCGTCACGAAGAAAGTGTAAATATTGTAGTGATTTATTCTGTCATATTTGCGGTGTTTATATACCAAAAAAACAAAAAAGACATATCACAGACTTTGTCAAGGAGACTTATGTTGAATATTTTGGTTTCAAAATGGACAAATTAGGTGAACCATGGGTTCCTAATAAAGTTTGTAAGTCCTGTGTTGAGTCTTTACGGTTGTGAAAAAAAGGTGAACGTTCTGGATTAGACTTTGGTATTCCTATGATCTGGATGGAGCCTACGAATCATTTAGATGATTGTTACTTTTGCGTAGTAGATGTTAAAGGTTTTAATCGAAATCAAACGTGGAGATACCCAGACTTACAGTCTACGAAATGTCATGTTCTACACAGTGAAAATCTCCCTCGGCCCATATACATTTCAAAAGTAATTCGCATGCCCTCAGAAACAATGATGGTTCCAAATTCACAGAAATCGGGACCATCTACTAGTGGAAGTGAATGGGAAGGTGAAACATCTACGCCAAAGTTATTTTCTCAAAATGAACTCAGTGATTTAATACGTGATCTCAATTTATCAAAACAAGGATCAGAACTGTTAGCCTCAAGATTGAAACAAAAAAATTTATTGGCACCAACAGTAACAATTACAATATACAGAACGCGAGAAAAAGAGTTATTACAATTTTTTGGTGAAAATGAAGGATTAGTGTATTATAATGATATCGCGAAGCTGCTTATAGACATGGGTTTAAAAGAGTACAAATCTACTGAATGGCGCCTTTTATTGATAGTTGCAAAAGAAGTTTAAAATGCGTCTTATTGCACAATGGAAATAAATTTGCATCAATTCCAATTTGAATTTGGGAGGCTTTTACTTGGTAAAATTCCATTATCAATAATAAAAAACAATTACTGTGTTTTAAGGAATTTTACTTAATAATTGCGATTCGTAACGCGTTTCACTACACCGTAGCTTCTTCAGACGAATGAATATACAGAAAAATATAAATGAGTTAAATTCTCATTTATATTTTCCTGTATATTCATTCGTCTGAAGAAGCTACGGTGTACTGAAACGCGTTACGAATCGCAATTATTAAGTAAAATTCCTTAAAACACAGTGATTATTTTTTATTATTCAATTCCAATTGCCCATTCAACGAAACTCGAAGAAGAATATGAAAATGTAAAATTAGTTTTAGAGAAAATTAAATACTCTGAGCATCAATGGCCGATCTGTGTGGATTTAAAAATGGTTAATTTTTTACTTGGCCGAAAAAGTGGATATACAAAATACCCTTGCTTTATTTGAATGTGGGATAGTAGAGCAAAGCAACTTCATTGGGAACAAGATGTTTGGCCTGTAAGAAATTCTTTAACTGTCGGTAAAGCCAACGTAATAAGGAGCCGCTGGTGAGCAGAGACAAAATCATACTTCCGAAAAGTGGATATACAAAATACCCTTGCTTTATTTGAATGTGGGATAGTAGAGCAAAGCAACTTCATTGGGAACAAGATGTTTGGCCTGTAAGAAATTCTTTAACTGTCGGTAAAGCCAACGTAATAAGGAGCCGCTGGTGAGCAGAGACAAAATCATACTTCCACCATTACATATTAAGTTAGGTATGATTAAGCAATTTGTAAAAGCGTTGAACAAAGACGGAAATTGTTTTAATTACATTTGCAGAAAATTTCCGAAGCTTAGTATGGAAAAATTTAAAGGTGGAATATTTGATGGTCCTCAAATACGGCAATTGATGAAAGACTCAGATTTTATCAAAGTTATGACTGAAAGTAAAGCTTGGAAAAGTTTTGTGTTGGTTGTCGAAAATTTCCTAGGTAACCATAAAGCAGCAAATTATGAAGAAATTGTGCAAAATATGCTGACAAACTTTCAGACTTTAGGAGCAAATATGAGTATTAAGTTACACTATCTCCGCAATCATCTAGATAAATTTCCGGATAATTTAGGAAATTATAGTGAGGAACAGGAGAGCGGTTTCATCAAGATCTAAAAGTGATGAAAGAAAGGTATCAAGGTCGATGGGATTGTCACATGATGGCAGATTACTGCTGGTCTTTGAAAAGAGATTGTCCCTGAAAAATTATAGAAGAAAAGCTCATAAAAGGCGTTTTATGGAAATATGAAATATATTTTCGACATTTTCCTCTTTATTTACTTCGATGTATCCGAATTTCTCAAAACATAACTGACAATATAAATATATCTGTTATTTTGTTTCTTGTTTTACGATTTTTGTTATGTAAAATGAAAATAAAGATTCAAAAAGAAATCAGAGCAAATCCTACAAAATCATTGAAAGTTTCACGAATTGTGTGCATAAATAGACCCAAAATCATTTTCATATCTAGGGCAACAAAACCATTGTAGACCAGTGTTATTAAAGAGTGTAAAGATATTATTTAGTTGGTTACAGTTAATAAGTGCTGTGTGTTCAAAGTAAAAGAGAAAAAAATTAATCAATTTATTTTGAGTTTTTGATATTGCTTGTAATCAATACTTGTTTTATTTCAAAAGAAATCGAAAATGTTAACTTTAATGATACAAATTAGCTAGGCTATTTTCATTTGCATAATTATAGTTATCTGTTATATCAAGAATGAAATAATTAACTAGATAATTGCCAGAAACAATTGGAAAATGAAAATCAAGGACATGAAAAATGTATAACAAAAATTTATCAAGGTGATAAACAAATGTCAGATATGAAGAATGTGCTAAATGCAAGAATTTGAGAAAATTTTCTTTTGAAAACACAATTGAGCAATATCAATCAAACTTCATTTGAAAAAATATCAACCTATAATCAAAAAAACATTGTAGCAGTACAAATGAGAATGCCTCATAAAAGGAAAAATTAAATTTAGAAATACAAATAGAAAATTTGCAAACAGCAAAAGAAATTTTATTTGAAGAAGTTGAAACGAGTAGGATAAAAAATAATGCATGCCAAGATGAATTAAAGGAAGAAAAATCTCTAATGAAGGAATTAGATATGAATATTGATAGTTGTATTCAAAGAGAAGAAGAATATTCAGAAAAAGGAGAATATTATCTACAAAGTTGAATAAATATAGAAGTGATAAACGAAGAATCAAAAGTAACTGTAAAGGTAATTTGAAGTGAATCGAACTAAACATGAAATACAAAATTATAATTAAATTAATAAAGATATGATTTTGAACTTTCCTTTATTTTCATAAGTTTAATTCACATTGTTTTATAATTTTAGTTATTTGTCATACATATTGAACAATCTACTCTTTTAGGTAGTGGTCCATCTGGAAAACCTATTCCAGATATTTCTGACTTTGATCAGTGTTTATTACATTGTAATTGCATTTTCAATTCCTCTTTATAATCTTCACTCAAACGATTCAATATCATGTTCATTTCACAGCCTTTGGCTTCTTTCTTATAGTATGCCAATGGTAGTTGACATAATTCTTCTGATGTTAAGTCATAAAACTTTATCTTACGTTTTGTTAAACCATAAATTAAGTCGAATAAATGTTCAGTCCTCTTAATTCCACTCTCTTTTCTTGACTGAAGAATCCTTTTTCAATTAGAGTTGAGAATTAGGCTGAAACTTTGTTTCCTAGAGAATAGAAAGTTAATATCATAAATTAATTATTTAAAAATAATAGTACCATTTCTTCATAATATTTCTGCGAATTTTATTTGAGTTGAATATTATTGTTTTGTACAATTATAGATCTAGAAAAATAAAATATTTTGATTATTACCTCTTTTTCTTGAAAGGTATTTCAAGTTCAGGACTAGTTGGTATCGTTTCAGTACAAAATAACAAATTGACTTAGGCTATTTCAATTACTGAAGGTGAGGAATCAAGTTTATTGATTCCTATAGATTGTGATGATCTAATTTTTTCTTATGTCTAAACTACAATTAGGAGGAGTCTGTATTTTTGAAGAAAACATTTTGGATTTCAAACCTATAAATTCTGATATGATTTGTCCTCCAGCTTCATCCTTCATAAGACCTAAAGATTTGTTAATTCGTAAAGACATATTTTGACGATCAAAATTTGATGTATCAAAAATATAGATATAATTTTTATTATATTGTAAATATTTTCATGGAAAAAATCATAGATTAAACTAGCTGCGTCACTGTATAAAAAATTATTTCCGAAACTTTGTTTCATAACATTATAATGAAAATCATATAATATGGTTTCCGAAATATCTAAGATACTCATACCAACAGATATTGGTTTATCGAAAGTTATTTCTATTCTATTCATTTCACTTATAATCATATTTTCAATGATTGTACAACTATGAAAATTAGTTTGTGCAATATAATGATTTTTCCTATATCTACCTTTCCATTTATTCACTAGATGCAAGTTTTAATATTTTCTATCGTTTTCCATCATTTTACCAAATACAGAATTTATCATTAACTTGAAGAATGCAGTTTCAAAATCATTTTAGCTTCTTTTCCCAATTCTATATGCAGTTCTTCATATTTTTTCAACCAATCTCACTGTTTAAATTCAAGTACTCTACGAATTTTATCATTTTTAATTCCTTAGTTAACAGCTCGTTTTAATACACTGAAATGAATGATATATTTCGTTTTTGTTAGTAAAGTCGTTAATTGCTTTTGTTTTCAAATTTTTTCTTCTGGTGGTATCAGGTGTTCAGGACAAAAAGTAAATCTTTATGCAATTCGAATAAATTTTGAGGATATATAAGATCTACTTTAAAACCATATCCAATATTACTATTTTCATTCATATTTAAAATATTTGGTAAATAATAAATATCTTCTATTCATTCAAAACCACCGAAAAGGAGGAATTGACACATAGCCCAGCCATACATGTTGTTAATATCAAAATACATAATATAAGAATCATTTTGAGGTTGACCATAATTATTCATATACATGTTATCTGCATTCCCATATCGATTAGAGCATTTTGAGATTCGTCCCCTGATACCAGCTTCAAAAAACCTGAATATCTCTATGTCTGTTAACAATTCTAAATTAATATTTGTGATTTTGAGCATAGCATCAAAAGCTAGACCAGGTGATGTACAATAATGTAACGGATCTAGTCCATAATTGGATTTGAATTTGTTTCGAAAATTCTCGAAAATATCAGATGCTAATGATAATACATTAGTTTTCAAATAAAGTTCAGCATGTTCACGTAAACTTTTAATATTAAATAATTTCCAAACTAACTGAGCATGCTCGTATTCAAATTTTGTGGTATGTTGTTTAAATTCAGAGAAGAAATTCTCGTTTGAAGATAATTTTTGTTCTTCAATTTTTCCCATTAACTAAAATATTCATAAGGAAAATACCTTTTTGTTGTAATAACTGAAACTGTAAGTCAGACTGTTTCTGATAATGGTTTTATGTTCTTGAGGTAAATACGATCCTAATTTATCTAACGAGGGAGACATTTAAACGAAATGAATCAATAAATTCAGAATGAATTTTAGTATTTTCAATATATTTCTGAAATGAAATATATCGTTCATTATTGAGTGGTAATAAAGTTATACGCCCAGGAATATTTTTTGATAATGACTTAATAATAAAATGTGAATCAAATCGAGATGAATTATGAAAGACAAGATTCATAGCATGTGTTTCTTGTAATTTAAGATCACAAGATACATGAGCAGCTCCTTTAAATTCACCGGTCCAATGATTATGGTCTAAATTTCAAGTCAGAATTTTAGAATTCTTTTCCACAAATACAACATCTTGTTGGTCTTCTAAATGCTTTTTTTTCTTCTTTAGATAGTTGTAGGGGTATAATATTCTTAAGCTACTCATCAAAATCGAATGCAATTTTTCTAATTCTTTAACAAACCATATATCACATATATCATCCCCGGTATATGAAGGAATGAATTTTGAGAGAGAATCATTCGGAGAACATTTCAAATAATATGCTATACTAAAAGCTTTATGTTTTTGATACTTGTATTCAAAGATTTTAATATATTATTTTCATTTGTAGGCATATTAACTTTAGTCTTGTTCATTTTTTACAGTTCGTGTAATGTTTTCTTAATTTATATTTAAATAAAAATGAATAAGACGATCGCAAATCAATGTTCATAATGTCCCTTTGATATTTGATGACTACCTAATCAAGATGAATTTTAATTGATTTAATTGATGAAAAGTATTTCTGTTTCAATATCTGTTCTATTATTAAATTTATCATTCGTTATCATTAACAAATAAATTCTTTCATAAAAATTAAATTAAATTTACTTAAATATATAGGTAAGATATTTCTTTCCTTTTAGACAAAAAATACATGAATACTAATATTATTTTGAATTTCGTATTTTGGAATATCTTTGAGATGTATAGCAAAGCTATTGCCATCATATTTTAAATGATTACTAACATGAGGGTATGAAGAGAGTCGTGTTGAATTTCGATTGGATGGAAATTTATAAGCCATTATACAATGAAGGAAGCAATATTCATCATTACCTTTAATATTAAGAACAGCTTTTTAGTTTGAATAAATTAAAGTAATTCCATGAAAGTATTTTTCCAACACCTGAAGGATTTTATTTATTTATATTTACTCTAAAACAGATTTTCAGAAATATCCCAACCACTATCTTTATATGAATATTCAGAAAGCTTAAAAAGTAGATTATCGAGAACTATTCCTATACCATTCCATCAAATCAGTTCCTTGAGAAATAATTTCATTTTTGTTATGAAATGTTTAATATCTCTTTCTAATGTTTGAGGTTTAATAAATTTAGCATAAAATATAGTATCAGCTTTTGAAATTGATGATTTCGATGCTGTTTTAAATTGAACTTTGAAAATATGAAAAGCTTCCTTCAAAGAATTTCAGGATCTTCATATGTGTAATTGAAAATACATCCACTTCTTGTTCTACTTTCAAACCAGGTTTTGATTTCTTGCCATCTTAAATTATTTTTACCTATTTTTGATCATTTTGCAGATTCGCTGAATGATTTTTATAAAATTGAAGCTGACTTAAAAGGTCTTCAAGATGTAATGAGCTATTAAAATGATTTTCATCTTTCATATATTTTCTTATTCTTATAATAGATCGATTGATAATTTTATTCCGTTTTCAAAATTCATTTGGAGTTTCGAGTAATTTACTCACCACATTTAGTCTGTATACAATATCGTCGTAAATGTGTTCAATTGTTTCTGCACTCATCATATAAACGAATTCGGTTAATGAGTAAAATATATTTATACCTAAATTCATAAGTTTATCAAAATATGATATATGTAATAAAAATTTAGAAATTGAGATCATGAAATCGAATTGGATGTATTGAAAGACCTATTCAAGGAGTATTCTTGCCTATTTGGTGAGGATACCTTCATCCCTATTGCTCAATCTTAGCGGGTACATCACAATAGGGATGAAGAGAAAGAGAATGATGATGAAAATGATGAAGATTATGAAATGGAGAGGAAGAGGAAAATTGTATTATGTTAAGGAAAAAAAATTGTGATGAATGAATGAATTTTTATTTTAATTGAATTTTTATTTACCTTTCAATAGTAACCATTCTTATAAAAGAAATACATTTTGTCGAGAATATTGTAAATTATTATATGTATGTAAGTTATGTGTTTGCATCTAATTGAAAACATTTTCTTGAACTATTTGAAGGACACGATATTTCTGAAATATCTATTACTAAAAATCATTAAGCAAGTTTCTTAATAATTTCTTTTTATCTCACCTTTAGTAAATATCATATTATTTTTAAATCCAATAGATTCTATGATATAATCTGATAATTTATAAAAATTATTTTGTTCATCATTGAAGCTTAGACCAGTAAACTATTTGTTGTCCATTCGATATGATTCTTGAATGTATCTTCTACCTTTTTTAGTGATAAAGGTAAAATTCACTATTTTATGATAAACATCACGTCTCATAATATTTAAAATGCATATTTCACGAATAAAAATTCACTATATGTAAATTGAAACCCTTGGAAATCAATAATGAACATTTTCTTTTAAACAACTTTGACCGCGCTTGTTAAAGGTTTATAGCGTACTGAACGATCATGAATTATTAAACAGTGAGCTGCTGTTTTGTTTGGTACAATGTCACTTGTTTAAAACTCCAATGGAATGTCAACTGCACTGTTTTTAATCGTTTCACTTTGACTACTGCAATCAATAGCTACAATAGAAGTTTTTTTCTATAAAGTCAGTTAGTGATAAACAAGGATCTGCTTCATTCTTGTTGAAATAAGAGTTCTAAAATTATACAAACATTTCATATGAAAAACACCAATGTTTTTTATTGAAACCTAGTTGAAAATCATCATATGGGAACACCTCCAAATTGAAATAAACTTTGATATTTTTCAATTTGCAATAATCAAAATAGATTAGATTATCAATGATCAAAATAGATTAGAATCAATTCTTGATTAACATTAATAATTATTTTCTTTTAATCTTCCATAAAACCGAGAAGCATATAAAGAGGAATACAATCACTGAAATATCCATCCTTTGAACAAAGAGAAGGATGATTTTTCAGTTCCAACCAGCATTTCCCAATCTAGTACATTGGTTATAAGTGAATGAAACTAAACTTTTCAAAGTTGAAATAATGCCAACATTTCTCACCTTATCAAGAACGGTAAATCCAATAAAGTATCTAATTTCATCAAATAAAAATGCATAATCAACAAATTTTAAACTATCACTAACGGTTTAATCATCATTTTTCATCAATTTTCTTTCAATATATAGGTAGCTCTGAGAAGGTCGGGTATAAACATTTGGTGTATTGATTGGTATATGAATTTCATCGCAATTGTTATAAGTATTTGATGAATATGGTTGATATGTATAATATTCATAATTAACAATAGAATTATCTATGAAACTATTTTCGTTCATCCTCAGGTTCTGAAAACTCATTTTCTTTACTCTTATTGAAAACTACCTTACAAGAACAGAATAAGTTTAGTCTTATTTCTCTTAAATTTGGGTAATATCTTCAAAAAGAATGAAACAATTGGCTTCGTAATTTTATTAACTTAAATCCAAGTAAGCGAAGAAATTTCCTGTTTTTGCTTATTAACACTTTCAAACTCTTTCTAGAACTAACTCTCTTTTGACTTTCACAACTTTTATATCCAGAATTTATATTATATAAAAATACCATTATTCAGAGAGTCTTTCAATGAATTATCAAGTATATTTCCATCTTGATCTGTTACTTTTAAAACAATTTCATCAATATAACGAGTATTGATTGGTAGATAAATTACATTGCCAGGGATTTCTATAATTTTTGTACCAGGTAAAACAGTTGGATAAAAAGCATGCAATATATGCTCCTGTTCTTCATCATTAGAGAAGAAATTCATAATTAAACTACATTCTATATTTATAACATAAATTACTTAAATCAGGATAATCAGATTGATGTTTTGTGAGAACTTTTTTTTGAGGAAATACCAACTAATTTTCCTATACTCTTATCTCATGTGAAATCAATTAATTCATTGGCTTTTATTTCAAATTTTCAAGTATTCTTATTAATCCATAATGTAACTATACTTTTTATTTATTGCTTTTTCTTTTTAACGTTGAATATAATACTCATTAAAAATTATTAATATCACTTACTTCATAAAGACCTTCAGGAATCAAAATGGTTTTTTCATTTAATGTAAATTCATTATTATTTGAATCTACGTTGAGAATCGCATAAAACTTACGAAATCTATTAATCCTAGAACGTAACTGTTTTCTTCAACTTGAACTGATGCCTCTCGATTGGTTAAAAACAGATCTAATCCTCTTTTATTTGGTGCTAAATAAAGATCTTTACCAATAGCTATAAATTCCATTGTATTATAATGTCTTTGTGCTTCTTCGAATTGTCGTCTTACATATTTAGCTTGATATACTGTTTGAACAACTTTACTTACATCTCCAGTTAGAGCTCCAAGAGCATTCAATCCAGCAAAAGTCGGCAGCAACGGTGAAAATCCTCCAGATTTAGTAATTGGAATAATACGTTGATGTAATTTCTTATTCTTATATTTCTGAACTACTTCACTTACTATCGAAGCAGCAACATTCAGAGACTTGGGTTATATCTCTTGATATTCCGCCTGAAAGCATTCATAACTGTTTGTAACCTTCTTTATCGTGCAACTTCTCAATAAGTACGAACACCAGAATATAATATTATTTTAATATATATATATATATATATATATATATATATATATATATATATATATATATATATATATATATATATATATATTTCAAAGTTTGGTAATTTTATAATAAATAGTTGAAGGACCATTTGATCGAAAATACTTTTGAACTTCCTTAGTAGGTGGTAGATCTCCATAGCTATCAAAATAGAACACTTCTGGTCTATTTTCTTTATAAGCATAAGTGTGATATATACATAGATATAGTGTGATCCTCTGAAAGTTGAATTATGTAGATTAATTATACCACTTTCATGTTTTTCTATAAATTTTGTAAATAATGTATCATTCATAAAATCTTCTCGAAAAAAGGCATTTTCATTCTATGAGCACATTTTTAAATCAATATTAGTTAATGTTCTATTTGGTATTTTTAAGTGCACTGATTTTGCGCCTCTCGATTGGTTAAAAACAGATCTAATCCTCTTTTATTTGGTGCTAAATAAAGATCTTTACCAATAGCTATAGATTCCATTGTATTATAATGTCTTTTTTGCTTCTTCGAATTGTCGTCTTACATATTTAGCTTGATATACTGTTTGTGCAACTTTACTTACATCTCCAGTTAGAGCTCCAAGAGCATTCAATCCAGCAAAAGTCGGCAGCAACGGTGAAAATCCTCCAGATTTAGTAATTGGAATAATACGTTGATGTAATTTCTTATTCTTATATTTCTGAACTACTTTACTTACTATCGAAGCAGCAACATTCAGAGACTTGGGTTATATCTCTTGATATTCTGCCTGAAAGCATTCATAACTGTTTGTAATTTCACTGTTCCATCTTTAGGAGAACGTTTTGGTTTCTTAATATTTTCCTTGCTGCTCTTTTTTTTTCTTGTATATCAGAGAAATATTTTATTCTAAAACGATTTATTTTATAATGAATATTGGTACTAAAATCATTTTAGAATCATGCTTTTTATTAATATGAAGTTCATCATCTGAGTCATCATCGTAGTTTAATTTTTTATATATTATAGTTTGATTTGAATCTGAAACATCCATATTATTTTCAATATCTATTACATTAGTAAAATCGTCTATTTTCGTTTTTAGAATTCATTGAAACATCATTAGAGAGTTTTTTTTCTCTTCGGTTTGTTAATTTAATTGTTCTTATCTTCCATTTCAATTCTTTTTAAATCATCTATGGTATCATCATCAAATAATTTTCTTTTTACTCTCTTCATTTTATCCTGATTAAGTTCATTTTTCCATTTTATCATTTCCTCATTAAAATTGTCTGAATCTTCTTTTCTTTCTTTTTTTCTGCTTTTGTGTTTTGGATGGCCGAGTAGGACAAATTTTTCTTTCATTTTCCATTGCATTGTCAATATCATTCTGAATTTTCACAATATTCTGTCTAGTTCATTTCATAATTGACTCTTTCATAGATAATTCATTATTTTGTTTATATCCCAATTTCACTTTTGTGCTACACTCAATGCAGCTAATTTTTCACCGAACTTTGCATAGCTTGCTCGATTAAAATATTATCGGCTTCATGTCTTTTTTATGTAAATCAGCTGAATTCGAGTAAGCAAGGTTATTATCTAAACAAGCCGAGTCCAATTTATTTTTATGACTATTACCACGTTCTAATCGTTTTTGTAATTCTGTACCAGGTCCACAAAAGTTATAACTCATATATGTAGTTCAAATGGTAGTGAATTTATTGTATTATCAATTATTCCACCACCTGTATAAATAAATAATTGTTTTCGCTCTGTTATTAGATAGTAACTAGCAGTTAAACTAAGCAAACCGAACATTTAAAGCATGAATCTGATTTCACAGATTACAAAATTTAAAGTATAAAATCATGATTTTAAAACAATGAGAAAAAAATCCAAGCATGGACCGTTATTTCCCGAATCAATGACATGTTGCCCAAATTGTGAAGAAACAATGATGAAATATGATAAAATGATTTCTCTTATTGAACATCCAAATATATTAAAATTCAAGAATTTATATATTTTCTCAAAATAATTGAATCGACCAAAGTATATTTATTTGAAGAAACCATTACTTCCCATTAACGAAATATCAAGGAAGTTATTCGAAGATAGTGATATTATCATGTCACCAAATAAAGCTAAACCTCATTCAATTTTTATTTTTGATTATGTACTCTCGAAAATTCAAGCTATTATTAAAGAATACTTCAGTGCAGGACGTCATTACCTAGTGGATAGTTTTTCTTATCTCAAACCCATGCTAGTATAATAAAATATCTTCTTCGAGATAATGCAAATCGTTTGATTTTAATTAGGCAAGATGATTTGAATCTTAAACATATATGTCAAGATCATGTGGATTTTTTCAGATAAATACCTAATCTCACTCAATATCTATTCAAATCTCATCGAAGTCTCATTAAAAACGGATGAAAGTAAAACAGTTTAAAAATGAAAAACGAGAGGTAATAATGAAAAACAAATCATTGCGAAACTCAAAGAAATAAAGAAAAATCTGTGATTTTGAAACATGAACAACAAAAGCAAGAGGAATTTTCACAACTTATAATTAAACATTTGAAAGGTATTGAAGAAAACTCAAACATCCAGAAAAAAAGGAAATTCGAAGAGATGAAGAATGAAATTCAACTACCTATTATTAAAACACCAAAACTCGTTACTGCTGATAATGGTAATATACCTTCAATCAACAATGAAAAAGAATATAAATTTATTGAAAATTTCATGCGTTGTGAAAAAAAGCTGAAAATAATTTTGAAAGAGCATTCTTCAAGTTAATGATAAATTTTGTATTTGGTAAAATGATGGAAAACGTTACAAAATATAAGAACGTGCATCTAGTAAATGAATGGAAAGGTAGATAATGGGAAAATTATTATATTGCACAACCAAATTTTCATAGTTGTACAATCATTGATAATAATATGATTATAACTGAGATGAATAGAATAGAAATAACTTTCAATAAACCAATTTATGTTCGTATGAGTATCTTAGATATTTCAGAAACCATATTATATGATTTCAATATAATTTTATGAAAAAAATTTAAAATAAGTTATTATACAGTGATAAAGATAGTTTAATTTGTCATTTTTCCCTGAGAGTCTACAATATTATAAAAATAATATCCATCTTTTGATAAATCAAATTTTGATCGTCAAAATCCGTTTAATATACTTTTACGAAATAACAAATCTTTAGGTTTTATGAAGAATGAAGCTGGAGGGCAAATTATATCAGAATTTATAGGTTTGAAATAAAAATGTACTCTTTAAAATACAGACTCCTAATTGTAGTTTAGGCCTAGGAAAAAAATTAGATGATCAAGGTGCTAAAGAGCAAGATATTGAAATACCTACTGCAAATCTAGGTATAACCAAAAAATCGAAAGGTTGTCACTCATCCTCATCAAGAATGATAACATTTAAGGATTATTATGAATGCTTATTCAACCATAGAGATATTTTATTAGATTAGTTCCTGATTGAATCAGAGAAGCATAAAGTATATACTGTTAAAAAATGTGAAAAAATTTTTTTTGTGAAAAATCTTTGAAAATCAATAAGCTTGATTCCTCATCATCAGTAATTGAAATAGCCAAATTTGGTTTGTTATTACTGAAATGATATCACCTAGTCCTGAACTCGAGATACCTATAAAGAAAAAGAGGTAATAATCGAAATATGTTATTTTTTCTAGATCTATAATTTTAGTAAAACAATAATATTCAATTCAAATGAAATTCCAAAAATATTACGAAGAAACGGTACTTTTATTTCTAAATAATTAATTTATGATATTTACTTTTCAGTCAAGAAACGAGAGTTGAATAAGGATGACTGTGACTGAACATTTATTCATATTTTATTATATGAAAAAAATCAGAAGAATTATGTCAACTTTCATTGGCGTACTATGAAAAAAAGTAAACGGCTTTGAAATAAGCATGATATGCAATCGTTTGAGTGAAGATTATAAAAAGGAATTGAAAATGCATTCACAACGTACTGGACACTGGTCAGAGTCAGAAATATCTGGAATGTATTTTCCAGATGGACCACTACCTAAAAGAATAGATTGTTCAATATGTATGTTTGATAACTGAAGAAATCATAGAACAATGTGAATTAATCTGACCTAAATTATCTCTTCATTAATTTAATTATATTTCTACATTTTATGCGTAGTTTGATTCAACTTTAAATCGTCTTGACAGTTAATTTTGATTCTTCGTTCATCGCTTCTACATTAATTCAACTTTTGTAGAGAATCTCCTCCTTTTACCGAACATTCTTCTTCTCTTTGGATAGAACCATCAATATTCGTATCCAATTCCTTCATTATAGATTTTTCTTCTTTAATTTCATCTTGGCATGCATTAATTTTAATCTTACTTGTTTTAACTTCTTGAAATGAATTTTCTTTAGTTTTGTAAATTTTCTCTTTGTACTTCTGAATTTAATTTTACCTTTTGTGAAGCATTTATCATTTCTACTGCTACAATGTTTTTTGAGTATAGGTTTATATTTTTTCAAATGAAGTTTGATTGATATTGCTCAATTGTGTTTCCAAGAGAAAATTCATCTAGTTCTTGCATTTACCACATTCTTCATATCAAAGGTTTGTTTATCACCTTGATAAATTTCTGTTAAACATTTATCATGTGCTTGATTTTCATTCTCCAATTGTTTCTGGCAATCATCTAGTTCATTATTACATTCTTGATACAACAGATAACATTATTTATATAAATGAAAATACTCTTACTTATAATTTGTATCATTAAGGTTAACATTTTCGATTCCAATATTGAAATAAAACAAGTATTTGATTACTAGCAATATAAAAGAGCTTAAAATAAATTGATTCATTTTGTTTCTCTCTATTTCACTTCGAACACACAGCACTCATTAACTGTAACCAACTAAATAATATCTCTCCACTATTTAATAATTTATATAAATGAGAAACTCAAAATTTCTCCATAATGCCGTTATTGTATTTCAAAAATACATTTTGACAATCTCCTCATACTTCAGTCACTTCCCACTGACAAACACATAGGTCCACTGTTATTGTTTTACATTTTCCACACTTTCCAGCAAATAGTTTTTGTCTAAAAAATATTGAAAATTAAATAAATGATTTAGAAGTTTACCTACAAATAAATTTCCAATTCTTCTTCTTCATCTAGTTTTCTCCTCATTCTTATTTTCTTAATCGGTAAATGCTTCAGTTCTAACACTCTCAATGCTCTATCTATATTTATAGAATGAATATTCCATAGAAATTATTTGCTCTTATATGTTCAAACTATCAATAAACTTATCGTATTCGTACATTATTGATTTCTAACACAAATAAAAATAATATTTATATGCCCTAAAGGTTATGTCTCATATTCGAATATCATCAAAATAAGAACTATTAATTAAACTTGAATAGACAAGTCAATTTTTTCTATAAACAACCCTGAAAATTATCATAATTCACACATTCAACTGGCACAAAAAGCCGAAACTTGCATCAACAAGTTAATTTTTTTCACTAAATGGTTATCATTATCAACAGCAACAAACCAATTAAAATTAATTGAATTTACATCATAGCATTTTTTAACTGAACCAGTCCAGCCTTGCCAAGCGTGCGCATGCGCTACTAAAACCACCCCTCATAAGGGTAACCACCCCCACACACAAAAAACACCCTCGAAGGGTAACCACCACCAAAAAACTACCCCCCCTCACCCATCCCATTCCCTCTACACACCTGCACAGGTAAACCCCACAGTCACGTGACATATAATACGTCACAACCCACCCGCCTCTTCTTCAACAAGCCCTTCTGGTCATGGCAAATCTTCGTCTTATTCTTCTTCTTCTTACCACTTCTTCTAAAAGAGGTCAAATTAAGGTCACGGACAACCCTCCTACTGCTCTCTTCAAACAGAACCTGATGGCATAGATCTAGCACGCTCCTAGTTTATATAGTCACAAGAGATTTTCATTTGGACGTCATGAACCGGGTGCTGGCAAAAATCCGTCCTAATCAGCAATAATATCGAAAAAGGTAGTTGAACAATAACGCCCCATCACATCCTTCAAGAGTTGTTAGTTTTGATCAAAAATCACATTATTGCCTTGCAACATTCACCCTATTCACTGGCTGATCTGCATCCGTGTGACAACAATCTGTTTCCTAAGATGCATTTGACGATGAAAGGAAAGCTTCACGATTCGAGTGAGGCTCTTGAAAGTGCGGTGACCAACGCACTAAAGACTATTCCAAAAAAGGAGAAAAGTCGTTTGACAACCTCTTCGCGCGTGAAAATTTGTGTATCTAAATTAATTCTACTTGTTTTTATTTTCAAAAAATTCAGTTGTTTTTGGAATGGAGGGTGTATCAATCCAACGGCTTGAAAGGGTACAAAATTCAATGAGTAATCTCCTGGAATTGTCTACTTTGAAAGTATGATGCTCTCATGTAGTTGTTTTATTTTGTGTAGTTCATTGAAAGATTTTATAGATTGTCCGTTTTTTATTACCCCGTTTAGTTTTCATGTACCTTTTACAATGACTAAAAATGAACCTTTCATGAAAGAACTCGATTTCAAACTTTCTCTTTCTTTCAGTCTATTACATAAATGCTCTAAAAGATTCATTGTATAATACACTAGCTTCATTACTGTTTCATTTCAAATATGATAATTACGGTAGGTCACAACAAAAACTTCAATAATACTCTTCAAAAACGTCACATTACCATATGATGCTTTTCCCCAAATTGTGAGTGTCTTGTATGAAGTAAAAAGCAATTCCTCAAATTTTCATTTAATGTTGTAGATGTCCAAAATTCATCTTATGAGTTATTATTTCTCGTAACTATTATGGATAAAGTAATTAGCGAAATATGACAAAGAAAATAATTTTTTGTGAATTAATCGAAATGATTCAAAGGAAATTTTCCATATATATTTTTATATTTGACAAGTCATTTACGTTGATCTGAGAGAAATATAAGATAAATGTTATAAAAGGGGGAGTTGTTTAATTCAGGGTGCATACTAGGTTTTATCCTTCAGGTTATTGGTAAACAGGTAGTCAAATTGTAGATGCGTACAGATAATTATGCCTGTATTCCCAACTGATTATTACTACCCCCCACATTGCCAATTGTTCGGGGTTTTTACTAATGGTTATCCAAATACCTGATTCAGAATTATGAAAGAGTAATAATAATAAAACAAGGAAGTGAATATCGCACATTGAGTATGAATTTCAATACACTCCATACAATATTCAAACAGTTGATCGGACTGGAGCGAATAAATATGCTTTCTCCACTATCTTCATTTCACGAGATCGATCGCGTAGCATATAAAGGCGAGATCTCGAGTTCAATTGGAAAGATTGAACGGCGGTAGTCGACTGACGAATTGGCATTGTCAATATCGAAACTATTCTGATTATTACCGAAGAGCCGCGATTAACGGCGAGTGTTGTAGTTTCTTGCCTGTATGGAGGTATTTTAAGAAAATAGTAAAAACCTGACTGATCAGCGCAAGTTATCTAAAACCATTCTTGAAATTTCACCCAGTTCCATGAAAGGATTACATTTGCACATGAATTCAATCCACAAAATTGACACAAAAACATCGAATACGGCAAACAGAAAGACCCAAATCACACCAGTTTATTCTGTATCTCTACCTTCGTCGTCGTCAGAGTCCTCCACCATGACACGATCGTCTAGGAAAAGAGGCTCAGTCTACATCAGTGATCAAGTATACTATCAAACTCCCCAGAACAGAAGAATGTTAGTGATTATTTTCCGTCGAATCCTGACGTGTGGTAGCAAAAGATGATTACCTATTAGTATATTCTGCACTTCGAAGAACATAAAGAATATTTCTTCTGCGAAAGGCTAGGTTTTCGTAATGACGCTCAAAATGAAAGTGAAGAATCTTCTTAAGCTCAAAATTGAAGACTCTAGATTCACTCTCACTTCTGATGTATGGACATCTCGAATGATCTTTTTTAAATAAAAATGATCATATTACTATCACATCACCCTATATTCTGGAATCTTGGACTGATGCGTATATTTCGCAGTACGTCATCTGAATTATGTATTCCGCTTCTTAAAAAAATACTGTAAGACAATGATTTATTTCTGGACAATGACATTGTCGGTATAACCATAACCAAAAACTCCATAGATGGAGCCAGTGTCATGGAGAAAGTCGAACGTTTAATTAAATCGCTTCAACAACTATGCGACGCGTACGGTGTACAGTTTGGTATTACAGACGTCATTTATATAAAAAATTGGACCTAATCCTGAGGAAGAATTAGAATTAGATGACATTGAAGGAAACACAAATCGCAGCGTAAATGTAGAGGAAGACTTGGAGGAAAACCGAGATAGTTATGATGGTTTATACTTTTCTCCACTTCTCCACGTATAAAATAAGTATATCTGGCTTAGGATTACCAATCGATTAATGCAAAACTGAGGAAACATGTCGAACTTCTTGAGAATTCTCCAACCAAAAATGATATACTTAAGAAATACATTCAGCAAGAGTTTGTTGGCGAGACAATTCAATTGGTTCTTGATTGTACCACTCCATGATCTAGACTGAGAATTTTATCAAA
The DNA here is from genome assembly GCA_013387265.2 of Cryptolaemus montrouzieri. NCBI lineage: Eukaryota > Metazoa > Arthropoda > Insecta > Coleoptera > Coccinellidae > Cryptolaemus > Cryptolaemus montrouzieri. Next base: position 86,753,665 of record JABFTP020000185.1, read on the forward strand.
CGACAATATCACAGCCCTAAACAAACGGATATTATTTCACACACCTCAACTTCTAGTAATGATATTGCTACCGGGATGGGGTCACACACACGATGGAAACACTGATTTTTAACACAAACAATTTTTATAAACGTAAATTTAAAATGAAATAAAAACACGTGGTTCGTTGGTAAACAACGGCGGTTTGGCAATATGGCGTGGGTACGGAAAGCCGGCTCGTGGCAACGCGTGCTGCAGCCGGTTTTCTGAGACAAAGTGTATTCGTAGAGGTCGTCGAAGAGAAAGTGCGAGAGTCTCCGAAATGCACGGATATTTAAACCCTCGGTTCAGGTAGGCCCAGAGTACGTTCTGTGCCTCGCCTGGTCGATGGGCCAACTTGGCGGTCTGTGATTAAGAAAGCGTGGTTAACACGGTAACACGCTTATTCGGAGGGGCCTACAGCGATCTATGGTGAGATACCGTAGTGAATACGGTAACAATATGAACACAAAAAGCAGTAAACTTAGAGAACAAAGATGAATTGCCTCAATGATTGCAGACGATTTGAATATACGTTCTGCCGCTGCTGCTTCCTTAATAGGACCCACAAGGGACTCTAAGATTTTGCCAGAATTCTTTTTTTTACGTGAGCTAAAGTGGCTAATTAGAAAAGAGATGGATCTCTACGAGTGCAGAGAATTATAGGATAAATTTTTACACTTTGCTTATGGCAGTTAACTGACGCTAGCACCAAGCAGCGTCAATTCTGAGAGGTCATTTTCGGCATATGTTTGCCAGACAGCACTCTGAGTACTCTCTGTTTTTTTAGGAGCTATTTCCACAATCACTTTCAGAATTACTTGATTCTGTTATTATTTTTGTACTTCAACATAGTTGAGTCTTGTGATTATCTTTACTGTAACTGTTTTTTACTCCAATAAGTTCCATAGTCTTGAATGAAAGAAGAAGGACTATAAATGTGTAATGAAGTATATTGTACTTTTGTTGAAATACTTATAGGTAACAGATATTTTTATTAATCTCTATATCACTACAAAACTATTATAAAACAATGTCGATGTCAATTTTAATTTTTAAGACAATGTTAAAATACGGGCAACTGAGATATGTGTTTTCTTTAATGGCTTGATCAATAAATAATAGTAAATAATTACAATAAATTAAGTGTTTTCTCCAAATACTGTTGAACCTTACTTTTATCATAATCACAACTAAGCTGTTTTTATTGCGTTTGAGTTACTCAAGTAAATATTTTTCTGAATATCGTGCGAGATCCCGAAAATCCCGAGTTTGCAATCTCGCCCCGAAATTGCATTCCCTATTCATGAGTTCATGTTTTGATTTGAAATGAACGAATAATTTATAACACATTGAATTTGGCTGTTACAAATGGAATTTTGTACAATTTTTTACTACTAAAAAGTAAATTAAATTAATGGATCACTGTTAGCACGGTTTCAAACTCTATTTCATCATCTAACAGTACAAAATCCAGGTACAAAGAGACATGAAAGATAAATGAGGTAGTTATTTGGATTTAGAAAAACCAGATATTATATATACAGTTCAGAACATATTTAAAGGGAGTTTCGAATACATCGAAAATTTGGGAATTACATAGAACAGTAGCCATCAGAAGTAAAAATTTCTACTGACTCCAGCTAATTAAGCTTTCCACAATTTGGGACAAGGTGTAGAACTCTAATTAAGGTAATTTCATCCTACAATGTACTGAATTCTCGAAACCAGTCAACTTATTTACCGATACGAGTGATTTTGCAATATATGCAGTACTATCCCATGACAATTCCCATTACTATGAGCTGTGAAGCATTTCCGATCGTATTTGTATGGTAGGAAGTTCAATATTTTCACGGATCACCCTCCACTTACCTAGTTAATGTCAAAGACCCTAGCTCAGGCTTGGTAAGAAGAAGGCCGTTAATGTAGGAATATACGAGGTATGTCAATTAAATTCGCGAAAAAGTGCCCGAACGGTCCAGAAAGTACATAAATACTTGAAAATACTTTAAATTCCTCCGCAATAGTCTCCATTGAGTTCGATGCGCCGGCGCCACCGTTTAACCCACTGTTGGCAGCACACCCTGAACCCCCGAAGATAGGTCTCTCAGTACAGCCGTCGTGATGCTTTAGACTTCCGAAACTCCGTCATATCTGTTCACTTTGAGGTTCGACTTCAACAGTGTGAACAGATGGAAGTCACAGGAGGCCAGATCTGCACTGTAGGGGGTTTGTAGAAGTGTTGAAATGCCGGTTTTGGTAAAAAAATCACTAACTGCGAATGACGAGAGGCCTGGAGCATTATCATGATGAATCACCCATCCGCGCTACGCCAATTCGGGTCGTACACGAGACACACAGGCCTTCAGACGATTCAAAACTTCAATATAAAATACTGCGTTGACTGTCTGACCTGCTGGATTGTCTTCGTGCTGTACAACTCCATTAATATCGAAAAATGCGATGAGTAAAGATTTCACTTTCGATTTTGACATTCTAACTTTCGTGGAGTGCTTACCCCCCTTCTCTACCCACTGCATGCTCTGCTTTTCGGTCTTAGGGTCGTATTCGAATACCCACGACTCACCAAAGATAACATTCGTCAATTCGAATAATCATTTGGAGCTCTTTCTTCTCAACTGTGAGCACTTTGGGAACCATTTTCACACACAGCTTACGCATCCCTAAATCTTCGTGGAGAATCTGCCGGATCGTCTCCTTGTTGATGCCCATCTCATTTTCCAACATTTTAAGGCTTACCCGACGGTCTCCGAGCACTCGCGAGCGCAGCCGATCGAGGTTTTGTGCGTTTTGAGAGGTGGGGGGAGCTCTATCGATCATCCTCTACTGACTCTCTGCCGCTTCTGAACCGCTTTGCCCAATCATAGACAGCTGATTTTTTCAGACAATCTTCCTGTTACACGTCGGTTAATTGTTTCATAATTTCCACGGAGGTTTCGCCGCGTTTCACCAAAAATTTAATCACTATTCTTTATCACTCATCTTCACCACGGTAGGTCAAAACAGGTCGATGTTCAAAGGACAATAAAACACGAAGTATACAACCGATCAATTCGAAACTTGCACAGGCTATCGCAGAATAAATTCTATTTCGAATGAAATGAATGAAAAATGTGAAGGTTCCAGAGTTACCACCCGCCTCGTAAGTACAACATATATTATCGACAAAACAAACGAAATCACTTAGTATAATAAAACCTGAAGTAAACCACGTAAACATTGTCAATTCCACTCCTCAATTTTCGACTTATAGAGTTTTTTTGCAAGCTTGTCAGACGTCTTCAATCACTTTCAGCAATTTGTTCGTACATAATGATGTTTTCCTTTAGTCCAGAAATAATTATATTGTCTGCGTTAGCGAAGACTAAGAACGAACAAACGAACCGCTCATGGAATTCGAAAAAACTTTTAATCAGAGCTGAAAATTTGAATCTTCGATTTTCGAGTTTAGAAATATAGAACTTACGAGGAAAACCAGCATGCCATGTTCTATCTGCTTTATAAAAAACTTCATTTGAGAAAGCTTTGTATGATATTTTATTCGGCCTTTTCATCAAATTAGAATCAATTCTGATTGACAACAAAATCAACCCTTTCAGTATGCCTCGGATGAGTATAGGCTTCGACAATTTAAGTTTCAAGAATATTAGATGTATGTAAGATATAGTTTTTGCGACACTAATATTGAAATGTATACAGAGGATTTAAAAAGACACAGCAATATTTATTGCTGAAGTCATTTCATGAAAAATTTCATATAAACATAGCTCCGCAAATACTTCGTTTGCGATTTACAGGGTGTTAAAGTTTGATCGAAAGATGTAGTCGAATTTAATGTTTTCGTAAACCGCTTGAAATAATGAGATGCAATTTGGGGGCGTCGAAAACTTTCAGAAAGGCATAATTTCCGAAACAATATTTTGAACTTACCAGTGGCGCGTGTATGAGCACAACGCAAGTTATAAAAAACATTTTTGAATTTTCCATTTATTTTTCTAGAAAAATGCTTTACTCATATTTTTGTACGACGCGCAGTTTTTGTGTATAACTATGTTGAAAAGTTTCTTAGAAATCATTGCGATTTCATTTATAATACCTGTTCTATGCTCGGTCATAGATGTGTTCAAAAATGATTAACGTCGGTGTCATTTGACGGTTCCATTTTTCAATAATTTGAATCTATTGAATTTGAACTTTAAATGCGCTATCATGAATCGTTATACAAACGCTGAGATGACCGGCATGCACTTCATGTATGACTCCAAGTACTGACGAAAATACATTAGATGCTCGACGGTTTTACATTGAAAGATTTCCAAACAATATTGCATCCGATAGAAAAATTTTTGAGAGCATTTATCGACGCCTATATGATGAAGACACATCAAGACTATATGAAGGAGGAGGAAGGCCCTTTTCTACCAGGAATGGTTCCGATAAGTGTCCACTCACTTTTAATTTATAGGTGGTATCCATTAGCATCATCCCCACAAGTCTTATCAATTTTCTTTCTATTTCAAAGTAATCCATTATTTCATATATGCATTTTCTCATTACAGTGTCATTAGTCTGTTTGTAATCAATAATCTATAGTATTGTCTATGATTTATTTCATAATGATGTGACGACACATCTTTATATAATACAAGCGGGGACCCACAAATTGCCAATGAACTTTGTGATTTGGCCATGAATCGTGAGATCTATGGTTGAGAGCAAATTCTCTCAAATTAAACAGAAAAAAAGCCAAAACTTGACAATTTCAAGTAGTTCTAAACACTCAAATGGCGACACAGCTGAAATACTAGGTATTACCTTAGACGACAATTCAACGTGGGGATAGCATGTCTACGCGTTGGTCCCTAGATTATCATCAGTGGTGTTCTTGCTTAGAAGACATCAATATAGGAGACGTGATGAGGCAAATCTACGAATGATTCATTTTGCCCTGTTTCACTCGGTCATGGCTTATGGGGTTTCTTTATGGGGCAATTGTTCAACAATGGAGAGAATCTTCAAACTCTAAAAAAAAAAGTGTACGTATTATCGCTCCTACTGAATACCATGCACATTGTGTGCCTATCTTCAGAAGACTTGGTATAATGACACTTCATTGTACGTACACGCCACTCTCATACACATTCATTCCAACTTAAAGGACTACAAAACGCATAGCTTCAACCATCAGAAAAATACAAGACAAAAAGATTTTCTAATAGCACCAAGATACAGATTGGCTAAGTCAGAAGGTAATTCTCCCAATTTAAACTATTATAACAAGCTGCCTCTGGAGTGGAAAGAGCGTACAACTAAAAAATTTAGAGAAGTTAGAGAATTGATATGTGAAAAATGCCTGTACTCACCAGCGGAATTTTTGTGTTAATATTTATTACTTCCTTGTATGCATGTCAACTAAGTTGTCTACATTCGTTTTTATTGATTCAACTAGGTATTTCAATTGACTTGTAATAAGTAATCAAACATTGTAACCATGATGAATAAAGCATACATGAAAATATAAATTTGGTCCATCACTGATCTGTTTTTCCGAAAGCCACACTGATACTTACCTAGTTTTGGTTCTATTATCTCATTGAGTCTATTTTTTTAAGCTATGGCTAGAATCTTATATATAGTGTCCATCGAAGCAATCCCTCTATGATTATCGCAGCTCGTCGCATCTCCTTTTTTATGCATCGGGCAAATTACGGCTTCTTTCCATCTACTTGACATCTTCTCCTTCTCCCAAACTTTAGACAGTATTCTGAATATATTCCTCCAATTTTTCCCCTCCTACTTTTGAAATGTCTACCATGACGCCATTTCATCTAGTGCTTTTTTGTTTTTGAACTGTTTTATGATCGATCCTATCCCTTGTCGGCTTGGTGGCGATTCAATTTCTTCATTTCCATAAACTTGTCTTTCACTCGTATTGTCAAGTGCTTCTCTATTTTCTGCATCGAATCTCTAAAATATTCTGCCCATGTCTTCAAGCTATATTCTATTCCCCCTACCAAGTGTCCTTCTTCATCTTTGCAGAATATCATATTGTTCTTCTTCTTCTTCTTCTTATTCTTTTAAATAGACCTATTGGTCTGTTGCTTGCCGAAGCCGTCTCTGGATGGTTTCTTGCGAGGTGGACTGCCAGCTTTCCTGCCACCTTTTTGGGGGTCTTCCTGGTAGGCGCTTTCCATGTGGCTTGCTCTCCATCATTATGCGCGGGAATCTGTTTTCGTGCATTCTTCGCACGTGCGCATACCATTCTCTTCGTTTTTGTCTGCCCCATCTGACTATGTCTACTATGCCGCATTGAGCTCGTATGTCAGTGTTTCTTATCCTGTCCAGTCTGGTCTTTCCGAGGATAGTTCTTAGTGTTTTCATTTCGGCCGCGCGTAGCATACTTTTAATTTTGTTTGTGTCTTCGCGTGCGTCTATGCCGTAAGTCATGATAGGTCTGATGCAAGTCTTATAGATCTTCACCTTGCTATCTGTTCCCATGTGCTGGTTTGACCATATCACATCTCTAAGACACCCTGACTGAGCTGCTGCTTTAGTTATGAGACTTCTTACTTCCTTCGCAGGATCGTGGTAGCTGCAGATGTCCATGCCTAGATATTTGAAGACATTGACTTGCTCGATTGACTTGCCTTCCACAACCACTTTACACCTGACAGGTTCTCTGGAGAATCTCATGGCTTTGGTTTTTGATATTGAAATTACCATGTTGAGTTGTTGGCTGACTTGATAGAATTTAAAAAGCTGTCTCTGAAGATCGTTCTCCGTTTCTGCTATAATAGCTGCGTCGCCAGCATAGCAAACCACAGATATTTCAGAGTGGCCCATTCTGTATCCCAAATCTAAGGATGTGACTTGTTGTATTATTTCATCCATCAAGAGGTTGAAAAGGAAAGAGCTCAGGCTGTCACCCTGTCTAATTCCGCCTGGTGTTTTTATGTTAGGTGTAGTATGTTCGCTTGACTTGATCTTTGTCACATTTCCGGTGTTGAGGTTTTCAATTAGTTCGGTGATTTGGGACGGGGACTGTCTTTTTATTAGAATTTGTAGGATGTCTGTCAAGCGCACTTTGTCGAATGCCTTTGTTAAGTCTATAGAGCAGATTTAAGCAGACTTTTGAACTCTATTGATTTCTCCTTTAGTTGTTTCATTATAAAGAGAGCGTCCGTTGTTGATCTATCTGTTCGAAATTCAAACTGTTCCTCTCTATTCTCGACACGTCATTCCAATTTGTCTTTAGGATGCCAGTGAGCAGTTTCATGGACGAACTTAGAAGGTTATACCCCTGTAGTTTTCATGTGATGTCTTTTGCCCCTTTTTGAAGATAGGAATAGTGATGCTGCTGCGCCATTCTTCAGGAATCTGTGATGTGTTTAAAATTTTATTGAAAAGAGTTAGCAGCTTCTTGGTGAGTTTCTTTCCCCCAAATTTTAGCAATTCGTTCGGGATGTTGTCTGTTCCCGCGGATTTCCTGTTTTTTGGCTTTTGTATTCTTTTTCTCAGCTCTTCCTCTGTTATCAAAACATCATCTGGTGTTTCGTCTTCGTTCACCCATGTATCAGTTGTTTCTTTATCTTGGTACAGCTCTGTAAAATATTTTTCCCAGATGTCAGGTGATATGATTTTAGTTTGAATGTATTCATTCACTGGCTTTTTCCTGTTTTCAGCATCTTCCATACCTTTCTTTGGGCTCCATAAAGGTCGTGTTCCATTTCACTGGTAAACTGTCTCCAGTGTTCCCTTTTGATGGCTCTGATGGCTGCATTAGCTTTGTTTCTATTTTCAACGTATCTCGTTCTATTGGTTTCTGTTGGTGAACTTAAATACAATAGATAACTTTTACGTTTCATATCTGCCAGTTCCTTTACTTCCTTACAGTACCATGACTTGATATTTTTGTTGGCTTTTATGTTGATTGTGCGTTCTCCCACCGACTCTGCTGCAGCTTCTGTTATGCAGGTTTTTATTTGTTGCCAGCCTTCTTCAACTTCATCTGATATGCAAATGTTATTCAGTTTGCTTGATAACCTGAGTTCGTAAAGCTGTCTTGTGCTTTTGGTAGACAAAGATTCTATATTGAATTTTCTTATGTAGATAGGCTTCTTTATAACTTTATCATATTGTTGCTTCCGTTTATTTTTGAAAGTTTTGTAAAATTTCCGTGTTTGTTTACGCTAGTAGTTATTCTCTAGATTTTTCATCTCATCTTTTGAATATTTTTCTTCATCCTGTATGCATTCTTTGCTTTCCTCCTGAATTTCTAATAGAGTTGCTGATTCACTTTTGTATTTTTCCTTATCGGCTCAATTCTAGCCTTTTCCCTCTACAGTATAGCTTATTCACATTCATCGTCATACCATGACCTTTAGACTAATTTTCTGTCATCTCCCAACAATAGTGCCCCTTCTTTCATCATTTCCTTCAGTTGTTCATATTCATCCTCAACGCTATTCTCTTCCCTAGTGTCTATTTTTCTGTTGATTCTCCTCCTAAATTCTATTCTGTTCAATTCAACCTCAAGTTTTTCCATCGAATATTTCTCCTCTCCCACTTAAATTTCACTTAAGTTTCCTATGAAAATCTGGTTTTCTATATCGGAGTTTAGCTCTAACCAGCGTGTGATATGTATCTATATCTGCTCCGGGATAACTGCTAACATCCATTATATATTTTACATTTTTACGTTCTATTGCCACATGATCTATTTGATTCACTGTTTTATTGTCAGGGGAGATCCACGTACTTTTATGAATATTTTTATGTTCAAAGTAGGATGTTACAGTACGTTGCTAATTCTATCAGTTTTTTTCCATTATCATTAGTCTCCTCATGCTTCTATCTTTCCCGTTTGTTCGCATTGAAATCTCCCAGTATGAGTTTTCACGTAATAGCGAATGGTCATTTCATATGCTTCCTCTGTCTTATTTATTATTTATTATTAAAATTTCTCTGTTATTTCGTTTTCTTTTTCCTCTTTACGGCAGTGCACATTTATTAACTGTAATTTTTCTGTATTTGCCTCTCACTCTAATTTTACATAGTTCGTTCGTTCGTAGTTGGAGTGAATTGAATAACTTCTTTTCTCAAGTTTCTAATTACCATAAATTCTGTTCCTAATTTCCTATCTACATCACCGCTATTGAAGAATTTATAGTTTCCCACCTCCTTTATGAAATTATCTGTTTGTCTGGTTTCTTGTATAGCGAGGATATCTGTTGTGTATTTCATAATAATTTCTTTAGTCCCACTAATATTGTTCTCACATTCCAAGTACCCAAGTAAATTTGATCCTTCTTGGCCATATTGGAAATTTCTTTTCATACCTTAATTCGTTATTTTTATTCTTTGCAGTTATTACCTTTATTCCGTCCATTGTTTTCATTGTTAATTTTTTGACACTTCTTGAACATTGTTGATTTTTTCCATGCCATCTGAATTTTCATTCCATCTACACTCTAGATCCTTGACTAGACACTTTATTGTAGCCTATTTTGACCCTTTCTCTTTTTTTGCGAATTCTCGGATTCGCTTCATTTTTTCTCTTTCTCTTTTTGTCATATCTTCATTGATGAAAATTTTCTTCGTTCACTTTCTGAGTTTCAATTTATTACACATTACCTTTTCCTTGTCATCTTCTGTGTTTAATTTCAGAACACACACATTATGTTTTATTTTTCGTATTGCCTTAACTGAAACATCCACTTCTGGTTTGGACTTGATTAAATTTTATAGATCTTCTCGCAGATCATTTGAATCTTTCGAAACTGGAGACAGGCCTGTTTCAAGTACATTGTTCTTCTTCTTCTCCTTTTCCATCCTTTCTATCTACCTCTTCAGTTCACCCAAATCTTCTTCGAAAATAGAATTTTTCCTTCTTATTTCTTCATTTTCTTATTTCAGAATTTCATTTTCTACAATTATTCTCTCGATGAAAGCACTGTCTTCGTTTTGGTTTTCTTTAATTTGATGAACTTCTGTTTTCAGTTTTTTCATCATCTCAATTACTGTTTCCAGCTTCTCTTCTTTTTTCCGATCCGGTTTGTGGTGCGTTCTCGGTATCAAACTTTGCCCGTGAAAAAAGAATGATGAAACTCTCGAAAATTTAGTAAATAATAATATCAAAGAAAACTTATCTCTATCAACTCTACTAGTCAGTGAAGTAAATAATGAGTACACTAGTTAAATAAATGCGATACTTCCCCAAAAACTCATCGAATTTATCCCTCGTTATAACAACATATCCAATAAAAGTATCATTTTGCAGATAAACGAATTATATTCATCATAAATACTCGTTTAGCGAACGAAATAAAGTGCAATTTGTTTAAACTCATAGCAATACCAACTAAAAATCAAAATAATCAAGATATTTTCATTTTACCTCATTTCAATTACCTTCCGATATCAGACCCAAGAGCCACATATACTACCTTTGATAATGTGGACACCTCGTTAAAATTTCAAATAAATATGTATATACGAACAATGCACTCAAATTTTCGATCTATATCAGACCTTAATGTGAAACCCAATAACTGACTACACCTATTACTATTCCGAAGTCCTGCGACGTTAGAATTACCAGAATTCCACATGATATATGACACAACTGGCGAAAACAAACACATGGTTTTTTATTTTAGAAAATATTGCAATAATCACTCCTATTTGTAACCGACCGATTACGTTCTCGAAAAAACTAAAATAGTTTTTTTGGAACCAATAGTCCACAAGTACTATACTACCTCTGAACCGTTCCTATTGGTCCACTTTGGACAGGGAAAATTTAAATCTAGCTAGTTACAGACTTGGAAACACCTTCCAAACGAGATAACACAAAATTCATATTTCGGAATCATATTATCGAGGCAAAAGAACTAAATTTTATATTGATACTTTACACACTCTATACATAGTACCGGAAAAACCAGAATAGAGATTCAAAAATCCGGTATGTATTTAGAACTGCATTACTTTTATTAATTACTGTAAGAACAAAAGTCCGAAAATCAGAAATTATTCCAATTTGTCTCTCATACATGTGAGACGAATCAAAGTCCAGAAAATCGTCTCGATAACTTCGGAAGTAACAGTTACAAGAAGAAGCGAAATAATTGTTAACTTAAATACATAATTTAACATTAAGAAAAATATGTAAACAAATTTTTGTAATTTTTCTATGATACTCAAATACTAAGATAGATGTAGAAAAATACTTACCCTTAGTAACCTAATCATAAGATTTTTTTAATAGTGGAAAATTGAAATAGTGCTGATTTCTGCGCCAAGTTGTTATTTACCTCCTATCATTTTCCAGACAAATGTTACGCCAATGCTATTATCTTAGATGTTTAATTCCATCAAATTGCTCGAATAACTCTGAACTTGGGTAATAATAAATCCTAATAATTTTAGTTACTCTGTTACTATTCCCATTTGGAAATAAATACACCAATCTATTCACTATTCTCATCAGGAATTAATATTTTTAATTGCCTAATTCTAGTTACTCAGACAGAAAAACAAAGCCATAAAATGGGCCTTTTGCTTATTCACCAAATTTATTGATCTTCAATCGTTCTCTTCTTGTCTTTTTACCCCCCTATTCTCATTATTTATTATTTCGACAAAACGTCACTGTAAATCTCGGTATTCATTATGTATAAAATGGAATGCAAGATTGTAGTTCAGGTTAGATTATTAGTATTATTTTTATATTAGGACAATATAGAATTCTACACGTACGAGCTGAAATCGGAGAAACTGAATGTGGTGCTTCGATGGATCATGACGGAGAAGACAAAAGAGGAGATCGCTGAGGACTTGGAACAACAGGGATACCTAACGAGCAAAGTGACGAGGATGAAGGGAAGGAACTGTCTCCCACCCCCTCTAGTACTATTCGAAATCAACAGTAGCTACAAGAGCATATATAATAACCTCAAGCATATATAATAACCTCAAAAATGACAGTGGAATGCAAGAAGCCGAGAACCTCAAAAATAGACCTACCTAAAAACTAGCACCAGCGCCAACACCACCGAGAAACTTCTGGACAAGAAGGGCGGAGAAGAAGGGAAGAAGATGGCTGAAAGAAGAGGACCCCAAACGAAGAGCGAAGATGAATTATCGATAATCGTCGGACGAATGTCCCTCCAATTCAACGTGACAAATGCAACTACAGATCGAAAGATAACATAACCAATTGAAACTTAATGTAAATAAGTTTAAGGGTATGATTGATTGATATAAAATTCTGTTCCATAAAGGGTTGAAGGTAGGGAGATTGAGATGATCAAAGAATTCAAGTATCTTGGGTTGATTTTAGATGACTCTCTATCGTTCAATGCATATTTCAATTTTATAACTAACAAAATAACTAGAAAACTTCACTTCTTTTCGCGAATATCAGCGCATCTATCAATGAAATCCAGAATACCTATACAATACTATAGTTCGACCTCATTTTGATTACTGCAGTACTTTACTAGACAGTCTGGACCAAAATTAATTAATCTCATTGCAGAAGTTGCAAAATCGGGGCAATAGAGTGATCGTGCGTTATAGCCGGTTTACAAGGATATCGTATATGATAAGCACTCTGAATTGGTTGTCTATATAAGATGAGTACTATAGAGAACTATGGTTGGAAGAGAAAACAACAGGCCAGCATAGATGCTCCACAACATAAAAGAAGGAGGATAACCAACCAGTAGAACCCTAGGACAAACCAAGGAGATGTAAAACAAGCGAGATGAAGAGGAAAAAGGATACAAATTTGACCCTCACCAAAATTCAAGGATCTGCGCGCGAGCGGCTATGGTATTCGTTTATAAGATGTTGAATTGAGTGGTACCATCTGATCATTGTGTATTAGGGAACGACTCACGTCTATACCACAAGGCAGTAGAGTAATTTCTGCTTGCCTCGGTGTAGGCTGACTAGTTCAATGAAGATATCGATGTACAGGGAATTACAGAAGTATGATGAGCTTCCCATTCACATTAAGATGGCGAACAACTTAAACTCTTTCAAGCGAAGCTTGACTGCCCACATAAAGAGTATCATATGACTGTTTCATTTTTTTTTGCACTTTTCTATTTCGCATTAACGAATAATACGCTATAGTTTGTTTGTTATAAAAAATGTTAGATACTGTATGTGAGTTTTGTACATTAGAAAATTATTCTTACTCATCAAACAAATAAATCATTTCATTTCATAAATCAAAATATGCTAAAAAAAGTAGTTTTCTGCGAGTTGTTAACCTTATCAGCTGATCGGTTAGGGTCGTTCGGATTAAAAAATATTGCCTGCTCGTTTTCTGAATGGACAGATAGATGAACTATCATTTGAAACCTTTCATGTATGGGTATCGCTAGAATTCTCCAAACAGCTCAGAATTTCTAATGCAGCGACCACTTTCGAACAGTTTGATATCATCCCTTTTGTTTTATTTAAATATATTTAATAGATTTTATAGAACTACAATATTCTATGTACAAAACTGGATGGTCAATAATAAATAACATTTGCCAAGTTCCATGTCGAAATGCCCATTTAATGTTTTTCCCCATTCAAATTTAAATACCCTTTTTTACCTATTAAGACAACGAATTTTGGAAAATATTGAATTAAAGCTTTATTAAATCGTGTCAAAGGGCAATATCACGAAATTCAAACAAATCCGACCAAAAACAAAAAAGTTGCATAGAAACGTTGATACCCCTCTTTACCTCTTTATTGGATGAGTTGAGCAAAATCTTTTCTAAGTGCACCTATGCATCACTAAAGGAAGCCAAAGTTTCTATCTTCAGTAGTTTTGCTTCGGCGTTGATGTATCAGTCATTCAGTACTCAGTCAGGACATGTTACTTTATATAATTGATTTAAGATTACGTCCTTCCAATTTTAATACGCTTTTTCTCCCTTAAGAGAACGAATTTTAGAAAATATTGAATAAGAGTTTTATTAAATCATGTCAAACAGTAATATCACGAAATTCTAAACAGATCTGACCACAAACAAAACAATTACGTAAATAGGTTGATATTCCTTTTTACGATTTCAATTTTTATTTATCTCAGGGCGGAAATGATGAGTGAGGACTCAAAAAAGAAGATAATATCCCTATAAAATAACACTATGAATCTTTACGTGAACTATCCCAGACTATACGTTCAAGACACATAGAAACTCAGGAAGTTTAGATAAAATTCGTATAATAAATTGTTTCATCACTTCTAACAATAAGATGAAACATAAACTTGATTTTTCATCCTTGAAGAATTCAGCATAAGTATCTTCAAAATATTCAGAAAGCTCTCAATTTCAAAATGATCAAACTTATCTAAGAACTAACTCTTTCAAATAGTTGCTTCATTCATCTTTACTGGTCATTTAAACAATAAATATCTCGTTTCATTTGTAAAAATGATGTAGACTTGATATACATTGACAAATATAGAGTCAAAATTGAAAATTTTTGTTTTTACCGTGCTTATTACAAAATTTCAAAACTTACTACTCACTATAAATCTAACATAGGAAAACCAGAAAATAGAGCACTGAGAATTACTTTTGTGACGCGTGTTTTAACGAGGCTTTAAATTGATGTTTTAATCACTTATCCACAAAGTGCAAACCATGTCGGAAGAGGCGGCAATAATGTGCGAATTATTAATTATATATTACATTAGGATTTATTGGAAATCCTCAAATCCATCATCGCCATTGTGCTTTATTTGTAAAACATTTTCAAATCAAGCGGTGAAATCTTCTAAGCTCTCTAATATCAACGTTGTTGACTGCTAAATGGAGATTTTTACCATCAGTGAAACTGAATAGTAATCACTGTCCTTCAAAAGAGTAGTTGCCGATATTATCCTCTGAGCAACCGATGAAAAACATTGAAGAATCATTACGCAATTTTGAAGAATTTAATATTCAATTTTATACGTACAGACTATTTAATATGGTAATTGTCATGAATACGTTTATCAAGAGTGACAAAATATATTAGGAACAATTATTTGCTACAAATTTGGAAACAATACAAAATATAAAAGAATCACTATATTTAATAACCTAAAAAGTTTTCTACCAACAAGAAAATTTCTTTGTCTTTATAGTGTGCTTAAAAAACAATTTTCTGAATTGCTTGCTGTAAAACTGCCTAATTCCTCACCCGATTTTGTGGAGGTTATTCGATCAGTTAATAAATACAAAAGTATTTCGTTAAATTATTATTAGTCAGCTTTGGATTGCCAATGAAGCTTTCCACCGATATCTACATGGTATATCCTAAATCCAGGAGGTGATTCCTTCCGTGATTTCAAGGAAAACATGGATCGAATAATTCTTCAGTGGTACAAGATATTAAAATTTCAAATATTTTTCAGATTTTCCTCAATATCGTTGTTAAGAAGCTTTGAAGAGCTTCCAAATGAGGTATCATTCGACTTCTTCGGCCTATTCAATTTTGAGGGGCTTCAAGTGTTGCTGGTTAAAGCCTCAAAAATTTGTCGAAAGATGTACCACAAACAAAATCATTCGACGTATGTCGGCAAATTTTTCTAATCACTACGTATTAAGAAATATACGCGGTAGCTCGTCTCTCAAAATTGTGCTGTTACAAGAATAGCCGATTATAAGGTAAGTCCATATTGTTTTTACACATTTGGCAGAGCCTTTACGAGGATTGCTCGACCGATTTGGCTGATCTGTTCCTCATTGTGTTAATAATTTTCCGGACATGGTTTGAAAGAATTAAGGTTTGGTAGAGTTCTGATGTCACAAAAAAATACATGTGACAGCAGGCCCCTCAAACTCTATCTCATTTAATATCAGAACGTCAAAATATAGAAAAGTGTGATATTTTGTGACATTTCGGATTCCAAGAAAACTCCAACTTTCAGCTCAATTGCCGTTTCAATTTAAATGAATCCAATTTCCAGTTCATCCAGCATTCGAAATGATCAGTAATAAATCGCAAGATTGGAATTGTCGAGGTTTTTCATTAGCAACTGTATGTTGCTTGTTTGAGTGAGATCACTATAGATGATCTGCAACCTTATGTTAACATCTAATCTTAATCAAAATCGTCTACCTATTCTTTATATCGATATGAATAGATAAATCAACAACTGTCAAATCAGTTAGTATTAAATGAAGATTGTATTTTCATCAAATCTTGTTTGAACGTTGGAATTGACAGAAATGTCAATTCTTGTCATATGAAGGAAAGCTCTGGAATAAGGGCTATGAAGATGTCATGACACAAAGCGACTACTGCGGTAAATGAAGTATTTCGTTGAAGTCGAGGTTGTCAAGAAATAATCACGTAACATTTAGATTTGACTCTAGACAAATGTAAAGTAATTGATCGAGTTTCTGCAGTAGCAGAAGCATAGAGCGCGTTTTGAATAATTTAGTGCTGGAAGTACATCACTTTAACGTTCTCGTCGCAAACAGAGACAAAAGGGTCGAGGAAATAAATCGTGACTATAGTTATATCGATATAAATAATGCTGTAATTCAGTCTATGCTCTTACCTGTCTTGACATTGCTGATAGACTTCTCTATCTATGTTCTTTAAGACATCATATGAGTGAAATTCCATTATCAGCAGTTTTCGAACATAATCCTCATGACATCAAGTCTTTGAGTTGTATTTCGTTCTGATTTTTTCCAGATACAAGCTACCTATTGATGAGATAAATTCTTCTGTGAATTAATGGAATTGTTCAAGCTTTCAATGAAATGAATCTAGACAATTTATGCGTAATAATTGAGTCTTCTAGATTGTGAAAGGAAAAATACAAAAATGAATAAATTGATTAAAAAACCGAAAGATATCTCCAATGACAATATTTCCAAAAATAATTTGAAAAAAGGCAAAGGATGAAATGCAACTCATGAGTAGCAAGTTGATTCATCCTTTCCCGTCCTGGAGGGAGATGCTAGTATATCTGTCGATCCAATCGAATCAAAATATTGATTCACTGTGTGTCCTCAGAGTCAAAACCTCTTGAATATGATGCCTTCGAAAGAACAAATTAGCATAAATTTCATCATCAACTTGTTCATGGCTGCTCTTTTGTTTGGTTTCTGCAACATTGAGGTGTGGTATGCTATCCCTCCATCGTTTTATTTCCTGCTCCTACTCAAACTTCCAAGTCTCGTCCTCATCCACTAGATGAGAGTCGTTTTTTATCATATCCAAGACACCTTTCTATCCTGTTGTCCCCCTAAAGTGATTATAAGTAAGGATAGAGCGATGCACTTTCCGCAACACAGTACTAGTTTTTGAAGAAACCGAATATGTTATAAACGGATTCTGTTTATCTATCGAAGTTTCTGTGAGATAGGGTAATTCTGAAAATTTGACATTTTCTGACACCGCCTGTATTTCGGTTATAGCAAAATATATTGAAAATTGGAAACTGCCTCGTGTAGATATGTTTGCATAGAATCCTATGGCATACTCAGTTCTTTCTCGGGTTACAGTTTTTGTGATATTGACATGCACACCTATTTTTAGATGGTGTTATTTTCGTCTACATTTCTTTCAGCGATAGATTTTCAAAAATGTAACTCTATATTTATTTCTTCTGACTACGTCACACAATGTATTCAGCCGCTTCTTATTCCACCGTGGTTAACCATAGTAACAGGAAAAACATAATGATAATAAATGTAACTTTAACAAGATAGTTTGCTTTTATTGCAAATTATCCTTCGGTGACCAACCGAAGATCAGGTTAGGTTCAATTTACCCGGTAGAAGAACTATTATTGGCACTCACGAGCAAACAACAAGTTCAGAAGAAAACACACTAAAATTGAATAAATATATTAAATCTATTTCCTTCACATAAAAGCTGAATAAAAATTTATTACATTCTGCAGCAAAAACTGACGGGTCGACTGTCTAAAATAATTCAACATGAATAATCTATAATGTTATATGTATATATGTACAAAATGATTTTGAAGGTAGCAAGGCCGAAAGTTATCTTATAGAAGAGTTCAAAAGATGAAAATTAATCAAAAAGAAAACATGTGAAATACCAGAATCACTTATCTAGAGAGTGGATATGCTTCTAATGGTGTTATGGGGCTCTAGAACACAGCTTCTTCCAAAAAGAGTATTCTCGTTAAAATACAGCCTATTCCAAAAAGAATATTTTTGTTGGCCAAAACACAGCCTCTCTCAAAAAGAGTATTTTGGTTAAAATATAGCTCCTCCCAAAAAGAGTTATTGGGTGAAATATAGCTGCTCCCAAAAAAAATATTTGTTCGTCAAAATACAGCCTCTTCCAAAAATTATTTGGATCTTTGAAATACAGTCTCTTCCAAAATAAGTATTTTGGTTAAAATACAGCTCCTCTCAAACAGAAATTTGGTTCGTTGAAATACAGCCTCTCCCAAAAAGTATTTGTTGAAATCCAGCCTTTTCCAAAGAGCTCCTATATATTGAGCGAATACGAGCATTAGTTTCACAAAAATCCAAAAAACCAATAATCCCAAAGATACAAAACTCAAAATCTTCGCAAAAAATCAAGCTGCTGGTGGAATGCAGGAACCAGAAATGAATCGCGTTCGAGTCGTTCTGAAATCAAAGAATCTATAGCATGCGAAAGGGGAGAACGGAGCACAAAATCAAAAAACTACGGTAAGTACACGGAGTGGCAACATACAGCCCATGTAATGCCAGTTTTTCACGGTCCGTATGGCATTGCTCAAATACGAAATGATGAAAACTTAGTGTGTTAAACTAAAGTAACATTTCACACGCTACACACACCTCTACTCCAGAGAAATTTTGCCAAAGAATTCCAAAAGAAAACAGCACGGAAAGAACAAAATAAAACTAACCTAGTTGAAGCAAAGTGAAGCAGAAAAAACAACCAGCAAGGCATTCAAACAGCTGATTCACCGGCTCGTTAATCTATCCACCCGTTTCTAGATGGATTTACGCTTACAAAAAAGCGAAACCTCCCACTGAGGAGAGCATTCCTCAAATCAGAACCTTCGTCGAATGTTCCATGTGGAGTACTGAAAGTTCACAATTAGCAGACCATGGTTCCAAGTCTACTCACAGCGTTATCATTGCGTCCCAAGCAATACGCTGTCGACATGTTTCTACAAACTTATAGAAGAACAAAAATATCGAGAGTAAAGGGAAGTCAAAATCGGGTAAAAATTAAATGGTCACCAAGGTGTTCGAAACGTCAAAACCGCAAAAAGTACCAAAGAACAACTCAAAACGTAGTAAGCTCATGCTTACTGCAAAGAAAGGTTTTTCGCTAATAAAAAACCAACAAGAGTACTGGGTTTTAAGGAATTTTACTTAACGATTGCGATTCGTAACGCGTTTCACTACACCGTAGCTTCTTCAGACCTTTTTTTTTAACGAATGAATGTACAGAAAATGAATAAGAATATAAATATAAATGTACTCGAGTAATTACTTATTGGGTTGCTTCTTCTTAAGTGGTTATTTATGACAGGTATATCCAATAAAATAGGAATGGATTGCTCCCCGAAGAGATTCAATAGAGGTGAAGGGCTTAAATCGACTTGTTCATTGATGAGTTTACCTGAGTGTTTGTATTTACTTATTTCTGAAGTTTCCCAATGATCTACCTTCCAATATTTATTATCTGTATGTAAAATTTCAAACTGTGGGTCGAAAGAGTGATTATTTTCTAAGAGATGATTCCCGTAATTTGAATCTGATTTTTATTTGAAAAACTGCGTTTATGTTCCGATA
Organism: Cryptolaemus montrouzieri; assembly: GCA_013387265.2. Taxonomy (NCBI): domain Eukaryota; kingdom Metazoa; phylum Arthropoda; class Insecta; order Coleoptera; family Coccinellidae; genus Cryptolaemus; species Cryptolaemus montrouzieri. The sequence goes on from JABFTP020000185.1 coordinate 86,773,497, forward strand.
TTCTGATATTAAAATTTCTAAGTGTTCTAGAAATTATCACAGTCATTGCAATTCAATCTATAAACACCTGATTTATTGTTTTTACCTGATTTGGTTTTATTATTTTTATATATTTTCCTAAATTATTATTAGTTTGGAAAGCTTTGTTGAAATTATTGCTACTCAAGAATGATTTCAGTTTCTCACTTGTAATGCCAACGTAGGTTAAGGTGTTGAATTTTTGTTTCAATTTATCGACAGGGTAAACTTCATTCAATGCGATTCTACTTTGTTTTTTATTTAAAATATTATTTATTAGCTTGGGATTGTAACCATTATTTTTGGCTATTTGTTTAATCAAATCTAATTCTTTGTTGAAATTTTCTGGTGATAACGGGATGTTAATCAATCTATGAATAAAACTATTGAATGCTGACATTTTATGTTGATACGGATGACACGACGAGTTATGTATTATAATATCTGTATGTGACGGCTTATGGTAAATTGCGAAAACATGTTTTCCATTTTCATTCGAAATTGTTACGTCTAGGAAATTTATCGAATTATTGCTTTCTATTTCGGTTGTGAATCCAATTTTTGGATGTAATGAATTTATATGATTTTCGAAAATTTTTAACTGTCTATCTGTTCCTGTGAAGCAAATAATGATATCGTCTACATAGCGATACCAGTATAAACAATATTTACTGAGTGGATGATTATGAATTAATTTCTCTAAATTATTCATGAATATTTCTGCTAACAAAGGACTTAACGGATTGCCCATAATCAAGCCGTCTTCAATAGTATAATATTTGTTATTGAAATGGAAATAATTTTGATCTAAACAAATTTGTAATAATGAAAGAATATCTGATTCAATGATAGTATTGATATGATTCTTTTCTAATAATTCTGGAATGTTGGAAAATAGATTCTTAACATCGAAAGAAATGAGTTTGGAATTAGGTTATAATGGTATCTTTGATATTGGCAATTAGTTCGTATGAATTTTTGACCGAAAATTTAGATTTAAAATTGCAATGTTTTATTAGCAAGTCGTTGAGGAATTTTAAAAGTTTGAAAGAAGGTGCCGTTACATAAGAAACAACAGGTCTAATAGGGTAATTAGGTTTATGAAGTTTTATCAACGAATATAATTCGAGGGATTGTGGATTGGAGTTAATCGATTTATTTTTTTCGTGGTCTGTAATTAATGATTTTGCTGTCGAAATTATGTTTTTAACCACTTTCTGAAATTTTGCGGTAGGATCCTTAGTTGATGTTACATAGTTTCCGGCTGTTAAGAATTCTTCAGTTTTAGAAATATAATCGGTTTTACTAATCGCGATGACGGTGTTACCTTTATCTGCTTCAGTGAATACTAAATCGTTCTTGGTACTTTTTTCACGAATTGTTTTTATTATCTTATAATCGGAATTGCAATGAGGTGATAATTTCGAAAAGTCTTCTTTGATGATTTTTACTGTTTGATGTTTGGCTAAAATATTATCTTTGGAGTTTTTGAGAATGATTTCGGAGTCTATGCCTAACTGTTCAAAATTAGTTTTATTATGTTTTGGATGTAAATTATGTTTGAATCCTTTTTCTAATAGATCTTTTTGTGGTTATGTAAAATCGGTATCAGTTAAATTAGTGAATCTGTCAAAAAATTTATGGTCTGAAAATTTATCAGTTGAAGGTTTGGGTGGAGAAGTTTTGAACACTACGGTGTAGTGAAACGCGTTACGAATCGCAATTATTAAGTAAAATTCCTTAAAACACAGTACTTGTTCGTTTTTTATTATTGATAATGGAATTTAACCAAGTAAAAGCCTCCCAAATTCAAAGGTTTTTCGCTTTGCATGACGAACAAATTCTATAATTCCTCATATACCTTGAAACAGAACTCCTCATTCTTGGCCAATAGTAAAGTTCCGAAACCTCAGCCAAAGTTTTGAACATTCCAAAATGTTCACCTAAAGGCTTATTATGAAATTTGCGCAATATCTCTTTCCTATGAGGAGTCGGTACTACAATTTTGCATTCCGGGGAATCGTCAATGATCTTTTTTTCGAAAAAATATTTTTATGGAGAACATTGCCTTGTACTTTAAAATGAGGATAACGATGGGATTCAGATGGAAGATTTTTCAACATATTTCTATCCCATTTATCTAACTTAATTTCCGAAAGATTCAAAACCGAAACTTGTTGAATATTAGTATCAACACCAGAACTATTAATGACATTATGTAATAGTGGATCTTCAACTACATGAAGCTAGCTTCTGCGGTGAACAATATCGAATTTATGAAATAACAGTTTGACAATCAAAGAAGAATGGTCTGTAATAACTGTGAACTCAGTGCCTCCCACATATGGACGAAATTTATTAATAAAATACAAAATAGCTAAACGTTTTTTCTCCGTTGTGGTATACACTCTCTGACACCTTTTCAAAGTTTTACTAAAAAGAGAAAAAGAATGTTCAAAACCATCTTTCTGTTGGAAAAGAACTCCACGAACACCAGTATCTGAGGCATCAGGCAATATAAAAACGTTTACAAAATCGGGACTACTCAGAATTTGTGCAGTAGTCAAAAGTGTTTTCATCTTGTTAAATGCTTTATCAGCCTCCCTTGTCCAAGTTATGGGTTGATCTTTCTTACGACGGCAAATTAGTAATGAGACTAGAAACGGTGGAACTGTTTTTTAAAAATCTCTTATAATAGCCAATCAAACCTACAGGTCTCCTTATTTGAGTAGTATTAGTAGGAGCTAGATAATCTATAATGGCTTTAATTTTATCTGGATCAGTTCTAAATCCATTTTCATCTAATAAAAATCCCAAAAATTCCAAAGAAGGTCGGCAAAATTTGCACTTGTCAAGATTAATTGTAAGATAAGCTTTCTTCAAACGATGAGATGGGTGTAACTATAATAATATCACCTTAGTAATAAAAAACAAAAGGCTCTAAGGATACCCCGACACGCATATCCATTAATTTACTCATACACTGGGCGATATCATTCAAACAAAAAGGTAAAACGTTAAAACAAAATAAACCTCTACCTTGAACAGTTGTCTCAATTTTGGACTCCTCATCAAGTGGAATTTGAAAAAAGGCCCATTTGAGATCGATCGAAGAGATGTATGATGCATTCCGAACCTTACTCACAATAGTATCAGTAAGTGGCAAGGCATAACTATCAGGAACCTTGATAGAATTCAGCTTTCGCCCATCAAACCAAACTCGAAAAGAACAATCACTCTTCTTCACCAACCACAAAGGACTCAATCAAGGCGAAATTCCCGTAACTGGTTTGAAAATGTCAAGTGCCGGCATCTTATCAACTCCTGCAATTAATACTTGTTGCATAGCAGGACTAAGAGGGTATTGTCGAGAATAATAGACTTATTTGCACCAGTATCAATATTGTGAACATATGAGTCAGTTCTACCAATTCCATTTTCAGAACTAATCTCTTTAATAAGGTCGACAACGGCATTTAACCTGACAGTTTGAGTAGATATTCTGAACTTTTCACAGTATGTATTGCAGAAGCCGAAAGAGTTGCTACAGACGAGGAACCAATCTGAAACGTAAAATTTGATATATTAATATTTGTAATATTGAATAACTTCAAAAAATTATACCCAAACCTAATCCTTCAGAAATAGAAGGTGTCACTAAAATTTCACATACTTTTATCATATTACATTAGATAATAGGCATCAAAGCATAACCAAGAGTATTCGGTAAAATTCCATCCGCAGTGGTCACATGAAAACAATCATCATAAATAGTTTGTTTGTTTAGTTTTCCCAAAAGATGAAAATCAGCCAAACCTTAAACTGAAATATTACAGCATGTTTCCACCCGAGCTGTAATACGTTATTTATCTACACTAACATCAAAATAAGGCCTACTTTATTTCTCTTTCTGAGAAAAACTCCGATTCACGACAGAAACTACACAAGTCTTAGTGGAGAAATATTGATCTTCACGAATAATATCAGTAGTACTTGAACTATTAGGCAAAGAAGGTCTAAAGGTTGAAAAGTAAAAGTTTGAAAGAGTAAAAAGCCAAGATTTTTATTCTGCTAAGTTAAAAAGAATTTAATTTTGTTAGGGAGGTGTTTTCCTTGCTTCCCCTTTCTGAAAAACTGCAAGAGGGTTTTTTGTTCCTGATGGGCCAGGAACCCCTACTTACTGACCCTGGTTCACGTTTTTTGAACATTTTGTAAATTGGGAACGTTTTACCCCCTCTAAACCACACGAATAGCAGAATATCTCCCTGGACTTTCTACAAGAGCTATGCTCATGTCCCGGAAGTTTACAATTAAAACAAACAATTGAATTCAACAGTCCAAATACACCCTGATGCATGTCCTTCGACAAGCTGGTTGAGTTTCATAAAATATAACTGACTCTTCCCTCCTTCATAATTTAATTAATTCCGCAATACTATCAATTTTATGTTTCATCAATGCTCTAGAATACTCGGGAAGTAAATTCCTTCACAAAATCTCAACCATCTTGTCTTCAGGTGGCATTACTCTCAAGCTGTTAAACTATGCTTCTACTGAATGTATGAACACTGTAACTGGTTACCTAACACCCTGTTTCCGCGCCTTGATTTCATTCATTAAAACCTCATTATAATTACCTAACAAAAAAGTTTCTTTCAGAACCATTAACTAATTCATCCCAATCAGTAAAACAAAATTTCTTGTGACAATTATATCACCAATCCTAAGCCATACCAGAAAAAAGACCAGAAGCAGACTCAAAAAGATCTACTTTTGAACAGCCACGAAAGTTCATCAAAGACTCGACAAGATATAAAAATGCAATTGATGATTCTTTACCAATAAACTTTTTATAAATATATATATATATATATATATATATATATATATATATATATATATATATATATATATATATATATATATATATTGTCACGATGTGACAATTATTCTATAAATGAACATCACTCCTAAAATTTTGAATTTTGAAAAGTTTTAGATTTTAAATTAGTTCTATCTTTCAGATAAGTATTTTTAAAATATTAACAGTAAGAACACATAAAATTTCCTACCTTTATTAATTCATTTTTCAGGAAAACGTTTTATAAAATATATTATTGACAACTGTCAAATTTTCGAATTCCAAAAAATGAATTCTTCATATGAATATGACTCTGATGATGAATATAATCCTCCTAAATATCCTTGGGATTCATATAATAGATATTTCTTGGAGAAGAACTTCAAAATCTGCACTCAAGATCGTTTAGATGCAGGACTATCTGATTCTCACACTTTCATATCATCGGATTCAGGTAACGTTGCAAAGAAAATTATTTCTGGGCCCGTTGATTATGAATATGATGATAAGGTAAACAACTTAAATGAAGGTAGGAATAATATTTTAAAAACTATACATTCATATCATACACGAAGTAAATCTAAGGATATGACATTTCTACTTGTTCTGTCTATTCTTCAAATAACAAAATATTTGATAACTGTTATCATAATCATGTAGAATCACCTTGTTCCTCTAATCTTATCATAACTTCATCACCTAATTCAGATCTTCACAAATCTAATAAAAAATAAAACGAATGAAATGGACTTATGAAATGAATAAATTCATTATGTTTTGTTATTACAAAATAACAAATAATGGAATGAATAGAAAAGGGTACATGTTTAAACTACATAATAAGTTCAAAGAAAAATTCCCCAATTGCTGTATTTCAGATCAAAGCATTGCGAATCAAAGACGGTATATTGAAAATAGAAACTTTATATCTGAATCAGAATGAAAATCAATTAAAAACAACATTCAACAAGAATAACATTTAAATTCTGAAATTGCAGATGAAAACCTAGTCCCATTCATGAAAAGCATCGAAAATAAATCAGAAAATTTGTCTGAAAATATTGATTACAAAGATATAGAAATTTTATTTCTCAATCAAATGAATTTATTTGAAAATATTGACCCAACTATAAGACCTAAACTTCCTAAAATTCATTATTCAAAGAAAATTTTCGATTGTATAAACGAGCTTAATGAGAATATTCTTTCAAAGCAACTTGTTAAAGTAATGAATATTTATACACTTCATCTGATTATGTATTGTGCCGCTATTACAGTAGTTAAACATTCTGGATACAAATTAGAAAATTTGGGATCTAATTATAAAATCAAGAAAAACCTTCATGCCAAAAAAGGTTAGAAGGTAAAATTTCTTATATCAGATGTGATTTAGGAAGATTGACTCAATATTCCAGAGGTAATCGATCAAAAAACTTATAGCACATATTGGAAAAATATTCCTCAAATATAAAACCCATAAAAATAATGAGATAAGTAATGGACAACTGATAGAATACATCGATACTTTAAAACAAAAACTTTGAGTATACTCCATTAGACTACGTGAATATAAAATAAATTCAGATAGAAAATTCCAAAACAAACTATTCAAAATGATGAAAAACATTTTTACAAATTTATTTCAGGTTCAAATGAAAATATTTCTTGAAATGGAGTTCCTAAAATTGATATTCTAACTGATTATTGGTCTTCAATTTGGGCAGTGCCAAGGCAACACAATTCCAATGCAAGTTGGATTTTGAATGAAAGGTCTCGATTTGAAAAATTTTCAAACAAAGATATAACATCAGTTATTAAACACACAAAAAATTGGAAATCTCCAGGTGTTGATGGTATTCATAACTTTTGGTTCAAGAAATTATCTTGCGTTCATGAAAAATTGGCTGACTATTTTTCATTTATAATAAAGAACCCTAAGCTACTCCTTTATTTTTCACAAAAGGAATTACTTATTTAAAACCGAAAAGTGATAATACTTGATAATACTATTGATCCGTCTCAATATAGACCAATTACTTGCCTTCCAACAATATATAAAATTCTAACTGCATGTATTACCCAAAAAATTTATGCACATTTGGAGAATTATGATATTCTTTCCGAACAACAAAAAGGATGTAGAAAAAAACACCTTGGTACTAGAGAGCAACTTGTAATTGATTCTGTTGCTTTGAATCAAGCTCAAACTAAGAATATTCATACAGCTCTCATTGATTACCAAAAGGCTTTCGTAGTTCTCCTCATTCATGGCTTCAAGAAATTTTGGGAATTTATAAAATTGATAAGACACTTCGTCTTTTTCTTGAATTTGTAATGAAAAAATGGAGAACCAATCTTCATTTAAATATTTCAAAACAATCGTTAAAATCCGAAGTAATTCCAATCAAAAGAGGCATTTTTCAAGGTGATTCTTTAAGTGCTCTTTGGTTTTGTCTTTGCCTTAATCCATTATCTCATGAATTAAATGCTACTAGTTTCGGCTTCAAAATAAAGAGTCTATCAACTGAATTCAAATTAAGTCACTTAATTTATTTAGATGATATTAAATTATATGCCGGAACCAGATCTCATTTAAAAAGTCTACTTGAGATTACTTTCAACTATTCCAATGATATTCATATGAAATTTGGACTTCCAAAATGTAAAAATCTTTCTATTGACAAAGGAAAGATCACCTCTGATTATATAAAGATTTCCAATATCGAAATCGAGCCAATGCATCAAGGAGATACATATAAATATCTTGGATTTTGTCAAGAGAAGACAATTAACCATAGCAGCACTAAAGAAAATATTAGAAGTTCATATTACAAAAGACTTAGAATTATCATCAAGAGTCATTTAACTAGTAAAAACCTTTTCAGAGCTATCAACTCCTATGCAGTTCCTATTCTTACATCTTCTTTTGGAATTATTAAATGGTCTAAAACTGATCTAAATGAATTACAATGTCAAACGAGAAAATGCTTTGTAAATATCATAAGCACCACCCAAAGTCAGCTGTTCAGAGAGTTACACTACCTAGACATCTTGGAGGTCGTGGATTAACTGATTTGAATAATCTTCATAGTAAACAGATTTTTCATCTACGTTCCCATTTTCATGATAAACAGAGAACGTCTAAATTACATGATATTGTTGTTGCTTCAGATTATAATCTTACACCTCTGAACTTGACAATGCAAAAGGTAGATTTTGATATATTTGATGATAATTCTAAAGAGAAAGTTGGATGCAGAAGGAATTACACGGAAAGCACCTAAAGAATTGAAAATGATTATATTGATGAAATCGCATCGAATAAATGGTTAGTATCTGGAGAATTGTTTGCTGAAACAGAAGGCTTGGCAAGTGCGATCCAGGATCAGGTTGTTTTCACGAGGAATTATAGAAAACACATCATCAAACAAAATATAGATGATTCTTGCCGTAGATGTTTCTGTTCTTCAGAAACAGTTTTTCATATATTATCATCTTGCTCAGTCCTTGCTTCAACAGATTATTTAGAAAGACATAATGCCGTCGCTAATATTATTCATTTTAATCTAGGAATTAAACATGACCTAATTCCCAAAAGAAAAAATTTTACAAATATGAACCTGAGATTATTTGTGAAAATGACAAATATAAACTTTATTTTGATAAAACAATTCTTTGCAACAGAGCTGTAAAACACAATAGACCAGATATCATTCTTAATTATAAACAGAATTAAATAACATATATAATTGATATTGCTATACCCGACACACATAATATACAAAATAAATACAATGAAAAAATTTCTAAATATATGATGCTTGGCGACGAGATTAAAAAATGTGGAAAATGAAAAAATATTTATTCTACCGATTATTATTTCCACAACAGATGTTATTCCTAGAAATCTTCACAAAAGTATTGAGATTTTGGGTCTGAAGAAAAATCTGTTTGAACAGTTACAAAAGATAACAGTCATCAAATCTTGTAATATTCTTCGTAGGTTTCTTTCCGAAAAAAATAATGAGGTAGTGTCATAGGTTTTCTCTTTAGTGTATACTGCTCAGAATCTCATTTCATATTTTATTTATTTGTTTATATAAATGTAATATAATTAACTGACAATTTTGTCATATTTATATTCAGAGCAGTATTCTATTCGATCGTTCACCACTTCACACAAAGGAAACTATTAATGAGTAACATTCAGTGTTACTTGACTAAGGTCCGTACTTTGGATTTTTCCGGGGAGAAAGCCTCTGACACTACTCGTTGGTACATTGATATCATTGTCTGATGATGCTATAGTATGTATATATTCTGGAAAATTGATATATTCTCATAACATTTAACGTTATCCTAATATATAATTATTTCAGGATATGTTTTGATTATAATCATTGCCTGGCAATGGTATCAATTACCGGGTGGTGGATTTATATTTTTCATGAAATCAATTTGATTGCATGAACAGATATATGGCAACTCGTTGTGAAACCTATATATATATATATATATATATATATATATATATATATATATATATATATATATATATATATATATATATATATATATATATATAATCAAATTCATTGCAAGCTCCTGCGCCTCTTTGTCCTATTTCTCCGACTTAGCTGTTAGCCGCTTTAATCTGCCTGACACATGGCATAACCGTGATGATATCCTTTTATATTCAGTGCAGTTGGTATTTTCAGAAAAATCATCAACTGCCTTCTTAATATCGACAAATGAATCCTTCAGTTCCTTAATATCCTGCTCAAACTCATAAGCATGAGTACTATCACAAGGAGTCCTATCTGAACTCTACTGACAAAACAGACCCCGAAGAACGTTCCTTCGTCTGGGGGCTCATAACCTCTAATAGAAATTTCATATGCCAATTCATTAGCTTTCAGAAAATCGGGATTAAACTTAGGCATGGTTGAAGTAGAAGAAAAAAATTTAGAAACCGAAAATTTTCCTAAGTATAAAAATTTCAACTATCAAGACCGGTCACAGTAAAAATCAATTAAAAATTTCAAAGCTGTCTCTTATAAAAGTATCTGAGTATGCAATAAAATTTAACTGAAATTCCGCAGAAAAAACCTCTAAATTTTTCAGAAATTCTGTTACACCTGAAGCTCCAAAAACTTACTGAGTTGTCATAAATCCACCATAAAAATCTAAAACACTCAAAATCCAAAATTTTTGATGTAACAGGATAATTCAACCAAAAGAATCTAAAAATCCTGAAATATATTCATTCAGACCTTACCTGAGAAAAATGTCATTGCATACCACAGAAACAAAATAGAAATTTCGCTAATCAAAAATTCGTCAGATTACTAAATATGAATAACAATAATCAGAAAATAGGAACACAAAACTTGAGACTCAACTTTCAACTTGACAATTCTGAGGGAACCAAAAATATGTATTTTCAAGTTGAACAAGAAACAACTCTAAAGTACCAAAAATATATCTACCAAAAAAAGTTTCGAGAAAAAGGGTGCCAAAAATATGTAACTATAACAAGTTAGTTTGCTTTTATTGTCAATTATCCTTCGGTGACCAACCGAAGATCAGGTTACAATAGCTCAGCGGGAAAGGTGGTCGTAGGTGAATAAGTGGTAAATTTGACCGGTAAAAGAACTATTATTGGCACTCATGAGCAGACAACAAGTTCACAGAAAAAAACTCACTGAAATTGAATAAATTTTTTAAATCTGTTTACTTCACACAAAAGCTGAATAAAAAATTATTACAATTTGAAGCGAAAACTGACGAGTCGACTCTCTTAAACTGATTGAATGTGATTAATTTATAATATTATATGTATTATATGTACAAAATGATTTTGAAGGTTACAAGGCCGAAAGTTATTTTACAGAAAATTTTAAGAGTTGAGAATCAACCAAAAAAGAAGATGCAAAATAATAGAATCACTTATCTAAAGAGTTGAGAAGCTTCTAATGGTAATATGGGGCTCTAGAACACTTCGTTAAAATACAGCCTCTTCCAAAAAGTATATTTGGGGGAAATACCTCTCCCCCCTTAAAGAGTATTTTTGTTGGCCAAAACATAGCCTCTACCAAAAAGAGTATTTTTCTTAAAATACAGCTCCTCCCAAAAAGAGTATTTGTTTGTCAAAATGCAGCCTCTTTCAAAAAGTATTTGTATCGTTGAAATACATCCTCTTCCAAAAAGGCTATATTGGTTGAAAATACAGTTCCTCGCAAAAAGAATTTCGGTTCGTTGAAATACAGCCTATACCAAAAAGTATTGGTCAAAACCCAGCCTTTTCCAAAGAGCTCGTATATATTGAGCGAATACGAGAATTAGTTTCACAAAATTCCAAAACTATAACTCCAAAGATATAAAACTCAAAATCTTAGCAGAAAAACAAGTTGCTGTTGAAAGGCAGGAACCAGAAATGAATCGCTGTCGAGTCGTTCCGAAATCAAAGAATCTATAGCATGCGTAGGGGGAGCACGGAGCACAAAATCAAAAGAACTACGGTTAGTACACGGAGTGGCGACTCACACCCCATGTAATGCCAATTTTACGCGGTCCGAATGGCATTGCTCAAATACGAAATGATAAAAGCGTAGCGTGTTAAATCGAGAGTGACATTTTACACGCTACATAATTTATTTAGAAACATAACATTAAAAGTAGAAATAAGTACGGGATTACAAATATAAATCATATTGCTCAACATTATGTGTCCTCCATATTTGGCATAGCTTATATATTCTTCAAAGACCGTTCTGTTATATGAACGGTGGTCACTCTAATTGTCCAAAATTATTTTCTCTGGCTTCATTTGTTGAATATTTTAGTATCACCTCATAAGATTTCACAATAAAAATCTTAAACTGAAATGCAGAGATCATGGTGGTCATTAATTTTCTAGGAAAATGTTTGTTGATCCTGTCTATCATAATTTCAGTATTGTAAGCTGAAAGCCCAGTTTTGCTGAAGGAATATGTCGTTGAGTTTGAGGCAAGGGAAATATTTCTCATAGAGCTTGCTTTTAGAATTTGTGAGTATTTATCGGTGTTAACATTTCTTCATATATTTGAAGAATTATTTTACTCTTAACAATAAACAATAAAATAGGAAACATTAAACCTTAAGCTTTTCTGCCGTTCTCGAGGAAGAAGAATATGTTGATATTTCCAGCTCCAAAACAGTGAGTTATGTCTATTTACAATTTCCGAACTAATAAAATGTGCTTCGGAATCCTCATCTTGTTCTTTCATATTGATCAAATTGCAAAACTCCAATCGACGTTCGGCATCACCAAGGTGCAACTGCTAAAAAGTTGATGTTTGTAAACTGACAATTTGTATTTTCTGAAAACTCTGTGCATACTGGTTCTGAGTACTCTCGTCTCTTATACTATCGTTTTGCACGAGATTTCAGGAGTTACTTGAACAAGAGTTAAGACATTGACAACAGATTCTTCGTTCTCTTTATAGACTCGCGATCGGGATTTACCAAAAGGTCCAAATTGGCCAAGATTTTTTCCAATATTCTTGAATTAGTTGCTTTCTTTCAGGATACTTCTGATAGAATTAGATGAATAAAAAATTCCGCAATACTATGAATATAAAGATCAGACACATATCAGCTTCTTCATTAAACAATATGAATAATAATAATATATATGAATAATAATAATAATTTTCTTCCTATGCTCTTTTGAGTTACCTTGCCTACCAACAGTCAACGAGTAAATGAACCGCTAAAAGCATTCACGTTATCTGAAGATAATATATTGATTTGAAAATATTTTGTTAAATGAAAGAATGATACAGAAGAATACAGGGTGATCCATTTGAAAGCAGACAAAGTATATCAATATCTCGACAACTATAGTTCGTGGAGAAAGAATGAGTACGCCAATATATCTATAAAAGACCGTTTCAAATTTTCTCCAATATATTTTGCTATAACCGAAATACTTGGGGTTCCTGGAAATGTCAAAATTTCAAATCAACATGTATAACAGAAACTATGACTAAAGACCCAATCTGCGGCATCTTTTGTTTCTTTTAAAGGTGACATGATGTTACTTTTTAAAGAAAATTTTACGAAAATCGCATAGCTATATATCCACTCTGATATACCCCACAATACTTACCAGAATGGGACAGCATGTTCACTTTCAACAGTTGTTTTTGATGAGTTCAATATGGAATACCGTAGGCAAATAAACTGATGCATTGTGAGTTTCGGTGATGCAGAGAGCATGAACCACAAGGTGATCATCCCTCAAATTGTTTTGAAATAACGAGAAAATTATTCTTTCAGAATTTCAACAAAATTGGTTTAGAATTTCAGTCAAATAGTGGTATCAACGAATGATTTTGCGATGGCACCACCGGAGAAGAGGTCTAGACGAACCGCAACCAGTGTTAATTCATGACAGTGACTACACATCATTTGTTACGTTGAAATCGAAAGTCCATTAGCCTGCAACCGCATATTCCAGTTTCAATGGATGATTTTGCTGTAGCACCACCGGATAATTGGTCTAGACGTAACGCGACCAATGTTAACTAATGAGAGCGACCACACATCATCCGTTTCGTTGAAATCAACACTCCATCAGAAATAAAACAATGGCTTTGGCGTCACCGCAAAATCATTCGTTGCCACAGCTATGTGTGGTCACAGGCTTAGAAAATAATTAATTGCTTTGGCGGCACCGCAAAATCATCCATTGCTACCGCTATGTATGATCGCAGGCTTGTACATACAATGCATTCCTTCGATATTGTGTTTTGACTCACACCAAAATTCGTAGTCCTTCAATTCTTCGTTACTTTCTTTTTCAGTCATTCGAATAAATAAAAAATTTAGCTCATTATTAACTTTATTCATGTTAAGACTGTCTTTAGTATTTACTTATTGATTACTACTCTTTGTGATTCTTGCGTTTCGTTGTTTTCAATCATTTCATTCAATTCATTCATAACAGATCAGATGCAAAAATGCGGATATTTTGTAAAACATGATATAATTGCATTAGTCGAACCGAAGTTGCCAAGTCAATACAGAATGAGGGAACGAAGTTAAAACATTCAGAAAAATTGCTTTGAACTGAGGTTGGTTGAGAAATATTTTTGAATTTAATTGATATTCAATTGTTATAGAATGACATAGAATCATGAATAATCCACAAGTTACAGATTTGGATTTATTTCAGAATATACAAAAACAGAAAATTTGATTCAAACTGTATAATAAAAAATTAAAATCTAGGCCCTGAATACTTTGCCGCCCTTCATGCGACAATATACTAAAACAAATCTAAAGTAAAAAATGTGATTGCTTTAGAGAAAATGATAATCAGATAACAACAACAAGTCTTTACAGCTGGATAATTCAATTGACGAGATGATCCAAGCTATTTTCTTACAAACAATAATATAATTCAGGAATTTAATTTCTTTAATATATTCATTAAATTTATTAGATGTAATTTTATTATTATTCAAATTACGTCTGAAAATATTTCGAGGTTAATTAGTTTTTATACAAATTTAAAGATAATAATAATAAAGTATGAGCCAATTACATTATTGTTTTACGTATAATTTGCTTTTCGTCTTTCAAAGATATTAGCCACACGTTCGCATCGTTCCTTGCTAATATGAATGCAAAGGGCAATATAAAAATCATCCGAATATTCACGATTACAATAACAAATATCCATCGTATTACTAAATTGTAAAATTTATCGAATTTGAAAAATATTTAGTCAATAGATGCACAATGCAAGTTCGGAAACTTTAAAGATACACAACTGGTAGTTTTGGATTCAGTAAAATCAATATGAAAAAATTAGACATTAAATTTATGAAATCTTCAATAGATATTTGAAAATCATGTAAGATTATAGAACCCAACATAATGAGAAAAGACGATATAGTCTTCCAAGACGAGGTTGCAGTATATGCAGGAACACATTTCCAAAAAATAAATGCGAACGAAAATACCTGTTCTACGGCCATCACAATTTCCTGGTCCTTGAGTTTTGCCCTTTTTATGAGGTTATTTTTCTAAGGAAATTTGTACAAGGCTTTGAGGAAGCTTGAATACTTTAGGCACAGCTACATAAAAATACTTTTGGCCAATTTCAGCGACAATTATTAGTTCTTTTGAGGAAATGATATACAGGGTGGTTCAACGAAAACGTAACTCCTTGGTTTTCAGTTTTAAAATAAAAATATGGGGAATCGCTCGATCCCGTCGATTTCTGAGTCGAGGGGAACAACTTTTCCGATTCTTGTCATCCCCGTAACTTCAATTCCTTAAGGGGGGTGAGCACAACCCCTGATTTTGAAATAGGGATGGAGGGTGATGTGATACTTCGTTTTGAAGATCTTATCGAGTACTATCTGACCCTAAATTTTCGCTTCAAAATGTTTATCTTCAACGTAATGGCAGCTTAAAAAGGAAGACTACTCACTTTTGTGATTAGTTTATTAAGTGCTGAAAATGGGCACCATTCACTTACATGCAGTGAAGAACGCTGATGTATGGCTATTTTATGTTGGATAAACCTCGAGATATGCAATGTTTCTATTTATTTGTTAATTTTTTTGTTCGAGAAAGTAGACCATGTGTTTGATTTACCTTAGTTACTCGTTAGTCTATCGTGAATTCTTAGGAATGTTGAAACTGTGCCAAAGCTATTGTAAATTTGTAATAGGATTTAAATGGTGTATTCCGTGGAAAAAATGGTGGAAATGATAAAATTCTTTTTTAGAAATAACAACTCTGCGCGATTAACATCGGCTTTATTCAACGAACGACATCCTGGAAAAATGTGTCCGTTGCTTACGTTGTGCAACTAGTTGCTAGATTTGACGCTACTAGTTCAGTCGGCAACAAAAAGAGGGTGTATGAAGGAGACGAAGCGATGGATCCGGCCCTTAGTACTAGGAAATTGTCCAATGTGTCTGGTATTTCACGCACAACAATCATGAGAATTTTAAGAAAACATAAGTTTCATCTTTTCGATATACGATTTGTTCAGGAACTGAATGAGGATGTTGAATGAGTATGTTTGTGATCGCCGATTCATGTTCTGTGAAGTGGTCAGTGAAATTATTAACAATAATCCAAACTGCATGTTCAATATCTATTTTTCAGAGTGTTCATTTTACCTTTACGGTACTGTAAACAGGCATAACTGTCGGTACTAGTCAGATGAAAATCCAAGATTATTTCGAGAAGAGCATACTCAGCATCCCCAAAAGTTAAATGTTTGGTTTGTTTGATATTTATGGAAATCACATCATCGGTCCTTTTTTTAAACCCGATAATATCACTTGCCAAATTTATCTAGAACTATCACAGAACGCTCTTTTCCAGCCCTCGTGTCGTATTGGAGAATTTAGAAGACCATGAAACGATCATTTTCCAACAAGATGGCACACTACCTCATTTCGTTCAACCTGTGCGATAGTTCATAGATGAAAATCTTCCTCAGGCCTGGATTGGAAGAAGGGGGCATATTGAGTGGCGATCCAGATCACCTGATCTGGCGCCACTGGACTTTTTTCTATGGGATCACTTAAAATCTAAGATTTACGCTACCAAACCTGAGTCACTGGTGGATTTGCGAATTCGGATCATTAATGAATGCCTTCGAATTGAACCAGAAATGTTGAGTAATGTACGTGAACGATTTGAGTGAAACTGATTTTACAGCATGGAAGTGAATGGTGCTCATTTTCAGCACTTAATAAACTCATCACAAAAAAGAGTAGTCTTCCACTTTTTTAGCTACCATTTCGTTAACGATGGATATTTTGGTGTGAAAATTTAGGATCAGATAGTACTCGGTAAGATCCTCGAAATGAGGTGTCGCAACACCCCTCATCCCTATTCAAAACCAGGGGATTTTGCTCACCCCCGGTAGGGGATTGAAAAAATCGAAGAAGTTGTTCCCTCCCGAATCAGAAATCGACGGGTCCGAGAGATTCTCCATATTTTCATTTGAACCTGGAAAATCGAGGTGTTGAATTATCGTTGGACCAACCTGTATAAGAATACAGGAGCTTCGCCAAATATTCAGAAGACATTAATCAATTCGAATAATATTTGTGATTTTTAATCATTATAAACATTGTAACGTTCTAAAAAGCTCTTAGTGAGTGAAAATAAACAAATAGAAAATTTGTTAAATAAAATAAAAGTCATATCTCAAAGTCTGCTATTCTGAAAAAAACGTATAAGCCACTGGAAATACCTCAACCTTCTCAATATATTTCACAAGAATTTCAGTGGTATACACTTTTCAATTAATTGAAACAATAATGTTCAAGTTTTCACTTATGACAGGCATCACCTCAGCTTTAACAGATAAGTAGTTCATTTGAATAGAAGATGTTCCTTTATATATTACATCGGTAAAAGTAGGTATTTAGCTCAATAGAGGGAAAAACTAGACAGGGTTGATTTAAGAACTGAAAGAATTCAGTAATAGTAACGAACTCAGGTCTGATTGACTATTAAGTTAATTTCCGGAGTTTTCGGTTTATTCATTTTTAATGCTTTTCGTAGGTATAGTCCTAATCTTTTATTTCCGTCATGAGAAATACCAAAATAATTATTCGAAGTATAATTTTCTTGCAGTGAATTATTTCAGAATATGAGTTTTTGTTTGTCGAAACTGCTTTTATGTTCTGATAACAGAATATTGAAATTTCTTGAACTTCTAAAGATATGAATTCAATTACAACCCCCACAAAAAAGCTTATAAACAGCTGATTCGTTTCTTTCATGAATTTTGAATTTACAGTTTTCAATATTTAGAGAGTTATGTGGTCTGAATGGAAGAGTTAAATTATATGATAAAATGAGAGACTTTAAATATAGGCTGGATTTACTTATATAAGTTAATATATTATATTTCGATTGGTCTAGATTGGTACTAGAATAGCATGTTGAAATTGTTCACGAGAAAGCAGCCTGTCAATTATATTAGAATAACAACCATCGACAGCTGTTTGTTTTATAATATTGAGCTCTTCTTATAAATTATTTTTTAACATGAATAGTTAAGTACTAAGTAATTAAGTCTATGTTTCAAATTGTTGTAGGCACCAATTTTATGTTGATGTGGATGAGCGGAAGAATTATGAATGGTTATATCATGGCCGTGGTCAGTTTTGCTAACATGGTTGTTAAATCGAAAAAGTTAATGGAATTCTGTTTCCATTTCCAAAGTGAAATTTTCATTAGAGTGAATTGATTTTATGTATATTTATAGTAGGACTCAATAGAGTATTTTTACTCCGATGATGAGTAGGGCAGATATGTACTGTTCCAAGAAAGTTGAGGAATTTATGCTTAGTAGAATCATTTTTTATATGTTATGTAGATTTTTTCTTCAAATATATTGAATGAAGAAATTATCACTAAACAGACATGTGTTGAAACCATTTTGTGATGTTTATAGAATTCCCTAACCCAAAAAAAAGAGAAAAGTGCCTTCATTGGATCACTTAGTTGTGTACATGACTGTCAAGACTCTTTCCTCAAAAACACGTGTAGATATAGAATTGGAATTCATACCGGATAATCAGAAATTCAACCTTATAAGTCGTGTGCTGAATTTATTTCGTTCACACTATGTATATATAGGGGGTTTTACCCCGACGAGTTTCCCATATATCTGTTCATGCAATCAAACTGATTTCATGAAAAAATATAAATCCACCACCCGGTAATTAATACCATTGCCAGGCAATGATTATAATCAAAACATGTCCTGGAGTAATTATATATTAGGATAACGTTAAATGTTATGAGAATATATCAATCTACCAGAATATATACATACTATAGCATCATCAGACAATGATATCAATGTACCAACAAGTAGTGTCAGAGGCTTTCTCCCGGAAAAATCCAGTGTACGGACCTTAGTCAAGTAACACTGAATGTTACTCATTAATAGTTTCCTTTGTGTGAAGTGGTGAACGATCGAATTGAATACTGCTCTGAATATAAATATGACAAAATTGTCAGTTAATTATATTACATTTATATAAACAAATAAATAAAATATGAAATGACATTCTTAGCAGTATAAACTAAAGAGAAAACCTATGACTCTACCTCATTATTATTTTCGGAAAGAAACCTACGAAGAATTATACAAGATTTGATGACTGTTATCTTTTGTAACTGTTCAAACAAATTTTTCTTCAGACCCAAAATCTCAATACTTTTGTGAAGATTTCTAGGAATAATGCCTGTTGTGGAAATAATAATCGGTAGAATGAATATTTTCTTCATTTTCCACATTTTTTAATCTCGTCGCCAAGCATCATATATTTAGAAATTTTTTCATTGTATTTATTTTGTATATTATGTGTGTCGGGTATAGCAATATCAATTATATATGTTATTTGATTCTGTTTATCATTAAGAATGATATCTGGTCTATTGTGTTTTATAGCTCTGTTGCAAAGAATTGTTTTATCAAAATAAAGTTTATATTTGTCATTTTCACAAATAATCTCAGGTTCATATTTGTGAAATTTTTTCTTTTGGGAATTAGGTCATGTTTAATTCCTAGATTAAAATGAATAATATTAGCGACGGCATTATGCCTTTCTAAATAATCTGTTATATATATATATATATATATATATATATATATATATATATATATATATATATATATATATATATATATATATATATATATATATATATATATATATATATATATATATATATATATCTGGAATCTCAGAAAGCTAGAATTACTTATTACTTAATCACTTAAAAGGTTTCTCATCCACCCTGTTTCCCAAATAATCTGGTTCAAAGTTACTGTTGTCCCATTCCCGGAGGGATCCACTAAAAGGGGTCAGAGTGAACCGTTTTTCATTAATAAAGGTGAGAATGTTCAATAAAAATGCATATTTTATCTTTAACACTTTAATCTGTGTTCACGTAACTTTCCACTTAAATGAGCATAAAATACCATCCCTGTACCTGCGGCTTTCGAAGATTTACACTTCTGTTCCGACATGCTCAACAGTTTTCATCTACTTTTAACGTAAAGAACTTTGTAGAATAATGCAAAAGTGTTTTCTTATGGACGAAGTTTGACTTAGTTTTCAAATAGGGCATAACCTAACTCTACTAATTTCACTTATATGTATATAGGGTAATTGATGAAATACTTTACATATAAAAACTGTAGTTGAATTTGGAACGATATCCTGAACGTTACAAGTCTTGAACGCATGGATCGATTTACTATGACATGACTAAAGTTAAAGAAAAAATTTGTTTTTTTCTTAAAACAATCAAAACCCTGTACATGTTTTTCCGAACATCCTGATCCGATGTGATTGAGTATAAAACTGCAAGAACTGTCACTTTCTGTTCAAATTTCATACTAAGAAATAATTATGAAGTCGAGCCATTGTTGCAACCAAAGGAAAACTTTACGGTTGCAAACCACGACGTAGCTACTTATTTTCAATTCAGAATTTGATATTTATCAATTTCTACTCTTCTCATGAGTACTTCTACTAACCTCTGCAGAATGAAACAGAGACGAAGTTCAGGGCGTATATTGGAGATATTTTTGCAATTTCTTTTCTTGAAAAGGGTACGCGTGAATCAACACTCAGGATATTATGCAATGCTATCTGAATTTCATCATCGGCTCCTTTTTAACAGATACTGCCATTGCTATTTTTCGCAATTACAAAGCACTATTCACCAAATTAAACCTTAAGATACATTTCGATTATTATGACGATGATGCAGATGATAAATTTATCATTTAAGACATTTCAGTCAAAGTCCCTACTCCTACGTTGATGATCATTTCAATTGAAAATAATTCATCCTTGAACGATAACATTGAAATAGAACTTTCATGAAAATAACAGATGAAAGAAGAAAATCAGTTATAAATTTCGTTATTTTCGTATACAAACCTTTATCGAAATTATCAGATGGTCTACTTCTCTTCTTATAACACCCGGTAGGTTTCGAATAACAATTTTATGAACCATAACCAATCACAGAAGATCAATTAGGATATTATTGGAAACACCACACCAAACCTTGACAGAAAGCCTATAATGACGTTGTTTCACTAAATGCAGATTTTCTCTCGCCCAGATATGTATGTTTCTTATATTCAAAATTCCATGTTTGGTGAATCTTGTCTCATCAGTAAAGAAACCCCTATAAATAATTGAGATATCTCAGTATCCTGCGGTAAAATTGGACTCTTGCTACTTCATCTCCAAAATATATCATCTGGACCGGCTTAAAGTGGTAGGGATGCATTTTTTCTTTCTTCAGAACATACCAAACTCTACTCTGATCTAGTTTCATTCTTCTCGTCACTCTTCGTATACTTCGTTTGCCTGGATATGCCTTCCTCTTTTTGTAGTCGATGGAAACTTTCCAGTTTCTCTTGAAGAACGATTTACGCCTACGATCGCTTAATGGTTTGGCACTTGTCGTTATGGAAATCACTAACGATATTATCTGACTGCTACCTGACAATAAAAATTGCAAAAACCATACACCAATATCACATCAGTGTAGTTGGCGTTTGTGAAACTGGGTATACCTATCGAATTAAAATGAAAATAATTCTAATTTCAATTGAAAATTCGATTAATCGAGTTAATTGTTGATGTTTATTTTCAAAATTATTTTAGGGCTCCTCCGATTTGCTATGGTTCACATAATTGTTATTCGAAACCAACCAGAAGTTGAAAGAGAATCACTTGGCCATCTAAAAGTTTGATGGAGAATTTGTGTACGGGAGGGGAGTATTCGGCAAAATTCATTATGAAATGTCTTCAATTCAATGTTTTCTATCTTCCTTTCTTTTAAATGCTTAGCAGCAAAAGAGGGGTATGTACTTGTATTGGAATTTGTGTCCGTCGGTATCATCGTGAAATTGCATAGCTTGAAGAATGAATAACAAAATATTTTCCATTTTATAGAGGTGGATCAAAAAAAGCACTGGCCAAGAGGATCAAGGATATAATGAAAATTAGTCAGACGATTATTTTGAATGATACCAACAAGCATTTCGACAATTTTTTGGAAAAAGAGGGAGGAATTTTCTACATATTCAAATTTTTGATTATTAATGGCAGCAACTCTAAAGAAGAAAATTTATATTCATCAAATATGAAGAACACTGGTGTCCTATCTGTTATTTTGGATGATTCGCATTGAAAATTCTTGACTTTTCTTTGACACAACTATTATTTCGATAAAAACTTGAAACAATTTCGACCCACTCATCAGTTGGGAAAACCATCGTTTCTCTCACAAAGAACAACTGTATTTAAAAATAGTAGCGTAAATGAAAGACAGATGTGAAACAGATTTATCATAACCAGATCGTTGCGATAAAAACAATTGTGGATGCCCTACAAATCATTGATGTTTAGCAATATCTTGAATCATTACTTTTCCTTGAGAATTAAAAACTCGGAATTGCTGAGGACAAGAATTATCACATGAGAATGTTTGCAGAGAATTAGAATTGTATCATGAAATGGATATTGGATGAGGTATTTTGAGATCTTAATTTAATTTTAAGCATTGTCAAATTTTCGTTGGAAAACAAACCTTTGTTGAGATTGAACTATTTATATGATGTTAAGCGATCAGAAAAATAGAATTTCTGAATACAAAATTTAGAGACCTTCCCAAAGATATGTCACTCGATACACTTTCCCAATAATAAATTTCAACTTAGAAGCTGCTGAGTGATCCCCCTCCAATAGAAAATTGATGTTTTAGCTTTTTCCGCTACAATCAGTCTTTCTTGACATAGAGGGGGAAGCAAATTTTTGTTGGAATATATTCCCTGTGATAATGAATGTTCATAAAGATACTATTTTTAATAGAAAATTAAAAGATACTGCCAAAGATATGTGGTACACACGTTGGAACACACTTTGAAACTAATGTTGAACTTCAATGGAAGAGTTACGAATAGACTTTTGGATCGAACTAGCGGACTCGTCGGTCCTGGCTTATGGCGAAGGCAGTCAACAACAACTTTTGCCGGCCATCCTTCACGCCTCTGGTTTGAGATGATGATTCTATCGCATCATCATCTAAAGATAAGACGGATATCTCTTCAAAAGTGTTTTCGCAAAATTCTGTTCAAAATACATCAAATGCATTTGCACCAAGCATTCCATATGTTCAATCGACTATGTCTGAAATGTGTATGGTAAGGCGCGCTCTTCAATTACTGAACTGTAAGATAGTATGATGCAATGCCATAAACAGTTCTGTAGAAATGTGCTCCAGAGTTAGCACTCGTTCTTGATCGTCTGTTTCAAATTTCATATCAGAGCCAGGCGTTTTCGAAATTTTAAAAGGTTACGAGAGTACAACCAATTTCAAAGGAAGGGTGAAAATAGCTGCCCCAAATTCACCGTTCAATCGCATTGTTTGGCCATTATGTGCAAAGTCATAAGTGATAAACGATAAGCTCATACAATATCTCGAGTTATAGGATTTAATCAGTGATCGACAATACGGTTTACGTAATCTACGATCGACTGTTTCGCATTTCTGGGCATCAACGATCTAAAAGTATGGTAAATCAATAGCCATTGCTCTCCAAGGCCTTCCACAGGGTTTCGCAGGCACCTTCCTAGACGGTTTCAGTATCTGGGTGATAATGTGGATTGGATTCAGTTACATCCTGCGGCAGCTGAGATCATTGTACTGGGGACTTCAACGTTCACAACACCAATTGGCTCTGTCACTCCAATAGAACAGATGAAGCGGAAAGACAGGCTGAAACTTTCGCAATCAGCCATAATCTAACAGAACTAGTCGATGAACCGACAAGATTACCTGATCATCCAACCGACTTCCCGAACACCTTGGATCTCTTTTTGATTTCAGATCCAGATGATTTTGAAGTGAAGGTCTAAGCACCGCTAGGCAACTCAGACCATAACCTTATGTCTGGTACTGGAACTATTGTGCTGCCGCTAAAACAAGAATCTAAACCACCCAGATGCATTTGGCAATATAACCGTGCTAATTGGGATGAGCTGCGTGAATTCTTTTTGTGCTTTCCATTCAGTGCTGTTTGCTTTCAGATCCTGACATTAATGTGTGCACTGAATCTGTTACACAAAATCATTCATGCAGGAATGTATCTATTCATCCCTCATTCCACAAAAAGAACAACGGCACAAAAGCCATGGTTCAACAAAGACTGCGAAAGAGCCTCTGCAGCCAAGAGCAGAGCTTACAAGTCGTGGAAGATGAATCAAACAGAGGAAACAAGAACAACCTTCGTACGAATACGGAACGTATGCAACCTGACAACTGCAAGAGCAAAGGCTTATTTTAACGACGGGCTAATTAATAAACTCCTCGAGCAGGCAAGCGGGACTAGACAATTCTGGTCTATGGCGAAGATTGTCAGTGCCAATTTCTGCAAATCTGCGTTTTCGCCTCTTGTTAGAGAAGACGGAAGTATAGTATCATCTCCGACAGAGAAAGCTCATCTCTTTGCCCTCTTGTTCTCAAAGAATTCTGTACTGGATTCATCTAACGCAATTCCAAGGAACATTCCACCTACAAATTCTTCCATGGCAGAAATCTAGTTCAGAGTCCGCACTGCGAGACGGGCTCTTGAGCAGCTGAACTACAAGAAGGCAGTTGGTCTATTCGAAATACCGCCAATCGTTCTGATAAAGTTTGCTCCCGAATTGGCACCCATTCTTGACCACCTGTTTCTATTATTTCGCCAACCTCGTTTCTGTTGCAGATAGACGATGTTTTGTCATCTACAGAAAACAAGATCTTCAGTTTTGCAGACGTGGTTTCGTCTTTCAGTAGTCTGCGGCTGACCACAGCTGCGGAATGTCATCATCAGAGCTGTCAACAAATTAATGACTTAAACTCTGACTTACAGAGGATATGTGAGTGGGGTCAGTTGAAGCTGGTGAGCTTCAACGCAAACAAGATGCAAGCAACTAAGTTTTCTAGAAAGGTCCCCGCTGGTAAACCTTTTTTAAAAATGCAAGGCCAAAAAATGTCATCCAAAGATTTTATGCACCTGCTCGGAATAACGGTCAACTCCAAATTTTGCTGGCATGAACATGTATCAGCAATAGCTAAATGCGCCCAAACATTCGTTGCGGATGTTGGATAGTGTGCAAAAACGGGCTGTGCGCCTTATCAACCACCCGAAGATCACCCGCGATCTCTAACCGCTGGCTCTCAGAAGACAAGCTGTTGACCTCTCACTATTTTACAGATACCTCCACGAAAGATGCTGCAAGGAGCTGAAAGACCCTGTTTCGGGAAAATTCATGTTTTGTCGCAACACTAGGCTGGCAACGAGTTCTCATCATATGTGCCATGCATTTAACGACCCCTCGAACCTCTCTCTATAAGAATTCCTTCGTTTACAGGGCTGGTGAGCTGTGGAACTTGCTTCCGTCCAACATCTTCCCAACATCCTACAATTTGGCCCCCTTCAAGAAGTGAGTAAACAGATAACTCAATTCTTCTTAGGCGCCTAATCATGCGATGTAACAGGTTCGCCTATTTCTGGGAATCGCGCATGAAAAAAAGAAAAAAAGTCTTGATGAATAAACTTATCGCATATGGACTTCTCGAAAAATTGCGTAATTGGAATAATAGCTTTCTCTTCAGTTAATCTATTCAGATGGTAGTTGATGTATGACGACTGAATCTTTTCAGGTTAATAAAAAAGTACCCACGGGATCCATACTCGCCTCAATCCTCTTTCTGTTGCAGATTAATGATCTGCTCTATTCCACCGAGAACAAAATATTTGGGTTTACGGACGACTGTACCCTGGTGTCCCCATTTTTCAATCAGCGTCCTATATTTGATAAGGAGTCATTGAATTCAGACTTGGGCAAGATATCAGATTGGGAACAGTTGAAATTGGTCAATTTTAATGCTAGCAAGACGCAATCAACAACGTTTTCAAGAGAAGTCGGTGCTGGAGAAGCTCCTTCAGTTATGCAAGGACATCGAATTGCCTTAGGAATGAATATGCATCTACTCTCAGTCACCACCAACAATTTGCTGGCATGACCATCTGTCAGCCATTATCTCATCCCTCTGCTTAACTCAGATTTCTTCTCAGGGCTAAGCAATACCTCACACCATCATAGCTGATAGTTCTATAAAAAGCAAAAATGCGACCTAGTCTGGAATACTGTTCCCAAGTATTGGGCTCCGCAACCAAACATTCATTATAGAATGTGTGCCTCCTCTGGACACCTGCCCACCCAAAGATTTCACGTGATCTTTAGCATCTCGCTCGCACGTTGCTAATCTTTCCCTTTCTTTTCTACAGATATTTTCAAGGCGAATGCTCTGAATAATTAAAATCCTGGGTTTCGGAAAGAATCAGGTTTGCAGAAAACTCTGATTAACAGACGGTCCAACTAGCAACCCCATGGTTCCTATCTGTATTTTTTTTGTGTGCTGTGAAACTCGCTTCTATGGAACATCTTTGCGATAACTTACAATTTAGCCCCCTTCAAAAAGCGATTGAACGCACATATTAAATCATCTTAGGCGGCATGACAACCATCATCTACGCCCAGGAGTTGAGAATGAAAACAATTATCTTTTTTTTAATTTCATTTTATGTGTTGTATAAAAAAGATGAATAAACTACGATGTCCGACTATAAATAACAGACTGCGCGCACTACGCATCGTAATGGTATGCAGAGGAAATTGAGAACGGCGTTGTATAGCTTGAAGTTTGTGTGTGACAAAAAAGAACTGATCAATGTGGAATATTTGCCATTGAATTGAAAAAGTTCAACTCATTGCTACAAATTGTTGAAGGAGGTCTATAATGAGAATTCTCTATCTCATGTACGTGTTTTCGGATAGTATAAAAAAGTTTCTTTAAACATCCAGGTCTACTTATATCTGAATCAATTACGTAATCTCTGACCAAAATCAATGAATTTGTGAGCGGAATTGGTCGTATAAGATCATCATCACCTAGGATGAGACCTGAATATTCCAATAAGATAATGAAACTATGCGAACATCCATGATCTGTATAACTCCTGCATCGTCAAGAATTAAAGAAGCAAGGATATCGATATCGATATCGAAAAGGCCATGCTAATCGTTGTTTTTTGACATTAAAATTACCGTGACGACTGAATGGATTCCTGAGGTTCAAACTATAAAACTAACTTACTTTTAGTAACACATGGTCTGTGCTGCATTATTTATCCGCTAGAGGCACTCCATTGCTCACACATGTGCCATATTCGCCTGATGCACTGTGTGACTTTTTCTTGTTTCTGAATATTATGTCTGACTTAGAAGAAACTCGATTCGAGCCAGTTGAAGAGGTGTAACAAAAATCTTCAGAGCTGCTAAATATTCCTATGAAAAAGACCAGAATTGCTTTGACCAGTGGAAAAAATGGTTGGAACTATGTGCAGCGAAAGAATGAAAAAGGAGTGCATTAGAAGAGAGCATTAATTTGTTGAATAAAGCTTTGGTTCAGGAAGAAATATTCAACCTTCCGTGGAATGTTAACTATCCCTTCGTGAAGGAGGCCCACAGGAGGAATACATTCGGGTATCCGACCCGATGAAATCGTGAATACCTAATCGTAGCAAACGGGAAACATGTGAGCTGGCACAATAATTTGTCCGATGAAGAGGTTCACTGAAGCGATACTAGTAATCCTCTTAGAAACATGAAGACCAAATCTGATACAACAAATTCACCTTACATCAAGGCATCTACAGACACAGCGAAGATCCAGATACATATATATATATATATATATATATATATATATATATATATATATATATATATATATATATATATATATATATATATATATATATATATATATATATATATATATATATATATATATATATATATATATATATGTAAAGATTTCCATTCTGATATTTATATATATATATATATGCATATATATATATATATATATATATATATATATATATATATATATATATATATATATATATATATATATATATATATATATATATATATGCTATATATATATATATATATATTATATATATATGTATATATATATATATATATATATATATATATACCAATATATATATATATATATATATATATATATGTATATATATATATATATATATATATATATATATATATATACAGATATATACTACTACTATATATATATATATATATATATATAAACGACGATATATATATATATATATATATATATATATATATATATATATATATATATATATATATATCCTTGCCGTTTCTTTGGCATATTTCGATTTCCTCATAATCGTAGCAAACAAATTATAATCAAAACATATCCTGAATAATTATATATTAGGGAAACAGGTGAGTTGTCACAATAATTTGTCCGATGAAGAAGGTTCACTGAAGCAAGCCTACCCTAGTAATCCAACCCAGAAACATGAAAACATGAAAACCAATCTGATGCAACAAATCAGGACAATCCACCTTACCATCAAAACAACCGGATCGTGGATCGCAATTGCTGAGCCTTCTGTTTCAAGCATCTACAGACAAAGCTTATTATATTAAACAGAAGAAGATCCAGCACAATTCTTCTCTTTTGCTGAGCCCAAATTCATATGAATATCATTGGAATAGTGAGTATATATATATATATATATATATATATATATATATATATATATATATATATATATATATATATATATATATATATATATATATATATATATATATATATATATATATATATATATATATATATATATATATATAACAGTCATCAAATCTTGTAATATCCAGCGTAGGTTTTTCTCAGATATATAGATATATATATATATATATATATATATATATATATATATATATATATATATATATATATATATATATATATATATATATAAGGATACCCTAACGAATCGTCACAGAGGTTACTACTACGCAGCCAGAAAATAATAAAAACAAAGAGTTGATCAAACAAAAAACTTCAAGAAGCCATACCAGTTCGACTATCCACCACAACGCTGCACACTGTGTCTGCAAGATACGATCTGTCGAAAAGCTAACACTCCGAGTAAGAGGGGAGGGATATTTATCATATCTAACATTTTGCAGGAGGTTGAATACTTTTCCCTGAATCGAAGTCTTTTATGAGTTCACACATATAGTGAGAAATTTTGCATGCTATTACTGTTGAGATGTGAAACTCTTCTTCATAAACAGTGTCGTTATTCAATAGCCATACCTCGTATATTCTATTGTTCGTCTCTAAGAGAACAATTAAGAGTTGACTGTTTGAAATGACTCAGATCAGGCAATTTTAATTTCATTTGTACTATTTGAAAACCACTCGACAAAATCGCACCAGAATCTGAAATCCCATTAAGTAAAACAAGATCTTTTCAATTTTATATCCATGTCATGTAGGTTATCTGAAAAAATATTTGATGTCACATTTTTGACAGATTTCGAGAAAGAAGATTTCCAGTAGAAGGTTGAAAAGAATAGAAAAGTTCTTGATATTTGAAAGATGTCAATAAAAAATGAATGAATTTTATCTAAACCCAACAAAACAATATTGACCTAATCGAGCCTTTCTCTTGTAAAATGAGAATTAACTAATTTTATAATTAATTAATACTTTTGTATTATATTAGTGTATATATAGTAGAAAATGATAACCATTTCGTAGTCATAATTATTCAAATTGGCTTGGAGAATTTCAGAAAAGAACAATTTCAGTCCTCTACTATCTCACATTATCATGAGTCATCAAGTTCTGAAAAACCAGATGAATGAAAGTTTCGAGGATACCCTGTACATTGCAAAAGACTTTTGAATTCTGCATATTAATCTAAATAATAATATCTTGTCTACAAAATCAATGGTTTTGATACATTTCATTATTTATTTTGGTTATGCTCCAATATACTTTCTTTCAAGGCGACACTTTCCAACAATGAACAAAAACATAAAAAACCTCATTATGGAGTTCTAAAAAAATTGAACCAATAAAATTCCTTTATCTAATTGCGCATCGGACATAGAATGAAAATTTGAGTACATAAGCTCACGTAAGCTCTACTGACAGCGATGAAAATAGTCCTATAAATTATTCTTCTGTTGTCCTGAGCCCATTTACGGAATTCTAAACATTTCGCTTAATTGACTAATTAATTTTAGTTATCTGTGAGAACGTGAGAGCCAAGTTCTAATCTAAAAAGAAAATCGTGTTTATGTGAGCTAATAGATAGATTAAGCATCGCTCAGAAGGTTATTTTCAGGATAGTCAACTATTAAATTTATTCAAGTAAAAAAATCTTATTCAGGATGAGTCAAAAGTAACGAAGATATTTCTGTCTGTTGAACGATTTTCCATAGATTTCTTTTAAAAGCTTAGACGATGCAGTTCATTATGGACTACAATTTAAAATAATTTTGGAATATGCATGGTATCCCAAAAATATGTGGCTCATGATTCTTATTTCTCCGTAACGAAAAACAATAATTTTGAGCGTATTTTCCAATAGTTTATTTAAATTAGAGTTAAGATTATTGTCATTTTCTTATAGCTAATTCTTGGTGTTTTCTAGTTCTTCTAAAAGGCTCTCAAAATCAAAAACATGAGCGATCTAACATAATCTGACATAATCTTACGACTATTTTTGGTCACATTTACTACAAACTAATTTTATACAAAGCATGCGACATATCTTCATAATTTTTCAAACTTCAAATAGCATAGGTCCTTATTCTTAATAGATCATCCTATTTTTTCAGGTAGGTTTCGTATTACCTGTATCAACCTATATGTCCTCATGGTGGAATTTTCGGCTAATTTTCCTTATCGACCATGACCCCCCATGCTACGGAACGCTTGGGCCTGAGTAACTCAAGAAGGATTACAATTCAGAATTGTTCTGAACCATAGAGAGATTCCCAAAGGTGCGTGACACTTTTTTCCTATATTTTTCTCAAAAGCCATATCCTCAAGAGAGTTTTCGGATAGTTTATCGAAATTGGGATTATGTTTATTATAATTTCTATATACTACTACTATAAGTCTAGCCGTTTTCGAGTTATTTGGAATTTTCAAGAATGCAAGTTTGTTAGAGAAGATAAGAATCTCCCAAACGATTCAATTTCATGAATAATTTTATAATCAACGATTCACTGTTTTGAGCTTATTCACCATTAGCGAATTTTATACAGACTGCAAAATATTGTGCTAATTTTTGAAATTCTTGAACCCGAATAACGTTCCTCTTAGTAGAATTTGTAAGAAATACTACCTACTGCAGCCGTCCTCATATTCGAATTTTCCACCCGCGGATGTCGAGTTCTGGAGAGAATTCGACAACCTATCATGGCCCCCAGATCCCCAATCCATACCGTCTTCCAAAGCTATATACTGCGTGCTATTTTCGCCTCCTACATGGCTCTTTCACGATCAGGTCTTCTCTTAATTTTGAAGAAGTCATGAATACGGAGCAAACTATGGCGGAAATTCATTTTTCAGAAACAAGCTGCTAAAGCTGCTTATATCTTCTTGAAAAATCCTACGGTTATTGGTCAACTCGAATCAGCCTACCAGCGAATGGCTGCCGTAAATTTTATCATCAGTTTCATCATCGGTTCTATTGCAATACTATTTTATGCAACTCTTGACTTACCACTGAGAAGAAAATACTTGACGTCCAAGTATTTTCTTCTTCACCATAGCTGATTCTGGGAAGCCCCAAAGAAAATGCATCTTTAAAAATAGGAAAATGCATGGTTTTTATACCACATATTGAATATTGAAGTGATTCAAACAAGTGGCGAAATTGCACGAAATATGATTGTGGACGATCTCCAAAGGGCATGTGCTCATAGCATTCTAGCAGATGAGAGCTGTGAAATATCCGAGAAAGAAGAGTTGTTATTCGATGTCAGATTCTTTGATTAAGCCAGTTACTGACGTAGATATGAGTTTTTGAAGTTCGTCAAAGAAAAAAAGCAATCGAGCTTTTTCTTAAAAGTCTTGAAGTTGATACTCAGAAATGCCTAGTCCAGGGCTACAATGGCAAGCAAAACAAATCGGATACAGAAACGTCTTTGACAATCTTTTCCAGGAGCGTTGATTTTTCATTGTGCTAATCACAATCTCAACCTGTGTTTTAATGGCGATAACATTCCTGAAGTGAGAAACACAATTAGAACTATCAAGGACATTACACAATTATTCGGTGAATCACCTCTGAGGGCAGTGCATGCTCCTTCTCTGCCTCTATTATGTGAAAGACGATGGTCACAAAATTATAACGAAAAAACCTTTGCGCTGGTTTCAATGGACTGCTAGCGATTTCAGCGGAGGGCAAAGCAGCTAGTCGCAAACAAGCCTATCAGTTACACGCAGCAGAGACTAGGGGTACTTCAATTTACTCCTTTTTTGCCTTATTTCAAAGTATTCATCTTATTTGTAGCCTGTTGTTAATATATTGTAGAAGGTAGCTATTGACTTTCTTCAGGTCGAAAATCCAATAAGCATTATAACAGACATGGTTTGTGACCACCGACACAAGGCGAATGAAACAGCGAAGAACATCTACCTTAAAGTGCAATAACTTTCTGAAGAGATTATGATCGAAATAATTTAATAACAATAATAATAATAATGATTAGTTCTTTATTTCCTACTAGTTGAACCCAATTACAGGAAAAATTTTAATATTTATATAACAAATCAACAACTTAAAGCGTAATCATAAATAATGAGTTAATATTAGTGAAAAACCATGCAGCTATTCCAAACTCACTCGGTACAGAAAATGACAAAAACAAAATGAACAAATCAAGAATAAAAGAAAAAATGCCTTGGCATGAAATAAGATAGAAAGGAAACACTTATGGCGTGAGTTAAACTGAAAATTTGAAAAATAGAAAAGTATGCAATACCTCAGATGCGCTTCAGAGAACATTGTCCAAATATACACTACTGATAATGGTAAACGAGTCGAAATCAATATCACACAATCTCGAGATGGAATTATAAGTGGTACACATAAATAATATTGGAGATTGTGTGAGTGAGTTTGTTCTGGGCATGCTCAGGAAAAACAGACGCCCATCTCTTGAAGTCAGTCTCGGAACTGAAATTTTCAGGTACGCTGAAAAAAAGGGACAATCCGAACGATTATTCAAGAGGTTGAACAAAAATTTTAAGGCCAGTCGCCGGATAAAAACATGTCTATGCTCCACTATGACCTCCAACGACCTCATCGGATTAGCATCAATTTCCATTGAAAGGAAAACGTTGTTGCCTGGGTCGCCTAACGGAATACCCATTCCAGTAGGAGCTGTTGGGCTTAACGTACCCACGTACCCGAGCTGGCCCACCAATGCCGAAAGTCACAAGCTTTCAATTGGAAGGATCTTCATCCGAAAAATGTCCCATCGGTATCTAGCCGGTACCATGGGGGTAGTTGCCACAGGAGCATTCCTGGTCTGTCCCAATTTGGGGTTGACTTCGTGGGGGTAGTGGTTGAAAGCTCACGCTTGGTTAGAGGGAAACCTCGTGTTGTGTGTGTTGTGATCTCAACTCGGGTACCAACCTGCCAAGTTGGTAGTGGTTGGATAGTGCCTCACTCCCACCAGTGAGGATGGAGGGCTTGTGACCCAGAGTTAATACTGGTAGCCACGGCTTGTCTGTGACGCCCTGATTGAGCGTATCTCAATTCCTCTATAATGGTGACCGTGACAATAGGCCAAAAGGTGTCATGTTAATCCTCTGACATAATCTGAAAGAGAAACGATATAGAACAGTGTTAACTTTGAATATATAGTCTTTCAAAAATTCACAACCACTACGGCGTCTTTTTTGAATTCGAATGAAAAACTGGTATTCCTCTAAATTTCTTCAATCAATCCCTACCTCAATTAACTTTCTCGTAGCTCAAAAGCCATTTATTCGATCTTCATTCTTGTTGTTCATTGTTTACCTTTATCCTCTCGAATTAATCTTAACTTTATGAAAGCGAACGTCAAATTGCTGAAATATTTTTCTTTCCTTGACTTGAAACACTATTCTTATTTTTTCATGAGTAGCTCATGTGGTGGTTGTTCCTCTTGTTGAAAGAATCACAAAATTCTCTCTATAAAAAAAGGGGGTTTTACCCCGACGAGTTGCCCATATATCTGTTCATGCAATCAAACTGATTTCATGAAAAAATATAAATCCACCACCCGGTAATTAATACCATTGCCAGGCAATGATTATAATCAAAACATATCCTGGAGTAATTATATATTAGGATAACAATCTACCAGAATATATACATACTATAGCATCATCAGACAATGATATCAATGTACCAACGAGTTGTGTCAGAGGCTTTCTCCCCGGAAAAATCCAGTGTACGGACCTTAGTCAAGTAACACTGAATGTTACTCATTAATAGTTTCCTTTGTGTGAAGTGGTGAACGATCGAATAGAATAATGCTCTGAATATAAATATGACAAAATTGTCAGTTAATTATATTACATTTATATAAACAAATAAATAAAATATGAAATGAGATTCTGAGCAGTATAAACTTAAGAAAACCTATGATTCTACCTCATTATTATTTTCGGAAAGAAACCTACGAAGAATATTACAAGATTTGATGACTGTTATCTTTTGTAACTGTTCAAACAAATTTTTCTTCAGACCCAAAGTCTCAATACTTTTGTGAAGATTTCTAGGAATAACGCCTGTTGTAGAAATAATAATCGGTAGAATAAATATTTTCTTCATTTTCACATTTTTTAATCTCGTCGCCAAGCATCATATATTTAGAAATTTTTCATTGTATTTATTTTTGTATATTATGTGTGTCGGGTAAAGCAATATCAATTATATATGTTATTTGATTCTGTTTATCATTAAGAACGATATCTGGTCTATTGTGTTTAACAGCTCTGTTGCAAAAGAATTGTTTTATCAAAATAAAGTTTATATTTGTCATTTTCACAAATAATCTCAGGTTCATATTTGTGAAATTCTTTTCTTTTGGGAATTAGGTCATGTTTAATTCCTAGATTAAAGTGAATAATATTAGCGACGGCATTATGTCTTTCTAAATAATCTGTTGAAGCAAGGACTGAGCAAGATGATAATATATAAAAACTGTTTCTGAAGAACAGAAACATCTACAGCAAGAATCATCTATATTTTTGTTTGATGATGTGTTTTCTATAATTCCTCGTGAAAACAACCTGATCCTGGATCGCAATTGCCATGCCTTCTGTTTCAGC
Source organism: Cryptolaemus montrouzieri (assembly GCA_013387265.2). Classification (NCBI taxonomy): domain Eukaryota; kingdom Metazoa; phylum Arthropoda; class Insecta; order Coleoptera; family Coccinellidae; genus Cryptolaemus; species Cryptolaemus montrouzieri. Next base: position 86,808,763 of record JABFTP020000185.1, read on the forward strand.
AAACAATTCTCCAGATACTAACCATTTATTCGATGCAATTTCATCAATATAATCATTTTTCAATTCTTTAGAGTGCTTTCCGTGTAATTCCTTCTGCATCCAACTTTCTCTTTTAGAATTATCATCAAATATATCAACATCTACCTTTTGCATTGTCAAGTTCAGAGGTGCAAGATTATAATCTGAAGCAACAACAATATCATGTAATTTAGACGTTCTCTGTTTATCATGAAAATGGGAACGTAGATGAAAAATCTGTTTACTATGGAGATTATTCAAATCAATTAATCCACGACCTCCAAGATGTCTAGGTAGTGTAACTCTCTGAACAGCTGACTTTGGGTGGTGCTTATGATATTTACAGAGCATCTTCCTCGTTTGACATTATAATTCATTTAGATCAGTTTTAGACCATTTAATAATTTCAAAAGAAGATGTAAGAATAGGAACAGCATAGGAGTTGATAGCTCTGAAAAGGTTTTTACTAGTTAAATAACTCTTGATGATAATTCTAAGTCTTTTGTAATATGAACTTCTAATATTTTCTTTAGTGCTGCTATGGTTAATTGTCTTCTCTTGACAAAATCCAAGATATTTATATGTATCTCCTTGATGCATTGGCTCGATTTCGATATTGAAAATCTTTATATAATCAGAGGTGATCTTTCCTTTTTCAATAGAAATATTTTTACATTTTGGAAGCCCAAATTTCATATGAATATCATTGGAATAGTTGAAAGTAATCTCAAGTAGATTTTTTAAATGAGATCTGGTTCCGGCATATATATTTTAATATCATAAAAATAAATTAAGTGACTTAATTTGAATTCAGTCAATAGACTCTTTATTTTGAAGCCGAAACTGTAGCATTTAATTCATGAGATAATGGATTGAGGCAAAGACAAAACCAAAGAGCACTTAAAGAATCACCTTGAAAATGCCTCTTTTGATTGGAATTACTTCGGATTTTAACGATTGTTTTGAAATATTTAAATGAAGATTGGTTCTCTAATTTTCATTACAAATTCAAGAAAATGACGAAGTGTCTTATCAATTTTATAAATTTCCAAAATTTCTTGAAGCCATGAATGGGAGAACTATCAAAAGCCTTTTGGTAATCAATGAAGGCTGTATGAGTATTTCTCTTCTTAGTTTGAGCTTGATTCAAAGCAACAGAATCAATTACAAGTTGCTCTTTAGTACCAAGGTTTTTTCTACATCCTTTTTGATGTTCGGAAAGAATATTATAATTCTCCAAATAAGCATAAATTTTTTGGGTAATACATACAGTTATGATGATGTATATAGTGTGTATATATTCTGGTGAATTGATATATTCTCATAACATTCAACGTTATTCTAATATATAATTACTCCAAGATATGTTTTGATTATAAACATTGCCTGACAACGGTATTAATTAATTACTGGGTGGTGGATTTATATTTTTCATGAAATCAGTTTGTTTGCATGAACAGATATATGATATATAACTCGTCGGGGTGAAACCCCTATATATATATATATATATATATATATATATATATATATATATATATATATATATATATATATATATATATATATATATATATATATATATATATATATATATATATATATATATATATATATATATATATATATATATATATATATATATATATATATATATATATATATATATATATATATATATATATATATATATATATATATATATATATATATATATATATATATATATATATATATATATATATAGTGAGTACATAAAATTTATGGTACTTTAAATTTTGCAAAATTTTGAGGGATCTTTGCATTTCATTATGTATCACCTTGACACCATTTCGAAACAACTACAAATGAGAAACACTAATCCAATGAAATTGAAAGAGATTTGCAGGATTAAGTAAAATCAAATACTATCATTGTCTAGATAAAAAAGCATTGACGAATCAATGAACAAACGCCATTCATTATGACTGTAATTTGATAATCTCATTGCAGCCATTATACATGCAAGGTACATATTAACAAAATGCAAAATCATCTTCGTCATCAAAATATTTTAAGAAAAAAAAATGCACTAGCTTCTTTGACTAAATCTATATATGAGAATTTGGATAAATCTTTACCTATTACCCTGACATTTTTGGATTTGGCTAAGGCATTTGATACGGTAGATAATAAATTTTTACTCACTGAACTCGAGAGATACGGCATAAAAAGAGCCTCCTTGCAACTCATGAGAGGTTACTTACTGAACCGAAAACAAAAAATTGAACTAGCTGGGCTCAAAAGCACAGAATGCTTCCTTCAGAAGGTGTTCCGCAAGACTCAATTCTAGGCCCTCTCTTGTTTTCATTGTATATTAATGACCTCTTGGCCGAATTTCCTGAGAATCATATTTTTTCTTATGCTGACGATGAGGTGGAATATTCATTCAATTACAGAAACCACAAAATATTTATTATTCGTTTTCTACAAATTGAAAAATTCATCACATAAAAAATGCATCATTAGTATTTATTTTTCACTATTTCATAGTATTGTAAGTTATGGTATAATTGCTTGGGGTGGAGCTTACGATAATGTACTAGGACCATTGCAGGCCATTCAAACACGTCTGCTGAATTTGGTTTAACTTGATAATATTGAAATAAAAATCTCTCACCCTGAGGCAGTGTTTTATTCTAAAGTCTATTCTGAACAACTATGAATATCTTAAGGAATTATTTACCAAATCTGCTAGTGTTACAAGAAATAAAATATCTGTCTTCCAAAAAAACCAAGAGAATCAGTTATAAGAATAGTTTCTATGTGGCAATAAAATATTTGAATATGTTACATAATTCACTCAAACTTTTGAGTTATAGCAGGAAAAATAGACTAAATTGAGGATTTGGATTGAGGGGTGTGCAGAGAGGGGCTTAAGATAAAATTTGTTTTTTTTTACTTTTGAAAATTTGGGACTCGAATGTTTTTAATTTCTTCGTTTCTTAAATGAGGGGAAGTACTGTGAGGGAAGGGGCGCGGGTTGGTTGAGGTGTAATCGACTTAATGGGGTTCTAGATTAGGCTATTAGTTTGGTTTTAGGCTATTGGTTTATTACGTTAGTTAAGCTTTTAATGCCAGTCTGTACAGGTATCATGTGTATCTCTATAAGTATGTTCTCTGGTGCGGTAAAAAGAAACTTGAGTTCCTTTTGTTACTAAGTACCTTCATTTTAGCCAAGAAGTCAGGATTTTTGGAGCAGACTGCGACAGTTCCAGATCTCTGATTAGGTCGTTTAAATCACCTTGATCGGATAATTCCAACAATTTCAGGTGACATTCAAAGTCACTATCACTACTGTCAGTTTTCTGCTGTGAAACATCAGCTTGAGGTACAGGGGAGTTCTCCAGCTCAGAATTCGTCTATGTGGCGATTGTTTTTCTTTTTTTTGTTTGTTTTTTTCCTTTAACGTGCTCTATTTCTGCCTTTCGGATATTGACACGCCGAGGAATTCTGTCACCTCACTAACCCGGGAATTTTCCCGAACCTCTCTCGTGTCGAGGGAATGGATCTTTTATGTCCAACACATCTCTGTTACACAGGACCGACAGCTTCACATATCCTCCGAAAGATGGATATTCAAGCGATTCCCAGAATCCGAAAAATTGCACCGACTTTGTGGGGATTGAACGCAGGTAACTCTGCGTAGGAGACGAGTATCATATCCCATACGCCACCGAGCCGGCTTGATTGTATTTCTATTTAGCTGGATATTTTCGATGAATGCCAGTTATGTTCACCAAACAAAAATTGCAGTCATAAGAGTGGTTAGCGAGTTCTTTTTAGATCATAGGGGTTTCGTACCGACAATTTTTACCTTTCTTATTTGGCCATAAACGTAAAAACTCTACGCAAGTTTCACAAACCTTTTGAGGAACCCAAAGCTTACCACAAATTTCCAGCGGATTCCCGAAGTGACTTTTGTAAGCGTCAATTACGAACTCTTTCACATTTAAACGGTATTCACTAAAATATATTCTCAGCAAAAGAGACAAAAGTGCAATTTTGTAGTCCAGTGTTATTATTAATATTTCATATTCAAATCGCCGCAGAGTTCATGACTGATAAAAAACACTATCAAAAACGGTCGTTAGGACCTAAATAACGACCAACATGTAGGACAATCGAAAATTAAACTAATTTAGTCGATAAACTATTGATGTCATGATTTCCCAGAATACCTTAATAATTGAAAAACGTTTCTATAATGAATAAAATCACAGAGTGTTTCGAACAATGTCAAATATTCAAATATACGTATAATTAAATGAATGAAAAACGTTTTTCAATTCGAACTTTTGATGGAACCTCCTACTGAAATGAACAAAATAACTATGTTTTCATTAAGTCAATAAAATTCCAAATGCTACGTATTTATTTGATCAAAAGCATTCGCCGCAGGGTGATTCATGAGCAGAGGTAAATATTTCGATTGACGAGAACACTACTCTGTGATAGTTCAAACGCATATCACTTTTTATCGCGACTTTTCACATTTTGTATATACAATGTGTTTTCACCGATTTGGAAAAATTTGTTGGAGGTTATTCAGATCATAAGCGGCTGAACCGATGTCAATGAACTTTTTATTCTTCGTTTGCTACTCAACAGTCAATCTAGACTAACGTCACATGTTTTCGATTTTCAGAGACAAACTAAGAAATTTTGATTTTATATTCCCTTAACAAATGTCACTCTTGCATATAACCTGATGGAGTTCACATTTTGCAGATATGTACAATACATAGCTATCATATCTGAGATTCTCCGACAAAAAAAAAACATTATTGAGCATGGAAGGATGGTAATTAATATTTCTGAAGATAATTATGAAGTTTGTGAGTAAAATGATTTCATCGAGGACGATATGTCGAATTTTGTTGAAAAGAGATTCTGTTCTCCCTAATACACATCGTCGTCGACAGGATTCAAAGTAATCCTCAGTGGGTAGTACTAATTTATCTTCATCAAGTAGGATTTATTCAAGCAAATTATTTCAACGAAACCTTTCAAAATGGGAGAATTTACTCGAGGAAAATGATAATTGAAAACCACATTCGACGAGGAGATCTTTTTTGTTTGTCCTTGGATAAGATGTAATTGGTTAAAGAATTCGTATCTCGTTCAAATAATCATTGAAAGTGTCTCAAGGATATTTTCATTTCGTTTATATAAAATTTATGAATTCTCATCTTACTCTTCTCATCCATGACAAAAAAGATATTTCCTTTTGATCAATTCAAGATAATATTTTGCAATTACTTATACCAAAGAAGGTATTTCTATTTCATTTCATATTTTATAATATTCTAGTGCAATTTTTTTTTAAACTGTCCACCCAGGTTACCTCGAAAACTATTGCAGCTCCAGAAAATTGAAGAAAACTTGTAAACTTCAATTTTTTGGGAATAACTTAATGACTTGAGAATGAATGTGTTCCATTAACTCTGACATCCCACCGCACCCCCCTTAAAAAATTCAAACGGGAAAACTCCTCTTGTGACTACTAATTGAATAGTCCATATGTTCCTTAGTAACAGTTATGCATTACATGTCAACATGATTTGGGAGTTGTCCATCGCGATCCCAAAATGACCATCTTGACCAAACCCTTTTTAATGACTCTTGGAAAATATTCATCTAACTTCCACAGGATAAAGGATAATCTAGCCCAAGCCCAATCTTTATATTATCATCATTTTCTTACTGTTCATTGGTGGTTCATAAATATAACGAAAAATTAAAACAAAACCAATCAGATTTCGAAAGTTATTGGTAGTGTCACATGAAAAAAGCAATGTTTGAGAATAATAGTACTCCAAGTTTGAGTGAAATGCTCATAAAAATTCTCTTAGTTCGTGAGTGTTTCAAATATAAATGAAAAGCTGCGTTAATGATAAATGTCCAGCATCGAACAGTTGGTGTTCGAATGAAAACCATAGCCGCCAACCGAAAGATGCTGCAACTACAAAATATGAGTTCTTCTATTTAACGAAAGTCAGAGCAAGATGTATATAAAAACCGTCAAAAATCATCAGACAAGAAGTGTGCTAAAGTGAAGCTGACACTACATTTTCAACGAGGAATAATCTACACTGCGTATGGAAGAATATTCATTATGCACGCTTTACCAAAATAAGTCCAAGAAGTTCATGAAGCATTGCATAAACTCAACCTGAAAACCAAAAAAAAACGATGAATTTTTATTGATCAACGATGTTTCACTCTGTAACGTGCTAAAATCACGTCACAACAATTTGAATTGAAACACCTGATTCCAGTCAACCCTCTGTCTGTGTCACGCCACTGGTTAACAGTCTGATGCGCATAATCCGGCTATCAGATGAAATGTGCATGTGCTACGAGCATTCTTCAGATTCAGATTCTTCAATTCTGGCTTTTTTTTCTTAGCCGACCTTAGGAATAATTAGTCGTTCTTGAAAATCCTCTTGAATTGTAGTTGAAATAAATGAATTATATCAAAACTCTATATAAATCTTCATCTTGTATACTGTGTAGTGACCTACATCAAAAATTTAGGTCCTAGGTGGAGACTCGTACATAGAAATTCCTAGGTGGAGACTCGTGGACAGAAATTCCTAGGTGGAGATTCCTAGGTAAAGACTCATACGTGGAGCTCAGAGGTTGAGATGATGTAACTTCTATCTGGAGTCCAAAAATCCATATCCGTAGCTGAAATACAGGTTTTTCCCCCATATGCAGCAGTAAGAACAAGAGCTTTTCGGAACTGTTTCACCAAGATAAGTCCTATTGATAGGGAGATACCCTGAGCCCTCTGTGGTTCTGTCTGGCTCTAAATCCCCTCAGTACTTTACTGAATAACACACCGAACTGTTATATCTTAAATAAGGACACTAACAATCGTATCACCCACCAGCTATATATGGATGACCTAAAGCTCCATGCTGGAAACGCAGATCAACTTAAAAGACAGCTCGAAACAGTGTCAGCATTTAGTGAGTCAATCTGCAAGGAGCTGGGTATCGATAAATGCGCAGTTGTTAATATAAGACAAGAAAGATTGAGAGAGAGTAAGAGGGTACTACTCTGATGAATAATACAACAATCCCAGCACTGTCCCCTGAGGAGTCCTACAAATTTTGGGCGTCCAACAAGCCTTGGACATAAAAACTGATGAAATGAAGATGAGGTTTAAAGAAAAACTCATCTCTAGAATCAACCGGATCCTTAAGGCTAAACTCAACTCGAAGTCATTATTTCAAGCCATCAATTCCTGGGCTATACCGTGCATAACATGTTCCTTTGAGGTAATCAAATGGATAACTGACCTAAGAGCTATGGATATAAGAAATAGAGCGATGTTAACGGCACACAGGATTCACCATCCAAAGTCATCTATAAACCGCTTATACCTACCACGAACACAGGGAGGACGAGGCCTTGCATCACTAGAGATGAGTCATAAGAGCAACGTGGACCAACTGGGAGACTACTTTACCAGCAAACACTCACCGTTTTATCGCACCATATGTGACGCGGACGAAAATCTATCGGCACTGCAGCTCTCAAATCTGGAATTTCTTGTGGAGTCTCATACAGTGGCCCAGCTATCGGAGGAGTGGCACTCTAAAGCACTTTATGGTAGATATCCGAACCACCTGAAAAATAAAGATATAGATCGAAAAGAGTCGCTTACTTACCTGAGGGTTGGCTACTTCTTCCCTGAAATAGATGGACGGTTGTGCGCTATCCAGGATCAAGTTATCCCCACAAGGATGTGCCTGAAACACATCACAAAACAGGATATCCCAACAGAGCAGTGTCGCAAGTGCGGAAAGGGACAGGAATCAATTCAGCATATAACATCCAGCTGCTCTATTCTAGCTCCTCGGGATCACCTTGAACGCCATAATGCAGTGGCCAGGGTATATCACCAAAGTATCGCTGTCAACCTAGGGCTATGTAAAGAAAGTACTCCAACTTACAAATACAGACCCAAGGCAGTACTTGAAAACAGAAAATATAAGATGTACTGGGATACAACCTTGATTACGGATAGACCAGTTGCGCACAACAGACCTGATATCGCGGTTTTCGATCTCGAAGGTGGAACGGCTATAATTCTGGATGTTAGTATTTCAGCGGATGAGAACATTACCAAGGCATATACGGAGAAAATAACTAAGTACCAGGATTTGGCTTTTGAACTGAGGGAAGTTCATAAATTGAAAAGTGTGAAGGTAATGCCACTAATCGACTAATGGCCTGGTAGAAGCGCATATGCAGGAAAATACCAAATTGTTGAAACTGAGACCAGAAATTGTATCCAGCGCACAGAAAGAAGCCATACTAGGTACCACCCGAATCGTCCGAAAGTTCCTTCAGGGCTCATAAAAATAAACCACAAACAGAGCTGCCTTGGCGAGTAGTCACCCGGCAGTCTTGTGACCGACCCGTAACGGTGATAAAAAAATTAATAAAATAAATTAAAATATATAATATATATATATATATATATATATATATATATATATATATATATATATATATATATATATATATATATATATATATATATATATATATATAAGCTGGCTGTTCTGCTGAAAGTATATATATATATATATATATATATATATATATATATATATATATATATATATATATATATATATATATCACATCCAGTCATAACATAACATCGTAAAATCTATGAGAACACGAATTCAATCCATGTAACGCCTAAAGCACATAATAAAACTATCTCAATATCTACAGCGTACCGCAACCCAGGCACATGTCCGTATCAATTCATCGAGGGTCTAAAGAGTTATATTGGTGATCTGGAGACTCTGATAGGCGATATGAACATAAATCTTTTCTATGAGAGATCGGAATTCATTCAATATTACTTCATCATCTTGAGTTAGCTGGGATATGTCCCCTTTATTATCTCTCCAACAAGGGTCGATGGACAATCGCAAACTTACTCACACACTCTTACCCGTAAAGATGCAGTTTCTGCAACTCTCAAAATTCGCATGACTGACCACTTCCTTATCATACTCTCATTTCCGTTAAAAATCTCGAACACCGATCCATTAATTGAATATAGTACAGTAATCGATTACAACCTACTTGAAATCTACTTCGGATATACTAACTGGGATGTCGTGGTTTTACAGCAGAAAAATGGTCATGAGGCATTTGATAGTTTCCTTAAAACTATAAAAGATGTGATTCAAAAGTGCACAAAAAGAGTATCAAATACAGAAAAGAAACTCATGGATAACAGTGGGTATCATTAAATCCACAGCAACTAAAAATACGATGTACAAAGAAACCTTTAAAAGGCCAAATAACCAGGATATGAAAAATAGGTATAAGCAGTACAGAAACAGATTGGTATATTCAATGAAAAAAGCGAAACACACTTCAAACAAGAACTGGAGAAGAAAGGAAATTCATCTGGGGCTTTGTGGGATTGGACAAGAAGTATGATAAGCTGCCAGTCGTGTCAGAATAAGAAAATTGATGAGATTAAAAATGATTATGGAGAATCCATCACAGATGAGAAAAATAATGTTAGCTTCTTTAGTGATCATTACTCAATAATAGGAGAAAAACTTGCATCAGGAATAAAAAGACTAATTAAGCCACCAGTCAGTAAGAAGTGTTCTTTGAAATCATCCATGTTTTTGAACCTGTCACAGAACGTGAAATAGCTGGATATATTTATGCTTTAAGGAGCAAAATGGCACCAGAATTTGATGGCATCATTCACCACTTCGAATAAAATTAAACATCTGATGAGACGTATCCCTTATCTTCACTTAGAAAAAACTTTTGAATATGGAATATTTCCAAAATTACAGACCTATATCACTAATCCCAAACCTGGCCAAAATACAAAATAAGGCCATGAAAAGTAGGATTGTGTTATTTTCCAATAAATATAAATTACTATAAACATCTATTTAGATTCAGGACAAGTGAATCGACCCAGGGCGCTTTAGCTAGTCTCACTGAAAAAATATACGGCGCCCTAGATGAGTCTAATCCATGCCTATGAGTTTTTATAGATTTGGCGAAGGTCTTTGATACAGTATGTCATAGTCTATTATTGGAGAGGGTGCAAGAATGTAGGTTTCGCGGAGTGGTTCTTCATTTGATTAGATCTTATTTGTCAGAGCGAAAGCAATACGTCAGAATAGGCAACACTGTCAGTGACTGGAGATCTGATAATTACGGAGTACCGTAAGGTACAGTATTGGGTCCTCTGTTGTTTTTGCTGTATATCAATGAATTACTGTATGCTGGTAACAACATAAGCTATGATACTGCAGTCTTTTGCAAGTCAGAAACATGGTTGGGTCTCAAAACTAGTGCAGAAAATCGAGTAGAGACTATCGAAGAATGGTTCGATTATAACCTTCTTACTATGAACGTAAATAAAACAAACTATGTTGCTTTTTCTTGTACTACAGTAAACCGCCCCGATTATGACGAACTTGAAATCATCGAGGCACTAAGAGGGTATCCACCAATTCAATAAAGTATTTAGGCATTATTCTTGATCAACACTTACGATGGAATGAACATATTGTGACTTTGGTTCAAAGACGTGGGATTCTTCCCAAAATGAGAGATATTTTCCTAACTTCGTAGACTTCTCAAGTCTCAGGATTATTTATTATGCCTTGGTCCAATCACTTTCAACATATGGAATTATTATGTGGGGCTGTGCTTGCGATACTCACTGGAGAAACTTGGAAGTTATTCAAAAATGGATACTGCATGTTATCTTAAAAAAAGACATTTATTTTCCAAGTGCGGAGGTATTCAAAAGCAGTGGAGTACTAACACGCAGACAACTTTACCTACAGAGCATATTAAATGTCGATTTCAGAAATCATTCGAGGATCTCATGTTTGGAGCATGAATATGATACTAGATACAAAGGTAAATCTACCTTAGAGTCAACCGTCAATAAAATTAAATCCCAAAAAAGCAACAATCACATATATCACAGACTGATTGACAGAGCACCTGCAGAGCTATTCAAAATGAGTACCAGGAATATTTTCGAAAGACTGGCTGAAAGACCTGCCTGAAGGAGAAATTAGTAAAATTTTGCAAACAGGCACTTATTTGCCTGCGATCTGATTTTCTTTATAGGTCGAGAGAGAGAGGGGGGGGGAGAACATGATTAAAAGAAACAAAGAAACAGAACTAATCGAAAAAAATCATAGCATTTATTTATTCCTTCACACAAGTATATAATACTTCTGAGGAATACCAGACTGGCTCATTTTGTTCATCCTGCCCTCGTTCCGGAATATATATTTTAATATTTTTCACTATGTAGATCTATCTATGCTATCTACTTGCAAGGTTGTAACTTCATTATCGTGTTTTCTTGATGGATGAATAAAATATTATATATTATATAATATTGTAAACTCATTTAAAATCTTGAAATAGAATATAATAACTGGTTCATGGTGGACACCACCGGTTTTCTCTTAAATTCACCGTTTAAACCAGCTATGTCTTAACAGAATTTTACTTTGATTTGAGTAAATAGAATTTAAAATAAATTAACGTATAGTTCACTGATGAAGATTTTCAGGTTCAGGCCATTATATTGTTTCATGCCTACTTATCCGATGATTGACAAATCTATCATTCAACCATCTTCGTATATCTAAAGCAGAGTGAGAAGAATCTGCATCATGATAGGAGAATTGCTCACATTCGTCCAACATCCGGTTCCCATCGCAATCATGCATTTAACATTTTATGACTTATAAATGGATCAATGATATTATCCAATATATTCAGATAAACTTCGCCACTGAGTGTCACATCAATGAATACGGGCCCAAAAGCGTTCTTTTCCGGCGATGCCCGCCCACTCATTCAATTTTTAAAAAGCCTGCGTGTGTACCTCAAAAGGGTCCACTATCGGACATTCAGGTTCTTGACATAAACATTAAAAAAGAAAAGGGAATGAAATTTGGATTTTGATTGATAATATTTGTTATCCACACACTAAACTCAAAATCATATTCGTTAAACTTGTTGACATATTAGATTTTATAGAGATGACTCAGAGATCTCTCACAGACGAATAAAAAAGACCAGTTGCTTCACACATCTATCGTAGAGAAAGAAACACATCAAGTTTTGCCATTTCATTTACGACTTTCTTGCCTCAACGTTTCTTGTTTCGTACTGACCCAGTGGTTTGTAATTTTATGTATCTGATATCCATATTTTCGTCGGATGCCTTTCATTACAAATTCCGGCTGTAAAACGTGCACCTCTACCTTCACCCGCGTAAATGAAAATGCTTCCTACTCTTTATGCAATTGGATACACCATCACAATTTAAATGAAATAAGGAAATAACAATTATTCAAAACGATGCGCTTCTTATAAGAAACAATTTTTCTGTAGTTATGTTCATTTATTGCTCTTTTCTGTTATTTGATTTTGACAGGAACTCCTGGTGAATACAACTGTACTCAATATTAAAAATTACATATACTTAAATCCAAATGAAATCTTGCAGATTCAAACGATGAATTTGGGAAACAACAAATTCGAAAGTTTACATGTAAACCATAATTGAGAGAAGTATTCCTAATTCAATTTTTCAAGTTGGAGTTCAAGTGAGTTCATTTATTTATTGTAACAATATTGATTATTACTAGTTAAGCCCAGAGAAAATGACCAATGAGACTCTAATTCAATAATTGTCACTGAAATCTTGGAAGAAAAGTCAATGCAGTTCTACTTAGATATTTAATTACATATTATAATCAACAAATACTTCTTTGTATATATATATATATACAAAGACTTATCTTGGTGAAATAGATGAGGTAGAGGTCGTCTATGTTAGAGTCCCCAATCACTTAGGAAGTTCAATATTTCACAGCTGCATCTATTTCAGGTTCGGAACGAAGCTTTATATATATATATATATATATATATATATATATATATATATATATATATATATATTTATACCTGAAGCCCTGAAATTTCCGATATGTTATTTCGTAGGTTTTCACGGACGTATTTCAATGTGGTTTCTTCGTTCTTCCGGTTTCTCGTCCGTTGATCCTGGTAATGACCATTCGTTGGTTGTTGTTGACGACGTTTCGGCTGGATCGCACCAGCCATCTTCATGTCCGAGTATATTGGTTTACTGCTCTATGTGCCACTGTACGCTGAATCACCATCCCGCCCAACTGAACTCAGTAATCAAGACACTCGTTCACCGATCAAAAAGTATTTGCTCTACAAACAATACAACCAAAGAATTGACCAAGCTCAAAGATATTCTCCAACAAAATGGACATAGCAGAAGAACAATACACTATGCTATGGAGTACAAGAAACCTCTCAGAAAGGATTCAGAAGAGGATACAAAGCCAAGAAGTTTAGCCTTCCTGCCATTTATAAGAGGTGGAACTGACAAGATTGGTAGGATCTTACAAAAACACAACAAAGAAACGATCGCTACAAACCACACTATACGATACGCAAAAACCTAAGAACACCAAAGGATCTGATAGCACTTGAAAACCAAGGAGTCTACAAAATTCCGTGTACAGACTGTGAGCTCGTCTACAATGGGAAAACGAATAGAAGAATGGAGGTTCGGATACAAGAACATAAGAACTCAGAAGACCAACAAACCAGTACATCTGCTGTGTTTCAACACTCGCACAAAACAGGCCACAGACTCGATTACGACAACACAGGTAGCCAACATAGAACAACTCCGAAGAAGAAAATTACGAGAAGCCATTGAAATAGAAAAACACACGACAATGAACAGGAGAGATGGCGCCCTGAACATACTAACAATATGGAAATCTATGTTGGAACCTGTAAAAGCAAGAACAAGAGAACCTAACGCAGACACAAGTAGGGAGACACCGAGGACAGTGCCAATCAAGCAACGCAAACGGGTCAAACCACCGACCAATAGGAACGCGCCACAGCCACCGCACCACAACCTGAGACCGCGAAGGAATATAAATTCAGCATACAGTGGCACATAGAGCAGTAAACCAATATACTCCGACATGAATATGGCTGGTGCGATCCAGCCGAAACTTCGTCAACAACAACCAACGAATGGTCATTTCCAGGATCAACGGACGAGAAACCGGAAGATCGAAGAAACCATACAAGCAGTTAATAGGAAAATGCTGTAAGGAAAAATTAAAAATCAGATTTTCAAGGTTAAGTGCGGAATTTTGCTAGATGAACTTTCAACGTACCCTTTATTTTAGATGAAAGTCACTACACAGTATTTGAAATAAAGTATATGACTAATTTTCACTTGAGAACTTTTATATAAACTGATTATTTCAAATACTATCAAAGATGATTTTCAAGCTCAGCTAATTAGTCCAAAGGTCGGCAAAGAAAAGAAAGCAAAATGAAGATTCTGAAGCGAAGGTAGTAGCACATATCATCTGAAAGCCGGATTATGCGCATCAAACTGTTAACCAGTGGCGTGATACAGAGAGAGGGTTGACTGGAATCAGGTGTTTCAATTCAAATTGTTGTGACGTGATTTCAGCACTTTACATTGTTTATTACAAAATTTACAGCCTAGCCATTTTAGTTCAACAGATTCGTATATGACAATAAAAATTTCAACATAATACTTTTGACTTTTTAGTCAGGACATCACAATATTCACAGCTCTTAATTTTAAGACAATACAATAATCACAGCTATTTGGAAAACAATTTTTCATTTGAAATATTGACAATGCAAAAATATAACCAGAAAAGGAATTAATAGAATTGCATCCTCTCTCAATTGGATTATTACAGCAATAATCTGTGCGATGAAAATCAACATAAAATATTCTAGGGTTTTTTAAGTTACTGTGGGGAACATTGAGGTTTAATTTTCCTAATAGATGACTAGAGTCTGTAAAGTAATTAATCATTTTGTATATAAACATTATATCAGAATTTTGGCGTCGTGCCTCTAATGTTCTTTTTTCTAAAAAAGAGCGAAGCTCTGAATAATCGCGTTCTTCGCACCTAATCTCAATTTTAAAGCAACATAATTCAGAAATTTATTTTGAACACGTTCTATTAGTTCTTTATGCGCTTTATAATAAAGAGACCATACTACCAAGGAATATTCGAGTAAGCTCCTTACATGTGAAATATAGATATTTTTTATTGCTTCCATATTGTTTAAATCTCCAGTATTTCTCTTAATTTCAAAACCCAGGTTCGCGATGTACTGAATGTGATAATTGAAGCTGAGATTTGAATCAGAAAACACTCCTAGATCTTTTATCCAGAAAACTGACTGGATATTACGCTTTTGAAATTCATATTGAAACTGTGTTTCAGAATGTGATCGAGAAAATGCATAATTTGACACTTCTATGTGATCATCTCCATCCCATCGCTCCTACACCACTCTCAAATCCGATTCTCCGATTAGGACTGAAGAGTTTTTTATTGAGAATTTAGGTTCAAAATAAGCGTACTGTCGAATGATGTCTAATTTTGAACCTAAATTCTCAATAAAAACTCTTCAGTCCTAATAAATAAAATTCAACACACGATACTACCACCGAACGCTAAACTTATGTCATGGGATGTAGTAAATCTCTTCCCTAGTGTTCCACCTAGTGATACAGTGAAACTCATCAAGAACGCCTTTCAAATTAATAAAGTCAATCCGATAATTCAATCACAAATCTCACACCTTTTAGAAATTTGTTTAGAACAAAATTATTTTAACTTCAATGGAGTATTATATAATAGTAAAAATGGTTTAATCATGGGTAATCCTCTGAGCCCTCTGCTCGCTGAAATTTTCATGGATAATATTGAAAAAAATATCCAAGAACATCCGTTATTCAAACACTTTATTTATTGGTTTAGATATGTCGACGATATCATTTGTTGTTTCACTAGCACAAACGGACAATTAGAGTCATTCAAAACATTCATTAACAAAATTCACGATAACATTAAATTCACTTTAGAGATAGAAACAGAAAACTCCATTAACTTTCTGGATTCAACTATTACTAAAATTAACGGCAAACATGATTTTTCTATTTTTCATAAGCCATCGCATACAGATATTACTATTCACAGCTCATCTACTTATCCTTATCCACATAAATTAGCAGCTTACAATAGTATGGTACATAGACTCATTAATATACCAATGTCACATAATAATTTCATAAAAGAGCTAAATATAATTAAACAAATCGCCGTCAATAACGGTTACAGTCCAACTATAATCGAGAACATGATTTCACGCAAAAATTTTCAAATAGCAATCCAGGAAGTATTTCCAAATATAAAAGTTCAGACACAAAATACAACAGCTTAACTTATATTGGTAATCCTAGTCTAAAATTAAAATCATTCCTCTCACATTATAATTTCAATATAGCATTCCGAACTGATAATTCTTTAGGCCGACATATCAAAACTGCAAATCTAAAATTGATAAAAGTAATAAATCCGGTGTTTATAAACTGTCTTGCGAGAATTGTAATAAAATTTATATTGGTAGAACTTTCAGAAATTTCAAAGTTAGATTATCCGAGCACAAATGTAGTTTTAATTATCAGAAATCAGATTCCCATTATTCTGATCACTTACTCGAAGAAAACCATAACTTTGAAGATAATTTCAAAATTTTACACAATGAAAATAACAGACAAAAACTCAATCTATTTTAAATTGTAGAGATCAACAAAGAAAAGAATTCAGGTAGGTTACTTAACAATCAATTAGATCTAAATACTTCTCCATTACTCAATCTTTTCAATTCATAAAGTAAGCAACTCCGATGGGTTTTCCAACATACCTCTTGTACCTATTGTAATATTAAGTAGGAAATAAGACTAATATATAAGGAATAACTGTGTTCATTGGTTTGTATCTATCTGATGAAGCCACAGTGTGGTGAAACCGATCATAGTTTTGTTAATATAGTGAAAATCTAAATACTTTAGTTTTATTTCATTGAAAAAAAAAACTTTTTATATCGTTGATAAACAGAAAGAGAGTTGGAAGACATTCGTTTGCAAGTCATAAAGCGACTCCCAAAAGACTATAAAAGTTGGAGTGTTTTTCCCATTTTCTTGACACTGCAATAATTTTCGAGGTGTCTTGGGTGGACAGTTTTCAAAGAGTCACCCTACATATGCTTGAGAAGGATCATAGTAGACTCGCTTTGTGATTGAATCTATTATAAATAAAACTGAGAGTAATAAGAATTGAATAAAGTGGTGATATACTGCGTAACTGAATGCACATATTCATAAGTGTTGACGGCATAAATTAAGAAAAATCAACAAATGTTAATTTCCTTCAATATGAATTTATGGGTTCTGATAGAATACTCATAGATATACCAAAAATTGGGTTCTGGCTCTAGTTCTTGATATCCCTCACTTTCTAAACATAGTGTAGTTTTCAGTACATTAAGTTGTTGTGAGCAACGCTACATAAGGATTCGGAAGCCTATTCAAGAGCGTAATCTCACACAATTCGTTGAATTTGTCCAACAAGAGGAATCAGTAAGAATAACTAATGCTCTTAATTGTATCATTACAATTGCCAATTTGATAAATTTATCCGGTTTGTGTTCTTTAATTGCCGTATATTTAAAATTTTCTATCAATTTGATTTATACTTTTGTTGAATTACTAGTTAACTGGATTTTTGTCCCAAAAATTAAACTGGTGTACATATTCAATCTTTTTATGCACATGATGAAATTTCGCACTACGTACCGTTTTCGATAAAAATATAAATACTTGAAATTCATTTCAATTCCATAAATTCTGGGAAAATGTAAACGTTAGCTATCTAAAATTGATTTCCTACTTTTCTATACATTAACTTTCATTATATTCGCTGCTTATACTACAAGCAAGGATCCGATAATTCCTATGAGGCAGGTAGGCTATCAAAGATAAGGCCATTTTATGATGATGGGCGTACACTTCGCATTACAATCAGTTGAGCTACTGCTTGCATTTTATGTCACGATCAATCTGAGAAAGGGAGAAGTTCCGTAGTTCGCGTGTGAATTCACTCAATAAGTTCTCTAAATTGTGTTATGTATCCTTTCGTATCTGAATAAGAACATCGAACGTACCATTACCATTGTAGATGCAATTTACGTAATCAGGATGAAATTTGGCGAATCCATAATGAGGTATCAATAACACGAGGTCTAATAGGTCTCATCAAAATAATGCCACAAATATAAAATGTCTTCGTAGCATCCACCTCTACTGAGATATTCACTCACAAAGTTGAGGAACAATATTGAATAGTTACCAAATATTATTCCAAGATCATTGAATAATGAAAGACCATACCAAGCGAACCAATCGAGAGGAAGATTATTTTCAGCCATGCGGATGAAGATGCTATAGCTCAAAACAAGTTTGATAACGTTTCTAAGACTTTCAAGATTCATCCAAGATTGCTTATGAATGTATTCCAAACTGGAATACAAAACTCATTGAAATGAGTAGACTTTTCACCATGGCAGATCCTTATCAATAGATAAAAATGTGATATTAGTGTGGAGTGGTCACTGCCAGCCGGAACGAACGATCGACCCGACGGCCGCACAGCCTCTACATTTGAAATCTCAGATTTAAATATTCATTTCAATACTAAAAGTCATATTGATCTACATTGAATGCACAGAATATCTAACGAATTTAGTTGGATTACGAGTATAATTGTTTTATTTAGAATAGATTTGTAAATAACCTATTAGACATTTTTGTATTATTGGTTATTTCTAGATGTTGTACATTATTCTGATTCCGCTCATAGGATTCAGCCAGCGTTCGCGCTTAAAATTATAATTTTCTACTGCATCACATTACAAACATGGGAATTTTCTCTCTACTATAATATTCATCTATTGTACGTTTAAACCATCCTCTTAAATCACTCGGTCTATTAATAAATCAGGAGGCACTGTATTTGCTTTCGGGTGACATCCTCTCTTATCTATAGGACTCTTCCTTCATTAAGCAAATCACGAAGTCTGCGAACTTCAGTAATTCGATATTGGCTGATAAATGCTTTCTTGCAGACTTTAACTTTATCAGTTTGTTCTAAAACATAGAATTGAAAAGTATTTTGCCTCTGTGTAGCTATTTCTTTTCGAGGACGCCTCTGTTTTATATCTCACTCATCAATAGGTGTTTGAAGAAATATATCCTGCTAATTTTTTGTTGAAAGAAAGTTATTTTTTGGAATGCAAAAGTCCATATCACCTTGTTTGAAATTCTTGGAAAAAGGTTTTTTCATGCATAGTTCCCGCAATTCGTGGAAGATCTAGTTGCCGTGATCAACAGATGTCATTTATGATTTATATTGAGTATTCCTTCTGTCAAAAGTCTGAATAACTTCGCTAAAATGGCTTACAAATTAGAACTTCGAAGAAGTATTTACAATTTAGTTGGGCGAGTTCCTAAGCGTGTAATTATCAACATTTTTCGTGGTCAGAATATTTCTAAGACAGCTATTTATCGGGACATAAGTGAATGTGAGCAAGGAATACCATGCTTGAATTTGGCAGACCGAAGGCTCTGAATGAAATCCCTAGAAACAGGCTCTTAGAAAAAGCAAGATACACAGTAGGAACATCATTTCGAAAAATATCCAGAAGATTTCGTACTTCTCATGAGACAATAGGGCGAAAATTACTGAATGCGGGATGTAAATATCGTAAAAGGCGTAATTGTCCAAAATACACCCAGAATCAATTGGAAAAAATATCCCCAGATGTTGCCGTGCTTCAAGAAAAATTCACTTCTCAAAAGAAAAAACCATAATTTTGGATAATGAAAAATATTTTACATTATCCCATTCTGCAATGAACTGTAATGCTGGTTTCTATACAAATAACATAGAAGACTGTCCAAATGAAGTAAAATTCAAAACAAAGAAAATATTTGAAGAAAAGGTTTTGGTTTGGTGTGCCATTTCTGAAGCTGGGGTTTCAAGACCCTATGTAGGGCATGTGAGAGACGAAGCTGTTGAGGCAAACCTATATACTGGAAGATGTCTCCCAAAATTGTTAGATTTCATCAATACTGATCACGCTGATGACGGAATAATGTTTGGCCAGACTAGGCGTCTTTCTGTTATGCGCGAGAAACGAGAGATTGGTTGGAGGCTAATAAATAAATAATAACATCCCATTTATACCTCGCGGAGATAACCTCCCAAACGTTCCACAAGCAAGATCGATCGAAGATTTTTGGCATATACTGACAAGAAAAGTCTATGACAATGGATGGGAAGCCCAAAACGAAGAAGGTTTGAGACATAGAATCTTTCAAAAAATACGAGGAATCGATGTGGGTGTCGTCCAAAGACTGATGGGAGGTGTTCACCATTAAGCAGAACGGGCCGATATCAATCCTTTAAATGCGATTTTATAGAGTTTAGATAAGAGGTGAAATTATAATGATATAATCAATTCAATAATCAATTTATCTATTCGAATTTTTCCCAAGACTTTTGTGACATACGTTATGTGCCTATCCTTCAACTTTAGAATTTTTCATAACATTCCTTTTATATTTTGCAGGAGCAGGATTACACGTTCTCTTCTTTTTCGGCTCACAATTACTGTCAGTTTCACTTGAAGACAGTTTTTTGAAGCTAAAATTACTTTTCGTAAAAGACTTCAAATGGCATCAATGGCGATGGTTTACAAAAACTGAAATATAGTTGAACCGATCAAAACAAAACAAATTTGAAATGTCAAACTCAGTCATAAACTACTCTTGTCATCTAGAGATGCATGCAAAAATCTCTTAAGACTAATGTTGTTTATGCAATGAACGTCTTTCACGCGGTAATATTAAAAGAGAAAAGAATGTATTGATTCAAGTTGTTTTCACCCAAAATACGCATCTACGTTTGAGGAACCATTTTCAGCAAAAAAAAGAATGTTCGAAAAAATGTGACTTAACTGGTCTTTAAAATGACCGATTCAATTAGATTTTAATATTTGTTTCTTGTGTTATGTTGCTTATTTTATTTGGAGAATATTGAACATTGCATTAACAACTTAATATGAGTCAACAAGCCAATCTCCTCATGTCACACAAAACATTAAATACCACGAATGTTTCAAGGTGATATTTATTTTAGTTAAAATTTTACACTTTTTTGTGTGCCAAAAATCGGTAAAATAAGTAGAATTCTTAGTTAAGATCGTAATCACGAAAGGCCAGGTGTAGCTAATGTTATGCATAATGAAATTGTTCTGTTTGAGTTTGTAACAGTATGTAAGAGTAGTAATTTTTCATTGGTGCTATCTTTCCTTGAGGTCATAGTTTTCAGTAAATTTTCTTCCGATGAGTTTCTTAGGTGATTTTCGGTAATCGAAGTAAGCCTATTTTGGATTCATATTTGTACTGAGAGAATTTCGCGGAAAACCGGAGTGGAAACCAAGTATACTCTCACTCTATCTACAATAATAACACATCTTAGATCCTGAGCATAATAAATAATAAGCCATGCGGTTAGCAACGATAGAAGAAACTCCAATACATTCTTGAACTTATATGGTTCGCAAAAGTAAAAAACAATCTGATACGGTTTTAACCTCCATGTTTGAATCTTTCTTACACGATATATTGGGCCATATTCATAAAAAGAATATTATTAATAATTAATATATAATTGAGGAAGAGAATGTACAGTGGTTCTCAAACAGGTTCTTAGGAATTAATTAGGAGAGAGAGGTGGTGCATTGTCATCTGTCAACAGAATGAAGATATGTTCACGTTACCTCAGTGATCCAGGATATAAGAAAGGTATAGGCCAGGTATAGGCAACTTAATGGATTAAGTTTCCTGCTACCAACAATGAAATAATGCAAACGAAAAACTTATGGCTAAGCTTCCCATTCAGTGATGTTTGCCTTTCAGATCCTGAAATCATTGTGCGCACTGGATCTGTTACAGAAATCATTTATGTAGGAATGGATCTCTACATCCCTCATTCCATGAAAAGAACAACAGCATAAAAGCCATGGTTCAATGAAGAGTGCGAAAGAGCCTCTGAAGCCAAGTGCAGGGCTTACAAATCATGGAAGATGAATTCAAGAGAGGAAACAACCTGACAATTGCAAGAGCAAAGGCCAATTTCAACGAAGGGGTAACTGATGAACTCTTTGAACAGGCAATCGGGACTAGACAATTCTGGTCTATGGCTAAGACTGTCAGTGCCAATTACTGCAAATCTACGTTTCCGACTCTTGTTAGAGAAGACGGAAGTATAGCATCATCTCCGACAGAGAAAGCCGATCTTTTTGCTCTCTTGTTCTCAAAGAATTCTGTGCTGGATTCATCTAACGTAATACCACCGAACATTTCACCTACAAATTCTTCCATGGCAGAAATCAAGTTCAGTCCGCACTGTGACACGGGCCCTCGAACAGCTGAACCGCAAAAAGGCAGTTGTTCTAAACGAAATACCGCCGATCGTCCTTAGAAAGTGTGCTCCCGAACTGGTACCCATTTTTAACCGTCTGTTTCAGATCTCCTATGAAAGCTAGACTTTTCTGAGCAGCTATAAAATAGCGAGAATTCAACCGATCCTAATGAAAGGAAAGAAGTCCTTACCCAAAAACTAGCTCCCTGTTGCACTTCTTCCCATTATTTCCAAAGTGATGGAGAGAGTCATAAATGATAAACTCATCAAATATCTTGAGTTGCAGGGAATTATTAACGAGCGTCAGTATGGTTTTGCAGGCAAAGATCGACAGAAGATCTGCTCGCCTACGTCTCTCATGTTTGTACATCAACGATGAAAAAACATGGAGAATCTATAGCAGTAGCCCTCGACATCTCTGAAGCCTTCAATAGGGCTTGGCATGCAGTCTTGTTGAAAAAACTTCCTTCATATCGACTTCCCGAAAAATTGCGGGGTTCAATAAGTAGCTTTCTTTCAAATAGATCAATACAAGTTGTGGTCGACGGTTTAACATCTGATTGTTTCCGGTTGCAAGCAGGAGTATCTCAGTTCTTCGGTTTTGCAGATGATTGTACCCTTGTTTCGTCTTTCAGTAGTCTGCGGCCGATAACAGCTGCAGAATCTCATCATCAGAGATGTCAACTAATTAATAACTTAAGCTATGAGTTGCAGAGGATTTCTGAGTGGGGTCAGTTGAACATAGTTAGCCTCAACGCGAGCAAAACGCAATCAACTACGTTTTCTAGAAAAGTCCTTGCTGGAGAAACTCCTCTAATGATGCAAGGCCAACAAATTGCATCCAAAGATTCGATGCACCTTCTCGGAATAACGGTCAACTCCAAGTTTTTCTGGCAGCTAAACTTAGTTCTCTTATCAGAGCCAAGCGATACTTCACGTCATCTCAGCTGTTGCTTCTATATGAGGCGCAGATTCGACCTGCTTTGGAATATTGTTCCCATGTATGGGGATTTGCGCCCAAACATTCGTTGCGGATGTTGGATAGTGTGCAAAAAAGGGCTGCGCTCCTCATCGACCACACGAAGATTACCCGCGATCTCCAACCACTCAGAAGACAAGTTGCTGAACTTTCTCTGCCTTACAGATACTTCCACGGAAGATGCTCTAAGGAGCCGAAAGACCTTGTTTCGAGAAAACTCATGTTTTGCCGCAACACTAGGCTGGCAAATAACTCTCATCATATGGCGGTACATTTAACATTCAACAACCCCTCGAACCCCTCTCTAGAAGAATTCTTTCGTTTACAGGACCAGTGAGCTGTGGAACTCGATTCCGTTCAACATCTTTCCAACATCCTACAATTTGGCCCTCTTCAAGAAGCGAGTAAATACCTCAATTCTTCCCAGGCGCCTACTCATGTGGTTCAACAGGTTCGCCTATTCCTGAGAAGCGCGCATAAAAATATACCAATTTCCAACAGCTATTGGAGTCATCGATTGTACCCATATAGGGATTCTGAAACCGAATCTTCATGGGCATGAATACAATAATCGAAAAAGAAAACCAACAATGAATGTGCAAGCTACATATGATGCCAAAGAAATGTTCACGAGTGTTGACTTCAGCTGGCCTGGATCAGTGCACTACTCATGAGTATGGGGAAATTCTCAAATACACTTACAATTAAGAAATAGGCACAATCTTGTGCTATTTGGTTAAGATGGATATGGGATAGAGCCATGCCTAATGACTCCATTCAGAAATCCTACTGCAGGAGCTGAGTCAAATTATAATAAGCTTCTAAAAAAAGAAAGGGTAATGATTGAACGATGTTTTGGCCAATTGAATTACAGGTTTCCTATTTTACAATACGTCTGTCGTATGAAATTGAAAAATGTAGCAAAAGTAATAGTGACTTGTCTTATGTTTCATAATGTGGCGAAATTTTTGGGTAGCCACGACTTCGATCCAATTGAATTGATACCAGAAGAAGATGAACTTGAAGATGAGGAACATGATGTGGTAATCAATATAAATGTTGTACAGGGGCTTCGTCACCAGGGACAGGAAATCAGAAGAAACTTGATGCGTATTTTAAACAATTTAAATGATAATTGAATTCAATAATTTGTACATTTGAAAAAGAACGGAAATTATCATTTCATTGAGTTTTCATGAATTGAAATATGTTTTTTGTCCATCAGATACAATTTTGGCTGTAGAATCTTCAAGTTTCATCATTTCCAATTTCTTTTCATAATATTGCTACTGCACAACACTAGTTTGGTACTGTTGCAAAAGAACCAAGCGTTGTTGTTATCTGTTACTCAGTCCCTTCGTGTCATCTGTTTCATACTTTAGAGTTGAGATAATTTTTTTGGGTGGCAGCACTACGATTCACGCGCCATGGAGCTAGTACCTGGTAGATCGAAATATACATCGCTCCCCTTGCTTGAATGATGCTCCGGGTCCGATGCTGTAGAGTTTTCAGTCCTTTTCACCTGAAGGTTCTCATCTTCATTCACGCCAATTTGAATTGCCCCCCTTATTTTCGAATCGTTGGATTGCTGTCTCCCTCCATAGCCTTAAGTAATTGCATTTCCCAATGTAACAGTTTTATTGATTCATTCCCCGATCTCTTCAGGTCTGTTTTCTTCTTTAATCTGGATCTCATGTTGTTCAGTTTCTTCAAAATACCTTTTGTATCGATGGGTTTGCCAAATATTGCCTCGTATTTCTCCAAAACTCTATTGATAGCTTCGTCCTTTTTCGTTTCATTTGTGGAACCTGAGACTTTCCCAAAATAACAGGAGAAAAGACCACCCTTCTGGCAAGGATTCGAGTACATTATTCACATTTTCCATAACATCAATTTCACTTTCAGTTTACGAGCATGGAAAAGGCATTTTCACAGTACGAATCGATAAAAAATTTATTCACAACAGGGTATCTACCTAATCCAAGAGTGCAGTAAAAGAGGAATAGTCCTAAGTCCTAACTTGTCGCTCAGTGTCAATCTTCTACTTGCGCGAGGAGGATATCCTCTCAAGTATAAGGTAATCATTATGAATATATGAATGATATGCTTCTACTTCAACCTTTTACTTTTCATCATAACCTTATACTTTAACCTTATACTTCTGAGCATATCCTTTCTTTTATGAATACGGCCTATTATAATCTGATATTCTTGAGTAATAAAGAAACTTCTATAGTGAAACGTATATGTTTCGAAACAATTCAGGATTGAAATGCAAGAATGAAAATCTTAATATGACAAATATTTCCTAAAAGTAAGCACACAGAGTTTTGAATATTTAAATTCGAAGCTTTTGTGAATATTAATTTAGAAAAGTTTACGAATTTGGCGATCTTTTCAATATTATTCGATCTAAGTTATCTACGCTATATTCTCATACCATATTTGCACAATTTTAAATTAGATATCAATCCCAAATAATTATTTCAGTAAAAATATAATGGTTGACATTAAATTTTTGGTTCATATTTTGGTGAAAACTATGGTTGTCAATAATGTCGATTCAGAATTGAATAGATTAAATAGAACAAGAATATAAAGAAAACGGTTTTCAATGAATATGACATAAACTTCCATTTTAATCAAGAAACTTTTTTGATTCTAACCTATCAGTAGTTTTTCTAGTTCCAAAAAAGCGATGGGTGGATGATTCTCGTCTCAATGTAGCAAAAGTAATAGTGACTTGTCTTATGTTTCATAATGTGGCGAAATTTTTGGGTAGCCACGACTTCGATCCAATTGAATTGATACCAGAAGAAGATGAACTTGAAGATGAGGAACATGATGTGGTAATCAATATAAATGTTGTACAGGGGCTTCGTCACCAGGGACAGGAAATCAGAAGAAACTTGATGCGTATTTTAAACAATTTAAATGATAATTGAATTCAATAATTTGTACATTTGAAAAGAACGGAAATTATCATTTCATTGAGTTTTCATGAATTGAAATATGTTTTTTGTCCATCAGATACAATTTTGGCTGTAGAATCTTCAAGTTTCATCATTTCCAATTTCTTTTCATAATATTGCTACTGCACAACACTAGTTTGGTACTGTTGCAAAAGAACCAAGCGTTGTTGTTATCTGTTACTCAGTCCCTTCGTGTCATCTGTTTCATACTTTAGAGTTGAGATAATTTTTTTGGGTGGCAGCACTACGATTCACGCGCCATGGAGCTAGTACCTGGTAGATCGAAATATACATCGCTCCCCCCTTGCTTGAATGATGCTCCGGGTCCGATGCTGTAGAGTTTTCAGTCCTTTTCACCTGAAGGTTCTCATCTTCATTCACGCCAATTTGAATTGCCCCCCTTATTTTCGAATCGTTGGATTGCTGTCTCCCTCCATAGCCTTAAGTAATTGCATTTCCCAATGTAACAGTTTTATTGATTCATTCCCCGATCTCTTCAGGTCTGTTTTCTTCTTTAATCTGGATCTCATGTTGTTCAGTTTCTTCAAAATACCTTTTGTATCGATGGGTTTGCCAAATATTGCCTCGTATTTCTCCAAAACTCTATTGATAGCTTCGTCCTTTTTTCGTTTCATTTGTGGAACCTGAGACTTTCCCAAAATAACAGGAGAAAAGACCACCCCTTCTGGCAAGGATTCGAGTACATTATTCACATTTTCCATAACATCAATTTCACTTTCAGTTTACGAGCATGGAAAAGGCATTTTCACAGTACGAATCGATAAAAAATTTATTCACAACAGGGTATCTACCTAATCCAAGAGTGCAGTAAAAGAGGAATAGTCCTAAGTCCTAACTTGTCGCTCAGTGTCAATCTTCTACTTGCGCGAGGAGGATATCCTCTCAAGTATAAGGTAATCATTATGAATATATGAATGATATGCTTCTACTTCAACCTTTTACTTTTCATCATAACCTTATACTTTAACCTTATACTTCTGAGCATATCCTTTCTTTTATGAATACGGCCTATTATAATCTGATATTCTTGAGTAATAAAGAAACTTCTATAGTGAAACGTATATGTTTCGAAACAATTCAGGATTGAAATGCAAGAATGAAAATCTTAATATGACAAATATTTCCTAAAAGTAAGCACACAGAGTTTTGAATATTTAAATTCGAAGCTTTTGTGAATATTAATTTAGAAAAGTTTACGAATTTGGCGATCTTTTCAATATTATTCGATCTAAGTTATCTACGCTATATTCTCATACCATATTTGCACAATTTTAAATTAGATATCAATCCCAAATAATTATTTCAGTAAAAATATAATGGTTGACATTAAATTTTTGGTTCATATTTTGGTGAAAACTATGGTTGTCAATAATGTCGATTCAGAATTGAATAGATTAAATAGAACAAGAATATAAAGAAAACGGTTTTCAATGAATATGACATAAACTTCCATTTTAATCAAGAAACTTTTTTGATTCTAACCTATCAGTAGTTTTTCTAGTTCCAAAAAAGCGATGGGTGGATGATTCTCGTCTCAGTTATTAAAATGCCGTGCCTGCTCTTCGTTTGTAATCCTCTGTAGTTCTCGTTCGTTAATCAACGGTATTCATCCGTCCCCTAAAATCCAATAATCCCATATCGACAAATCCAGCCAACTAAGTTGCCACATAAAAGGTCTTTCATTTTATGAGCTCTGCCCAAAGAAAATTATCAACTCTTTATATACTGATAACGGCAAACCTCGCGGCATATAATGTGGGTTCAAACAATATTGTTAGTTAGATTCAATTCATAAAACACTGAAATGAGCTAAGTAAAGATAACGAATCAAATTTTAGCGTTCATCCTTTTCAATATTGTCGAACTCTAATATCAGCTTAAAATTCTCTGGAAAACTGTGAGCTGATTTCTACAAGGTTATCTCCCGGAATCTGATAGAACTCGTTAAAAAAATACTATAACTTTATGAAACATTTCTTCTTATGACCCATCTCCAAAGTTGAAGAACACAAAAATTTTCAAACGATTAAATATATTTCGTTCAACGAATTCTAATAAACTACTGGAAGATTCATTAGAAATGGAATTTCAAAGGATAGTTTTTTCGTTTTTCAATTAGACCTCATATGTATTAGGGATGAACTACCACTTACAATTATTAACCTCAAAAATGAAATAGATTCGGCCGTGACTTTGTGATATGTACTTGACATTATGAGAATTGCGAATATTACTACGTAACAAATATAACTGTTCAAAATTGAGGAGTTTATTCAATGTTATAGCTATTTCGAACTTTCGTTCATCATCAGATAAGTATAAGTTTAAAACTGAAATACAAAGTCAGCAATTTTCTTACATAAAGGTACAAAGGTTACAGATTAACAGAACAGGTAAAATACATATTAGAGATTAACATTGGGTTCGAATTTATAATTGTATACTACTTAGAAATCCCAAATATTGGAGAATAACATAAATCAGTCAGGTCGTTGAGTAATATCTGATTATTGTCTGTATTGTGTTAGGCTTTGAATATTTCTAAGAAATCAAGATAATTCAGTTTTATACCTTTTTGAGCTTGGTATAGGGAACTTTAGATTATCAATTGATGGAAAAATATGATTATTTTCTATGCATTGTTCTGCCAGAGTGGAATCTGTTTTGTACTTCAAATTATTCCTTATATCTGATTTTAAAGTATCCTCCTGACGAATATAAATTTCATTAAAATTGAGACATTTTAGACACTACTAATCTAATTTTTGAGTTTTATCTTTGGCATTACAATATATTTGATAGTTTGGTTGTGGATTTGTAGGCTAATTTTACTTGCGGCTTTGGATGTTATTTGTGATTTTCTTAGAAATTGGGCCAAAATAGGTTCATGAAGAATATTTGTGGCTTTCAGAACTATTTTGAGAATAAAACTGTTATTGTCTTTTTGCAAATGTTCATGCAGGTAGGTTTATGATATATAGGATACGCCAGAGAAAACCGTACAATTTTTTTCCGTAATAACGTTAGCAATTTTAGAGCCAGATCATTCGTTCTCGCTTCATTGGAAAGCCAAAGAACTAGGTTTTTCAGAAATTGTATCGAAATTTCAATTCCGGTGGAATAAAATATAGCTGACTCATTCGAAAATGAGCAATATTTCAAGATCACTGGAACGTATTTTTTTCACTAAAAAATTTTAATGGGGCATTCAGTCGATAAATCAATCTTTTCTAAACAATTCGACATATTGATCTTGAAAATATTCTAGGAATTGGTAGAAAAGTAGAGTGAAGAATTTTTTCCATTCTGATTTTCAGCTGAAATCGAAATATTTTTTTCACCTCATGTCGTTGGCACCCTGAAGTTGTTGTTTTTCATAGATGTTCTAAGAAGACAAAGAACCATGTTTTACTAAAACAACCCTAGAATTTCATTTTCGTTCGAATTCAAAATAGCCGACTTCCTCAAATATTAACAATTTTGCCAGCGCATTAAAAAATTTCTCGCGGTCGTAAAGAATCAACTGCGTAAGTCAATCACTAGATCGTACCTTTCACATCATTTTGAGAGGTTACATTCGAATATTGATTCAGAATTGTGCCAATTGCCAATAATGTTTCTCTTCTTCACCATCATATACACCTCCGTTGTGAAACCTCTGAACATGACGGCATGCATTAACTATATGATAAACAAAAACTAATGAAATGTCATCGAGTTTTAGACGACATCTGGTTTGAACTCGAATTTTATCTCGGTGTTGCTTGTTTTCGACGTTTGAAATTGTTAACAATGGCTTTAACAAATGAAGATAAACGTTTCATTGAATGTTTATTTGTGCGTGGCTATACTGCTAGGCAAATATTACGCCAATTTCCAATTTCGCCCCTAATTACGAAAAAAGTACAATCTATGATCTTGAGGAAAAATTTCGGACAACAGGGTCATTAGGAAGAAGATCAGGAGGCTGTTTCCCAAATATCTCGGAGATGGCAACTGTTATAAACATCTGCGAGAATAATAATACGACATGAGTTTGTTTAACAAATTACATGAGTAAAACATTCAACAAGAAGAATCAAGTATTCAGAATTGAATATGACCTCCATTGGCATCTACAATCATCTGCACCCGTCTTCTCCAGTTCTCTATGGATCTCGAAATTACTTCTTGATCAAGATTGTTCCAACATTCTTGAACTTTTGGCCCCAGCTCCTAACAATTATTGAAAATAATACCATTTTTATACACCGTTTCTTCCAAATGACCCCACAGAAAATAGTCGCACAGATTAAGATCGGGACTATTTGGGTGCCATTGTTCTGGTTCGATGATATCGTCTACGCGTGGTCTCAGATAATCCATAGTATAATGACTGGTATGACTTCTGGCTCTATCCTGAAATCAATGGAAATGAATTTCATTCAGATACATCTAATTGGTACACCGACGGCCAGTTGAGAGTAAGTAGCGTTTTTTTGTGATATAGTACTGGTTGTTCATTTCTTTGACAAACGTAGTCAGAAGAATATGGCAGAAATTGTAGAATTCCAAAAATGATTTGAACCAATAGAAATCATCCAGAAAGCTACTCAATTTCTCAACCATACATTTTAGCTGGTGGCAACTGTACTAATTCATGACATACAAAAAAACAGCAATCATTCACCTTCATGAAAGTGAACTGAGGAGTTGACGCCTCAATATTGGGTAACATATGATCGAGAGCTATGTGACAATAATTTTCCGAATCTAATCTTATGCCTTGTTGTATAAAAATGATATTTGATTTAAAGTTCCTCCAAATACCGGCAGAGACCATTACATGCCTAGAAAATTTTCGTATTTCCCTCTGCAAACGAATTGAAGGCACATTCCTCTTGATTTAATTCGTCGGAACACAAATTCTGTCATTCTGGATGTTTTTTGGTGGGGCAACACTGAATATTTTTTCGCCTTTGAACCAGATATTTTCAATTGGTCTACGTGTTCTAAATCTATTTAATAAATTTCTGCATCACTCGAATGTGCGCTCTTTGACAGCTTGAGTTAATTGGAAATTATAGTGCCTCCGGAAATACTTACGCCCAAATCGTGTTTTATTATTCTTCTCGCAGAAGTTTTTGAGATTTTGCATCTCTGAGACATTTGGGAAACAGTCAAGCTGGTTCCTGAAGTTCTGATAGGGCTGTCTGCTAATGCAGAAATTCGCTGAATGTTACTGAAATTGTCAATTGAGTTTGTAATACAAAAAATGTAGAGTTGATGCTTGAAACAGATTATGAAAAAGGCGAGTACCTGTGTTCTAACAGTTCTAGCTGCACCAATACCTGGTCTTCTTCCTAATGACCCTGTTGTCCGAAATTTTTTCTCAAGATCATAGATTGTACTTCTTTTGTAATTAGGGGCTGGAAATTCGCGTAATATTTGCCTAGCAGTATAGCCACGCACAAATAAAAATTCAATGAAACGCTTATTCTCATTTGCTAAAACCATTGTTAACTATTTCAAACTTCAAAAAAATCAACACAAAGATAAAATTCTAGTTCAAACCAGATGTCGTCTAAAACTCGATGACATTTTATTATTTTTTGTTTATCATAGAGTTAATGCATGCAGTCTATGTTCAGAGGTTTCACAACGGGAGGTGCATATGATGGTGAAGAAGAGAAACATTATTGACGACAATTGGCACAATTCTGAATCAATATTCGAGTTCGATCCCTCAAATGATGGAAAAGGTTCAATCTAGTGATTGAATTACGCAGTTGATTCATTACTACAGCGAAAAATTCCTTAATTCGCGGGGAAAATTGTTAATATTTGAGGAAGTCGGCCATTTTGAATTCGATCGGAAATCCAATTTTAGGTTGGTTTTAGTAAAATATGGTTCTTTGTCTTCTTAGAACATCCATGAATGAAACAACAACTTCAGGAGTGCCAACGCCATAAGGTCAAAAAAATATTTCGATTTCAGCTGAAGATCAGAATGAAAAAAATTTTTCACACTACTTTTTTACCAATTCTTGAAATAATATCAAGATCAATATGTTCATAAGAGACTGCATTATC
Organism: Cryptolaemus montrouzieri; assembly: GCA_013387265.2. Taxonomy (NCBI): domain Eukaryota; kingdom Metazoa; phylum Arthropoda; class Insecta; order Coleoptera; family Coccinellidae; genus Cryptolaemus; species Cryptolaemus montrouzieri. The sequence goes on from JABFTP020000185.1 coordinate 86,841,357, forward strand.
GACTGAATGCCCCATTCGAATTTTTATTGAAAAAGAAACGTTCCAGCGAGCTTGAAATATTGCTTTATTTTGAATGAAACAGCCATATTGGATTTCACTGGAAATGAAATTTAGATACAACTTCTGAAAAACCTAGTTCTTTGGCTTTCCAATGAAGCAAGAAAGAATGATCTAGCTCTGAAATTGCGAAAGTTATAACGGAAAAAAATTGTCCGGTTTTCTCTGGCGCACCCTATATATTGAAGATAAGAAGATTGTTCAGTCTAAAAATGGTTAAATCTATCAAACTAATTTGATTGTTAATTTCTTTTCCTAGTTTAAATTCAATTATAGGATGAATATTATCGACAAAGTTTAGGAAAATGTCTAACTGTCTTGAAGTACCAACACGCAAGAATATCATCAACATATTGATACTGCAATATTCTTTGAGATGCTATAGGTGATTGAAATTATGTTTTCTATGTTATTCATGAAAATTTCTGCACGTAGTGGACTATGGGGTGAGCCCATAACCAGACCTCCGGTTTGCTCGAAAATTATATTGCTGAATTGAAAATAATTCTCATTGAGGCATAAGTTTAATAATAAGATGAAATCACTATGAACAAGCGGGTTGACTTTGGCGTTGTCTGAAATTTTGGAGACTAAAGTTTGGGCAATCAGTACTAGGCATGTTTGACTACATGTCATCTGCGTCAAAAGATGGTAAAAATGACTTTGGAGAAAAAGAGATATTCTGTAGTTTATTCGTGAGTTCGGATGAGTTTATATTGAGTATTTGGGGAAGAATTTAGTGAGATGCTTGAAAATACTGTTGAGCTTTTTTGACAACCTGTTTGGTGTAGCCGGTTTTATAATAATGAGGGACCAGATCGGTTTTTGAAAGGAAGAGGTGGCGGTTTCTTTCAAAAAACTTTTTAGGGATTTTTTGAAAACGGGACTAGGATCATGTTTTTATTAATTTATGGACTCATTCTTCAAAAAAATCGTTCATTTTCGATATGTATGTGGGACATGGGATCATGACACAGCCATTTGATTTGACTGATTTTGTAACGATGAGGTCATTTTCTGCTATTTACTGTTTGAAGAATTTAATGTTTATGTTTATGGTATTGTCAGGTTTGGGTTGGTGGTGGTGAAGAAGAGTTCCGGCGATTTTTGTTTCAATGCAATTATTATTATCTGAGTTCTTCAAGGTGACGATTGATTCAACCGCTAATATTTCTTTCACTTATTATTTTTAGGAATTGGACAAAATTTATGATCTTTTTCCGGAAGAGCAAATTTCAGAGTATTTAAAGAAGGTGTTGGAATAATTAAAAACTCGCTCACCAAATTTGATATGTGGATCATTATTTAGAGGGCGTGAATGAGATGGAACTGGAGATTGTGTTAGAGTGATGTTATGTAGTTTTTTGCATTGTCTTTATTATATATTGTGAATTTACATACTGATAGTATTTCTAACATTATCATCCAAAATATCAAATTCTATTAGGTGAAAAATGAAAATTAACTCTGAGTGTAGTACCTTAATATATGCTGAAGAATGTGACGCTTCCTGAATAGAAATTTGACTTTTTGAATCCATATTCTTTCTGCTGAACTGACTGCTTTACTTGCTGCGGCTGATGTGGACTCGGATCTGATATTCACATATTTCACTTTCTTTTTCAGACACTAGTTGTTGAAACAGATGTTTTGGCTACACACGCTGTATTTAGTTTTCAACTTTCGGTATAAAATGGGCTTTTTGCTGTACTGGCATTTTTCAAAACTAAAATAGATTCGGCCGTTAATATGTGATATGTAATTGATATTATGGGGATTTCGAATATTATTATGTAAAATATATCACTGTTTAATATTGAAAAGTTTATTCAATGTTATAGCTATTTCGAGCTTTCACTCATGATCCCAATTATTGGGATAAACATAACATGAATCAGTCAGATCGTTGAGTATTATTTGATTATTTTCTGTATTGTATTTGGCTTTGAATAGGATTCAAGATAATTGAGTTTTATAACCTTTTGTGCTTAGTATAGGATCTGTAGATTGTCTATTGATGGAAAAATATAGTTGTTTTCTATGCAGTGTTGTGCCAGAATGGAATATGTTTTGTTTTTACAAAAATGTGAATGAAGTTCTTTATCGATATAATACTAAAGCAGTAAGGCTTATTTCGAGAAAAATGGAGGGAACGGTTGGAGTTTGAATAGGACGGGAAGAACGGGATGGTGCGGAAAAGCGGGGGCCATAGGCCCCCGCGAATAATTTTTTTCCGGTAGAGAAACGTCTGAGGAAGATCCGAGCGAGATTTGGAGTCCCTAACTCGAACGACGGAGGCACGACGATTTTTCGAAAAATTTCGCAGAAACGTCGCCCCAGGCGAACGGAACATCGAAAGGGCGAGATTTCTTCGGAATCGATAACTCGGATCTTTCGGAGGGCGATCAAAGAGGTCGATCGGGCGAAAATTCTAGAAAAAAATCCGAAAAAGCGAAAATAAAATACGTCTCCGAAATCTCCGGGATGAAGGGGATAATTTCTATGGACTTTTGCAGCTATACAAAATATTTTTATCGCCTTCGATTGCTACGAAACCTGGACAGCGAAAAAGCCTCGAGTTTCGCATTTTGCGCCGCAATAGTTAGATTCTCATAAATCCACGGGAAAACGGAAAAATCTTCCATCGAACGAAGGGCTATCGGCCGACTTTCGCAAATTTTGGCTCTACTTTCCTCATTCCGCAAATCTCCAACGGCCAGAAATTCGCGAAATTAACAAACCTCGAGCTGTCAAAATACGAGTTTTTGTTTTAACCATCCTTCTTAATCGGGGTCACCGGAAGAGAGTATTCGACCATCGAACGATTCCTACATATCTCGAGATCGGGTCCGCGAAGAGAAATCGTTATTGTTAGACTTAATTTTCGAATTTGGGACGAGTTTTGAGACCTATATTTCCGAGAAAAAGACCGGAAACACGGGGGCGGAGCCAGTCGCCGCTCCTTCTGTCCCTTATATCGCTATTCAATGTCGGAAGTGAGCGTTACCAACGTGTAAAATTTAATGATCTCTCTCTTCTGAACGAAAATAGTGAGATGGAAAAAGTTAGTAACTTTAATTTTCACCAACATAACTTCGGTACTAACAACATCTAGAATATAGTGCTCTCTCCCTTGTGAGTGACAATCGAATCTAACCTTCTTTCAATTAGTCTTATATTCGATCTGTCAAAATAAGTCATTCCGAACTTTTAGAGGTAAGTGATCGTAGTTTGATGTTTATTTTATCCATTTTTATGTATATTTTGTTTAAGGAGAAAAACGCCAAACTTTTAAAACTCATAAATTTAATATTTTGTGGTTATTCTAACCTAAACCATTTGATTCGAACGGATTGTAATAGTAAAAAGGAGTTAAGGAAACTAACAACAATGTTTGAAAGGTAAGTGAATGTAATTTGAAGTTTATTAATGTATTTCAATGTATATTTTTTTAGGCATGCTCAAGAAATGTACTCAGAATTCACATATTTCATTTTCCTTCATGGTTATTTCATGCGTAGAAAAATGTTCTGAAATTAATAGGATTTTCAACGAATCAATTGGAGAATATTACAAAATGATGGAATATCCTTTGAGTTCCTATTAATAGGTATCGAGCTCTTTTGTATAATAATATTTCTTCATGAAGGACTCGATAAAGTTTTCGTTAGGTCATTAAGAGTATGTATCATATGAATATTGAAAGCTATCCACTGAAGGCTATATCTTATTAAAATATTTGAAGCTGGATGTCAATATGACCGTCTTATTTCAAATTCAATTTTCGTTTCAGTTTACTCAAGAGGAAGTACATTTCTATTCTACAATTATCCAAATTTAAAAGTTAATGAGATTCAAAGTATTTGAAAATGTTCAAGTGTGAACCAAATAAAATAAGATCTCAAATTTGCACAAAAGGTAATTATTGTGAGTTCCTTCTACTCATTACTCATAGTTACTGTCTCTCAGGAAATTTTATCAAGGTTGTTGAATGAAAGACAGGAATTAATTCCTCATTGATTTGAAGTTGAAAGTTTCTGTGTTATAGGTGGCTGATAGTGGGAAACATGATGTTCAAATATGTAGAAGTTGCATATGAAGTTTTATTTTGTACAACCACAAATTTCAATCCAATATTTATGAAAGTCACAGAAAACATGCTGCTGCTTATGTAAATCATATTTTGGAAAAAATTCAACTACTACTTGGAGAATGCTATGCAATTCGACAGTTTTTGTAATGGGTAGTTATACTATAGGTATTTTATATAATTGTGTAAAATGAGTATGTTCATGACGTAATATGGAAATATGAAGTTGTTCAATGCAATTTTTCCTTTCATTTTCATTTCATAGTATATTATAAAGTTTCACAAGAAAATGAATTGAAGAGAAGTAAAATTGAACAATAGAAATTTCAATTATCAGAGAGCAACTTTATAAGAAGCTGAATGCTCGAAACCAATTGCCAACTCAACAGTTAAAAGGATCTAGAAACAGTTTTATTGAAACTGATATATAGTTTATATCATTGTATTGTATGTGAGGGTCCATAATGTAATTTATAAATTTGTGGATCTCATTTCTGCTTTCCACAAGAACACTTCAATTTAGATGATGTTTGTTCTTTCTGATGAGCAAATTGTGTGAATTTTGGTCAATTTGAATTTATACAAAATAGTTACGTATAGGGCAATCACATAAGGTGAAATTTCTATGTATTCAGTAGTGTTCGTTTATTTTATTACTTATTTCTCGCTTTTGTTTTTGGATACTCTCAAGAAACTTTAATTTGTGAAGAATTTTTATTTTCTATTTCATAAATATACTAGAGAAGTAATTTCTGTTGAGTAAAATTGAAAATTTGAAATTATAGATCTGCATATATTGATCTTTGTGAAATATATATTTTTGGAACTAAAATTTGGAATATTGTGAATTAATATTAGAGTTGTTGATGATTGAATTTCTATGCCTGAACGGTAATTAAACAATTTGTTTTTTTGAATCAATGTTGAAATGTTGTTAATTTCGTCCTATGCTTGCTCAATTGGAGAAAGTTGAGATTTTCGAATTGAATGTTTCCCTTATGAATTGGGATAGTAGTGAATGGTGTTGAAATTTGTGTGGTTGATGAGTCAATATCCATAAAACAATACTGGAAGCTGTGTTACCCTGAGGATGGCTGAGTTAATATATGAGAGATTTACATGTAACATAAAGAACTATTAAGTAAAACTATGAATAATGAAGTGAATATAGTAAGGTGTTCAGTATGGATAAAGTTGGATATGAAAATACGTTCAGTATATTAGGCATTTAGTATATTTTGTGCTATTAAGATATAAAAGGCGATCTTAATGGGCTCACTAGTCTATATAATACTAAAGCAGTAAGCCTTATTTCGAGGAAAGTGGAGGGGACGGTTGGAGTTTGAACCAGGCGGGAAGAAAGAGTCGGCGCGGAAAAGCAGGGTCCGTAGGCCCCCGCGAATATTTTTTTCCGGTAGAAAAACGTCTGAGGAAGATCCGAGCGAAATTCGGAGTCCCTAGCTTGAACGACGGAGGCGCAACGATTTTTCGAAAAATTTCGCCGAAACGTCGCCCCGTGAGAACGGAACGTCGAAACGGCGAGATCTTCGAAATCGATAACTCGGATCTTTCGGAGGGCGATCGGAGAGGTCGATCGGGTAAAAATTCCGGGAAAAAGTTCCGAAAAAGCGAAAATAAAATACGTCTCTGAAATCTCCGGGATGGAGGGGATAATTTCTATGGACTTTTGCAGCTATACAAAATATTTTTATCGCCTTCGATTGCTACGAAACCTGGAGACGAAAAAGTCACGAGTTTCGCATTTTGCGCCGCAATAGTTAGATTCTCATAAAACCACGGGAAAACGGAAAAATCTTCCATCGAACATAGGGGTTTCGGCCGACTTTCGCGAATTTTCGCTCTACTTTCCATATTCCGAAAATCTCCGACGGCCAGAAATTCGCGAAATAAACAAACCTGAAGCTGCCAAAATACGGGTTTTTGTTTTAACCATCCTACTTGAACGGGGTCACCAGGAGAAAGGATTCGACCTTCGAACGATTCCTATCTCGAGATCGGGTCTCCGACGAGAAAACGTCATTTCACGACTTAATTTTCGAATTTGGGACGGTTTTTGAAACCTACATTTTCGAAGAATAGAACGGGAACACAGGGGCGGAGCCAATCACCCTCCCTCACTCTCCTTAAACAACCGTGACTCTATTTGACAAGGCAAAGAAGAAGAAGTTTTAAAGAGGACCGTACCCGGAAACATAGGTAAAAAGATTAGACGGGATATAAACGAACTTTTATATCCCATCTATTCTCTCACTAAATGATCGAATATCCGTCCCGTACGTCGGACATCATCGTGTACGGCGGTCTTTGAATCGCTGAACATCGGTTTCATCGTATCAAGGCTAATAACAAGAAGAGAAGAAGAAGAAGAATTGTTGATATTGTGAGATTGTTTATGTTAAATTAACAAAACGTCAAATATTCATTCCAAGGTGAGTGAACGTAATTGAACAAATATTTAATGCATCTTAATGTATATTTTTTTCAGCATAATGAAGAATCCACATATTTCATATTTACATTCTGTGTTCTAACCTATGTATTCCAATGAAAGAAAACAATAATAAATAAGGTATTTTAAACTGAATTTTGTGTTCATCTCAATTGAATTTTTGTTTCAGTTTATAAACGATGAAGTAATTTTTGATCTTCAGTTATCCTAATGAAAATGTAAATAGAATTCAATGTATTTGAAGTAGAGTTATTCAAGTTGTAATGTATGAAAGTGACTCTTTAAAAGTGAGTTTTTACTTTAAGTGCATATAAGTAGTTTCTTTTCAATGAAATATTTATTGTTAGATTTCAATCCACTTGATAACAAGGAAGAATTAATTGGATCTACTGTAAATGAGTTGGAAAATTAAATGAAAAATGAGCAAAGACAATATTGAGCAATAACAAGAAAGTTTCAAGTGAATAGATATGTAATACATCTCTGTTTTTGATAAAAATCTTCGTAGAAATTTTTGTGTAAGTAAACTAGTCTGATTAATAATAGTTACAATAGAATCAAATCTCTAACTCTGAAGGAAAGAGATCAAGTAAATGACCTGCAATTCTTAACTTCAAAATTTATTTGTTGAACAATTCTTCATACAGTTGGCATGAAAACTTGAGCTTTTCAGGATATTCCAAAATTTACATAACACATAAGGTACGTGTTTCGAGCTACTTCTGTGCATAACACGTTCTTTTGTATTTTAAGAAATTTAGTCAATGCTGTTCACTGAAATGCAGGTAGTCTATACATTCAGAATGCAAAGTTTCTTTTTTATTGGTGTTTGTGGGAAACTCGATAAAATCAGGAGAAGCAAATTAAGAAGCTTCATTACAACAGGAACTTTCAGCTCAAGAAAATTCTGAAGGACTTACATTGATGCCAAACTCTCCGAAAGACTTCTTCGAAGAAAATTGAGAGAATTCTATGTGAAATAACTTAAGAAACTCACACTTCTTAGGAGGAAGAAGTGTATTCAGGACCTTATTTTCACGATTAACCACCTTAGAACAACAGACTGAATATATGACTGAAAATATTGTGGTTTAGTCACTATATATTTAGAATATAAAGTTTCTATTTTATTGGTATTGGTGGGAAACTCGATAAAATCAGGAACAGGAGTTAATATATGAGAGATTTCTATGTAACCTAAAGAACTATTAAGTAAAAATATGAATAATGAAGTGAATATAATAAGGCGTTCATTATAGATAGAGTTAGATATGAAAGGGCGTTCAGTATATTTGGCGCTTAGAATATTAGCTATTTAGATATAAAAGACGATCTTAATGGGCTCACTAGTATCTTATTCTAAACGACCTGCCTGTTTGGCGACTATATTTTTTACAATCTCCATTATAAGTTTTATCTCAATTTCTATGAATATCATTTACATTTCGATTGTAATCAATCGTTCCTTATTGGTGGAAAACTTATTCTTCATCATATCTAACCTTCCTCTGAATATATTTGAATTTTCGATTTTGTGGGTTAATTTAATAGCGCAGTGTAGTTTTTTAATATTAAGAATCATCTATGTCTCTCGGTTAATCAGAAATATTTGATCATTTAGAAGCCACCATCCGAACCTTTATTATATAAACACAGTATAATTCACTGGAAACAGTATGTGAGAATTAGACCTTCACATTACGCCTCGTGCGCACCTGCCGCAAGGCTTACATGCTCTAACTTATATTTAGCATTAACGCCATATAGAAAATTATCTTTCAAATTAGGCTAATTTCATGGATATTAAAAATGGTTTCGTGCAATTTATGCAAATTGAAAGTTGACTCCGAAGTTACACCTTCTGTACAGTAAGTTTCTTCGCATATAATATAGTTAGAACTGATCCAACTTTTCCATGGGGATGAAAACTGAGATACTTTTTCCTTTATGAGCGCTCTGCAAAAGCCCGAAATATCTCATCGCAAATCATCCAAGTTTTTACATAACGGTGCCATTTCTCAGCCTATTCTGTAATAATATCATCATGAATCATTCACGACTGTCATAGAAAATACGTCGAATCTATGCTTACTAAGAAACTATATGTAATAATCCTTCGCAAACAAGTTGTTATCTCTCTCTTATGTTATTGGAAGAACATAATGTATGTCCTTTTATTTTTGATGTTACCCTCTGCGAAAAACTCAATATCAAAATTCGAATTCTAATAAAAACTTTTCGAATAAGACATCATTTTGGAAAACTAGAGAAGTGTTTCATGAAATATATTGATATCTGGAAAAACAATCAATCATGAAAATCGCCATTTCGTTAAATTAAATAAATTCACGTTTTAGTGAAATCTAGTATTATCAAAAGAATTCCAGATCACCAATTAGGAGAAAAACGCTAACGTAATGAAACGATTATTATATATATTTCTAATGGGGATGGACTTTCCTAACAATTAAGTATTCTTCCAATTTTATAGAAATTGTTCAATTAGGTATTGAAATTTATTCACTACTTTGATCTTACCTATTAAATGGCAATATATCACGTGAAAAGGTAAGCGTCTGTATATCGTATATCATAACAGATGTACATAATGTTTATAAACTTGTTCATTTGAAATCGAGTGCTGTCCCTATTAGGAAGGCCAGTTTGGCCAGTCAGCCATAAGCTGACGAGATGATGGGGTGAATAATAAAAGAATCACAAACATTTGATCTCCCCAATTTTGTACTTTTTAACAAATTTTTAATTTTTGTAGGAAATGCCTCCGGCTAGCAAGAAAGAAGTTATCAATAGAAAATTGAGAGGACGAGGAAATTTCACGTTACGCAGGTTTGCTTGAACAATTCTGTCTTATTCTCCTAAGGCACACAATTATATATATATATATATATATATATATATACAGGGTGCTTCAAACTAAACAGAGGATATTCATTTCTGATCGAAACGCAAAAACATGTCAATATCAATATCAATCCCCTAAGCGGGGGTTGCAATCCTTGAACATTTTGAATGGGGAAGATGGGTCGAGTGATGACTCGAAAAAAAGGTATTATCTTTGTCTACATCGCCTTGAACAAATCTCCATTTTTAATTCAAAACTGTGAAAGATACAGGGTGAGCAACTGAAAGATAGGTAAGACTATTTCCCTGAGATTATTCAAGTTTCAGTGAGGTGAAATGGAACAGATCCATGCTGATCAATGGCAGTCATTATCAAGTACCATCTTCATCTCGAATTTCAACCCCTGAAGCAGGGATGACAACCCTTGAAAATTTGGAAGAGGGTAAATGGGTCGAGTGATAACTCGAAAGAAAGGTATTATCTTTGTCTGCATTCCCGTGAAGGAATTTTCATTTTTGATTGAAAACTGTAGAAGATACAGAGTGAGTCACTGAAAAATAGAGAAGACTATCGTCCCAAGCCTATTGAAGTATTAGTGCGAAAAACTGGAATGGATTCATTTTAGATCAAAAGCTGTCATCTTCCGAAATCACCCTCATCTCGAATTTCAACCCCTAGAGCAGGGGTAATATTTCGATCCAGTGATACCTTTCAAGTAAAGGATTTCGATTGCCTTCATGACTGCTCGCAATAATTCTATCCTCATTGAGTTCCATAGGAGTGAGAGGATGCAAAACGGAAAAGTGACTGAAGATGCAATGCATGGTATACCATCTATCTTCGACCAGTATCAAACAGGGGTTGATTTTTCACTGAATTAACACCTTTTGAAAGACAGTTACTCGTTTGAGACATCCGGTTTCAAATGTAATAGACTAACACAATGGCTGAAAATAAGGAGGGGAATAAACCAAAGGAGAAAATTAACGAGTAGAAGTTGTACTTTATTGCCCGATAAAATGAACGGAACTGAAGTCACTAAAACTCAACGTAAATGTTCGAATCGTTGGCCACCAACCTCCATGCACATAAACAAATTTTGGGTGAAACGTTCACGGACCTTCTATAAAATTTCAGGTGTGATTTGGTTACACTCATTGACGATGCGCTGTCTCAGGTCGTTCAAATCAGCAGGTTCAGTTTTATAGATTATACTTTTGAGGTGGCCCCATAGGAAAAAGTCTAATGGACTTAGATCTGGAGATCGTGGGGGACATTTCGTTGGGCCTCTCTTCTCAATCCAACGATCAGGAAAATGATCCAAAATCCAAAATTACTCGAACTTATTCTGCAAAATGCGGGGACGCTCCATCCTGCTGAAATACAACCTCGTTCTCCGAATAGCACGGGTCATTCTCAATGGTCTCCGTTATTGCTGGGTCGATGAATTCTTCCAATAGTTGATAATACAACTCTCCTGTGAGATTTCCAGGAATGAGAAACGGTCCAATGAGGTGATCGCCATAAATACCAACCCAAACGTTTAGTTTTTGAGGATGCTGAATGTGAATTTCGTGGAATATTTGCGGCTTAGAATCTGCTCAATAACGGCAATTATGACGGTTTAAGTTTCCATTCAGAAAAAATGTACATTCGTCCGAAAAACACTAGTGAAACAAATAAAGAGGATTGTTCATGACTCTCTCACTTATGGTCCCGCAGAATTGAAGTCTTCGATCGAAAATATCTTCGTTCCGTTCTTGAACTAATTTGATTTTATATGGATGAAACTTATGCCCCTTCAGACTGCGGAAAATACTCGTTTGGTTTACACCACTTGCATCTGCCAATTTCCACAGGCTTAGGGTAGGATCAACCACCGCTTGACCAAGCACCGCCACTTCCACAGCTTCATTTCTTACTGGCCGCTCATTTACGCGCTTCTTATTTTGCACCGATCCAGTTTCAGGAAATTTGGCAACTAATTGTAGTACATACTTCGAAGTCACTTTAGCACCTTCGTGGCGTTGTTTGAAGATATTGGCTGCTCTGTTCGCGCAACTATCAAAACTGAAAAATAGTTCAATCATTTCAACCCTATCAGCTATCGAGTAAAACCATGACGATTTTATAAAAACTAATTTTCGAGTAGAAGAGAAACTGTTGTGATGAATGCAACAGAATTTTCATAACCAATGTGAAATAAAGTTGGGGCGATGAAATTCAATACAAAAAGTACGAAAACATTGAGAATCAATTTTTTTGTTGAAGAAATCTGATCATTGTAACATCTGCGTTCCTGATTCGTATCGTCAAATAAGAGTCATTTCCCATGAGGACGATGATCATACAGTATCACCTGTGAAAACAAAAAAGTTTCCTTTCAGTCAACTGATAAAAACGCATGTACATGTGAACCCAACTCTAGATGCATTGCTCGCATATCGTAAAACGAATGTTCTAAGATCAATGGAGTTATAACTGATAGTTTTGTCGTTTTCTTTCAAGATTCATAAACCTTCATAATCATTTCAATGTTCCAGCTGCTCACCAAGTAATTTTGATGGAGAACGAAAACTTGCACACCTTTGTGGAGACAAACAAAAATCCTTTCTCAGAAGGTTATAACTGGACCTATCTTCTGCACAGGGGGTGGTCACCCCTGCTCTAGGGGTTGAAATTTAAGATGTGAATGGTGTATCGGAAGATGAAAGCCTTTGATCTGGAATGAATCTGTTCCATTTTTTGCACTAACACTTGAATAGCTCTGGGCGATACATAGTCTCCTCTATTTTTCAGTAGCTCACCCTGTATCTGCTACAGTTTTTAATCAAAAATAAAAATTCGTTTACGGGGAAGCAGACAAAGATAATACCTTTCTTTCGAGGTATCACTCGACCCATCTACCCTCTTCGAAATTTTCAAGGGTGGTCACCCCTGCTCTAGGGATTGAAATTCGAGATGAGTATGGATTTGTTCCATTTTACTTCACTGAAACTTGAAAAGTCTAAGGGAAATAGTCTTTCCTATCTTTCAGTTGCTCACCCTGTATCTTTTACAGTCTTCAAGTAAAAATGGAAATTCATTCACGGCGATGTAGACAAAGATCTAACCTAACCTAACCTAACCACTTTTCTTTTGAGTCCTCACTCGACCCATCTTCCCTGTGCAAAATGTTCAAGGATTGCAACCCCCGCTTAGAAGGGTTGATATTTCAGGCAAGTTTTGTTTGCGTTTTGATCAAAAATAAATATCTTGGTAGATATAGCTTCTGTTTAGTTTTTGTTGAAGCATCCTATATATATATATATATATATATATATATATATATATATATATATATATATATATATATATATATATATATATATAGAAAAAAAACAATTTTTCCTTTCAACATATATATATATATATATATATATATATATATATATATATATATATATATATATATATATATATATATATGTTGAAATTCAGGAAAAATTGTTTTTTTCTGCAGTTTCTGAGATATTCAGCCCAAATTTGGAATGCAAACCATTTTTCACAGCCTCCATCATCACACGTCCTAGATTTTAACTGACATTCACAAGGTTTTTCTTACCTGAAACCATCTCTCCTTTTGCCCTTTCAAACTTTTCTCCATAACTCCACTAATCAGCGTACAATCAATTTTCGTCATCTTCTTTCAATTTAGAAACTTTTTTGACACTTGTAATTTTTTCGTATATCCAACCGTTTTCGAGTGAAAAATTATTGAATTGAATAATTTGAATTGTATGTTATTCGCTAAATAAAAAAAAGTCATAGAAATACTCGATAGGTATGCCCAAAATTTGCTTTTATTTTGATAGCCCGTCTTCTGAGACTCAACTCATACTTATTCAATCAAACTAAAAAAAAGAACAATTAAAAACTAGATAAATTGCTGGAAGTGTCCTCCACCTGCAAGAATACAGGCCTCTGTCCTTCTTCGCATATTATCACGCACTCTTTGAAATATTCCTGGAGTATTTCTTATCGTGTCACAAGAGGTTAGTATTCGATTTCTCAATTCTTCTTCAGTATTCAATGGAGTGGTATAAACTAAACTTTTGAGATATCCCCATAAGAAGAAGTCTAAACTTTTTAAGTCTGGGGACCTAGGAGACCATGGTTCTGGTCCACCCTGACCTATCCATCGTTTGTTGAATGTATTTTTCAAGAATTACCTAGCCTCTCCACTCAAATGTGCTGGTACCCCGTCATGCATGAACCACATTATTCTCACCAAAAGTGGCACATCCTCGAGCAATAAAGGCAACTCCTGCTCAAGAAATTGCCTATAAGGGGGACCGTTTAGTATATTAGCCAAAAAAAAGGGCCCAATCAAATAATTTCCAATTATTCCGACCCAGACATGTAACGTGCTAAAATCACGTCACAACAATTTGAGTTAAAACACCTGATTCCAGTCAACCCTCTATCTGTGTCATGCCACTGGTTAACAATCTGATACGCATAATCCGGCTATCAGATGATATGTGCATGTGCTACGAGCATTCTTCCAAATCTTCATTTTAAGCATTTTTTCTTTGTAGACCTTCAAGCTTATTAGTTGAATTCGAAAATCCTCTTAACCGTAACCTATATCAAAATATAAGTCTTAGGTGGAGAGCCCTTGAGAGGGATTCCAAGGTGGAAACCCGTAGCTAGAGATCTCTATGTGGGGAGCCTTGGACAGAAATTCATAGGTGGAGAGTCCTAGACTGAAATTCTTAGGTGGAGATTCCTAAGTAGAGACTCGTACGTGGAGCTCAGAGGTTGAAATGTACTTGCTTCTATCTGGAGTCCAGAAATCTAGATCAAAAGCTGAAATAGAGGTTTTCCCCCATAGGAAGCAGTATTAACAAGAACGTTGGGAACACCAAGATAAATAAGACTTATGAGTATATCCTATATACATGCCTGTATATAGGATATAAAAAGCATTCGTGACATAATGTACCATAATTTATGTAATTGATTAAATATCTAAGCAAAACTATCTCGAATATATATATATATATATATATATATATATATATATATATATATATATATATATATATATATATATATATGCATTTCATGATCAAGAAAAGTTTAAAAGTGAAGACTTGGACATTGTACCAAAGGCTCAACAACTCTTGGTTTTCATGGCAGTTGTCATAAATGCCAACTCTATTAAAGACAATATATTTGAGATTTGCTTTCTGTATGACTCTCTGATGACAGATTTACAGATTTATTGCCTTCCCTACAAAATTTACCAAAAGATAAAATGTCTTCATCAGACAGTCAAGGCGACACCAAATCTCAAAAACCATGGAACTCAATAGAGAACTAACATCATGTAAAGAGAGACTCATTATCAAAAGTCTGAGACAGGAACATTGTCTCCATTCAAAAGCAGACAATGACAATAAATTTTCTATATTAGACAAAAAAGAGTATTTTGATAGGGTTGATAATTCAGTAGTGTCTGGACCTGATGAGTTGATCTAAAAAATCTCCACATTCACGGGAGATAAAAAGTTTCGAAATAATGTGGTGATTAAGGGGATTTCCAAGGTGAGACATTGTAAATCGAAAGGCATGTGATTACATACTTGTTGAAACAAGTATTATTTGGACAAATGTGTAACTCAGCGATATCAATTAGCGATTGGAGATCTTTGAGTTATGGGATATTGTCGGAGAATGTGGATGTTCTTTAGAGTATATTTCGCGATGAAAACGTTGAAACACTCAATTCCGTCTAATACTTCTTGATACAGAAATAACGTAAATATACGTTTTAAGAAACGATTTCCCAAAAAAAAATTAAAACATAGTCGCACATTATGAAAATTTACTACAATGTTCTACAAGCTTTTACGAAACAACCGCCGGAGTGCGTCCTATGCTCATTTCGTGAATTACTTTTTTGAAATTGATCTCACGTGTGAAACCTAATGAGTTTTTCGGAGTTGCCAGCTTTAGTGACTGTATTTCCTGATCCTAATAATATTTGGTTCAGAAATTTGGCTTCAACAAGAAGGAGGTCCGCTCTACTAGATAAGAAATGCTAGGAAATATCCCGATTTGAAGTTTCGACGAGAATAAACTTGTCCACTAGGAATCATGGCCAGCCTGATCACCTGATAAAACCACCCTGAACTTCTTTCTGTGGATTTATTTGAAATCGATTTTATTTTTAATCACCAAAAAATATTGAAGATTTGATGTATCACATAGAAACAGGCAATATATAAATAGTATGGAATGTTCATGAAGTATCTGTTTCAAGGTTTGGCCATTGTCAGGAGTGTTCACTAAGATGAGATCTCGATATTATTTTGGTCTATTGTGAACACATCATTTTAATCATATTATTGATTCTTCTTTGATGTATTGTTCTTCTGTTCTTCTTATATTTCCCTAGTAAGATATTAGTACTACATCCCTTTTTCGTCTGACAGAGCAATGAGAGTAATTTCTTTACTGGGAACATATTTTGGGTAAATCTCATAATTGAACGATCGCTACTTTGAAATGGCACAACTGGGACGCACAAACACTAAAAACTTTCAAGAACAAGATATTTTCAATGATAAATTACATGCCATTTACAACACACATGTCCATAATCTAAGTCCATTCAATTACGCACAGTTTTCAACAGTATGCTCTAATTCTGATTTACAGAGGATGATTATATGGATAATTTAAATGGTTAAGAAGCATTATCATCTGTTTTGTATTACATTATTACATAAATGTGGAGAAGAAAGAAATAGAGTAAACGATTTCGGTAAACTCCGATTTTAATTGATTCTCATTCTGTGATTGGCGTATACAATATTCATTTTGTTCGTAGTGTTTCAAGTTTTCAGAATTTTTCATTCCTTGGCGTCATTTATGCGAAAATGATAAATTACGAGTATACTCCAAGCAGTACTTTTTCAATCATCCATCCAGTAGTATATTATCATCTATTAACCAATTTGGTCTACTACTGG
This sequence comes from Cryptolaemus montrouzieri, assembly GCA_013387265.2. Taxonomy (NCBI): domain Eukaryota; kingdom Metazoa; phylum Arthropoda; class Insecta; order Coleoptera; family Coccinellidae; genus Cryptolaemus; species Cryptolaemus montrouzieri. Next base: position 86,857,859 of record JABFTP020000185.1, read on the forward strand.
ACTGAGGTCTTCTTAAAAATTTTCCACGTCCCAGGATTTAGGTCTATGCTTATCCAATTTTGGCATATTCGATATTATCCTTTCAGTGAGTTGGTGGGCGCCTTTTACTTCTTCAAGCCTACGGTCTTGGGCGCCATTGCTGGAGATGTTTCGTCCATTTCTGGTGTTTAAATCTAGCCAGATACCCTTCCCAGCCCTATTTAAGTGTTGTTATTTGTTCAACTACATCTTGGACCCTTGTCCTTTCTCTCATAATGCTGTTTGTGATCTTATCAGGTAGAGTAATGAACAACATTGATCTTTCCATTTTTCGTTGAGCTACAGATATTTTATTTGTTGATTTCCTCATTGGTATGAGGGTTTCAACCCCACAAGTTAGAACTGATAGCACATATTGATCATAGACCTTACTTTCGAGGAAAAGAGCCATACCAGATTTGAAAACGTTCCTCAGTTTTTCAAATGTTGCTCACGTCAGCCTTATCCGTGTATCTATTTCGGGCGTTTGATCGTCTTTATTGATAAATAATTCATGACCTTATTATTTATATGATGGAACCTTCTCCACATAAACATCATCGATAGATATAGGGTAGCTCAGAACCACATTGGTCATAATTTTTGTTTTCAACCCGATTTGAAATTACGACAATGTCGTCGGCAAAGCGAAGATGGTTCAGATGTTCTCCATTCACGTGAATTTCTTTTTCACCCCAGTTTGAACTTCTAAACATATATTCCAATAAGTAGTTGAATGAGTTCGGGGATATGGTGTCGCCTCGCGTCGCTTCACGGTCAATCTTGATGTTATTAGATACTTGTGAAGTAGCATGCTCGTAAATATCTATTATGATATTTAGGTATCTAGTATTTATTCCACAGTCGGCCTAGGTTTTGAGCATTTTTAGTTGTCTGACTGAAATAGCAGCTTTTTTATAATCAACAAAAATTAGTATTGGCGAAAGATTGTTATCAATGTGTTTCCCTACCAAGGTCTTTGTCTCTTGAAGGTGGTCCTTTGTGCCAATTGTAGCACGAAAGCCAGTTTACATCCTGATTGATACAGGTCTAGTTTCTTCATGAGGCGTGTTGTGAATCTTTTTGTCAATAGTGTGTATACATGTGAGAGCAAGCTTATTGGTCTGTGATTGGAAAGATTGAAGAGCTTTGTTATACCCTGTACGGTATTGTTTCCTACCAATTCAATTGCTTCGATAACTATTTGATCTTCGTCCAGGGATTTATTATTTTCCATCTCCGATAGGACTCCTTGTACCTCATCTGTTTGGTTCTGAAAGCCAACGTATCTGGGCAAATTTTTTTCTTTAGTTTCTCTTCAATACAGTGTTGAGTAAAAATCCTCCACGATTACCATAATTTTTGACCTATCTGAGGTTATTCTACCATCTGGGTAAGCTAGTTCATGAATATATTTCTGAATCATCGTCACCTTACGTCTGAATACTTTCATGCCCTTAATGTTCTCTATCACTTGTTCTGGCCAATTCGTGTTGAACTCTCTAATATGCTTTTTGACATTATTCGTTATTCTTTTATTGAATATTCGTAGCACAGCTTCCTTCTCCATATTATTATTCTAAACTCTCCCCGTTCCTCCATAAGTCTCCTCTTGGTTGAGCGTATTTTTTCTGCGCCGTGATTTATGTCGATCGATGTTCGCCCATAGCTTCTCGGATTGATGTGATTCTCTCGTTAAGTTATTCAATACTTGTGCCTTTTTCTATGTTTAGTTTATTATTCAACATCTTTTGTTATGCGTCTATATTAGTACCCTTCTTACATGAATAGCTCTTTTCCTCGCAGTCATTTTAAGCTTCTTTCCTTCTAGTTCGTTGTGATGAAGTCGATTCCATTCTTTTTGTTGCCATCGGATCTTGACCATATACATTTTCTCAACGGTGACTTTTTGAACAACATGTTCATGGTATATATACGATGATATAGAAGGAACTCCTATAGAACATTGCTTCGTTCCTTTCTTCCTCATACAAGGGACATTTAAAGGATATTTCAGTTCGATTTTGTTTCACACCCAGTTTGGCATTGAAGTCCTCGATTAGAAAACTGTACCTATTGAGTAGGTGGTTCATGCATGGCTTAACTAATATCCTCAAAGAGCTCATTAACCTCTTGGCCTGAATGTGTTGTAGTAGAGGCATATTCTTGAAGGATTTTCAAGTTGTACCTTTTGTTCGATTTCAGTACAAGCTAGCAAACCTTTACGCTTAAACTCTCGATCTTCATAATAGTTTCAACCTGTTTAGTGTTAAGCTATCTACAGAATATTAAGAGAAGCCATTGGTTCATTGGTCACAAGAACAATCAAAAGACGATGAATAGTGGGCTAATATGCAGCGATAATCTAGAAGATATGAGATAGAGAAATTTGCACGAAATAGATCAAGGCTCGTAAATGTATAAAGTTTCACAATTATAGATGAATAGCAGTCATGGTATGGGGTGACATCTCCTTTGGTCCAAGAATATCTCTAATTTTGTAGGAACGTTACGTCAGAGCAGGCGAATATCTTCAGAACATTCTTCAGAATGTATATGAAGAAGAGGCATAAAATTTCGGCCTAAATTTCATTTTTTATGCGTAATTGTGCTCATCATTAGCATAGCAGTTCCAAAAAATTTTCTCACCGAGAATAATATGAATGTCCTGAAATAGCCGACGCTATCGCCTTTCCCAAATCCCATAGAACATACTTCAGATATTTTCGAATAACGAGTTTTGCAGAATCAAAATTATTATGGAACAGGTTACAACTGTTCGAACGCTTACAAGACAATTGGATTAACATTTTCCAAGAGCACCTAGATCATTTGATTTTGGGCAAAGAAGGAATATTTGTACTTAAGCCATTGGAGCCAGAAATGGACGTATTCCGTATAAGTTTGATACAAAAAATTTCTGACATTCAATTTTTTTACACAGTGAAGTTCTTATGATCTTTCTTCATATTCATCTGTTTTATCATTTGGAAAATTCTTTTCTTTCCTATTGCACCTTTATCAGATCTCAAAAGTTCAATTTCAATGAGTAGAGAAACTATATAAGTTCATTTCCTATTTTTTTTTTCCAAATTGTAGTATTTTCACAAAAGATATAGAGTAATGAATCTTGGGCGATCACAGCTCGAATTTTGGTTTATGCTCGACAATTCCACGTGTCAAAATGCACGTTTAAGAACACAGAAATTGGAGTTTGATATCGGATAAATTGCATAGAAATAGGAAGGAAGATAGGATATTAGTGGATGAATTTGCCTATAGAGAATCCTTGGGTTTCCATAGCAACGCAACATTCACAACAAATAGCACGATTTTGAAACTGTCAAGAACAGCTATTTTGGTACCTGTTGTAAAGTTTCTGCCGATATTAATTAAAATGTCTCGTTTTGGAAGCACCAATGAGGCATGAATAAATAGTTCTATACAGAATTCTATCCCCAAAAATACAAGAAAAACGCACAGCTGGATTTGGAATCAATTCAGTATATTCTGCAAGAAACGACCGTTCGATTTGGATATACAGCATTCTATTGAAGATATTGCAGACATTCTTATGGATTGGGGTTTCAATATGAAACCAATGAATGGACGAGATTGCAAAGAATACGTTGTCAAAACAATGTGGAACATAACTGCGAGAATAATTTAGAATATGTATTTCGAAAGATTCAACATGATTTTCAACCCCTTTACCGATTCAGCATTTAGAAAGGCTCGTGAAGCTCGCAATCCTAAAGGGAAGATGTTACAAGGGGATGTGGAATAGCGCAAAGAAGGTTCCGTTGCATTAACAAGAACTGAAATTGATAGCATGGCTCTGTACTTGGACGAAAATGCCCCGATAGGTTTGTTGAAAAAATGTTTCCATATTGTTGCTTATGAATTAGCATGGCGTGGCGGTGAAGCAGTAACTTTCAAGGTACACTTTTTCAAAGAGAAAAATTTAATAACGGAGAAGTGACAAGTCGTATTGAATATAACCCAGTATTCTCGAAATCTTGCTAAGGCGGCGCAAAAAATGCTGTGATAGTAAATGGCTAGTAGAAAATAGGGAAACCCCAGATTTATGTCCTGTGAGATTGTTTCATAAGATATTGTCGAAAAGACCCGATCATATTAAAAGTGATAGGTTATTTCTGGCTCCCAATCAATTTTGGAAAAACAGTACTTCTAAGGGGTGGTACAAAAATATGCCTTTGGGAATAAATGAAATATCCAAATGGACAAAAATTTCAGCAGAGAAAGTTGGACTGGATACGAAAAATAAAAAGATCACAAATCATTCTCATAGATCCAGTGCTGTTTCGAACCTATCTGAGGCAGGTGTCAGTGAACAAGAATTCATCAAACTAACTCTGTTGAGCCCTACCTGCAACTGAACAATGAGCATCATTTGAATTTTGTTTCAAATCTTCGAAAAACTTCTGCGAATGCTGAATCTTCCATATTTCCTCAGGCATCGTCCCATTTAGAATCGACCCGAAGTATGTAGTAATTGTATTTTCAATAACTGCTCATTCCAATAGCAACTGAACATGTGAATGAATGCTTTACGATTTTCTCGTTGAGTTTGTGTGAATTTTTCAATAAAGTTCATTTGGTACGTTTTGTCATTAGCGGAATTTTCTCAGCAAATACCACTCGAGCTCAGATTTGGCAGGATATTTTTCTAAGCTCGTTTTTTCATACTTACTTTTCGGTTATTCAACTCGACCTGCTCTCGTGATTTTGTCGTCCAGTCGTTGAATTGCCTGCACGTAAGTATTCGAAAACGAACATAGAAAAATATCCGACCAAATCTGAGCTCTTGTGGCATTACCTACGAATATCGCGTTATATCAAATGTGTAGGCACCAGTATGACTATATTACATTAATATACTGTAACTACTACATGTGTAATTTTACTGTGAACTATAAATGACCGATTTCTCGATACGAACATCGGAAATTTATCCTATTTGTACTTATTCTGCTGACATGATCAATACAAGTCGAACGCAATACTTCACTTTGTGGTCTTAACTGCAATGTATTATTCGGTCTATTCGGTCACATGAGTGTATCTATCTTCTCTTGATAAACTAATATCTACTTGACAAATGGTGAAGATATAATTTCTGTCGTATCTTCTCATATTCCTGGAAATTATGATAAAAATATATGATTGATAGAGGCTACTAAAATCCCATCTCTTAACAGGTCCATTTACGGTATTGTATGAATGATGATATATTCAGAAGTACCTTTGCAAATAGATGATTTTCTGTCTATAATTATTCTTTTCATTCAAAATTTATCGAAATTTTCCATAGTACACCAAATCACAAGAAGAGATGTACTGGAATTACTTAGGTATTGACAGTGTTCAAAGTGATTTTTATGACTCCGGAAGAATCTTCCTCATTTATGCATTAGTTAGTGTCCAGTCATATTGTTTGTGTGAATAGTGTGAATTTAAAAAACAATTAAAAAATTTTTCGAATTTTACTCCAATTGAACTTATCACAAAGTCCCCTATATCACAAAGTGAGAAGATTTCATTGAACGTTTATGATATTTTGAGACATCAAAGAGGTTCAACTATCGATAAAAATGCGACAGCTTCTGCGAAATTGGAATGTCATTTACTTGTTGCGGAGCGAAAATCTGAAAATGGCCTAGTGAAAACCTACAAAGATATTTCCAAGGGGATCCCACACGGTAATTGATGAGGGCTTCAAGATCAACATTCGAAGATCAGTGCGTCGTTTTTATTTCCAAAAGGAAATTCACTGTTCAAATACGAAATGATCTCAAGAAACTGGACTTGCCTCTTTTATCCAAAACGAAATAGTGGCAGCTTCTACACGTACTGAATTTCTGACGACGAATAATAATCCATAAAGGTGGTGCTAACGGTTGGAGATGGGGATTTACTAACATCTGAAAGCAAACGCATTGAAGACTCATGAAGATATCAATGTCGATGTTTTTGAAGAATACTTTGAACAGCTATAAAATCTAAACCCAGTATGATCAGTTATAGTTATAGTTATAGGATAACGCGAGTTAATATTCGCAGTAAGTGGAAATGACACCAATGAGTTCCTTTCGAAAAGCAGACATCATTAGGTGATTGTTGAAAAAGAGTATTCAATACGAAGAAAATTCGGTTGAAAATAAATCATTTCAATCGACAAACTTCACAAGCAATTCCATGAAAAGTATAAGATTGACAAAATGGCACAGAACGGGGAATATACCATTCTCCGCATTCCTCCTTACATTTGCGAATTAATCCGAATTGAGTAGATTTGGGCACAACTAAAGGGTAAGGTCACATCGTTAAGTGCTTGTGAATAACGCAATGAATAATGTAACAGCTGAAAACTGGACCAATTATATACCCCAAGTAATTAAGGAAGAAAATAAAATGTTGGAATTGGACCATGTTAATGACGCCACAATAGACCATAGTATAGTGAATATAGGTGCAGATGATTCGTCATCACAGAACAAAGACAACTAGGAGTGTAATTAGGAAGTAACTCAGAGATTCGTTTGTCAGGACACCGACAATGAATTTCTTATAAATTTTTTTTTTTCATTTTTGTGAATTATGCCTACACCAATGTAAAATGACCTAACTTCTTGGGTTTTTTCGATGTACGACGTGGTCAGGGGATTTCCATATTCAATTAGCTTAATTGAAATATAAATTTTTCATAGATTATGGATATGTGTGTGTATTACCATTTAAAAAATATCGACGCCATATTTTTGACATTAAAACAGTAAATAAATTTTATCAGAATATGAGGATATTAAAAACAGAATCGTGTGTTTCCATAAAATTTGAAGACTTCCTTATTATAAGAACTCATACTTTTTTACGCTGCATTATTATAATGTATGCAATTTTGCAGTTTTTACGCTGAACGAGCATCGTCTTTGTGAAAGAGCAATATAATGCTTCATTTAGTGGTCGTAATTCATAATCTCTTCGTTTAAATGCATAAATAACGTGATATACTGCGAGAAATGTTTTTTGAGTATTGCATATAGCACTGCGGCATAGATAGCTTTTAAGGACTTCATTGATTAATAATCTTAGTAGAGAACACTTCTCACCAAGATAATTGCACGTTTGCATGCGCTCGAATCAACTCTAGAAGCATTCGTTTCTTTCATATGTTGTTATATTGAAAATTGCGTTTAGAAGTTTCTTCTGATGATGAAATTTTCCTAAAGCTTAACCAATATGATATTTAAGTGGCTATTTATATATTATTATATATATATATATATATATATATATATATATATATATATATATATATATATATATATATATATATATATATATATATATATATATTTTGCATCCGATATACATCCATTTTGAATAAAACAATTTCACCATATCATTTTTAATAATTATTAATATATATTATATACTTCATTAATCAGTTTTATATTTAAAACTTCAGTATTCATGAAATAGTTGTTCTCACTCGATGTGACCAAACTCAACTTCTTTTCGTGGAAATTAATTATTCAAACAAACGATTAAAGAGATTCCATTTCTCACAGTATAGATTGACACTTAATAGATGAATTTAGAGAAAAGTTGAACAACAGATCGCTGTTAGGAAAATTTAGTGTATGTTTGGTATAGGGTGACCAACTTTGATGTTTTAGTCGGCATCTCAGTGATTATATTGCAAATTGGAAAAAAAAATTCCAGCTTTCTTCGACTTCATGGGGTTTTCAGATCTAAATTACTCAGACCATAAATAGTACATTTGTCACAGTCTGCAAATTCAGATGTTTGGCTGTACCTACCAGTCTGACAATTCTTCTCCGTGTCTGGTGAGCGTAGAGTTTTGACACTTTTGACACCAAAAATCGACACAAATAAGACATAGCGTTGTTGCATCAGCATAGTCGGCTATCCTGATGATTTTGTCATCCATTTACCATCTTTGTGCGCTTGCTTCTTCAAGAAATACCGTAGGCGGGTTCCAATTCTACAAGCAGCCCCTTTAACATCTAGCCAGCGCAACTGCTTCTTCATTACCTGCATGGTTGGAGTTACTTGGCACACGCGATAGTTACATTGTTGTTGCGAGCTAACCTTTGCAGGCTGTTCACAATCCGGTACTATTTCAAAAGTTATCTGAAAACTGTTAGTTAGTATAACAATAATCTTGCCACCTAGCATACTAGATCCATTCTTTGCTGAGCATACTAAACAATGGTCTCATCATGGAAAACAATACAGAGTCTAGGCTTATACGCATGGACTTTTCAGTAGTTGATCTGTAGATCCCAGCACGTACCATTCTTCATTTTGAAGAAATCCTTGTATCCTACTATGTCTATGAATCAGTAAAGCTTCTTCGGTCCATCCTTGCCTGGTAGAACTAGCTTCCTGGAAGTACGCTTGAATTTGAACTTTGGTACCATATAGTTAGATGGATAAACATGTTTAGTTCACCTTGAGCCACCAGACCACTGCATAATATAGGACGAAAAGCTTAAAACAGGTCTAAAAATAAGCTGGATATTTCTTGTATTAGTCCATATGTTTTCCCTATTGCCCTCTTACATGCCAGCAAGCAATTTTTGACTTGGAATATTTTCCTACCTATGTCAGTGTTGCGGTCAAAATGACACCCAATTACTACTTAGGTGCGCTAGACCACATGGGATTTTTTTTCGATTAGACTCAGAGGCAATTCTTGCTTCACTCCGCGCTTACGAATGAACGATATAATGCTTGTTTTGGTCATGTCTGTTATTTGAGTTTCAGGCATGCCCTCATCCACTTTCATCAAAATCTGTTAAACGGTTTAACCGTAAAAGTGAATCAGATAAACATAGTTGGTTACAGATTTATGATAGTAATGGGTATGTATAATAGCAGTATACAAATTGATACCAATATGAGGATGTCATTTTGCCATATTCAAAAAATTTTTTAGAACAATTACAAGATTCATTGCAATTAGAACTAAATGGTTACCTGGCCATCGGGGCTCTCTCGGTCAAACAGAGAGGGAATTAGAGGAAATATCGCAGGTTATGTATTTTTTTATTATCTCCTTAGTCCTTTTCATGACCTTGCTTGCTATGTAAAATCTTTTCTTAGATTTGTTTAGACATATAAGAAGTATAATTGTTGAAATATTTTTCTGCTGGTTTTTCTGTTTCCACTGTTACAGATTCCTGTCCCAAACCCCCCTCCTTTCACCCTTGTCTTCGTTTGGAAATCATGGAATTCAAGAGAGAATGAAGCGCCTAAGCAGAAAACTCTTTGGTACTCTTTACGTACACACGACACTAACACAACATAAACAGACAAGCTATTGCTAGTGCAATAGCGACAGGAAAACGAGTTTTTTCGTCAGGTTTTTTCACTCGTTTATTGAATCATATACAAGATTCCCCTGTTTTATTTCTTGAGCTCTCATTCGTGTTTTCTCTGACACACACCTAAATTATAGATATAAGCATCTATTGTAAATACAATTATTCAAATTTTTGTAAATCCTCTCTTTTCAAAAGAATATATATATATATATATATATATATATATATATATATATATATATATATATATATATATATATATATATATATATATATATATATTATCAATATGGGTAAGTGACGCGGTTAGTCACGTTATAATCATATCTTTCATCACAGTGATATACATGAAATCGGACAAACCTTCACTTGATTTTCATATACCCTCTCACAATCCTCTACTAGATTTTCATATACCTTATGCATTCAAGTTGGAAATACATAAGCTAAGCAGCTTACTCGACATAATATGAGCAATAAGGATACACGTACCGCATCGAGCGAATTTCCTCATCCCCCCTGACTGTCCTGAGGAAAACATATCTTAGATAAAGTTAAAAGTTTTGGGTAATCGACTGAAAATAAGGGTTAGTATTTTCAAAATTTTTAATTGGTTAATACACTGCTACAGGTACGTGGATTAGAAATCTTATTTTGACATAATTTTGAGAAATTGAGTTTCAAATAGATACAAAAAGATAAAATGAACTTCGAAATATATTAGCATTATTTTTTCTATTCTTGAACATTTCAAAGCTGTTGAAAAACTTGTTTTAACACTTCAGTGCACACACTTCCAATACGGTCCAAATCATGAGAACGTGTTTAGAACTTAGAGCAGCTGCTCGATGAAGGTTATTACTATAGATGAAGATTATTTACACCAATAGCACCCCCGGAATAAACGAAAATTGGTTCATTAACTATAGCTCGATGTCACACAACATTCATTTCATATACATTGCGGACTGAATGAGTACGTCCGCCATCAACGTAAAGTTAATTCAGCTAAAACAATTAATCTACCTGGAACAGTGGAACCAGCTATTTGAGTGCCATTCGAATATTAAGCCCTACTGATATCGCTCACGTTAAGATGAACTGCATGTTTGCAAGGAAATGGTCATACAAAAAATTATGCGGACTGATACTCAAGATGACCAGGTGTATTTTTGAAGTTCTTGTTAGGCTCATGATAACTACTGCAGTGATGGAGCAGCCCATTGTGGAATAAAACTATGTTTTTAAGCATACAGAGGCTAGCGTTCCTATATTATACAGGGTCCATTTCAAGTGCCCCGAACGACTTGCGAGCTCTGAAGGTATTCACTGCAAGGCAAGTCAGGGCATGCACGAACAAACTATAGAAGACACTGGAAACATATCTATAGTGGTCATTCCATCATCTGCTCATCATATAATACTAGAGCTACACTTCAAGTGATCTTTCCAAACCGTGATACTTTCCAAGGCCTAAGCGAGACCTGATGGCTCAATTTGGAGACACAATGTGGTACACAGATGGAACCTGATGGCTCAATTTGGAGACACAATGTGGTACACAGATGGAACCAAAATAAAGCCAAAACCATATTTTGTGTTCTACGAGCAAAGTAATAAATTTAGTTCTCTGCAAATAATGCAGAGTGTTTCAGACTATGCGATCGACCGAGCGTTCGGAAGGTTCCAAGCGTTAGGCTCGCCAGATACAGATAAAAAACGCCACAGAAAATAATCACCATTGAAAGACTTATCAGACTGGTGGAGACCGCTTGATTGGACATCTCAACATGAACATTTTGACAAAGTGTCACGTAACTACAGTACTTTTTATTGTTATTCTTTTGTCGCAAACATGAAGTCAATTTTGTCAATTTTTAATTAATCAGGTCAGATATGATAATATGGATTTATCAGGTAGCCAAATAACTCAGTAAACTAATCACTTTGAAAAATTTTAAAGCACACCCCTACTATAAGATGAAAACTGAAATAGACACAGACACAGGTATGATAAAATGGGAACTATTGATTTTTCATGAATAAAATAGAATAAGCATAAAACTCAACACTAATTCAAACATCTATAGGCTTCATGCAAAAATTACCTTCAAGAAATTGAATTGAAAATTAGACACTAACTTCTACGTAAAATAGTTAAACAAACTAGAGTGAAAGTTTCTGGTCCAGGACAAGGCTGAAAATTACATTATATCTGCTGATACAGATACTGCATTAAAAATATCTGTAAAATTTAATGCCGATGTTAGGTTCCCCACAGGAATAAATGTTTGGTATGTTTAGAAGTTGGGACAATCCTCTTGACTCTACTGGGAATGTAGCTGAAGGAAAGCTGGATTTTGAAGTAAATTTAAACATTGAATCTTCTTCAAGAATTAACTGTACTCTAATTCAGGTTCCTACAAAAGGTACCTTCATCCAAACGTTGACTTTAAGTCAGCCGATGATCCAATAGTTAAAACTACTACACTCAAGAACCCTCCCAATTATTAACTGCAAAAGTTCTCCAGGAGATGACTTTGGAAGTTAGTCTTCCGAAAAGCTAAAAAAGTTCAAAAGAATCACAACCTGAACAAAATTTATCTCGCGCCCTTCTTTAATTGATCCTCGATATTCAAAATTAAAGGCGACCCAATTATTTTTTTCTTGATTGAATCATGTTCAAATGTTTACTATATTGGCACACTTTTGACGCGTTAGACTATGGCTTCTTCAGATAAGGATGGTGTGGCTTAAATATTTCATCGTAAAAACAGATACTTAGCTGTTTAGGAGGAAAATCCAAACATGATTGCTTCTTTTGAGAACTAAAAGGATTAGGTAATGGAATTCAGTTTCAACCAATTATTTTCATTATGTAAAATATAAAAGTTAAAAGTATTCTAGTAGATGTTTTTCAGAGTGAAAATCTGATTATTGTTGGTCAAAACTGCTTTCGTGCTAACCTAAAATTGAAATTCCTCAAAGTTTTGCCTACATAAATTTTATCACTCCTTCCACGAGACGGTTCACATTCACCAGATTTGTTTCCTCAATGAGTTTTAGGTTCACCTGGAGAGGTATCCGTTTGGAAAGCTATATTGCAATTATGAGAATACAATGACTTCAAATTCAGACTAGGTTTATCAATATGAGTTAATATACAGGTTGGGTTGAATTGCGTGTACATTGTTATACCACAGATTCTTCAGCTTGAAATAAGTTGATTAAGGCCAACTTACCTAGTGGTCACCAAATCCAAAGATTTTTTTCTTATTTTTCAAATAATTCGAGAACGACTCGATCGATAGAAACCATATTTCGTATGCGTAATCGGGTGCGTTATTCACGTTTTTTAGTGATCCACTCAATGACCTTGACGTTTTACAAGTGTCCCTGAAAAAAACCATAATTTTTCAACTGTCTGAGTTTGAGCAAAACTGTTCTAGACATAGAGTAGCTAGACTAATTATCAAACTTTTTTGTCTCTTGGGGCATGTCGATTTGATGAATGGTTCAATCATTTTTGAAATGATGAGATTTTGAAATGATGAGATAAAAAAACAGTTTTTCAATGTCATGATTCCATTTCTTCAACTACCTAGCAAGTTAAAAATATTACATATTGACCATTTTGGCTTTGGATTTGTTTCTGTAGTCTGGCAGATTGTCATTTTATTATGCTTGACAACCTCTTGTTGACAAAATGATGTTTTCTAGGTTGCTAAATCGGATCAAGCAAATAGAAAATTCAATGTTCAAAAGTACAAAAATCGAAAAATTCGAAGTAAAAATTCAATAAGTTTCCACAATGACTATTTAAAAATATGAAAACAGGCTGGCCAGTTGGAAACTAGATAAGAAAAAATAAATCACTTCAGAATAACGATTAATCAGTTTACACCGCCGATTTCATTCAACTATAGTAAATGGTCACGAATTCTACCATTTTGCTGAATACAGGAGTTGATCCTCTTTAAGAAATTAAATGGTACCCTTGGCATTACTTTAGGGTCATTTTTGAAGGAGTTGGCGCATTTGAAATTCTCATATGTAACTCTTCTCGAGTGTCCATTACAGTAGAGTAAACTCTAGATTTTGAAGCACCCTAAAGAAAGAAATCGCACGGTGTCAAGTCGGGAGATCCTGCTGGCCAACTTGCAGGAGCATCAGCTCCCCTTCGTCGTGCATAAACCACATTTCTGCACGCAGTAATACTGGAATAGCATCCAACAAACCTGGCATAGTTTCTTGCAAAAAATTCAAAGATGCTATTTCGTTTAATCGATCCTGATTCACTACCGGACCAAGAATGAAAGTGTCAATTACTGAAATCCATACGTTAATTTTAAATTGATTCTGATGATGTGTACTTGTAAAAGCTGTGGATTTTCGACAGTGTGCACGTTTTCATTGTGAAGTTTAGTGATGTCCTAGTAAAAGTTCTTTCATCAGTAAATAGAATTTTCCTACGGAAGTGGAGATCCTGAGTTCTCTTCTCTTCGATAAATCGGCGGAAGGTTAGGCGATTCTTAGGAACGTTGGAAAGTAATTCCTGAAATTTCTGAATGTGATATAGATGAAATAATTGTTCCTTCAAGACATCATGTCCAAAATTTGTTCTCCGCGTTCTACCGTCCTTACTGTTCGTTGTCGTGCTCGATACAAATTCCTCGGCTTGAAGCAACCATTCCCGCGGAGGCGCCTCTTTAGATTTCCAAACGTTTGGTGGCTCGGCACTATGCAACCTGGAAATCTTACAGAATATACTCTCGCGCTTTCACGTCCATTGCCTTGACAAAATCCGTACACCATAACCATATCAACCATTTCAGGGATACTGTACATCTTCGTGTCTAAGAGTGATAAAAAATCACCAAAATACCTAGTTAAGAACTTAAGGAACACTGTTGTGTCCACAATTGGTTGTCAAGCATAATAAAATGACAATCTGCCTAATATGGTCAAATGTGATATTTTTGACTTGCTAGGTGGTTGAAGAAATTAAATCATTAAATTAAAAAACTGTATTTCTACCAGGGAGACTTACGGGGAAGGTGTAAGGCCACATTTTAGAACACACGCTTCCAGAATTTTTGGAGCATGTACCTTTGGCAATTAGACAAACAATGTGGTTTATGCAAAATGGTGCACTTGCCCATTTTAGTCAGCTTGCTCGTGACTTCCTAATTCAAGAATATGGAAATCCCTGCATTGATGGAGGTGGACCTCAATTCTTTTGTAATGAAATGACTTCAGTTATGAAAAAAAAACGATTTGGTTTATGCACGATTTAGTCAGCTTGATCGTGACTTCTTAACTCAAGAGTATGGAAATCGCTGGTTAGGTCGCAGTGTACTTCAATTTTTTCCTGCACGGTCCCCAGACTCAAACCCCTTCGATTCCTTCCTGTGGAGTCATTCGAAGTCTTTGGTTCACACGTGGCAAATGTTGAGGAAATGGAATCATCGCTGGGTGCAACTCGATAAGAACAGATCCTGTTGTTTTTCAATGAGTTCGCCAATCACTAAGTAGAAGACTAAAGTCTTGCATCCGAGGTGGAGGAGGTCACTTTGAACAGCTTTTGTAATTTTTCAAGAGTTATTGGTGATACTCAAGAGTCTTTGTTTTTCCCTTGAATTGAAATTTTAATTTTCAAACAGGTTATTTAATGATAAAAATAAATACACTACCATGGTTTTTTTAATCTGAGTCTACGTGTCGTACAATGAAATGTATGGACTTTCTTTTCTCACTCTTTTCAGAACTTTTTACTCAAAAAAATAATTGGAAAATTTAAAAATATTTTTTATTCTTGAAAAAATCAGTAGCGTACTAGTTTTCTCTATGCGAATAACCTGCGTTGTGCCCATACGCGCGCCACTGTTGAGTGCAAAATATTGTTTCGTATTGAAAGTTATGAGTCTTTGAAAGGTTTCGACACTCCCAAAATTTTACATCAATATCTTAAGCACTTTACGAAAAATTCAAATTCGATAAAACTTTAACACTCTGTAAATCGGTAATTAAGTATTTACGGACCTATGTTAAATGAACTTTTTCCATGAAATGACATCAACAATCACCTCCTTAAATATTGCTGTGTCTTTTTTGAACACCTCGTATATTACATTGGTAAAAGCAGATACTTGAATAAATATGAGGAAATCGAAGCAGGGCTGCTTTTTTCGTAAAACTGAAAATATTCAGTTTTCATTACAAGAAGCTAAATCTTTGAAAGTGAAAAATTCACAGTTTACAAATGTCACAAAGCTACTGAAAATTATTACACTGGGTGTTCCAGGTATGCAGTAATTAATTTTTGCAGGTGATTCTTCATCAATAATCATGGAAAAATGCCCATAAACTTATGTCCGAAAGACCGTTTTTAATTTTTTTACTCATAAATTGTAACGTGCATAATGCCCGTTACATTTTATTCACACCGTGGCTGATATATATATATATATATATATATATATATATATATATATATATATATATATATAAATGTGCACAGTGTAAATTTTGTTTGTGTGCTCGGCATTTTGACACTTCCACCTCTCCTTACCAGATCGAGTTCGGTTTCGGTTATTTAACCTGAAGATCGCATCGAGTGAATACCTTGCAACTTGTACGATTTAAGATCTATTCAATTATTAAGAAAACCAAAAAAATATATAAAGGGTGCTTCAACGAAAACTAAACAAAGGCTATATCTACCAAGATATTCATTTCTGGTCAAAACGCAAGAACACGTCAATTTTGTTTCAAAGGGGACATCTTTTGGGGTACAAAACTTGCCTGAAATATCAACTTCCTAAGCGGGGGTTGCAATCCTTGAACATTTTGAATAGGGAAGATGGGTCGAATGACAACTCAAAAGAAAGGTTGTATCTTTGTCTACATCGCCCTGAACGAATTTCCATTTTAAATTGAAAACTGTAAAAGATACAGGGTGAGCAACTGAAAGATAGGTTAGATTTCGCTTATATCTGAATCAGAATTAAAATTAATTAAAAACAACATTCAACAAGAAGAACATTTAAATACTGAAATTTCAGATGAAAATCCAGTCCCATTCATAAAAAGCATCGAAAATAAGTCAGAAAATTCGTCTGAAAATTTTGAAAACAAAGATATAGAAAATTTATTTCTCAATCAAATGAATTTATTTGAAAATATTGACGCAACTATGAGACCTAAATTTCCTAAAATTCATTATTCAAAGAAAATTTTGATTGCATAAATGAGGTTAATGAGAATATTCTTCCAAAGCAACTTGTTAAAGTAATTAATATTTATACACTTCATCTGATCATATATTGTGCTGCCATTTCAGTAATTAAACATTGTGAATATAAATTGAAAAATTTTGCATCTAATTATAATATCAAGGAAAAACCTTCATGGCAAAAAAGATTAGAAAGTAAAATTTCTTGTATCCGACGTGATTTAGGAAGATTGACTCATTATTCCAAAGGTATTCAATCAAAAAACTTATGGCACATATTGGAAAAATATTTCTCAAATATAAAACCCATAAAAATAACGAGATAAGTAATGGACAACTGATAGAATACATCGATACTTTAAAACAAAAACTTTCAGTATACTCCATTAGACTAGGTGAATGTAAAATAAATTCAGATAGAAAATTCCAAAACAAACTATTCAAAAATAATGAAAGACATTTTTACAAAGTTATTTTTTTCCTCATGTTCTTTCCTAACTGCCTCTTTCTCGGGTGTATCTGTGTAAATGGTCGACTCTTTTGTTCTAGCCCTCTTGTTTTTCTTTGAGCAGCTTTCGGAAGAGGTCAAACAATTTCCGGCGAAAAAGTAGGCGGTGTGCCTGAGGATGATGCAGTCTGTTGAACCCGAACAATTTCAGGCAAAGAGCAGGTGGCGGGGCTGAGATTGAAGCAGTCTGTGGAACCCGGACTATTTCAGGCAAAGAAGCAGGTGGCGTGACTAAGATTGTTTCACTTATCTGAATTTGGTCAGTAAATGGAGTTGAAGATTCTCCCGATACAGAATCCGTAGGTAGCAACATTTGATTGTTGAGTCCAGGACTGTTATTAACAGAATTAGGAACGCACAGAGCGTTGATTGCACTAGATGATCCTGCAGAAACGTTATCCTCAGTGTCAGGGTTTGGTCGATCCGTTACAAAAGATGGCGCAAAGTTAATTTCTCCGAATAAATTACGATTAAACGGATAAATACCAGTTTTGATGAAACCTGCCTGAATGTTTGATTGTGTAAATGCCTCAGGCCATCCTATTGACCATATCATCAGGCTAGAGGGCATGAACCATGGAAAAGGAATAGTTATGTATTTTATGTTTTCCAAGAATCCTTCTTATTGAAGTTTTGGATAAACCAAATTCATTTGCGGCGCTGCGAGTATTTGTTCCTATTTGTGGATGCTTAAATTTTTTCAAACCTTTCAAAATTCGCCTTCAGTCTCCTGAATTTACTTCGCGTCATAGGAGGATGCTCTGGGTACACTCTCCATAAATACAAAACAACTTTAGAATAACTACATTAAAATACGACAATTTGGAAAGATGATTAAACAATCGCAGTTTCTTAACTTTGTGTTTCCAAATATTCGAAATCTAATAAGTTTTGACAGAACCACAGAGTATTTAGTATTCCTACGCCAACTTTGTTTTAAGGTAGGTTTTAGGCAGTAACGCTTGATATTAAATGCATTCTAGGAACCATATTTTATACAATTTCTGAATGCGTATTTGCTTTTACATCGTTTCATGTACTTTTGTACTGTGAACTGTGAAAGTTGCGTTATTTCCTGAGCAGAGCTTTTCTGAAATATTTTATGGAGAGATTTCGCCTATTTTTGAGAATATTTTGTATTGCTTATGTGTAATAAATGAAAAAGTATCATTACATTTCTTTTCACTTGAACCCCACCGTAGTTTCAATAAACTAACGTTTCTGTACAATCCGTAATTATTATTTCAGCTGCTAATATTATCTCTTGAAATCTATCACGAACCTGCAATCGATGTCACGAAATGTCGACCTGTTTTTTGTTTTATCTAGTTTATACCTTTTTAGACGGACCGTGTCAAAATGAAAGTAGGTTTTAGTTGGTAGTTACTATATCGAGTGACACACTGAATGCAAAATGCAGGTTATGGCCGAATGTCTCTAATTGTTTTTCAGCTATCGAACGTGCTGGTTCAAATATTACGAATTGAAATATACATATGTTACGAAATAGTATGTCACCAGGTCTCTTTTTGTAATAGTATGTCACTATTTGAAACACAATTTTAAGAGAAAGAGTTCATATAAACATAGGTCCGTGAAAGCTTCGTTACGTAGCTAGTGTTGAAATTTCCAGAAAAAAAATATTTTTTTTCTTTGAAATTCCTGTAGTTTTTGAGACATTTAGCCCAAATTTGGAATACAAGCTATTTTTTACAGCCTCCATCATTACACGTCCTAGATTTCAACTGAAATTCACAAGGTGTTTTCTTTTCCGAGGCCATGCCTTCTTCTGCCCTTTCAAGTTCTTTGTAGTACACCATTGATCAGCGTACAATCAATTTTCGTCATCTTCGCTCTATTTAGAAACATCTTTGACGGTTGTGATTTTTTCGTATCTCCAACCGTTTTCCAGTGAAAAGTTATTGAATTTGAATTATTTGAATTGTATGTCATTCAATAAACAAAAAAAATAATAGAAATACTTGATGGGTATGCCTGAATTTCGTTTTCAGTTTGATAGCTCTAGTTCTGACAATCAACTTATACTTATTCAATTTTATAATAAATAACGAATAATTAAAAACTAAATAAATTGCTGGAAGTGTCCTTCACTTGCAAGAGTACAAGCCTTTGTCCTTATTCGCATATGATCACGCACTCTTTGTAATATTCCTGTGGTATTTCTTATCGTGTCACAATGGGTTAGTATTCGATTTCTTAGTTCTTGTACAGTGTTCACTGGAGTAGTAAAAACTAACTGTTTGAGATCCCAATCAGAAAAAGTCTAAGCTTTTTAAGTTTGGGGACCTAGGAGGCCATGGTTCTGGCCCACTCCGCATTGTCCATTGGTTGTAGAATGTATTATTCGAGAATTCTTTAGCTTCAACACTGAAATCTGCTGTTGCACCGTCATGCATGAACCACATTATGTTTCTCAACAAAAGTGGCATATCCTCGAGACAATAAAGGTAATTACTCTTCCACAAATTGCCGATAAGCGGGACCGTTTAGTCGGCAAACAAAATGGCCTAATCAAGTAATTTCCTATTATTCCGACTCAGACATTTAGTGAGAATTGATCTCGATGATGAGATTCTTCAATGAAATGGGGTTTTCCTCAGTCTAATAATGATTATTGTAAAAAATATGTGATAACAGTTCTCGAGAAGTTAGCTTCGTCTGTGATCATTATTTCACTATCAAAATGAGCATTTTCCCTTATTTTATCTAAGAACCATCGGCAGAAATTCAGTCTTGAAGGAAAATTACGAGGAAGTAGAGTTTGGACTCGTTGAATATGAAACGGGTACAATAAAAAGTTGTGAAGAATCCTCCAAACTAGAACATGTGAAATATTCAACTGACTTCTAATTTTTCTTGTACTCACATGAGGATTCAAATCAATGCAATTCAAAACTGCTTCCTCAATATCTGAAGTTCTCATAGTTTGTGTTGCACCCTCAAAATGATTATTTGCAGTAAAAGTACCAGTATCCCTCTACCTTCTTTGGATATTTGAAAATGTTCGTCTGTCTATTGTTACTCTATTTTGAAAGCGAACCTGGTATAATCGCTCAGCTTCTGTTGTGTTTCCGTCAGCCAGACCGTACATGTGATAGGTATCAGCCAATTCGGCGTTAGTAAAGTTAGCCGTTTTTTCTTACAGCAATAATTTAAAAAGTCCTAAAACTAATCGCTAATTTAATTAACAGTTTGAGCAGACACTGGTTCAACTTTAGCAACTGTCAAAATAAATCAAAAATCTAAGCCTACGAGTCTTACTTTTTGATGTATGCACTACTATGAAGTAGTGCTTTCAATTATGCGAATGCAAACACTCGTTCAATAATTTTTTGCTCGAGAACGGTTGGAGTTATGAAAACATTACAAATGTCAAAGAAGTGTCTAAATTAAAAGAAATAGACGAAAATTGTTTATAAACTGATCAGTGGAGTACTGTGAATATGTTTGAAAGGGCAAAAGAAAACATGGCTCCGGAATAGAGACCACCATGTGTATTCTAGTTAAAATTTATGACGCGTAAAGATGGAGGTTGTAAATTATACCTTGTATTCCAAATTTGGGTTGAATATCTCAAAAACTGCAGGAGTTTCGTCGAAAAAAACAATTTTTACGGAAATTTCAACACCCTATAGCTCCGTAACGAAGCTTTCGCGGACTTTTGTTTATATGAAGTATTTTCTTAAATTTGTATTCGTTCCATGAACAGGTCATAATTGACCATTTTCCAAGATAACTCTGTAGATATTCTGGGAATATTTATGCTCAAGAAGTATCCTGAACTCTCCTTCTTGCCTACGTGAAAATTTTGGGAAATTTGGATCATTCGTAACTCCAGTGCTAACCGAGGTCAGAGAGGTTTCGCATAGAATAATTTTGGAAAAAACTTTTTTCCGGGAAGTTTGTGATCCTGAAGGGTATTTTATCGGTGGAAGTTGTTCAAAATCTTGTAATGAATATAGAAAAACTTGAAACGCTTAAACGCAGGGCAAAAATAGGCAGTTGAGATTTACTTCCGATGTAACCGGAAGTCGCAGTTATTCGAAGATATAGTGGACAGGAAGAGTACATACTTCAAGGACCATTTCCTAAAATTCAGGGTCGTATCTTTTTTAGTTCTCGAGATATTTCGAGTGGCCGGTTTACGTGGACTACCCTGTATAGATCAGAATGCTATAAAGTTATTGATTTTGGGTATGAATCGTAGATGATATGCAGTAATTCTAGAAAGGGGTGGAAATATCCGGTATTAACAGGTTTTTGGGGACTAACTTTTCGCTAAGGTTTTACATTTTTTATCATTAGTTCTTTTTCAATTTCGATGAGTACCTTTTTCATTCGATTGTTCTGAAGCATTTTTTAGGAGTGGTCGATTCCTGAAAATATAAGTCTTCAACATATCTAAATTTCTTCTGAAAGAAATAACATTTCCGATTTTGTGCGTTAATTTCTTGGAGCAGTGTAATTATTCAATTTTGATGTTCAACAGACAACGTCTTCGTACTACGCGGTGTAGCCTTCCGAACATTGAATTTTTTTCGCACGATTTTATTTCACTAAGAAAAACCGGTTTGATAAAATTTTCAATTGATATTATTTATATATAAAATTATATACTTTCTAGTAGAGCAAGATATTGATAGAAGATGAAACGATATTCTTGGTGTTTGGTTCTCATGATTAGTATTCATGAACTTATCACAAATAAAGATTTTGTGGAGCTTATAGGTCAACTACTTGTGGCTAGTACAAACGTTTATTGGGGATTTTGTTACTATTCGTAAATGACTGAATTCTAATAACTAATATTCGGGATATTAACCGCTAATAGTTGCTTATACGGCATAAAAACCATTATAGCATCTTAAGTTTTCGGATATAGAATGTAAAGATCGAAGGGTGGAAGAGGAATCAACGAATATTACCGAACATGTAGAACGCGACGCAATTTTTTCTATTCTCTACTATTTCTCTTCCGCAATCGGAAGAAGTTGGAGGTGTGTGGGTGTTTTGTGTTCTTATAATATGTAAACTTTGAAGTGTATTTTAGAATGTGATATTTTATTTGATTCGAACATTGTTGTTTCTTCTGTAAGTGAAAACAAATTTATATCCCTATTAATTATGTGCTAGGAAGTCAGAGAATGTATTATATGACCATATTTTTATTTGAGTAGAAGCATTCATTTTTATAGAATGAATTAACTCAAAAATTAGTTAATTTTATATTTCGAGTATTTTCAAATATCCCTTTTGATGTACATGTTCATATGTTCTAAAACTTTTTTTATCTTTTGTGCATTCGAGAGTGAATGAGTTTTGAACATTCTTCTCGTAGGCTGTTTTGTGTTGAGGTCACTCATATAATTGTATTCCTTTTTTTTCATTCAATATCTGTGTTCAATGTTTTAGTACAATCCTACAATAAAACCATATGAACAGAATATTTTCCTACTACATACAACTTTTATTCATCACTAAAGAACAGTTCAGAATCACTATTCAGATCTCCTGTAAATAAAAAATTGTAGCTAACATAATAGCTAACGTTCGTTGAGCCAACACAACATGCTAGGAAGAAAGAACAAAAATACGTACCACACAGGATTACCCATTTAATATTGATATAAAATAGATTTATCAGCAATTATTCATCCATTAAAGGCAAGTATGTAGGTACTGCCTATTAGAAAATTGTATATTGGCAACAAATATATTAAATTCAAGAAGGGTTTACATGTTTATTATACTTAACTCAACTTTTACCACAGAGTTTCAAACAAGTCATCCATAACTGACGACATTTTACTAAGGGCTAATAAACCAAAATATTATGACTAATGCTAATCTTACCTAACCTAACTTAAACATTATGACTCATGCTCAGAAAACTAAGAAACGAGATAATAGTAACTAAACAGTGTATTAGGTGGTAATATTCAGCTTCATTGATGTTTAAGATATTAGCGACTAATATGTCTTGTTCGGCAAATCGTTTTCTTAATCGTCAATAAACTTCTACACTTATTCCATTTTTCAGTATATTTTTCACTTGGCTGGACATTAATGAACATTGAATATTTTTCTCAGTGCATATCATTGTAAAAAAATATAAAAATGGAGCTGAAACATAGGAATTCTTCTCGTAATAAAGCGCAAGTATAGATCATGTGCAGGCGAGGTACTCCTCTAAGAAAGTACGATTTCAAAGTTCGACCAACTACACTCTGAAGACAATTCAAATACGAATGTTCATTTGCTCCCTCGTGAGTCTAACATTCGGTTCCTAACGCAAAATCACTACCGTACCATTCTTTACTGGAACCATTTCGCCGCATGTTCAGGCCCCTATTCGAAAACCTCTGGATGAGACCTGAACGCATTAATTTTCGTCACCCAGTAAGCTATAAACACATGCTTCAAATCCGAAATTCGAAGTTTGTAAGTCATTTAGTTCCGAAGTTAAGCGAAAGCAAAGTTTCGCATTTATGACACTCACTCATGATCATCAGAATAGAAATAGTACTTCCCATAAACTCAGACAGCTGAAATTTGGTACAGAGTTAGGATTTAATGGCAACATGAAGGAAAAAGTATAAAAACAAGGATAATCGAAGATCTGGTGACCCTGATTAGAAAACACAAGAGCCCAACCAAAACTATTAAAGCTCGACATACCGCCTTTACAAAATGGTATCATTGCAACAATCCAGCGTAGTGGGACACATCTTCTAATTTAATCTAGCCTATAGCGTCCCATAGTCACTGCTGGGCGCATTCCTCCCCTTCTGCTTCTAATACGCATATAAATAAAATTAAAGGAAAACTCTGGATAAGACCAGACTGCCTTTCAAACTTATACTTACAAGTTACCGGAAAATAGAAAAGAAAGATTTGTAATAATAAAAAAACTACTCCTAAAAAGAACAGCAAATTATCAAATAAAAAAAATCTAATAAAATAAATCAATATGCCCACGTTTCTACAAAAAGAAGTGAAATCCCACCAAAAACATTCTGTAAAAAACTAGCCAAGTCTCGATGGAGCTGCTTATTTATCTCTAAAAGTAATGAAATCTAGACAAAGTCGTGTCAAGTCTAAGGTTCCTTACTGCGATTGCTTTATAATTATAGTTAATATTGTGTGACTTCCCCATTGAAAGGTACACAAGGGTACAAAACCAGGTGCTCCATGACACCATTGCACCAATCTGTCCCCAGAACCGCTACCTATGACGATGGAAATTTGCCACTTGGAAAACGTTCATTGAATAACCAATTGTAGGCTTGATAAAACTGCGTATATCAATAATACTTATGTATAGGTGATCCTGAAACAAACAGTTTAAAAAAAATTTCCAGTACAGACGGACTTCTAGTCATTGATAAAAGTCCGTCTATACGTCTATTTTATGTTAAATCGATGGCTCCAAAAAGAAGAGAGCAGAAGTCAGCATTGTCAATGCTGAATGTATGTATTGCACAATGAACAACAGCTCAAAATTAGACACTTGCTTCTCTCAAAACAAAAAGTTACTAAACGCGAGATTTCGCAATGTGTAGACATGTCGAAGAAAATTTTTTTTCAAGGGAAGATATTAACCTTCCGTAGAATGTTAAATATCCTCCCTTGAAGGAGCTAGTTTTCCGATCTACTCTTCATAATCACCGTTAACCGGGGCCACCGGGAAGTGGTACAGCACGGTCAGATGTCATGAATAGGAATAATGGACTGCAGTTTCGGTTTGACCTCGTCAGCATTATCTACCCACTCGTAACAAAAGGCCATGCCGTTACCTACTCATCTCAATTCGCTGGAGCGAACGCAATAATATAAATATCACTGCGCCCCCCAACGAACCGAAACAGAGGCTACCTCACCAACGCCCCGCGAAACGGTGAAACCAAAGAGCAGATGAAACTAGAAAACTTTAAGTGGTCACACTAGTTCGATAACATACCGCCATGCGACACTCACGTATCAGACAGAAGCGGCCTTCGAAGGGCCGACGCTCCTTATTTCTATGTGGTTTACAACCAGGCATACACAAACATCTCAAAACAAAAAGTTACTAAATGCGAGATTACGCAATGTGTAGACATATCGAAGAAAATTATTTTTCAAGGGACAATATTCAACCTTCCGTAGAATGTTAAATATCCTCCCTTGAAGGAGCTAGTTTTCCGATCTACTCTTCATAATCGCCGTTAACCGGGGCCACCGAGAAGTGGTACAGCACTACACTACAGATGTTTGCGTATGCCTGGTTGTAAACCACATAGAAATAAGCAGCGTCGGTCCTTCGAAGGCCGCTTCTGTCTGATACGTGAGTGTCGCATAGCGGTATGTTATCGAACTAGCGTGACCACTTAAAGTTTTCTTGTTTCATCTGCTCTTTGGTTTCACTGTTTTGCGGGGCGTTGGTGAGGTAGCCTCTGTTTCGTTTCGTTGGGGGGCGCAGTGATATTTATATTATTGCGTTCGCTCCAGCGAATTGAGATGTAGATAACGGCATGGCCTTTTGTTACGAGTGGGTTGATAATGTTGACGAGGTCAAACGAGACCGAAACTGCAGTCCATTATTCCTATTCGTGGCATCTGACCGTGCTGTACCACTTTCCGGTGGCCCCGGTTATCGGTAATTATGAAGAGTAGATCGGAAAACTAGCTCCTTCAAGGGAGGATATTTAACATTCTACGGAAGGTTGAATATTGTCCCTTGAAAAATAATTTTCTTCAATATGTCTACACTTGCCTCTAATTACCAATACAAGTATGGGCTATCTCGCTCAACAAATATAGGTAGTTACAACAGATGTAACATTACGTGTAAACAAAATTAACTTGTACCTACCCACGAACGTATAAGGAATGTTCAACGGCCAAGTCACACAACATTGACTATAATAATGAAGAATTCGATTTGGCACGACTTTGTCTAGATTCCATTACTTCTTAGAGATGAACATGCAGCTCCATCGAGACTTGGCTAGTTTTTTACAGAATGTTTTTGGTGGGATCTGATTCGACTGAGTCGCTTCTCATATTTTCTTTGATATTTTCTAAAATGTTCTACACCAAAATAAAATCAAAAATGATTGATCAGAATGTTGATCAGTACTGATACTTGGAATCAGATCCGATTTCCCATCATTTCGGAGTAATGGGAAAAAAAATCAAAATAGTTATATACCAACTCAAGGAGTTATTCAAATTGCGTCGAATGTCTATATGAACATATAGTCACATCATTATTGCTGTCGATGATTTCTAATTCCACAGCTGTCATGTTCATGGGTTGCAATAATTGTTCTTCGGTGTTTATTTCAAGTTCATATACTATATTTCACATTGTGCCCTCTGAATAGAATCGAATTAACTTGAATAGGATGAAATAGGAGTATTGGCCATAGGAATTCAATCATCGGTCGCTCAAGTTTCAATGCAATCATGCTGCGACTTCCCTTCCATTAATCAAGAAACGCGGTCACTTCTCTCTTCCTCTATTGCAGTTTATCCCAGAATTGCACCAAACTTCAAACTTTCAGTAGCACATCTAGTTTCCCTCAAACTTTGAAATGTTCTCGGAATATGATAGATTATTGACAGCATTCAGGAAATCATCCTGCGTACGTTTTCTGGCAAGTTTGCTAGAGTTTCCAAAATTATATTACAATGAATGTTGCTTCATGATAATATCTAATGCGTTTTTAACCTTTAAACCGCAGACCATTGTTGGACCTGGAAGAAATTATATTGATTTTAATGTAGCAATAAAATAAGACCTCATTCCTAAGAGAAGAAAGTATGGCAAATATATACCTGACAATATTTGTGAAAAATGAAAATATTTACTATATTTCGATGAAACAATTCTTTGCAACAAGAAGTAAATCGAAATGGACCAGATATCATTTGCACGGATCAACAAAATCAGAATACATAATTGATATTTTGATATCCGATACGAGTAATATACAAAATGCATACAATGAAGAAGTTCCTAAATATATGATACTATCTGACGAGATGAGAAAATGTTGAAAATGAAAAACAAAATTTGTTCTACTGGTTACCATTTTCCAAACTGGACGCATTCCTAGTAACATTCACAGAAAT
Organism: Cryptolaemus montrouzieri; assembly: GCA_013387265.2. Classification (NCBI taxonomy): domain Eukaryota; kingdom Metazoa; phylum Arthropoda; class Insecta; order Coleoptera; family Coccinellidae; genus Cryptolaemus; species Cryptolaemus montrouzieri. The sequence continues at coordinate 86,885,136 of JABFTP020000185.1, forward strand.
ATTGAGATTTTAAGTCTGAAAACAAATTTATTTCAAGGAATTTAACAACAAATTTATATGGAATCACCCGATATTTTGAATATTACCTCAGGGAGTTTGGAAATTTCAAAGGATTGTTAGAATTGATCCCTTTTGAGATATTCCAATTGAAAAAGGAAATAAATTGAGGTTTATTGTAAGAAGAAACAAATAAAAGAAAATAACAGACACTTTCCGCATGTAATAAAAAAATTGCTTTTTTTTCTCGACCTCAGTAGCTTGTATCACATTCCGTTGCCCTGATACAAGCCTTAAAACCCGAATCCAGCGGTCATCTGATTGAACACCAATACTGACCGAAAAAAGAACATTTCGCCAATTCTCAATATTCCAATTTTGGTGCTCGATACACCAATTAAGTCTGTTAAGTTTTTGTTGTCTGGTTAGCTCTGGAACTCTTATGGGCATTCTGCTGTATAAATCCCTTGAATAAAGACTTTAACGTATCGTTTCGACTGATACACTGATGCCTCTTGCTTCCAGAAATTTCCTTTGGAGTATGGGGTGCGACGCACTAGAGTCTCTTCTTACAATTTGGCATAAAAAGCGGTCCTGTTCTTCAGAAGTGATTTTCCTACGACCTCTTCTAGGCCTATTTTGCAGAGATTGTAGCTCCACATATCGGGTGTAGGTGTTTGAAATCACCCCTGTGATATCCCCATGGTGGTCGCTATATCCCTATGTGTCACCCCTTCTTCAACGAAAGCAATTATTCAACCCCTATGCAGATCGGACAATCCAACTTAAGGCATTTTCAATTAGGACTAAAGGCTTTTTCAAGTTTTGAAATTATCAGTTTGAAATCTCAGTGACGACTGAGTACACTATCTCGAACATGAGGTGACAATTCCACTCATGTGTCGAAATGCACGTTTGAGAACACAGAAATTCGAGTTTGATATCGGATAAATTGCCTAGAAATAGGAAGGAAGGTAGGATATTAGTGGATGAATTTTCCCATAGAGAATCCTTGCGTTTTCATAGCAAAGCAACATTCACAACAAATAGCACGCTTTTGAAACTGTCAAGATCAGCCATTTTAGTACCTGTTGTAAAGTTTTTGCCGATATAAAGTAAGATGTCTCGTTTTGGAAGCACCAGTAAAGCAGAAATAAATAGTTCTATATAGAATTCTATCCCCAAAAATACAAGAAAAACGCACAGCTCGATTTGGAATAAATTCAGTATATTCTGCAAGGAACGAACGTTCGATTTGGATATACAGCATTCTATTGAAGATATTGCAGAAATTCCTATGGATTGGAGTTTCAATATAAAACAAATGAATGGACAAGATTACAAATAATACGTTGTCAACACAATGTGGAATACAACTGCGAAAATGATGCAGAATATGTATTTTGAAAAATTCAACATGAGTTTCAACCCCTTTACCGACCGATTCAGCATTTAGAAAGGCTCGTGAAGCTCGCAATTCTAAAAATAAGATATTACAAGGGGAAAACGCAAAGAAAGTTCCGTTGCATCAACAAGAACTGAAATTGATAGCATGACTCTGCAAGGTACACTTTTTCCTGTGAGGTTGTTTCATAAGATATTGTCAAAAAGACCCGATCATATTACAAGTGATAGATTATCTTTGGCTCCCAACCAATTTTGAAAAAATAGTACTTCTAAGGTTTGGTACAAAAATATGCTTTTGGGAATAAATGAAATATCTAAATGGACAAAAATTTCAGCAGAGAAAGTTGGACTGAATACGAAAAATAAAAAGATGACAAATCATTCTCATAGATCCAGTGCTGTTTTGAACCTATCTGAGTCAGGTGTTAGTGAACAAGAATTGATCAAACTAACCGGATACTCTACGGCAAGCTCTAGTAAGCCCTACCTGCAACTGAACAATGAGCATCATTTGAATCTTGTTTCAAATCTTCGAAAAACTTCTGCGAATGCTGAATCTTCCATAATTCCCATATAGAATCGACCCGGAGTGAAAAAATTGTATAAAGTAATTGCATTTTCAATAACTGCTCATTTCAATAATAATTAAACATGTTTGTAATGAATGCTTCATGATTTTCTTGTTGAGTTTGTGTGCATTTCTCAATACAGTTCAGTTTGTACGTTTTGCCGTTCGCAGAATGTTCTCAGCAAATACCACTCGAGCTCAGATTTGGCAGGATATTTTTCTAAGCTCGTTTTTTCATACTTACTTTTTGGTAATTCAACTCGAACTGCTCGACAAAATGCCCAGTTCTCGTTGAATTACTTGCACGTAAGTATTCGAAAACGAGCATTGAAAAATATCCGGCCAAATCTGAGCTCTTGTGGTATTACTTACGATAATACATTTTTTATCATACTATCCAGTTTTTTACAACAATAAACTTCATTCATCCATAGTTAAAAGTAATCAACAATGTGAAATACCGAGTGATTCCATATAAATTTGGCTGTGTCTACTCTTCGTAGATTTCGTTCCCAAAGAAATAGTGGGGTTGTAAGTTTTCTTTTCAGTAAATACTACCGAGAATCTTATTTCATATTTTATGTATTCGTATGACTGAATATCATATAATTTGCGGAATATTTTATCATTTATATTCTGAGCAGTATTTGTTTTGTTGTCTTGAATTTTATTCGAACTAAGTTACGGAAATATTTTCAATGCTGTGGCACTTCCGGTTATACTGGATACACCATCTAGGTCATTTCAAATAGCATAATGTATGTTTCTATTTTTCCTATTGTAGAAAATTAAATTCTGAATGATTTTTTCTTATATCACTGCCACCTGAAATCAACTGAAAGGAAGATATGAATTTTTCTGACAAGTTACTGATGTAATCGAGAATACCTACTAGAAAAGAAGAAAAACGAGAAGTCACATTCTATCCACTTCAATAGTAATCAATTTCGCACTTTTTCTCTCGGAATTCTGATGAGAATTCTTTGATGAAGATTTTGAAATGGGTCTCGTATTGAGAGATCGAAATGCATCATTTGAAAGATTTCCGGTCATATAATCTGCGAATTTCAGGTGAAAGAAAACCTATAACAGATCGATGCCTATCAATATTACGAGTTGAATAGTGTGTGCAATAATAGGGAGTGTAATTTGAAAGAACTGACTTTCGTACTTTTGAATGTACTACGATTTTTAAATGCTTTGAATACACCCTGTATACCGTAAAGCCTCTAAATGCATTGAATTCTGGTGAATCAGCCTCTTTACCTACAACTAGATAGAAATTATCGATTTCGAATGATCTTTAGTATTTTTATGATGCCTTCTAAGAGACAACCAGAAATCGCAAAATTCCGATTGAAATTAATTATAATTATTAATTGTTGTCAAACGACTGCCGATATTTGAATGAAATTTTGTAGGCGTTAATGGCCGTCCAGGAAGTATATTTTGCAATGAAATATTCTTCTCAATTTTACCAGCGGTGTACGTACTTTTATAGTGTCTTTTCTGCATATTTTTTTTCTGTTTGCGAGGAAATGACGGGAAAATTGGAACCATGCATTTGTGTCAAATTTTGCTTTGAACTCGGAAAGAGGTATGCGGAAGCTTCCGAAATGATGAAGACGTCATTTGTGAACGAATGTATGGGTAAAACATGAATAAGTTTTCCGCATATCTATTGATAGCGGCCTACGCTCCGGCGGACCTCAACGGAAATAACATGGTATGTGCGACTTGCAATCAATCAAAATGATCGGTGGTGTTTCTATTTGCGCTAAGATCGAAAAAAAGATGTCAAAGTGAGTAATGTCGGCTAGATCATGACTTTTTCTTCTCATGTCAGATAATCAGCAAGGAATATTATGTAGATATTCTGAAAAAATTGCGTGATTCAATAAGAAGAAAACGGCCACAGCCTTGAGTTTGGGGTAATTGGCTGCGTCATCTCGATAACGTGCTTTTACATTAATCGAATTTCGTGCAGCAATAATTGACAAAACACAAAGTCTTACAGTTTTGTTAGCCTCTGTATAGTCCTGATGGAGCTTTTGACTGAAGATTGAAAGAGCTGCTCGAAGAGCACCGATTTGACGACAACCAAATGAATGAAACAGACGCTTTTAAGGCGATACCGAAAAGCGAGTGCCAGCACTAAAAAAGGCGTTGGAAGCGAGTTGTTGAATCAAATGGATCCTCGAAGAATATCACGACCTAGACGGCAGATAATAACACTAAGAAAGGAATAAGGAGGTTGGATAGATACTTTTGATAAAATTCCCGCATTAAAATAGTAAAGCAAAGGATATTTATTCGTCTTCAAAGGTTTACAAAACATGTCAACAATAGAAAAGAAATAAAATTTCAAAAACTCACCTTATGTGATAACTTGATCCTTCCCACTATTTCATTATAAATGTTTGCATTTCTATTGCCAAATCAAGAGGTGGAAGATTTGAAAAAATTTCATCATCCATCTCATACTCCACTAAGGCTGCATTATAGTATTTTACACCAAAAAAAATTAAGAGTAAATTACAAATTCTAAACAGAGATCTGAAGTCTTCTATGCCAAGGGATATTGGACCAAAATGAAGCTAATAAAATTTCACCCAAAACTATTTTTTTTTGTTTTAAAGTTCATTTCTTGCTAGTCCTTGTCTAGTCCAGACACGATACGACAAACATCAGAACATTTACTGTATTACTGTTGATAGATATATAGATATTTAAATTGAGTGTACGCTGAATGACAGGCCTGCCTCTGCGACCCAATATCTAATGTGGCACACTGTATTGAATTTCACCTAAAAGCTCCATCCTTCTTGTAAAGGCTAAGCTTTGTAGGTGAGAGCTTAATAAGCTCAGTTAGCTCTAGTTTAGATACAAGATCCTCAAGCCTCAAGATTCTGTCCCTCGGGTATTTATACATGACGTGTTCTATTTTCTTCTTACATAGATTGCGAGAAGAGTCCTCGATCAATCCTAACTTCTTTAGCTGATTTCTGAGGTGACAGTGCTTCGTTAATATGACGATTAGTACTTTTAGATCTACCTAGAGAGTTAAAGCTTGGTCTTGGCTCTCGCAGTAGAAGGTCCACTGATGGCAGGCCTAGCGTGTATGAGACCTATGAGGCTCAGTCAGTGCTCCTGTACCTTCAGGTCCAACCACCGACTATTTTATATCCTTGCTGTCTCCAGGGGCATTCTAAACCTAGGCCTCGGTCTAAATGCATATTTTTGAAGAAAAAACTGATACGCCTTTATTTTGTCATGAAGAAATGTCAGTTTTGGATTCTCTACAAAGTTGAATCAAAAAAATTCTTAGGTTAGATTATTTTCAATAGTGTGTCTAAACATCGATATTATATTACTCCACATTAAGTGAAATAGGCTTCATCTGTCACCACAATTAGGATTTTCTTTCGTGAAGTTTACTGGCAAACATCTCGTTCTCTTTCCAGCATCGCAAGTAGTATATCCCTATTCGGCTAGTTGGATAGCGTCTTCGATATTCACGAACTGCCACGTTTCCTTCAGTAAATCAAAAATTAATATTTGCGTATTCGTTTTACTAAAAAGAATGAAGTGAAAAATTAATAGTGATCTTTGGAAAGCAGTTGAACGAATATCAAAATTGACCGACAAAAGCTAAGTAAAAATTGATCGGCTCTCTAGTAGTTTGATTTATTTCTACTGTTCTCATTTTTATTATGAATTATTGCTTTTGTTGTCGTTATTTAGTGTTCTGAGTATTATTCTGAAAATGTGTTTTAATAGCATCGAATGCCTAGATAGATTTTCATTTTTGAAATATAATAATTTCGAAGAAGCTATCCAACTGAACGAATTCCAGATGCTCGTCCCTTCGTTAGAACGCATCAGAATTTCCGTAGCTCTGGTTTGCGTGTTAGTGACGAACAAAATAGAAACCGTCAAAATTATAATCGCAGTCGCATATTTCGTATCTTCGATACTATTCCGAGGCGCAACTCTTGCAAAACAACTCAGAAATTACAAATACTTAAGTCTCGAATGTTACGAACATTACAGACGACCAGTTGTACGTATATCATCTACGATATACACCCTCGAAATACTGAAAAAAGAATGAGATTTTTCCAGCGGCTTTTAAATTCGAGAGAAGAAAATCCTAACTTTTCACATAAAATTCTTTGGACTGTTAAATCCTCATTCACTAGACGTGGAGTAACGAATTACCATACCATCTATGTTGGGGCACACGAAAATCGTTGCAAAATTCGACTAATATCATTTCAAAATGAATTTTCGACAATTGTTTGGTTAGGAGTTCTATTTATTGTTAAGGTTTATGGTTCACATTTTCTACTCACAAGATTATTCTCAGAATTATTTCTTAAGTTTCTTACGAATAACTTCCAGGACTACATCGAAGTTGGATATAAATGATGAAGCTCACCTACAACTAACTTAACCAACACAACCCCCCCCCCCCCATGATGTGACTAATAGTATTGCACCCAAATCACTTGATCCTAATCCACTGCTTTTATGTTTGGAAAAATATACAAGATAGAATTTACACTTCTCCTGTACGCACAAGAGACGACTTAGTTTAGAAGATTCAGCAAGTCTGCTACGATATACGTCAGAATCCGAATGACATATCTGCTGCAAAGAATCAATTAATTAGGCGCTGTCGCAAACGGTCGAGATAGAAAGAGCACATTTCGAACAATTTGTTTAGAATTTTTGTTTGTTTAGTTTTGTGGTTGAACGCCTTTAATTAAATCTGTTGACCTTGCTGTAGTTTAATTTGCATAAAAATTTTGATATTTTACACGCAAATGCTGAGTCATGCAGAAAAATTGAAAGACTACTTTTTTGTTTCAAATTGAATGAGGAATCCAAAACTGATTTTTATTGTTTAAAAAAACAGTGACGTACCAATTTTTCCTTCAAGAATATCCAATACGTGTTAGTACCGATACCATTGGTAAAATTAAAAATAATATTTTCATTGCAAAACATACTCCCTGGATGGCAGTTAACGCCTATAAAATATAATTCAAATATCTGCAGTCTTTTCGCTACAATTATTAAATATGTTCCTTCCGCGATATACTTCGCGAGGAGTCTACATATGTAAACTTGAGACAAGAAGAATTATTCAAAAATCCGTAGATCAATGAATAATCCTTCCTGACAAGAGTTAGTTCCCAAATCTGCCTGCCATGCACGCAGCCCCCAAGAGCCACAATAGTGCAACTAAGCAGGATGCCGAGAAACTAAGCGGCAGACTGCAGTTTCGCCCTTATTAGGAGCTCATCAGTGATGTATATCGCTTCTCAGCATTATATCAAGCTACATCGGAGTACCCCATCGATTCCAGAAAGGAAGGAAACAGAGGCTAAAATCACTATTCCAGCGGGATTATTTCGCTCGTTTTCTACCGTTGATGTGATTCACGGAACGGCGAAAGATATCTCCCAAATGTTTGGAATTTTTAACGTTTTATTATATTATAATATTATAGAGCTGAACCTAACTAAACCAAACCCAAACCTTGACTAAAATAATGTATATTGTACGGAAAGCTAATATCGCTATATGCTACAGTACACCCTACCTAAGTAGGTAGATAGGGTGTATCGTGTATGTACGACAACCCTGCATCACACATACTTGCAGACTCCCAGAGTCGATCGTAAGTAGTATAAAAATATTGAGGTAGATCGCCAGCAGTTCAAGTTTGCGCACTCCTGTTCTACATCAATAAATTTAGATGAAAATAACTTCTTTATCACCTGAATCTATAACAGATATATGAATAATAATTTTAATATAATTTTTAAATAAATGTGTTTGATTTCAAAAAGGAAACCTTTCTATGCGGACTCATTTAACCTGCCGTTTTTCAATAATCGACTTGTCTTCAACTTCAGGCCAAATAAATTTGAAGTTTTCATTTCTATTTCATTTCATTTCATTTCTTATATATCTGATTTCCATTTCTCAGATATTGAAATAATCTTCTCAATGTAATACTATTCAGCATTCAGGTTTGTAGTAAGTTCAACTAAAACATGGTCATCCTCTTTATGTTCTTCTTCTTTATGTTCATTTAGCAGTTCTTGTGTTTTGTATACACTGATCAGCTCAATAATACCCTTTATTTTTTGCCGTTAGATAATGTTTCAAAGTCGCTAATGGCATATTGTCATAATCTGACTCAATTTCATCTTCAGTCAGTTCATTTGACTTTTCATGATCCCGAAAACTGTTAAAGCTATCATCGCAACTGTCATCATTCAATCAAATAACACTTTCATCACTGCTTTCGTTATATTTCCAATATTATCTTCTTCTGCCTTATTTTACATTATATGGCCCAGGAAGTACCTCTGATAAAAACTCCAAATTAATTTCTTGGACGGCTGTACATTTAATTTTTCGCTGTTTTTAGGTGCATTTTGCTTACCATATCTCATACCTTTAAGCATATCAACAACTACATCAGAATCCAACTCTGAAGAGTCTGCAATGTCACCTCTACTGGGTAAACAATTGAGTACTGAAGACCGGATATCAAGTTTTCTGAGATAAAACCAGGGCACATAGAATCGCACAATTTTTTTAACATTCGGGGAAATTATTTTTTTTTTGTGTATTTCGAGATTTTCTTTCTTTTCCTTGTTCCCAGCTTTCCAGTATTTCTCGCCATTTTTTGTTAAGAGGTGAAACCTCATGGATTGCATGTGGAAATTATTCACGAGGAAGCATACTGTCGCCAATCTTACTAGAATTTTAACCATTATTGACCGCTATTTGTTTTATATTATGGGGCTCGTTCCAGAAATTTTCTGGCATGGGTCCCGTGCTGATTCTTTGTATCATACTATTATCAGCAGCTATTTCATGTTGAAGCGGATGTGCAGAAGAATTTTGAAAGGTAATATCTATATGGGATGGTTTATAGAAAATGGAAAAATCATGTGGTCAAGTTTGGTTATAGTTAAATCAAAAAACTTTATTCGATTCTTAGTTCAATAAGTCTTTCTCATTTTTGGTTTTATTGGTTTACATATATGGATGACATAATCTGTTGTTTACAGGTACAAACTGTCCTTTAGTATCTTCAAAATTCAATTCACCCTACTTTAAAGTTCACCTCGTAAATTGAAACTAATAATTCAATCAACTTATTTTGGAAAACACAGTCTGAATTTATAGTCATTCTTCTCATCTCATAATTTGTATATAGCTTTCAGAAACCATATTTTCAATAATATATTAAAATGAACATATAGGTAAACATTGAAAATATGTAAATGGACTACTTAATAGTCAATCAGACCTGAATTTGGCACTATAACATAATATTTTCAGTTCTTAAAAGAACATCCTGTTTGGATAATTCTCCTATTAAGCAAACTACCTGCTTTTACCATTATAATATATTAGGCACATCATCCTTTTGAGGGGGTATTCTGGTCTAGAAATTGAAAAATTCTAGACTTTTTTTGCATATCTTCAAAGTTCAGACTTACAAAAATATGCTCTTAGAAGAATTTTGCAAAATTCGCTCAGGACTACAAGTTTTTACTGCTTCAAAAGCAAGCAGAACAGCTCGTTCAGAAGAAATAACTTTACAAAATTTTGTTTTTGAGAGAGAAGAAGGCCCAATCGATGGATATGGGATCACCGATTAATCCAAAGTGAGTATTAAATATTATTATCTGAGATATTCTACTGGAAATCTTTCTCAAACTTCAAACGCGTTTTTCTCAAAACTCCCTTAATTAATAATAATAATAATAATTATTATTCGCAGAAACAGAGGGATTCCTTATGGCCATCCAAGACCAAGTGGTCGCTACAAACAATTACAAAAAATTTATAATGAAGGACGGAACATTACAAACAGATAAGTGCAGAAAATGCCATATGAGATCGGAGACTATACAGCATATTACGTCCGGATGCGAACAACTGGCCAATACGGACTATCTTCACAGGCATAATCAAGTGTGCAACATTATCCACCAGAAACTTGCTCACAAGTACGGACTTCTGAACACCTTCTAGCCATATTACAAGTATCAGCCGGCGCCCGTATTGGAAAATGACTCTATCAGATTATACTACGATAGGCCTGTTATCACTGACAGAATGGTGACGAATAATAGGCCGGACATAGTGGTGTATGATAAGAGAGCCAGAACAGCAATGCTGGTGGATGTCGCTATACCGAATAATAACAACGTGCTGAACAAGTTCCAGGAGAAAAAGTCCAAATACACAGACCTTGCTATTGAGATCAAGCAGATGTGGCACCTCGATAAAATAGATATTGTTCCTGTCATCGTATCCTCGACTGGTTCAATACCCAAAACTTTGCATGATAGCCTTAAGAAATTAGAATTGCATAAGAATACCTATATAGAAATGCAAAAAGCTGTAATTCTTAATACATGTAGGATAGTTAGGAAATTTATGTCAAGTATATTGTAATCGAGCCTATTCCCTTTGATTGCTAAATCTGGGAAAGGTAAATTATATCCAGCTAACAGCTGAGATAGTGCATAAGTCCACGATAATAATAATAACAGAACAGATAAAAAATCTCAGAGAATTCTTCTCTGCAAAAGCTCTCACTTCTGACCTCCATAGAGTGGTATCGTTGGCTGATAAGGGATATACACCTCTAAATCTTGCTACCAGAGATGACATGCTGAATCTACCGTTCCTATCAGATACTGAAAGAAAAGAGCAATGGTCAACAAAGGAATTGCATGGACATCACCATGAGATTAATCAACCACACATCGACAAAGAAGCCTCCAACAAAAGGTTGATGAAAGGAGAATTATTCGCGGAAACAGAGGGATTCCTTATGGCCATCCAAGACCAAGTGATCGCTACAAACAACTACAAAAAATTTATTATGAAGGACGGAACATTACAAACATATAGGTGCAGAAAATGCCGTATAAGATCGGAGACTATACAGCATATTACGTCCGGATGCGAACAACTGTCCAATACGGACTATCTTCACAGGCATAATCAAGTGTGCAACATTATCCATCAGAAACTTGCACACAAGTACGGACTTCTGAATACCTTCCAGCCATATTACAAGTATCAACCGGCGACCGTATTGGAATATAACTCTATCAGATTATACTACGATAGGCCTGTTATCACTGACAGAATGGTGACGAATAATAGGCCGGACATAGTGGTGTATGATAAGAGAGCCAGAACAGCAATGCTGGTGGATGTCGCCATACCAAATAATAACAACGTGTTGAATAAGTTCCAGGAGAAAAAGTCCAAATACACAGACCTTGCTATTGAGATCAAGAAGATGTGGCACCTCGAGAAAATAGATATTGTTCTTGTCATCGTATCCTCCACTGGTTTAATACCAAAACTACTATGATAGCCTTGAGAAATTAGAATTGCAGCTTTTTGCATTTCTATATAGGTATAGAAATGCAAAAAGCTGAAATTCTTAATACATGTAGGATAGTTAGGAAATTTATGTCAAGTATATTGTGATCGAGCCTATTCCCTTTGATTGCTGAATCTGGGAAAGGAAATTATATCCAGCTAACAGCTGAGATAGTGCATAAGTCCACGATAATAAGAAATAAGAATATCTTTATTCAGATGAATATGAACAAATTTTCACAGAATGCTGTGGTTAACCAGTAGTAAAAAAACTTAAGCTCAAACAAAATAAAGTAATAGAACTAATGATTTGAAGTAATATCTTATATCTACATTAGAGTAATATATTTTTCTTTATTTCAACTCTCCTTAGAAACCCATTGAAGGTGTACATGGGATGATATGATATTGAAAAAAATTAAATTCTTCTTAGGCTATTAACGAAACAACGATAATGTTATTATTCTCTCATTATTTAAATCGATAACATCTGAGAGAAGGATTTTTTGTTGCGAAAGCATCCACAGTTTCAGTTTATTTTTGAATAAGTTTATGGATTCAACATGCCATAATTCTGTAGGCAGTAAATTAAAAGTTCGTGGAGCCAAAAAATAGAAAAACCTCTGACCAACCGATTTAAGGACTCTCGGTACGTAGTGTCTGCGACCTGAATATCTCTTGTCATGACTGTGAGCCACAAGGTATGAAAACTTCTGTATTCAAAGAAATGACACAGCATAGTGTAGCAGTAGAGCTGTCTCATGTCCAATATCTCAGACTCAGCATACAGTTGATCCGATGGGTAAGTAGGACTTTTATCATATATTATTTTAATGAAGCGTTTTTGAATGACTTCTAACTTTTTCAGATGGACTTTTTCCACAGCCCCCATACCAAAATCCCATAAGATAAGATGGATTGGACCAGTGAGCAATATAAGGATCTGAGTTGGGCGAAATTGCAAAAGCCCTTACATATTCTAAGAAGGGTAAGAGTCGCCTTAGTTTTTAGTGACAGTTAATACATGTTGATCCCAAAGAACAAATTCATCCAACATAACACCCAGGTATTTGAATTTCATTGAACTTTTAATAACAATGTTAGAATCACTTAAGTTGAAACTCAAAGTTTCATTGTCGGGCCTCCTCGTAGGTCCAGTACAAAAAGGCATATAAGATATTTTATCAGCATTAAAAGTTAATAATATTGACCTGTAAATGTTTAATAAGGTACAAGGTCTGTTTCAATTTTATTTTTCAGTGACAACCACGAGGATGTGGCGCCATAATCTGCGAAAGAAGTAACATCACCCGTCATGGGTAAGTAGAATATTTCTTCAACATATGTGCAAAAGAGCATCGGCCCCAGCACTGTGCCATGAGGTACACCAAAAACAAAACTTTCTTTCCCGAACTTCGACAACCAGATTTTTTCACGAATTGTTGGTTGACACGATATCTCAAGTTCTATCTGACCGATTTCTTAGAAATTTTGTGAGAATCGTCTTTATACATCTCTTTATCACTTAGACCCTGGATTTTGAAAAATTTTAATTTGAAGTTTTTTTAAAAAAATCGTCGAAAAACAGGACGCCGTTTTGTGAATTTTTTTCGGCCAAGGTTCAATTTTCACTAATTAAGATTTTTTTTTGTTTGTTCGATTTAGATCACTACAAGGGTTGGAATCATGTCAACCAGTTTGACTGGCAACCCCCACTTCACCGGCCTGTCACTGGATGAATTTTTCAGTTTTTCTTATATACTTTAAGAATCAATAAATATTATATAAGAAAATGGATAGTAAAAATGTTTTTAATATTTTTTTTTTTAGTTTGAGAAATACCCAAAAAGTAGGGCTCTAGACCAGAATACCCCTCTTTTAAATGTACTACTTGCAGAAGGTACAATGGGCTAAAACGAGTCAAGTTTGTCAATATAGTGAGAATTCAACATCATAGTTTTATTTAATTAAAAAAAGTAATTCAATTATCGACGTCCTCGATCAAATCATGAATTAAATTATTATCATTGTAACATCTTACGCATAGTTTAATGAATTCAGTGTCATAAAGGTTCCAGGGTTTCAAATGAAACAAGGAATTAAATTACATACATTCACATGGTTAGTACCGTACCACAAAAAAGTTTAGGTTAGGTTAGTATGGGACGAGGATTTTTGACCTAAACCTCTTGTCGTCTCGTTCCTAGCAAGGAATCAAATCACACTCATCGCCTCGCCCTTCGTCCCGGACCTTGCATGTTTACCTCGTCGCCTCGGTCAAACATTATTTTCTCGACATCGCCCAATGCAAATATGAAGAAAATAATACGTCACTATTCATAGAAAATCATAAATTTTTGTAGCAAAGTTTGGACAATATTTACAAATGATGCTCCAACTAATTTTAACTATTTTATAAATTTCTTGTTGGAACTAAATAAACTGAACCTTCAACTGCGACGGTTAGGAAATTTGAGGTTGCAAGGCACGAGCAATATATTTGTATGTGAAGATAAAATCAGTGCGTGTATCGCTGAAATCTAGCTCTGAATCAAGGTCTAAAGCGAAAACTTTTCTGCCTTTGATACGACGAATCAAATTATCGTCGGACAATGAGCTGAGATGAAAGGAGAAATATAAAAGAATATGATATTCCATTTGAAAAACTTAGAAAGTGAATTCAATCGCTATTTTCCTGATCGCACGGATAAAGGTATTCGGAAATTGATCCCAAATCCTTTCATTGTCAACGTTTCCTAGATGCCTGATGAAATTCAAGAACTGATTGAAATGCAACACTAGTAACTTGAAAGATACATTCGAAGCAAGAATTTTTATTTGAGGGTTTTGAAGCTAAAGGGCATTTTCTTGCACAATGATTCGAGAAATGGCTATACGTTACCTAACTTTGTTTTATCGACATATCTATTAGGGCAGACTAGTTTCTTGGCGCTTCAGATTTGACCTAATACACTGAGATACAATGAGGTCCTTAAATACCGCTCGAACTTCAAAGTTTGATTCCTTGATCTACCTTTTGAAGATTTAATGAGAATATGACGTATCTGAAAATATTTGTTTTCGAGGTACAGGATATCAAAGTATTTTGTAAATAACACAGGTCAACAATTGATCTACTAAAATGCAAAAATACACTGAACGCTGACTGGTCCTAGTAGGTTTTTTGGGTCGCTGAATTCGATGAGTGGGTCGGTTTAACTCCATCACATCAGGTTCATGGTCATTTCAAGGTCCAGTAGAAATGTCACCGAGGAAAAGATCTGAAAAAAAATTCATGTACCTTCTTGAGATCTCTAAACCCGAACGCGTAGTTTGTTTAAATTTACCACCAACCTAGAGGTCACTCAAGGTCATTTCGAGAAATAACCGTGGAAAAAATCTGGAAATACTCATGGGCACATTTTAAGAGTCTTAAATCAAATCCGTAGTTTGTTTAAACTTGTGACCCTAAGCAGCATTCAAAAACAGTCGTAGGTTATTTGTTAGTAAAATCAAGAAATAGTTTCAGATAAAAATTGAAAAAAATTATATAATTGTAGCAGGTTGGACGAGGTATACCGGCTAGCTTACACCTCTGTTGTTTACAACACTTGTACCAGGGTGTACACCATGGATTGGGCCTTATGCGGCTATTCTAACGGAATCATCCGTAACACCCACCGCCAACTAAGGGTTACTGGGGTTGACTGCGTATGCTAACAAGGATAGCAGCTAGCACCTCTACACTCATTGTGCTGGTGCGTTCTGCTTTGCGACGTGGAGGGTCTTGATTCTCTGTCTATTCGAATTTTTTTAGGTGGAGTCCGAGACGGCGTGCTCCACTGCCGACCCTCCGAAAAACAGTTTTTCCTCGACTATTTCGATGAAACGACGTCCTTCGCGAACGGTGCTGCTTCTCCGCTACCACCCAGTTTGTTCTTCATGCTTGCTTCTATGATGTCGAGAAGATACGTATGACCTTTTTCCTTCAGCTGCCTCCGTTGTAGTAGAACCCTTGATGTCTATTACTGTTGTTCACATCTCTGCATCCAACGCAACCGTTCCAGGAGCCATGGACAGCTCATATCGGGATATTTTCGTCACCTACAGAGAATACACTTTGGATCTCGGAACAGTAATGGTGGTCCTATTTTGACCACTAATATACACTGCAGCATCCCGTACATATACTCTTGGGAGTATATGAATTATCCAATGAGCGTGAATAAATAATAATAATGATAAGGTTGGTTATATTTTATTTTCAAAGAATCTGAACATAAAAACTTATGTTCTTTTGGAAGGAACTTTCCACAAACATCACAAAAATTGTTCACGTCAACACGAAAATTGAATTTCTTGAAGCAATTGACTCAATGAAAGCCAAGTTTTCCACCTCTGTAGAGCTACGGTAACTTGACGATGTAGCCTGCGGGCCCGCTTTCCCACTCTGAATAGCCATCGATTCTGGGTTTCTAGAACCCTGTCTCGTAAATATTTTTGATTTAGTTGCCATGACGGCGTGAACGCCGAAACAACTCCGTTGCTCCCGTCACCAGGTGGAGGTGCCTTGGTTACAAATAAACATTAGATTTGAAATCCAAAGCAAGACACTCACAGTTATTTCTCTACTTGACCTTCAAATGACCTCAAAATGACTTTGACATACCTCTTGGAGAAGTGGTTCAAAGAAACTACTGATTCGGGTATATGAAAAACTTACCCATAAATTTTTTCCACGGTTATTCCTCTACTTTACGTCCAGATGATCTTGAACCTGATATAATGAAGCTGAACTGACCAACTCACAGTAAACAGCATCCCAAAAAACCAATCAGAACCAGTAGGCGTTCACTGCATTTCGTATATCAAATATTGACTTGTGTTATTTTAACTCCGGTACCCTGTATTGAAGATCATTGGAATTTGGCTCATTTCTAGACAGTATCCGCAGCCACAGTATTCACTAGAGTCACTCTCCGAGTGACTCATTAGCGTGCCATGGGATTCAAGACGCCTTTCCTTAAACATGGCTTCTACGCCAGTCACTGTTTCCAAAAATGAGGTTTCAGCAGCGTATAAGGTTATCTGGCAGAAAGTCTACATGTATTTTTTTATAAGATACATGGTTTAGGAGTTATTCAAAATCATAATGAAGAGGTTATAGTATTGAAATAAATATTTTGATTTCCGAATGAAATGTCTTAACAACTGAACCAGCATAGTCATAAGCAGCATAAATTATGATTCTCTCTGATATTACGCTCTAAGAGAACCAGACCATTTTCAACCCTACCAGTGAGAAAGATAGGGCCAATGTTATCGCTTTGTCTGAGGAAGAATTAATGCGCCACTTATTTTCGACAATTTCTATATTTCATCGTTTAGAAATATTTAAATTAGAATTAGAATTCAGCAGAAATCATTGTGCAACAAACGTCTTTTGGAGTCTTGAATCAGATACTAGGTAGTGAGAGTATTTGAAAGAATGTTTTTTTTCAATAGTAGTTTTCCGGAAAAAAAATTGTTAAGGCAACTCTAAATAATGAGTGATTTTCATTCTGTGAAGATTGATTTCTTAACGATTTGAGGATTCATGCTGTCCAAAATGGAAAGATCATGAGGTAAACAATCGAAATATGTTGCAAAAATTTGATTCAACGAGAAAAATTACAGTAAATATTGAAAATACCCTTCTTTCTGGCACAAGCTTCTGCTCTTTTTCTCATCGATGCCAAACTTGATTCGAATATAACTGATGTATGCTTGATGATTATGTAATATTCTCAAAACTTTTTGATGACCGATGTTCAATTCTCTAGTACTCATTACTGGAATGGCATTAAATTCGTCCAGTATCAATTCTTTATTTTCCGTGTCTTCCAGGAATATCGCGTCTTCTTTCGAAAGAACCTCCCTCACAAAAACATTGGTGAGTATTCATAAAAGGTTTACAAAATAGCGTTCATCTATGAGGATATCTTTCACGATAATTGCGTCATTTTCATTAGTCATACCATATACAGAATGCATTTCTGCAATTTCTGTATAAGTAAATACGTCGTGACAACATTTTCATCATATAGCCCCATGGCAAGGAAACCCTTTCACAACTCATCCACCCGAACTTAAAATTCTCGATCGAAATAGAACGGATAATCATAGCCATATTTGGATCTCCTCTAATTAGAATCACAAAACGAGCAACTACAATTTTCAGTACTCAGAACAATCAACATATATAAATACTCACATACCTCATCACATAATCATCCAGCTCAAATTAAATATAGATATATGATGATAAATATTGATAAAGACACCCGAGTGCAAATTGATACTAACGAAAACTTTACTCTGGAAAACAATAGATGTCACTAAGAACACTGCGAAAATTAGGGAGTTTACTTTACATTGGACAGACATTAGATATACAGGGATATCAACCAGGGCCGTCCGTTAAAAACTTCTTAAGTTCCAATTGTAATATCGAGCTGAAATTTTATACGCGGCCATAACTAGCGATATCCAATTGGAATGAAATATTTTCGAAGTGATACCATTTCCGGTTATACCGGAAGTGGGTTATCACTTTGTTATTTCAAATAGCAATCTACCTTTTTTATTGTACAACTAGGCATAAAATACCCAAGTTGTTGGCACTTAACTGTCAAAACTTTTGACAGATTTGATTATTTTTGTTATAAACTCGATTTTTGAGGAACATTTATAAAAATTGTAGCTCGTGTATCTTTTGCACTACAGACACAAATTTTGCTTGGGTGGATAGAAGAAGGATCAAGGATTTTTTTACGCTGTCTACACATGTCAAATGTTTACTGCGTTGTTTTGTATGATTTTTTCAATTTGGCCTTTTTCAAACAGCTATAACTCAATTTTTTCAAATGGCACGTACCAATTTTTATATCGCCTTCAGATGGAGCGTCAAATTTCAGATGGAATTGAATTAGCATGTACTATACCCATCTCTTATGGTTCCGAGCTATTTTGGGAATTTATTGAATTTTGATGATTTTGCAAGAACTAACAGAGAATGCTTTGAAATATTTGAATCAAGTTGCTGAACTGGCTACGCTCACCTGACAGGTGCCTAAAATAATGTACTCGTCACTTCGTTGATTCGAATTTAATATTTCAACAAGAATTGTTGATAATTTGAATTGCAAATTTTCGAAAAACACCAGAATGATAATAAAATGGCTGATTAATCAAACGAGGATATGTTTAATCTCTTTTTAATACATGCCGAATGTCAAAAAGTGGTGGATAGAACTTGCAGGCAATTCGATAACCAATTTCCAAATTTGGCGCCTATGAGTAAAACAAATTTTCAAAGGATTAGAAGCAATTTTCTGCAATTTAGAGGAACAAATTACATAGAAACCAGAAGAAAACCAATTCTCGAGGACGACGACAATCAAATTAATACGCTAGCGTATTTTCGTGCCAATCCACATGCGTCCATTAGGTCAGCATTAATGGATATTGGATTGAGTTATACTTCCATTTAAAAGATCCTTAAGAAACATAACATGCACCCGTATTCTTTTATCAGACTACAGAAATTGAAACCAACTGACCTTCCGAAGCGGGAAAATATCTTTGAAAATTTATCAATTCGGCTTCAAGAAGATGAGACAATTCTGCAAAAAATGATATGGTCTGATTAGGCCAAGTTCAATGAAAGTGGAATAACCAATAGGAGAAATCGACATTTTTGGGCCACAGAAAATCCACATTTCATTGAGGTTATTGATTTCCAAAATAAACTCAGCGTGAACGTTTTTGCAATTTTAATGAATGATTTGTTGGCTTATCACATTTATGAGTAAAATCTTAATGGACAAAGATACCTAGAAATGTTGAGAGGAACATTAGCAAATTGTTTATATGGATTAACCCTTAACATTCTGAGGTATTGCTATTACCAAATGGATGGTGCACCAGCACATAAAACTGTGGATCGGCAGCTAACAGAAATTTTCGAGGATAGATGGTGGGGTAATCAAGGACGAAATTTATGGCCCCCGCGTTCTTCGACGAATTGTCGTTATTTCAGATTGAAAATATCCAAGAAATACAACACATTTGGAATAAAACCACTGATTATTCAAACGAAAATATATTTAATCTTTTTTTAATTCATTTGAGAATGTCAAAAAGTAGTGGGTAGAAATTGCAGGCAATTCAATAACCAATTTCCAAATTTACCATCTATGAGTTAAATAAAATTTCGAAGCATTAGAAGCAATTTTCTACAATTCGGATGAAAAAAAATTGTAGGAACTAAGCGAAAGCCAATCATCGAAGATAATTACATTAATACGAATTAATGATAGCAAACATTATAGGAGAAAACTAATTTACGATCTGAATAAATGTTCAATATGGGCCCCATTTTGCTCGATACACTTGACAGCTAGAATACGAACATGATGAGCTGCCCTCCTAGTTTCCTCAGGATCAATATTACGAAAAGCATTATGAATGCGCTCTAGTAACTCTTCTTAACTTCTTACAGGAATAGGATACACTTCACTCTTGATTTTAACCCATAAATAAAAATCAAGGGGCGTCAGGTCCGGAGAACGTGGAGGCCATAAATTTGGTCCTTGATTACCCCACCATCTATCCTCGAACATTTCTGTTAGCTGCCGCTCTACAGCTCGTGTTTTATGTGCTGGTGCACCATCTATTTGGTAATAGCAATCCCTCAGAATGTTAAGGGGTAATCCATCTAAAAAATTTGCTAATGTTCCTCTCAAAATTTTCAGGTATCTATGTCCTTATAAATGTGATAACCCAACAAATCATTCATTGAAATTGCTAAAACGTTCACGCTTTATTTATTTTGGAAATCAATAACCTCAATGAAATGTAGATTTTCTGTGGCCCAAAAATGTCGATTTCTTCTTTTGGTTATTCCACTTTCATTGAACTTGGCTTCATCAGACCATATAATTTTTTGCAGAATTGTCTCTTCTTGTTGAAGCCGAATTAATAAATTTTCCCAGAAATTTAGCCGCTTGGGAAGGTGAGTTGGTTTCAATTTTTGTAGTCTGATAAAAGAATACGGGTGCATGTTATGTTTCTTAAGGATCCTTTGAATGGAAGTATAACTCAATCCAATATCCATTGATGCTGACTTAATGGACGCATGTGGATTGGCACGAAAATACGCTAGCGTATTAATTTGATTGTCGTCGTCCTCGAGAATTGGTTTTCTTCTAGTTTCTATGTAATTTGTTCCTCCAAATTACAGAAAATTGCTTCTAATCCTTCGAAACTTTGTTTTACTCATAGGTGCCAAATTTGGAAATTGGTTATTGAATTGCCTGCCAGTTCTATCCGCCACTTTTTGACATTCGCCATGAATTAAAAAGAGATTAAACATATCCTCGTTTGACTAATCAGCCATTTTATTATCAATCTGGTGTTTTTCAAAAATGTTCACTTCAAATGACCAACAATTCTTGTTGAAATATCAAATTCGAATGAATGAAGTGACAAGTGCATTAATCTTAGGCACCTGTCAGGTGAGCGTAGCCAGTC
This sequence comes from Cryptolaemus montrouzieri, assembly GCA_013387265.2. Taxonomy (NCBI): domain Eukaryota; kingdom Metazoa; phylum Arthropoda; class Insecta; order Coleoptera; family Coccinellidae; genus Cryptolaemus; species Cryptolaemus montrouzieri. Next base: position 86,906,122 of record JABFTP020000185.1, read on the forward strand.
AGCTACTTGATTCAAATATTTCAAAGCATTCTCTATTAGTTCTTGCAAAATCATCAAAATTCAATATATTCCCAAATCATTTCGGAACCATAAGAGATGGGTATAGTACATGCTGATACAATTCCATCTGAAATTTGACGATTCATCTGATGGCGACATAAAAATTGGCACGCGCCATTTGAAAGAATTGAGTTATTGCAGTTTGAAAAAGGCCAAATTGAAAAATTCATACAGAACAACGCAATAAACATTTGACATGTGAAGACTGCTTGAAAAATTCCTTGATCCTTCTTCTATCCACCCAAGCAAAATTTGTGTCTGTAGTGCAGAAGATCTACGAGCTATAATTTTTTTAAATGTTCCTCAGAAATCGAGTTTATAACAAAAATAATTAAATCTGTCAAAAGTTTTGACAGATAAGTGCCAACAACTTCGATATTTTATGCCTTGCTCAAATGTCGGTTCTAGATATATAATAAAAAAGGTAGATTGCCATTTGAAATAACAAAGTGATGAACCACTTCCGGTATAACCGGCTCTTGTTAGGAAGGATTATTTATTGAGCTACGGATTTTTGAATAATACTTTTTTCTCAAGTTACATATGTAGACTCTCATGAAGTTTGTCGCGGAAGATATTTGTCTCATATATATATATATATATATATATATATATATATATATATATATATATATATATATATATATATATATATATATATATATATATACAACAATAAAACAGACAGCAACGATACAAAATGCACATAATGCTCACACCAATATAGGCTAGGAGAAAGACTTTTGTGGGTTCCAAAATTTGAAATATTACGAGAACAATTTTCACGAATAGTAATTATCAATGATTTTCAAAAAAACAATGCATTCTTCTGTGTTGTAGATTACGTTTTCTAAAAGAATAGATTTGATTCTGTTTTTGAATGTCCCAGGATTGATAGTTTTGAGTGCCACAGGTAAGATGTTGTAGAGTTTCACCCCAGTGAAATAGTAGTTGTTCTGCGTAATACTGACACGGTGCATTGGTAGAATTAAATGGTCTCTGTTACAAGTTGGATAGTTGAACTGTGGTTGCCAAGAATATTACACAAACATGTAAGTATGTGGATAGAAGGAATTGTCAATATTTTATATTTCGAGAATAATTCCCTGCAACTCTGAGATTGGCTGACTTCAGCTATGGTCCTAATAGCTCGTTTCTGTTGAAGGAACACGCGTTCTGCTTCTGACGAAAACCCCCGAAGGAGAATTCCATAATTCACCAAACTGTGAAACCAATCATTGAGTTCCATCTACATTTAGTTTGAGTCCGTTTGCGGAGAACCACTCACCTTCTTGAGATATTGATTTGTTCGAGAGAGTCGTTAGTTCCTCTATTGTGTCTGATTTATTCAAAAAAGTAGTATCGCCCGCAAACAAACTCTTGGCACCTGAAATGACACTGGCTGATAGAACATTTAGGTAAAACAGGAACAAAATGGGGCCTAAAATGGATCCCTGTGGCACTCCTACATTATTTTTTTTGTCGAGACAAGGACCCTCTCCATGAAACTGATTGGACTTTGTCACTCAAATATGATTTGATACTACCATAAATTGGCCCCCTTATACCGTAATATTCTAATTTTGATAAAAGAACCTTTCGATCAACGCAATCGAAAGCTTTACTCAAGTCACAGCTAGTAATTTCTGCATCCTCTCTATTGTCAAGCGCTTCAAGCAGAAAACCCATTATTCTCATCATTGCCGTCGTAACTGATTTTTCCTTGCGGAAAACATGCTGTAGCTCGCTCAATAATGCCTTTAGATTCAATATCCATCATTCTTATCCTCAACAGTGATTCCCAGATCTTCGAGAATGCATCATTTTTCTCTCTTTTCTAGAAAATTGGATTCACTCTGGCAATTTTTAAAGGGTTCGGAAAAATACCTTCTTCGAAACTCATGTTCATTATTTCGCAGAATGCCACTCAAAAACATCACACTACCCCCTTGGCCTTCTGCTGTATAAACCCCTCGAACGAAGTCTTTGACGTATCGTTTCGACTGATAAACTGATGCCTGTTGCTTCCAGAAATTGCCTTCCTACGACTTCTTGTAGGCCTATATTGCAGAGATTGTAGCTCCACGTATCGGGCGTAGGTTTTTGAAATCACCCTATGTAATACCCACCTTGTGGCCGCTGTATCCCTCTGTGTCGCCCCTTCTTCGTACAATCCAACCTAAGGCATTTTCAATTATGATTATAGACTTTTTTGAATTTTGAAATTCACAGTTTCCAATCTCAGTGACCACTGAGTACAATATCCCGAACATGTAGTGATAATTCAACATTTTTTATCATACTATCTAATTTTTTTATAACAAAAATTTCATTCTTCACAAATAGTCAATGATCCATGGTAAAGTGATTCCATATAATATATATATATATATATATATATATATATATATATATATATATATATATATATATATATATATATATATATATATACATTCGAATGATTCCCTTACATTTTGCAACATTTATGGTTTCATTTGTTTATGTGCAGACCTGCTTGAACAATCCTCGCAGCTCCTTCAACGGCTCGATTGGCATAACATATACTTCAGAAATGAGATAGCTTCACGAGAAAAAAATCGAAACCGTTAGATCCGACCTGCCATTTTATAGCGCCCCCCCCCTACTTATCGAACGACCTGTAAATCTATTGCCCAAATAGTCCATCACAGCAGCAGAATGAAGTGGCGCTCCATCACGTTGATACATAATGTTATATTCAAATAAATTTGGATCTCTTAAGATGTAAACTGTTTATGAGAGAATCAATCAAATTCTCAGGCCTGTTCTTATAGATTTCGCTGTTCTAGTTTTTCTGTCTAAATAAGAGTCCTTCAATATAAACTGCCAAAATTTCGTCCCAAAACATTAACGTTTTGAGCTCTTTGGGTAGGACTTTTCCCTCTTCAAATGGGAATTAGTGTCGCTGCCCACTCTAGAGATATGGCTATGCACTCCGCCATTCAAAAAAAAACTCGATTCGTCAGAAAAACAAGCATTTTGAAGCAAATTCGGATCGTTATTGATCCACTCACAAAATTTTCGCAAAACTCTGAACGACGAGCCAAATCATCTTCGTCCAATTTTATATGGATATTATTTCTACTTATGAAGAATCCTGAAAACACTTGTCTGGCCTACTCCAGATATTTGCGAGTATCTTCTTACAGATTGTGTATTTTCATAGCAACTTCATCCAAAACGGCCACACAAATTTCTTCAACTCTGGTAAGTTCGTGTTATTTATTAATAACGCATCCAGTTTCCATGGATTTGCTTTTTAACTCAAGAACATATTTGTGCCCCAAATTTTTTTCAGAGTTATTTTCGTAGAAACTCAGAACAGTTGATGTAGCACATTTATTATTTTTGAAAAATAAGAATCTTCTACCATATCACAAAATATAAGAAAACGATATAAAATACTATCAACGCAAGTCACCTATGTTATAACGAATAACCAAAAGGCATTGAATCTATCAGATTTGGAAGAAATTTTCAAACATAGGAAGATTGTTAACAAACTCATGCATGCTTTCTAAATGGAACATCGTTTTTATGTATTGATTCAAACAGAATAAATCCAGCTTTTCCTTTAGAGAATGATATCGCACGCTCCCTATTACCCATTCCAGATCAGCAGAGTTGTAAACTCCGCTAAACAAAATCGACTTGATAGATCTTAACATAAAATGTGAAGAGTTGCTCGATCGTCGATGAATTTCAAAAAACTACAGTGAATCAAACACTCTTCGAACAGGTCCCTTTCTCATATGAAAATTAAGGGGTGGTTATTTGATAGAGGTAGTAAAAAGATACGCAAACGTTTGAATGTGACAGAATTTTTTTTCTGAACCAACAGAATCAGTTGTGATTTTTCTCAAATGGAGAATGGAGATCGAACAAACTAATGAAAACTTAGAAATTTTCTAAACAATCCTCGATTTCGATTCGTCACGTAATATTTTAGAAAGTAAATAATTACGTTGACGTATAGAGAATGGACTCAACTTTTCAAAAAGATAAGGTTAATATGGGGAGAACGAAACATGTTACAAAAACAGTCCTCCTCCAATCAAAAGTCGACCTGTTTCAGTAAATTCACAGAAAAATCAAACCAGCCGAGTTATTCAGTGCGGTTCATTTACATATATATATATATATATATATATATATATATATATATATATATATATATATATATATATATATATATATATATATATATATATATATATATATATATATATATCGATAAATGTAAACTCCATTTCGATATTTTTATCTAAAGAACATACTAACATAAATAATGAAGGTAATAATAAAAATGGAACTAAATTGGTTCAATTCTATATCAATCATATATAAACAACATAAACGAAAGAGGCACTTAAAAATGATATTTGTGTTTACTGTCAACAAATATCAAATATGATTCGTAGGATGAATTATTTGGGGGAGATGTGAATGTTCCCTGATTATGAAAGGAAGGTAAAAACAAGAACAGACATTTCGATGAAGCTTTTGATTCTCCGAAACGGTTCACAGTTTCACGGATTCAGAATATTCATATTTATTCAAAATTGTTCATTCAGCATAAATCTCCGTTTCTGTAGGACACATTCGAGACTTTGAAAGATGTTGATTGCAGAGAATATTTCAAATAAATTAGATTGAACTATACTTAGTTCAGATGTTCAATGGTTTTGTGAATTAAATTAGAAGAGTAAGAATTTACTGGAAAACCTGAGCCGTTTCGCAGCATAAACAATAATTGTGATATCACCTTAGTGTTGTATTTGAGAAATGAGAAATATTGAGTATAATATATCACAATGCTTCTTTGCAAACAATATTGACTATCCGTGGGCCAACAGGTTTAATTTTTATTTTCACATTTTCGAAAAATCTTTTGCCCGATAGAACACTATTTACCATGGCTGAAAACTGGTTCAGGCAAGTAGATTTCTACTCGCCAATATTCGACCCTTCTATAGGGAATTGCTTTCGCTTGAATGTTACTGAAATAGAGTAGAGTCAGATGATGACGAATCAATGCGCGGTTGCAATATAATTTTCATTTAATGATTTTCAAATACAAACTGTTCTCATGCATATTCTGATGAATAGCCTACTCCCATTAATAATTCTTTCGATTGGATTCAAGTTTCTTTGAAGCATCATAACAACACCTTCCTTCGAGGTCAGCTAATAAAATGGTAAACTAGTCATCTCAAAACTAATCAGGAATTCAGAAGGGAATTGCAGGATTATCTCTCATCTTTTGTTTTAAGTATATTCACACTTGTTTACATGGCTGGTATTTCGAGAAAATCAAGTACAGAATTTCAAGGTTGAAATTTTTTATCGAGTGACAGAAGTCAATTTCTTTGTAAAGCTCCAGATCAACAATATCCTTTTGAGAAAGTTACAATTCAAATTGCCTCAAAATTGTTCTATACATTCATTCTTTTATTTCATTTGTATTTATTTACTAATGCGGTAGTAGAGCTTGTGGAAGTCCACAGGGAGTAGCAAACTTTCAAGATTTTGAAGAAAAATTGCTCAAAATAGAAATTCCAACTAGTGAACCTCAAGAAGGCCCAATTTACTGCTAAGGACAAATATTGTGAGATCATACAGAGAATTCGTGAATATACGACCTATGACTATTTCTCTTCAAAATTATCGTGAGTGGCATGACAGAAAAGATAGTTTTGGTCTTCAGACGGCACCATATCTCTTCTGAAAGCGTCTTGTTTCACCCTGCTACACAATATGCTACTTCTGTGAAAAATTTTCAAAACCCATAACTTGAACTATACGACATGTAACTGAAACTAGGCCACCCCTGTAACTTTTTTTCTATTTGCAATATTTTGATGAAATTTGTGAATCGGATAGGAGACAACATTTTTAATTTCACAACATTAATATGTTTGACATTTCGTTTTTTTTAAGAAACACAAAATACAATCTTTTTTTTGCAATTTTCATCTTTCGTTCTAGAAGGCTATGAACAATGACAATTGGCTCAGCGCAACATCTCCTATCACGAAAATACAAGATTGTATCTAAAAATTTGATTGCTCATTTTTTAAGGGATGTCAAAGTTTTAAATTTTAGTTTTTCTTCAAAAAGTAAGTTTTTTTCTGAGACAACCATATCGGGCCACTCGGTATTACAAAAGCCGTATTTTTTTAATCTTTTTTTATACCACTCACGTCACTCAATTCTCAACGGTTCCGGATTTCTAGTGGAAAATACCTAGGAAATTTTGCAGTTTCCCCATTCGCTAATAACAATAACTACGTTGGCAATGCAAAATTTTCATTCATACTTATAATATTCTGTGATCATATTTTCAATGAAATAAAACTAAAGTATTTAGATTTTCACTATATTAACAAAACTATGACCGGTTTCACCACACTGTGGCTTCATCAGATAGATACAAACCAATGAACAGAGTTATTCCTTATATATTAGTCTTATTTTCTACTTAATATTACAATAGGTACAAGAGGTATGTTGGAAAACCCATCGGAGTTGCTTACTTTATGAATTGAAAAGATTGAGTAAAGGAGAAGGATTTAGATATAATTGAGTATTAAGTAACCTACCTGAATTCTTTTCTTTGTTGATCTCTAAAATTTCCAATAGATTGAGTTTTTGTCTGTTATTTTCATTGTGTAAAATTTTAAAATTATCATTAAAGTTATGGTTTTCTTCGAGTTAGTGATTAGAATAATGGGAATCTGATTTATGATAATTAAAACTACGTTTGTGCTCGGATAATCTAACTTTGGAATTTCTGAAAGTTCTACCAATATAAATTTTATCACAATCCCTCAAGACAGTTTATAAACACTGGATTTATTACTTCTATCAATTTTAGATTTGCAGTTTTTGATATGTCGGCCTAAAGAATTATCAGTTCGGAATGCTATATTGAAATTATAATGCGAGAGGAATGATTTTAATTTTAGACTAGGATTACCAATATAAGTTAAGCTGTGGTATTTTGTGTTTGAAATTTTTATAATAAAGTGTTTGAATAACGGATGTTCTTGGATAGTTTTTCAATATTATTCATGAAAATTTCACCGAGTTCAAAATTATTTCAGAATGGAGTTATATAATAGTAAAAAGGTTTAATCATGAGTAATCCTCTGAGCCTCTGCTCGCTGAAATTTTCATGAATAATATTGAAAAACTATCCAAGAACATCCGTTATTCAAACACTTTATTTATTGGTTTAGATATGTCGACGATATCATTTGTTGTTTCACTGGCACAAACAGACAATTAGAGTCATTCAAAACATTCATTAACAAAATTCACGATAATATTAAATTCACGTTAGAGATAGAAACAGAAAACTCCATTAACTTTCTGGATTTAACTGTTACTAAAATTAACGGCAAACATGATTTCTCTATTTTTCATAAGCCATCGCATACAGATATTACTATTCACAGCTCATCTACACATCCTTATCTACATAAATCAGCAGCTTACAATAGTATGGTACATAGACTCATTAATATCCCAATGTCACAATATAATTTCCTTAAAGAGCTAAATATTATTAAACAAATAGCAGTCAATAACGGTTACAGTCCAACTATGATTGAGAACATGATTTCAAGCAAAAAATTTCAAAAAGCAATCCAGGAAGTATTTCCAAATATAAAAAGTTCAAACACAAAATACCACAGCTTAACTTATATTGGTAATCCTAGTCTAAAATTAAAATCATTCCTCTCGCATTATAATTTCAATATAGCATTCCGAACTGATAATTCTTTAGGCCGACATATCAAAAACTGCAAATCTAAAATTGATAAAAGTAATAAATCCGGTGTTTATAAACTGTCTTGCGGGGATTGTGATAAAATTTATATTGGTAGAACTTTCAGAAATTTCAAAGTTAGATGATTATCCGAGCACAAACGTAGTTTTAATTATCATAAATCAGATTTCCATTATTCTAATCACTTACTCGAAGAAAACCAAAACTTTAATGATAATTTCAAAATTTTACACAATGAAAATAACAGACAAAAACTCAATCTATTGGAAATTTCAGAGATCAACAAAGAAAAGAATTCAGGTAGGTTACTTAATAGTCAATTAGATCTAAATCCTTCTCCTTTACTCAATCTTTTCAATTCATAAAGTAAGCAACTCCGATGGGTTTTCCAACATTCCTCTTGTACCTATTATAATATTAAGTAGGAAATAAGACTAATATATAAGGAATAACTCTGTTCATTAGTTTGTATCTATCTGATGAAGCCACAGTGTGGTGAAACCGGTCATAGTTTTGTTAATAAAGTGAAAATCTAAATTTTTAGTTGTATTTCATTGAAAATATGTATATCGATTTTCATCAAGTAACGACCTCGTCAATCAAAATATTCTGTGATCATTTAAATATCAGTGTGACATTTAAAAATTCCATTCTTGTTAATTATCGACATTGCGAATTAGTGAATTCAGTTTTGAGTATGAATCAATACACCCAAAGTTAAAAAGTTGATATGGTTTATGTTGAGTGCAGGCAAAATATCGTACAAGCTGAACAATTATACAGAAAGCGCTATCCGGAAAGACTTCAATCCGAATAGAACCTATTTCTCTGAAGTTCGTGAGGTACATGCTGCTAAAAAGGAGGATTTCGTTATCGACGAAGATACCGAAATAGACGTATTGACTTTTGTCGATATTGATCCAACCACATCAACAAGGATAATTGCCGAGGAGCTTGAAATTAGCCACCAAGTACCGCTCATTTAAATAGCAACTTAGGAAAATGGAGGGTGATCCACAATATCCCACAAATATTTTATTCAGTGACGAATAACGTTTCAGGAACAATGGCATGATTAATGGACAAAATACCAGGTACTGGTCGCAACAAAATGAGCATAGATATCAAGATGGAAACTTCCAAGAACGTTTTGGGTTCAATGTATGGATGGGGATGGTAGAAAGATATTTAATATTTTTGAACTTTCAGGGACAGGGGAGAGATATTTCGAATTTTTCAGGACCCAAATACAAGATGAATTTGACGAGCTGTCATTAGCTCTTGTGAATTGAATATATTTTCAAAAGATGGTGCACCTCCCCACAACACAAGGAAGGTCTCGCGGTATTTCGACTAAATTTTTCCCGAAAAATGATTAGGTACAAATGGTCCCATAAGATGGTCACCTAGATCGCCAGATTTGAATCCACTAGATTTCTTTCTGTGGGGCCATTTGAAGAATGACGTTTACCAATCACCTGTTAGAACCCAACAAGAATTGGAGAACCGTTTGAGACAGGCTATTGCAGGCATTACAGCCCAACAGTTAAATAATGTTATGAGGGGAATCATCAATCGTGTGCGATGTTGTTTTCGTTAAAATGGTGGTATTTTTGAACATTCATTATATTTATTTCGTTTTCGCTGTTCGCTCTTTTGTTATCAACTTTGACACCCCGTAAAAAATGAGCAATTAAAATTTTAAAAACAAGCTTGTATTTTTGTGATAGGAGTTGTTGTCTTTTATAGATGTAATTGTCCATCCTTTGAACTTGACCATACCATGTGAGCTGTCTTCGATCAATTTCATTTGCAGTTTGTCTTCCAGTCCCATTCCTCTTCGTATCTCCTCATTTCGGATTCTGTCTCTTCTTGATACTCTCATTGATCTTCTTATTGAATCCATTTTTGTTGCCTCTTCGCTCCCATAAAGCACAATGCTCTCTACCATTGTGTCGTAAATAGTGAACTTTCTATCGTTACTAATTGTTTGAATTTGGGAGGCTTTTTCTTGGTAAAATTCCATTATCAATAATAAAAAACAAGTACTGTGTTTTAAGGAATTTTACTTTATAATTGCGATTCGTAACGCGTTTCACTACACCGTAGCTCTTTCAGACGAATGAATGTACAGAAAATAATAATGAGAATATAAATATAAATGTTCTTGAGTAATTAAAAGCTTATTGGGTTGCTTCTTCTTAAGTGGTTATTTATGACAGGTATATCCAATAAAATTAGGGAATAGATTGCTCCCCGAAGAGATTCAATAGAGGTGAAGGGCTTAAATCGACTTGTTCATTGTCATCAATAAATACAAACACTCAGGTAGACTCATCAATGAACAAGTCGATTTAAGCCCTTCACCTATATTGAATCTCTCCAGGGAGCAATCAATTCCCTAATTTTATTGGATATACCTGTCATAAATAACCACTTAAGAAGAAGCAACCCAATAAGCTTTCAATTACTCAAGAGTATTTATATTCTTATTCCTATTTTCTGTACATTCATTCGTCTGAAGAAGCTACGGTGTAGTGAAACGCGTTACGAATCGCAATTATAAAGTAAAATTCCCTAAAACACAGTACTTGTTCCTTACTAATTGTGTTACTCCAAATGACTCCATTCAAGCAATTTATCGCTTTCTGTGCTTGTATAATTCGCGAGGTGATCTCTTGTTCTTCTGTTCCTTCCTTGTTGAATATACATCCCAGATATTTATATTCGTCACAACTATCGTTTTCTTGTCTATTATCGAGCATGAATTTTCTTGCATATCCAGGTATTCGGTTTTTCTAATGTTTACTGCAACACCCCATTTTTTATATTCTTCTACTAACTTTCGAATCATGTACTCCATGTCGTCTTTGTCTTTTGCTAAAACGAATTGATCGTCAGCGAATTGGATAGTCTAAAGGGTTCTATCATTCAATTCTATTCCCATACCATGACATTAACGTTTCCATAAATGAAGAGCTTCTTATATATAGATTTTGAACAATGTTGGAGACATACAGCATCCCTGTCGGAGTCCCTTCGAGACGATGAACGTTGGTGACATTGAGTTACCTATTTTCACTCGTTTTCCGGCCTGTGTAGAGATTTTGAACGGCCTTTATGAGTGTATGATTTAAGTTAGATTCATACAAAACTTCCCAAAGCTTCGCAACTGGTACTGAGTCATACGCTTTCTGTAGGCCTATGAACGTGATGTGCATTTCCTGATTGGGTACGTTCTTTTTTTCTATAATCATTTTGGGGCAAAATATGTTATCTGTGCAGGACCTACTGGCTCTAAATCCGCTCTGTTTTTCTTCTTCAAAATGGTGTTCAATTAGGTTTCGAAGGATCCTCTCATAAACTCTGCTCATTCTACTGGTCACCGAGATACCACGGTAGTTGTTTGGATCTTTGTTGCTACCCTTCTTATGAATAGGCAATATGTGTGCTATTTTCCATTGCTCAGGAGGAGGGTGTCCATTGAGGAATTCAATCACCACCTTTGTCAGCATACGGTATAGTTTGTCGGTACCATTCTTCAGTAGTTCAGCTGATATACCTCCTGGTCCCGAAGCTCTACCGTTTTTCAAATTTGTGATAGTCTTTTTCATTGTTTCTGGTGTAACTCCTACCAGCTTCCCTTCAACATTGATGTTGTATTCTATCTCTATTCTGTACTCCTGTCTGTCTTCTGTCAGGAGTTTTTCGTAATGTTTCATTCACTCATTAAGTATAATTAACTGAATGCAGACTTTATCCAGTTCTTCCCTGGCACTCGATCTGATGAATCTCCAAGCCTCTGTGTTCTTTCTTCCCCTTATGTGTGTATTGACTTCTTCGCATTTTAATCGGTTTTTCTCATTTGTTATTGTGTTTCGAACTTATTCTCTTTTTCTATTGTACAACAACCTGTCTTATTCTTCTTTAGTAGTTAGCCACTTCAAATACAAATTCTTCTTCTCCTGTACTAATTGCTCAATTTCCTCTGTCAACCAAATCTTATTGCTCTTTTCCTTTCTGCGTTCTCCCTAAGCCTCTCCTGCGGCTTTATGGATACTATCAATTATAGGTTGTTACCTCTCCTGCAGTAGAAGGGATTGTTTTTCTATCAACTTGTTGTCCAACCTTTTCTGATATATGTATCTGACACTGTCGTGCATTAGACTTTCCAGATTTTTCTTGACTTCATGTGAGTTTTCTCCTTCGTGGTCTTTGTTTACTTGTTGCATTTAGTTATTGAGTGGAAAAAACACTTTGGCTTTCACTCAGTGGTGGTCTGAGTTACACATAGTTCCTCTCAGTACCCTTACATCATTCACTTTGATTCAGCTGTCTGCTTCACGATGACGTAATCTATTATCGATCTAAGATTCCTTGTTGGTTGTATCCAGGTGAATTTGTAGTTTTGTTTGTGCTCATAAAATTCATTTGTTAATTTCACACTATTTGATTTGCATAATTCTATTAGCCGTCTGCCGTTATCATTAATCTGATCATCACCGTATGGACCCACTACATTGTTATCCAGTTTTTTACCGGTTCTGCTGTTGAAATTTCCTAGCAAGAAGATTTCCCGGATATTTGCAATTTCGCTAATGACGTCATTTAGTTGTTCAAAAATTGATCTTTGACATTTACAGTTTCATCATCTGGGGGGGAGGTATATACTCTTATCACAGTTATTCTCCGATTATGTAGAGTGAGGTTCATACGAATTAAGTTCTCATCTATACCTTGCCAGTCAGTTATGGATTTTTGGAGTTTTTTTCACCGAAATTGAGACTGCCCTTTTTCCCCTTTCGCTTTTGGGTACGCCACTGAAGAAATGAATATAATCTCCTTGTTGCTCCGATCCTGTTCCCTTCCCAATATCAATGTCAGTGTTTCCTAAATCTTTCACGATAAGTTCTTTCTTCGTTCTTATACCCTGGATGTTCCATGTTCCAAATTGCATTGCCCGTTTCCTTTGCCAGTGTCGTTTATTTTGTTTTTAGCATGAAAATCTTTTTACGAATAACGAGTTGCTAGCCCGTTGACCCAACCCCTAACCTGAAGGACCAGGGTTTCTGTTCAAGGTTTGCCCTATACAGGTTGCTATCGCCACAGCTTCAGAGTCCCATCTGCACCTGTCTTTAATTTACCCCGAAAGACTAAAAGTTACCACCTCCGTTAGATCAGCTCTACCGTGTTGACTTCACTCGTAACCCTGAGCAAGGGGCCCTTACAGATGATAGCTTTCCGGGCCAGAAAGCTTCTGGAATCTAAGGAAAGGGCAGGGGTGATGCACTTCCCCTGGTAGGACTATCCTGACAGAGTTCCTACCCATACCCAATGTTGTTATCTTCTATCCGATTCCCAAATTTCATCAAAATATTCCGAATAGATGAAAAATTATAGGGGTGGCCCTAGTTTCAATAACGCCCGCTATATGTAAACAAATTAATAATTTCTTCTTCGTAGAAACAGAAAGCATTACAAATAGCAACGCCAATCCTGAAACTGTATGAGATGAAGAGAAAATCCCCTTCATTAATCATTTCAGAGAATTAGTCAGAACAAAAGAGAAATTCAAGGACCCTTCGGGAATTCCTGAATTATTAGGCTGGATTATTACGTTACTATAATGATACTTTACTATCAGATACTACAAATCTATTCCACTATGGATGGAGTGTCCGGTTTAATCTGAATAAAATTGAATTGGATTTCGATGTTGATTTCAATCGTGATTGTGTTATTGAAGTCGCACAATTACGAATAGATGAATATCTGGCTCATACAAAATGATATTCAGGGAACAAATTAATACGAACCCTTAGTTAAATCTTTACTCGCGTCGTCAACGAACTTTTGAAAAATGTATTAAAATATTCAAGATCAATTATATTATATTATATTGAATAAAACTCTATATTCTTCGACTTATTTATCGAAGCTATTCTACGGATATATCTAAATACATTAGATGAGCTACTGAAATTACATTTACTTTTAGAAATATCTAGTACCTAAAACAGAGCATCAGAAATAAATTCACTGGATTGGGAAAGACAATAAACGATAAAATGTAAACATTTCCTCGTACCACCATTTCTCATAATATTTTCATTGCCGGACGTTCGCCAATTGTCCATGTTTGAATGTCAATATATTGATAAATATAAACACTTACCTTCTCCGATATTGTCATCATTGGTAATAATACGAGTGTAGACACTGAACGAAAATCAATGAACATAAATTTTTTTCGATAATATACAGGGATATTCACCGGGACCGTCCGTTAAAAACTTATTGAGTTCCAATTACAATATAAAGCTGAAATTTTATAGGCGGCCATAACTAGCGATTTCCAATTGAAGTGCAATATTTTCGAAGTGATACCATTTCCGGTGACACCGGAACTAACAGAGAATGCTTTGAAATATTTGAATCAAGTAGCTGAACTGGCTACGCTCATCTGACAGGTGCCTAAAATTAATGTACTTGTCACTTCGTTCATTCAAATTTGATATTTCAACAAGAATTGTTGGTAATTTAAAGTGAAAATTTTTGAGAAACACCAGATTCATAATAAAATAAATAATAAAATGGCTGTTTACTCAAAGGAGGATATGTTTAATCTCCTTTCAATTCATGGCAAATGTCAAAAAGTGATGGATAGAACTTACAGAAAATACAATAACCAATTTCCAAATTTGGCGCCTATGAGTAAAACGAAATTTCCAAGGATTAGAAGCAATTTTCTGCAATTCGGAGGAACAAAATACATAGAAACTAGAAGAAAACCAATTCCCGAGGACGACGACAATCAAATTAATACGCTAGCATATTTTCGTGCCAATCCACATGCGTCCATTAAGTCAGCATCAATGGATATTGGATTGAGTTATACTTCCATTCAAAGGATCCTTAAGAAACATAACATGCACCCGTATTCTTTTATCAGACTACAAAAATGAAACGAACTGACCTTCCCAAGCGGCTAAATTTCTGTGAAAATTCATTAGTTCGGCTTCAAGAAGATGAGACAATTCTGCAAAAAATTATATGGTCTGATGAAGCCAAGTTCAATGGAAGTGGAATAACCAACAAGAGAAATCGAGATTTTTGGGCCTCAGAAATTCCAAATTTCGTTGAGGTTATTGATTTCCAAAATAAATTCAGCGTGAACGTTTTCGCAATTTTAATGAATGACTTGTTGGCTTTTTACATTTATGAGGAAAATCTTAATGGACAAAGATACCTGGAAATTTTGAGAAGAACATTAGCAAACTTTTTAGATGGATTACCCCTCAACATTCCGAGGAATTGCTATTACCAAATGGATGGTGCACCAGCACATAAAACACGAGCTGTAGATTGGCAGCTAACAGCAATGTTTGAGGATAGATGGTGGGGTAATCAAGGACCAAATTTATTGCCTCCGCGTTCTCCGGGCCTGACGCCCCTTGATTTTTATTTATGGGGCAAAATCAAGAGTGAAGTGTATCTTATTCCTGTAAGAAGTAAAGAAGAGTTACTAGAGCGTAATATTGATCCTGAGGAAACTTGAAGGCAACTCATCATGTTCGAATACGAGCTGTCAAGTGTATCGAGCAAAATGGGGCCCATATTGAACATTTATTCAGATCGTAAATTAGTTTTCTCCTATGATGTTTGCTATCATTTATTCGTATTAATGTAATTACCTTCGATGATTGGTTTCGGCTTAGTTCCTACAATTTTTATTCATCCGAATTGTAGAAAATTGCTTCTAATGCTTCAAAATTTTATTTTTCTCATAGACTGTAAATTAGGAAATTGGTTATTGAATTGCCTGCAATTTCTACCCACTACTTTTGACATTCTAAAAAGATTAATTTTAAATATTTCAATCTGAAATAACGACAATTCTTGTTAAAATATCAAATTCGAATGAACGAAGTGACAAATACATTAATTTTAGGCATTTGTCAGGTGAGCGTAGCCAGTTCAACTACTTGATTCGAATATTTCAAAGCATTCTCTGTTAGTTCTTGCAAAATCATCAAAATTCAATATATTTCCAAATTATTTCGGAACTATAAGAGATGAGTATAGTACATGCTTATACAATTCCATCTGAAATTTGACGCTTCATCTGATGGCGATATAAAAATTGGCACGTTCAATTTGAAAAAATTGAGTTATTGCTGTTTGAAAAAAGGCCAAATTGAAAAAATCATACAAAACAGCGCAATGAACATTTGACATGTGTAGATTGCTTAAAAATTTCCATAATCCTTCTTCTATCTACCCAAGCAAAAACTGTGTCTGTGGTGCAAAAGATCTAGGAGCTACAATTTTTTTAAATGTTCCTCAAAAATCGAGTTTATAACAAAAATAATTAAATCTATCAAAAGTTAGATAAGTGCCAACAACTATTTTATGCCTTGCTCAAATGTCGGTTCTAGATGTATAAAAAAAGAGGTGGATTGCCATTTGAAATTACAAAGTGATGACCCACTTTCGGTATAACTGGAAATGGTATCACTTCGAAAATATTTCACTTCAATTGGAAATCGCTAGTTATTGCCGCGTAAAAAATTTCAGCTTGATATAGTAATTGGAACTCAAAAAGTTTTTAACGGACGATCCCGGTGGATATCCCTGTATAATACATTACAATACACACTATTTTTGCTCTTTTATTCATAAAAAAAAAAACATAAATATCCTGATTATCATGCGAGCGCCTTAGTTTGAAACGACACGACCCTTGAAATATATAATACATTTGATGAGATTAAGTAAATTCGAGTGAACAGTTTACTGTTTGTAAACATGAGAATATGATAAAGTTGTGATTACTTGATGTAAATACATTTGTACTGGCAATGGTCCTCTGATTCATTAAGCGAAATAACTCAAACTAGTGAGCCCATTATGATCGGCTTTCATATCTAAACAGCTAATATACTAAACGCCTAATATACGAAAAACGCCTTGTATACTATAAGCCTAATATACTAAACCCAAAGTACAGGGTGTTACATAATAATATGTCATAACTTGAGGGGGTGAGTCTAAATGCAATTTTAAGAAAAGAAGTTTATATAAGCATATCCGTAAAGCTTCGTTACGGAGCTACAGGGTGTTGAAATTTCCGGAAAAAATTGGTTTTTTTTCAAAACTCCTGCAGTTTCTGAGATATTCAGCCCAAATTTGGGATGCAAACTTTTTTTCACAGCCTCCATCATTACACGTCCTAGATTCTAACTGAAATTCACAAGGTGTTTTCTTCTCCGAGGCCATGTCCCATTTTGCCCTTTCGAACTATTTTTAATTACGCCACTAATCAGCGTACAATCAGTTTTCGTCATTTTCGTTCAATTTAAAAACTTTCTTGACACTTGTAATTTTTTCGTATCTCCAACCGTTTTCGAGTGAAAAACTACTGAATTTGAATTATTTGAATTGTATGTTATTCACTTAATAAAAAATAATAATAGAAATACTCGATAGGTATGCCCAAAATTTGCTTTTATTTTGGTAGCTCGTCTTCTGAGACTCAACTTATACTTATTCAATATCAACCAAAAAAAAAGAACAATTAAAAATTGAATAAATTGCGTGGCCTTCACCTGCAAGAATACAGGCCTCTGTCCTTTTTCGCATATTATCACGCACTCTTTGACATATTCCTGGGGTATTTCCTATCGTGTCACAAGAGGTTATTATTCGATTTCTCGATTGTTTCAAAGTATTCACTGGAGTGATATAAACTAAACTTTCGAGATATCCCCATAAGAAAAAGTCTAAACTGTTTAAGTCTGGGGACCTAGGAGGCCATGGTTCTGGCCCACCCCAACCTATCCATCGGTTGTTGAATGTATTATTCAAGAATTCCCTAGCTTCTCCACTGAAATGTGCTAGTTCCACGTCATGCATTACACACATTACACATGCAACCACATTATGTTTCTTACCACATGCACAACCTCGAGCAATAAAGGTAACTCCTCCTCAAGAAATTGCCGATAAGCGGGACGGTTTAGTCTGTTGGGCAAAAAAATGGCGCATTCAAATAATTTCCAATTATTCTGACCCAAACATTTAGTGATAATTGTTTCTGATGATGAGATTCTTCAAATGGGGGTTTTCCTCAGCCCAATAATGATAATTGTGAAAATTTGTGATTACAGTTCTCGAAAAGTTATCTTCGTCTGTAAACATTATTTCACTATCAAAATGACTATTTTCTCTAATTTTATCTAACAACCATCGGCAGAAATTCAGTTTTGAAGGAAAATCTCGAGGAGGTAGAGTTTGGACGCGTTACAATAAAAAGTCGTGGAGAATCCTCCAAACTAGATCATGTAAAATATTCAACTGATTTCCAATTTTTCTTGTACTCACATGAGGATTCAATTCAATACAATTCAAAACTGCTTCCTTAATATCTGGAGTTCTCATAGTTTGAGTTGCACCTTTTAAATGATTATCTGCAGTAAAAGTACCAACCTTCTGTGGATATTTGAAAATGTTCGCTTGTCTGGTGTTACTCGATTTGGAAAGCGAACCTGATTTAATCGCCTAGCTTCTGTTGTGTGTCCGTCAGCCAGAACGTATATGTAATGGACACCAGCCAATTCGTCGTTAGTAAAATTAGCCATTTTTTCTTACAGCAATAACTTCAAAAGTCTTAAAACTAATCAAGTGCTTTCAATTCAGCAAATGCATACAATCGTTTAATAATTTTTTACTCGAGAACAGTTGGAGATACAAAAAAATTACAAGTATCAGAAAAGTTTCTAAATTGAACGAATATCACGAAAATTGATTCTACGCTGATCAGTGGCGTACTACAAAACAGTTTGAAAGGGCAAAAAAAGACATGGCTCCGGAAAAGGAAGCACCTTGTAGATTCTAGATGAAAATTTAGGACGTGTAATGATGGAGGCTGTGAAAAATAGCTTGCATTACAAATGGGGGCTGAATATCTCAATAACTGCAGGAGTTTCGAAGAAAAACCAATTTTTTCCGGAAATTTCAATTTCATATTCAACTCTATCTATATTGAACGCCTCACTATATTCACTGATATTTATACTTAACTAGCAGGCGAGCAGATCTACCTTGTATATCAAACGCCTATCCGGGCAGATCTACCTTGTATATCAACGCCTAGCCGGGCAGATCTACCTTGTATATGAAACGCCTACACGGGCAGATCTACTTGCACACAAAACGCCTAGGCGGGCAGATCTACCTTGTATATCAAACGCCTAGGCGGGCAGATCTACCTTGTATATCAAACGCCTAGGCGGGCAGATCTACCTTGTATATTAAACGCCTAGGCGGGAAGATCTACCTTGTATATCAAACACTTAGGCGGGCAGATCTATTTTGCACCCAAAACGCCTAGGCAGGCAGATCTACCTCCCATCCTCAAACGGCTACGCGCCCCGAACTACCTCACGCATAATCTTCCTGAACTATCTTACGCCTCCAAACGTCCAGATCTACCTTGCGCCCGAACATCCAGACGACTTAAACCACCTTGTATCCAGAACTACCTTGTTATAAACGCTCAAGCGCCCTTCACTGCCTTGCGCCTAAAACTCGGACCCTTCGAACCACCCTGCGCCTCGACTGGTCAGACCCCCTGAACGTCCAGACGCCTCGAACACCTAGTGCCCAAAACCGACCTTGCGCTTCGAACACCTGGGCACTCCGACTCCACCGGCGCTCGAGCTCCTAGAATCCTCAAACGCCTAAGCTCCCTGAACGTTCCATCATCCATCGTCTTAAATTACCTAGCAACTGAAAATGCTGTGTCAACCTGGCGCCTAAAATGCTCAGGCGCCCTAAAAATACAGGCACGGTGGGCGCCTAGACGACCGAAAAAGTTCATTTGGCACTCTAAATAATATTATGAATATATATACATCATCGGTCGCCCTGAAACATCTCAACATATTCAAATATAAAGATACCTTTCAATTTATATCTTGTATGTAATATAACATATGGCTCATAATGAATGCTATAACATTCTTTCTTTGGGCTTTTTTGGGTAATCTTTGGTTCGTCTTCAGTCATTATTAAGTCAATATAATATAATAATAGTTATATGAGTGTGTGTGTGTGTGTGTTTGTGTGTAGATGTGTTCAAATGCATAAATTTATGCAATTTCAATATGTTCAATATCACAAAATAACTTACAAATTCGACCCAATTACACTCAGAGCTCACAGTCACTAATACAAACAACCTTTTTCAAAGAGGGCTCGGTTGAAAAGGAATAGTCATCTTGCCTCGATAATTTTAGCGGGAATTCGATTGTTTCCATATTTCCATACACAGAAAAAGGCAATGAAACATTCAACAGGAGGTGTTGCGCTATAACCCGTTTCGGACTGTACATTGCCTCTGTGTTTCCACCCTGGAACCATTAACGCTATCCTTCGATGCCATATTCGGGTATTATCATCTGAATAACATTATTATTTTCTTTTTTGTTAAGAATAATCGTTAGAAGTTTATATAATTCACTTCATTCTTATTTAGTTCTGAAAAATAACTCACATGCCACTGAAAAATACGATAATAATAGAATATTCTACTATTCTGTCTAGGGGTGGGAATGTATGCAAATTCGACCAATCCTTCGGCCCTTCTATTGAGAATTTCGGTCAGGAGTGCCTTTATGGATTTTAATTTTATATACGCGATGGCTTTCTTCAAAGGGCTTTGGAATTATACCTGTCTAAAATGTTGTGTGTTTCTTGGCACAATTTTTCTTTTAAATATAATAGACCGACGCAACACACTATCATCTTTGCAGTTCGTGGGCTATGAATGCATTATGTGAAATTAAAATAAAAGGAGCAAACTGGACTACAACAACATCATATAAGTGAGTATCTTCAACAAAAATCATGAAATATAAACGGCACTTTTGGAGATTTTGAATTTCTCAGAAAATATGTGATTTTCTTCAATTGAAGGTTAGGTTCGATGTAAATACTGAATATATCGGTTTTTCTTCAGTATGCTGAAAAAATATATATTACAAAATAACAAACTGACGACAAAACACGTTTACTTACCTTTCAAACATTATTTAAAGCCTGGTTCAATTTCTCAATCTATAACTTGGACAAATTCACATTACGCCATTTCGCTTCATCACCCAGCAAAATACTTTCTTATTCTTCATGAGAACTGAGTTAGAATTATATAGGCAATTATTCGATAATCTCGAATAATACATTTGAGATGATACTAATTTTTATATCTTCAACATTCGGTTTGAATCACATTATTTAGGTTAGAATAACCTCAGAATCTTAAATTTATAAAATTCGAAAGTTTGTCGTTTCTTTCTTTAAACAAAATATATATAAAATGGACAAAATAAACCTCAAATTACGTGAACTTACCTACAAAAGTTTCTTTTAAGTTCAGTTAAACTTTTCATTGACATAAAATTCGGAATTCTCAAATCTGACATATGGACTATGAGACTGAATGAAATGATGTCGGTGACGCAGGATATTTCATTCAGAAGAGAGAGAGAACATTATCTTCTAGATGTTGTTAGTACCAAAATTATGTTGGTAACGCTGAAGTAACTAACTGTTTCCATCTCACTATTTTCATTCGAAAGAGAGAGAGCATTAAATTTTACACGTTGGTAAGGCCGACTTCCGATGAAACAAAGTCCGAAGAAATAAGCAGCTGTGCCGGCGGCGGACATCGACTTTGGCCCGTAAATTAGGTTGACTGTCGACCGAGCTTGAATAGCGATCTAAGGGACGGTAGGAGCGGTGACTGGCTCCGCCCCCGTGTTTCCGCTCTTTTTCTCGAAAATCTAGGTCTCAAAAACAGTCTCAAATTCGAAAATTAAGTCTTGTAATGACAATTTCTCTTCGAGGACCCGATCTCGAGATATGTAGGAATCGTTCCTCGGCCGAATCCTTTCTTCCGGTGACAGCGTTTAAGTAGGATAGATGAAAGAAACACCCGTATTTTGACAGCTCGACGTTCGTTAATTTATTCAATTTCTGGCCGTCAGAGATATTCGGAATGAGGAAAGTAGAGCGAAATTTTGCGAAAGACGGCCGATAGGCCTTCGTTCGATCGAAGATTTTCCCGTTTTCCCGTGAAAAATACGCGATAAAAATATCAGGAAGCATGATGGGAAAGACGAACGCTTCGTTCGGTAAAAAGTGCGGGACCGATTAGGCGAAGGAAAAAATTTGTATAGCCTGCTCGTTTGGGTAATTTCCTCCCCACCGTTTCGAGAAAATCGTGGACCTTTTTGTTTTCGGCGTTTTCGAAAGGTTTTTCAAGGGAATTTCGAGATTATCGCCGTACGAATCGTCTTCCGAAAGACGAAATTTACCGATACCGAAGGAATCCGGCACTCGACTCTTTGCGTTTTCGAGATCTGGCGATATCGCGAAAATTTTCGAAAATTCGTATCTCCGCCGTTCGGGGTCCCGCGGCCTCCCGATTTCGCACGCGCTTTCGACCGACTACCTAGTTTCGTAAAAAAATTACTCGGCCCGGCCTCCTCCTCCCGCTCGAGAGCTATTCGAAAAATTCCCGTCCCGGTTCAACCACATTCCATCCCCTCCATTTTGACGGAAAAGTGCCTTACGCGTTTAGTATATATACATAATTCCTTATGTTACATAGAACTCTCTCATATATTGCCTCACCTATCCTCAGGGTAACGCAGTTTCCAGTGTTGTTTTATGGATACTGTCTCATCAACTGTACACATTTCAACACTATTCACTACTATCCCAATTCAGAGAAATACATTCAATTTGAAAATCTCAACTTTCTGCAATTGAGATAGCATAAAATGAAATTAACATAGTTCCAACATTGATTCAAAGAAACAAATTGTTCAATCACCCTTTAGGCATACAAATTCAATCATCAACTCAAATATAAATTCACAATACCCCAAATTTTTAGTTCCAAAAGTATTAAATATATACTTCAGAAAAATAAATATATACAGATCTATAGTTTCAAATTTTTAATTTTTATTTCTATAGGTTCTGATTCGGATTTGATCAGATAAGAATCAAATAAGATTCATGAATTATAATGAACAACAAATATTAGCTTGAAACATATGAAAGAATTCCTCTCAAGTATATTAATGAAATATAAAATGAAAATTCTTCCCAAATTAGAATTTATTGAGAGTATCCAAAAGAAAAGGCGAGACATTAGTAATCCAATAAAGGAACACTACTGAACACATACAAATTTAACCCTATGTGATTGCCCTATACATAACTATTTTGTATAAATTCAAATTGACCAAAATTCACACAATTTGTTTACCAGAAAGAACAAACATCTTCTGAATTGAAGTGTTCTTGTGAAAAACAGAAATGAGATTCAGACATCCACAAATTTGTAAATTACTTTATGAACTTTCATATACAATGCAATGATATAAACTATTTTCAGTTTCAGTGAAGCTGTTTCTTGTAACTGTTAATTTCCTAGATCCATAACTGTCGAGTTGGCAGTTGATTTCGAGTAGTCAGTTTCTGGTAAACTTGCTCTCCTAATTGAATTTTCTTTTCTTCAATTTTACTTCTCTTCAATTCATTTTCTTGTGAAACTTTATAATATACTGTGAAATGAGACTGAAAGGAAGAAATCACATTGAAACAACTTCATATTTCTACATTACATGATGAACGTACTTATTTTGCACAATTATACAGAATACCTATAATAGCACTTCTTATAACAAAACTTGTCAAATTACATAGCATTCTCCAAGTAGTAGTTGATTTTTTTTCCAAAATATGATTCACATAAGCAGCAGCATGTTTGTTGTGACTTTCATAAATCTTAGATTGAAAGTTGTGGTTGTACCAAATGAAACTTCGTATGCATCTTTTACATATTTGAACATCATCTTTACCACTATAAGACACCTATAAAAGAGAAACTTTCAACTTCAAATCAATGAGAAATTCCTGTCATTCATTCAAGAGCATTTATAAAATTTCCTGAGAAAGAGTAACAATGTATTAAGGTTAGAAGGAACTCACAATAATTACCTCTTGTGCAATGACACAAAATAATACCTGAGTATTCAGAAGGTAATCAAGTTCTGATGCCAACTATGAAAACAATCGTAAATTTCGAGCCCTCTACTCCATCTCTTTTCTTCGGAGATGTATATCATCAACATGTAACTTTGCTGTTATTATTCAATACTTTCTTTGCTTACTTTCAAGATTGTACTATTAAGTGCTCTCATATAATAGGTTGAATATTATTTTTCATTTTATTTTCCAATCTTTCTACAGTGGATCTATTTTATTGTTCCTCTTCACAGGTGGATTGCAACCTAAAAATAGGTATTTCACAAATAATATCTACTACATTTGTATTGAAAATAACAACTCACCTTCAAACCACTGACAAAATGATCATTCAGTTGAAAGATAAATGATTGATACTTCTAATGTATTTCTTTCAAATTTTCCAAATATATTAGGTTAGGTTAGCTTTCAAAAGTACATAACCACAGAGTTGAGAGATCTTATTTTCTTTGGTTCAAACTTGAACATTGTCAAACATATTGAATCTCATTTAATTTAACATTTGGAAAACTGTAGGATAGAAACGTATTTCCTCTTGAATAAACTGAAACAAAAATTCAATTTGAAAAGCCACGGTCTTTTTGACATCCAATTCGAAATATTTTAATACAGATATGGCCTTTAGTGGATCGCAGGATCGAAAAAAGAGAAAAAAAAAGAGAAAAATATAGATACAAGCATTTTTGTAAATCCATTATTTGCATTTTTGTAAATCCTCTCTTTTTCAAAAGAATATATATATATATATATATATATATATATATATATATATATATATATATATATATATATATATATATATATATATATATAGTGGATCGCTTTCAATATTAATATGATACATACTCTAAATGACCTAACGAAAACTATATCAAGTTCCTTTCAGAAAAATATTATTACCTATACAAAAGAATTCAATACCAATTAATAGCAACTCAAAGGATATCCCATCATTTTGTAAGATACACCCAATTGATTTTTGAAAAGTCCTAGTAATTCCAGGAAATCTTTCCACGCATAGAGGTTAGAATATCTATGAAATATTTGAATTCTGAGTACATTTCTTGAGCATGCTGAAAAAATAACAGTAAATACATAAATTAACCTCAAAATACATTCATTTACCTTTCAAACATTATTGTAAGTCTCCTAACTTCTTTTCATTATAACATTCCGTTTGAATCATATTAGGTTATTATTAGGTTAATATAACTACAAAATGTTAAATTTATGAATTTTGAAAGTTTGTCATTTCTTTCCTTAAACAAAATATACATAAAATTGATAAAATAAACATCAAACTACGTTCACTTACCTCCAAAAGTTTCGTCAAACTTTTCATTCAAATGAAATTCGGAATTAGTTATTTTGACAGATTGAATATAAGACTAATTGAAATAAGGTTAGATTTGATTAGATGTAATGGATATTTCATTCCATCTCATATTGTCATTCAGAAAAGAGAGAGCACTATATTCTAGATGTTGGTAGTACCGAAATTATGTTGGTGAAAGTAAAAGTTACTAACTATTTCCATCCCACTATTTTCATTCAAGAGAGAGAGATCATTAAATTTTACACGTTGGTAAAGCTCACTTCCGACATTGTAGCGATCGTAGGGGCGGTAAAAGAGGTGACTGGCTCCGCTTCCGTGGTTCTGGTCTTTTTCTAGAAAATCTAGGCCTCAAAATTCGTCCCAAATTCGAAATTTAAGTCGTAGATTAACGATTTCTCTTCACGGATCCGATCTCGAGATATGTAGGAATCGTTCGACACCCAAATCCATTCTCCCGTTAACCCCGTATAAGAAGGACGGATGAAAGACAAACCACCTATTTTGACAGCTCGACGTTCGTAAATTTCTGGCCGTCAGAAATATTCGGAATAAGGAAAATGCAGCAAATTTTCGCAAAAGTCCGCCGAAAGTCCTTCATTGAATCGAAGATTTTCCAGTTTTCCTGTGGTTTAACGGGAATGAAATAATTGCAGCGCAACATGCGAAACTCGAGACTTGTCCAGGTTTTGAAACGATCGAAAGCGATGGAAAAATTTGTATAGACATAAAAATTCGACGAAATTGTCCCCTCCACTCGCGCAAAATCGGAGACCTTTTTTATTTTCGGTTTTTCGGAACTTTCTTTGGGAATTTACGCTCGATCGATAGAAAAACCCTCAGGGCTCCGTTGGTCGAGCTGGAGGCTTCAAATTTGGCACGGACCTTCATCAGGTAATCCCCTCGGATTTTTCCTGAAAAAGGCCTTACGACTTTAATGATATAGATTTGCTGAATATGTTTACTTTGCAATCATGAATAATTTATGTACATCAGAGTTCAACAATGAGGAGACATCCACATTAGTGAAGCATTTTCGTGTAAACATCATTTAACAATTTTAAAAGTCTATATCTCGACAATTGTTCAATTCATGCCAATTCTCTCAGTTCACAATAGTTAGTTAGGTTAACCTAAGAGAAAGCAAAAAACAAGTATAGGTATTGTTTCAGTGCCTAATCTAAGCCTAGGCACTCCATTTTCGGAGTAGCAAACTTTGAAATTCGTTTATATCTTTTATACATTCTCCAAAGTAAGGTTATCTCTCTCAGCAAGTCAAAGCCACAGTTTTCAGATTTTCGTGAGAAATACTACCTATTGCAACCGTCCTCATGGTGAAATTTCCTAAGGATCAATTTTACATACACCTAATTGCCGAAATTAATGTCATGATCGCCAGTAAACTCGACAGTGTTATTCGAGGAGTCAAAATCTCTGGGACGATTGCTAGTGGACACAAATAGAACAAATAGAAGAGGTTGAAAACTTTCAAATCACCAAATCTCCGTTAATTACAAAGAAAAGCCTATATGGTTTTCGTATTATTCTTAGGCATGTAATTGCAAAACTTTTGTTTGAAAATAGTTTTGATACCACCCGAATCAGGAAGGAGGGATTTAAAATTCCCAAATCGCCATAAACAAATTCATAGTATTGTTGAAGAAGTTATTTGATACGATCCTCAATTTCTAAATCAGGAAAGAGGAATTGAAAATTTCCATATCTTCAATAATAACCAAGATACCTCATTACAGGTTGAATATTATCCTTAGGCATATTATTTTTGACAACAACAAGTTTTTCAATTCGACCTTTCATGTTTTCAAATCACCATATCTTCCGTAATAACCAAAATAAACCTATGCGATTTTCAATTATCCTTTGGCCTGTTATTGTCAAAAACTTTTGTTTGAGAATTTTTTTGATACAAACCTCAATATCAAAATCGGGACGGATGAGTTGAAAATTTTGAGGTTGTCATATCTCCGGTAATAACCTAGATATACATATGGATATTTCATATTATCCGCAGGACTATTACCGAAAATGCCTCACGTTGAATTGTCCGATGTGCAAAGGGGCAGCAAAAGGCGCTTAAAAATTCCAGAGTTAACCAGACAACAAAAAATTAACAAACTTAATTGGTGTATCGAGCATCAAAATTGGAATATTGAGATTTGGCGAAATGTTCTTCTTTCGGATGAGACCAGAATTGGTGTTCGATCAGAGTAGCAAGACAAATTCCGAAATACCAAGGGGGCCAGTGTGATGTTTTGAGGTGGCATTATGTTGGTAGGCAAAACAGATTTGATTTCGTTTCCTCTGAGTCCTGGAGCCCATAGTGAGACTCTGGCGAGGTACTCACGGGGAGAATTTCACTTTTATGCAATGTAATGCTCTTCCCTAAAGCAGCAACCTCGCACGAGATTATCTTCAAAACGAGGGAATCGCTTTTTTTGACTGGCCAGCTGGCTCTCCAGACCTTAATTTTACTGAACATTCATGGAATAATCTCAAAAGAAAATTTAGATCGCGATAGGATAATCCAAGAACCCCACAACAGCTCATCCAAGCCGCAACAAAAGAGTGGCAGAATATCACCCCAGAGGAGGTCGGAAACCTAATCCAAAGCATGCCTAGACTGATTCAGACTGTATCAGGGCAAGAGGAGGTATTACAAGCTAATGAGGTCGTGAGAAAACAATTTTCAATTTTTCTATTATATGCGGAAAGAGTCTCTTATTTTCTTTTATTTGTTTCTTCCTTAAAATAAACCTTAATTTTTTTCTCTTTTCAATTGAAATATCTCAAAAGGATCAATTCAAACAATCCTTCCGCAATTTTGAAAATCTCTGAAGTAGTATTCTAAATATCGGCTGATTCCATATAAATTTGGTAGTGTGTATCCATATTATATGGAAAAAGAAATATAACAAAGCACCCCACGCATTCTGTCTTAATTTTTTTCATCACAGTACAGTTTTTCTTAACCTTCCGAGATCATTTTATTTTATCTAATTAGTAAGTCTAACCTAGCCTTTCAATCACTGTAGGAAAACTTCTCAATTATTGAAAATTATTTCAAACTTTTCAGTTCGACCTGCTATGAAGGCAAGTTTTAAAACTACAATCAATTGTTTAATTAGTTCTTATAAGCCTTTATGAATTAACATAAAAAACTTTTCTTAATGATCAATTAGGCTATTATGTGTATTATGAACAGTATTAATGTCCCAAACCACCACTCGCTTTCAAAATTCGTTAGCACACCACCTTCGACTATTTCTGTTCTTACTTCATGAACGTAACCAACTTTCTGACTTTTGTACGATTCTCTTTAAGCATTTAGAGAAGCCACATCGTGGTTATTGTGACAACTTCGGTGTCACAATGTTTCATTCTATTTGATAATTAATTTTCATCAAGTAGCAGCCAGGCCAAATCAATCATAACTATTCCTTTCCATCTACAATAATCGTAAGCGTGCAGTGAGTAATGAATGACTCGAGTGATTATAAAGATTAATAATTCCTTCCTAAAAGTTTCAAGAACTCAATGAATAGGTTTTCGGTGCTCCATCTGCTATCAGTTCGTGATTGTTTTCCAGACTGAAAAGATTGAAAGGTTTTACCCGATTATTTCTGAGGCACTCAATGCGCCCAAACTGCCAAGGTTTAGTCAAATGTTTTCAGTCATTTTTCTACATTATTCTTCCTGCGATTTTGGAGGATCGTGAAAACTTGAAATACTCGTACAGTGTGGCAAATTCCGATGGTTCAGTACGACAGCTAAGTGAAATATTACAGTTAGAGAGAAATAACCCGTCCTCTCTCGATCTCTTTTTCAGGGAATAGTTCAGTAGTCTAAAAATTTTTCCGATATCTTTCTTGGTTTTCGAGTTATTTGAAATTTCTCGAGTTTGTGGAACTCGTTATTCGTGGATATCTACATTATTATAAAAATAACATAAAAATAATTTTGACATTTTACAAGCATTTTTAAGTGAAATTGATATGGAGAAAGAAAATTGAGGCTAAGCGGTTACAATACAAGCTTGCTTGATTTGAATACGAACCATAGGTCACTTTATTTTTGTCAGATATAGAATTTTTTCCTCTTCAAAAATTTAATACACATATACCATATCCTCTTTCAGGAAAGACCTGCAAATGTCTTAATTTCTTTCAGTTGGTCATTATCCATCAACGATTCCTATGACGGAAAACCACGAATTGTTAAGTTCCTATGCAAGATCATGCTTGTTTCATAAACACCTCAAAAAAGTCTAGAGCACACTTACCAATATCTTTAAAATATGAATTTGATGATTCGAATTTATAGAAATCTTTCGGTTTTTGTTAGGATGTATTGTATATAATGTATTCTCAAGAAAACAAAATAATATTTGACTTCTCCAAAGCACCTATTATAAAAAAACTTGAGATTTGAAAATGACGAAATTTGGTAAAATACAAAAACAAAATCCTGAAATAATATTTTCGGAACGATATGGAAGCACTTATATTTTCAGTACCCAGAAGGTCCACCTCTGTTAGTGACACTTTGTCATCGTTGCGGCATGCTCAATATTAAATTGTCTATAACATTTTGGCCTAAGTCATTCCAAGCCCCCTGAACTGCTAATCGACGCTTCTGTTCATTATGGAAGACGTTTTGACGCAGGAGATTTCTTTTTAGGGTGTCCCACTCATGCTCGATGGGATTCAGATCTTGGGAGCAGGATGGCCATGGTAGAAGATCGATATCATTCTCTTCAAGAACGTTCAAGACAACTCTTGCACGATGAGGAGGGGCATTATCTTGTTGGAAGAGTGGATTTTGACCCATTGTTTGGAGATACGGTACCACTACAGGTAAAACTACCTCATTCGCGTAAGAATTTCCCGTGAGGTTGTACTGTATGAAAACGAGGTCAGTTCTTCCACCAAGGCGTATACCTCCCCAAAACATCACTGATCCGCCTCCCTGTCTAACAACTTCTCGAGCATGCTGGAGACGGTTTTGCTTTCCAGGTTCCCTCCATATTCGAATTCTTCCCGAATCGGGATAACAACTAAATCTAGATTCATCACTGAAGAGAACTGTGGCCCGCCTCTCTTGATCCCAGTTTACGTGTTCTTGGCTCCAAGCTAAACGAGCAGCGCGATTTCCATGGGTCAGTTGTGGAACCTTTAAAGGACGTCTGGAGTGGAGTTGACTTTCGTGCAGTCGATTTCTCACAGTTTGGTCGAAAATTTGTACATAATGAACTCGTGATAGCTCTTGAGCTAATTGAGATGCTGTGGCAGTACGATCTCTTCTGGCTTGTACAACCAAAAATCGGTCTTGGGCGACTGTAGTAATCCTGAAACGACCTGTATGGCGTTCTTCTACGCTACTTGTTTCATTGAAACGCGACCATAAACGGTTTATGACACTTGGGCTACTTCCCAGAACCCTGGATACTTCCTGTTGTGAGCTCCCAGCTGGGAGCATGCCAACGGCTCGTAACATCTCTTCTCTAGTCAATTGTCGTCTTTTCACAAAAACTTGAATCACAAAACTTGAATCTTTTATTTGTGCTTACAAAAGAAACAAACTGCCAACTAACTGATTTCAAACACTGAATACATGAAATGATTATAAAGCAGCGTCGCATCTGCTGCAATTTTAGTTTTTTATAAAAAAGACGGAAATCTGTTGCGGCACTCTACATAATTTGGTGAGAAATTGATGCAGGTGTT
Organism: Cryptolaemus montrouzieri; assembly: GCA_013387265.2. Lineage (NCBI taxonomy): Eukaryota > Metazoa > Arthropoda > Insecta > Coleoptera > Coccinellidae > Cryptolaemus > Cryptolaemus montrouzieri. Next base: position 86,937,218 of record JABFTP020000185.1, read on the forward strand.
CATTTTTTTTTAAATCATCCATATTGATCATTCTGGATACGATATATCGATATTCAGAAGTGGGTCTAGACTTTTTCGAGGTGTTTAGTTCGATTAAATTGGGAACAAAATAATTATCTCTGGTCCTAAAGGATGACAGTCACTTCTGTTCTTCATGAATCATGACTTCTAAACTTTCCTTTTTCAGGTAAGGTCCTGAATAATATCAATTTGAGTCTGTGAATTTTAGAATATTCCATTCAAAATTATTAGAAAAAGATGCATGTAAAGCAAGTATATTATAATGGAAAACAATTACCTTAAACTTTTCTCAATCGAAATCAAAGAACCTCCATACGGAAATCTTTAACAAAAAGAAAAGGTTTGATTCTACCGATCTCGAATGAGGAAAACATTTTCATCGCAAGTATTCAGAAATGTGGCCATTCTTGTTTGAATGTATGTATGAATAACATCTCCGAAAAATACTACGGCTGGCATTGAAGATATGAATATTGCTAACTGAAACAAGATATTTCCTGAATTTCTGTTTGGACTGTTCTAAATTGTGAATGGTCCTCTTGACAGTAAATTTCAAATGAAATTCAATATAATTTCAAGTCTACGGAACATGGTAGCTATCTCGCTAGACCTCTATTCTTTACCCAATAATATAATTATTGATAATTTTTTCATAACAACCACCATTCAGGTTTTCATCAAAAATGTCAAAATCTAAAACGTGGCTATTTTTAGTGAATATCACACGTTAAAACCATGTTTTTCCTGATTCTGCACATCAATATGGCAATTGATATGGCGATTGAATATCCCATCACTGGTGATGCGGACTTCATTCGTCCATATAACTCATCTGAAAAAGTCAGAGCGTTCCTGGATTTTATATCTATTATAACACAAACGCGTTGAACCGAAAATATTTTTTCACACGAATTGAATTTTACTCATGAAAAAATGTCACAATCCTTTTCATATTACTTTGATAATAACCGAGTTTTGAATAAAGCGAAAACGGAGAGATAACAGAAAAAACTTTCAAACCATCCAAGTTGTCCTTGAAAATAAAATCAAAAACACCTAACTGCCATATTGAAACATCCTGTACAAAATATCATCAAAATATCAGCCAAAACTACTAAGCTGGATGTTTAACATCACAACCTTAGGAATGGAGGAAAAGGAAGGAGAAATATTATAAGAGAGCCTCTGTTATTACATATACAGGCAGTTCCAATAAAAATTTGAGCCCCCCCCCCTCTTCTGACTCAGAAGAAGGCGGAAAATGCGGAAACAGGTCCGTTTTTGTTTCGAGGGGAACATTGTTTATGCTAACTTATCTAATTAAACCCCTATCCACATCTTTACCCACCTTGGAAATGATATAGGGAATATAGGTCGAGTGGCATATCGTTAAAAAGGTCTTTCGATAATATATAGGGATATCCACCGGGACCGTCCGTTAAAAACTTTTTAAGTTCCAATTACAATATCAAGCTGAAATTTTATACGCGTCCATAACTAGCGATTTCCAAATGGAGTGAAATATTTTCGAAGTGATACCATTTCCGGTTATACCGGAAGAGGGTCATCACTTTGTTATTTCAAATGGCAATCTACCTTTTTTATTATACATCTAGAACCGACATTTGAGCAAGGCATAAAATACCCAAGTTGTTTTCCACTTATCTGTCGAAACTTTCGACAGATTTAGTTATTTCTGTTATAAACTTGATTTTTGAGGAACATTTAAAAAAATTGTAGCTCGTAGATCTTTTGCACTACAGACACAATTTTTGCTTGGGTTGATAGAAGAAGGATCAAGGAAATTTTTAAACGAGCTACACTTGTCGAATGTTTATTGCGTTGTTTTGTATGATTTTTTCAATTTAGCCTTTTTCAAACAGCAATAACTCATTTTTTTCATATTGCACGTGCCAATTTTTATATCGCCATCAGATGAAGCGTCAAATTTCAGATGGAATTGTATCAGCATGTACTATACCCATCTCTTATAGTTCCGAAATAATTTGGGAATATATTGAATTTTGATGATTTTGCAAGAACTAACAGAGAATGCTTTGAAATATTTGAATCAAGTAGCTGAACTGGCTACGCTCACCTGACAGGTGCCTAAAATTAATGTACTTGTCACTTCGTTCATTCGAATTTTGATATTTCAACAAGACTTGTCGTTATTTCAGATTGAAAATATCCAAAAAATACAACACATTTGGAATAAAACCACTGGTTATTCAAATGAAATTATATTTAATCTTTTTTCAATTCATTTTAGAATGTCAAAAAGTAGTGGGTAGAAATTGCAGGCAATTCAATAACCAATTTCCAAATTTACCGTCTATGAGTAAAATGAAATTTTGAAATATTAGAAGCAATTTTCTTCAATTCGGATGAATAAAAATTGTAGGAACTAAGCGAAAACCAATCATCGAAGATAATTACATTAATACGAATAAATGATAACAAACATCATAGAAGAAAACTAATTTACGATCTGAATAAATGTTCAATATGGGCCCCATTTTGCTCGATACACTTGACAGCTCGTATACGAACATGATGAGTTGCTCTCCTAGTTTCCTCAGGATTAATGTTACGGAAAGCATTATGAATGCGCTCTAGTAACTCTTCTTTACTTCTTGCATGAATAAGATACACTTCACTCTCGATTTTGCCCCATAAATAAAAATCAAGGGGCGTCAGGTCCGGAGAACGCAGAGGCCATAAATTTGGTCGTTGATTACCTCACCATCTATCCTCGAACATTTCTGTTAGCTGCCGATCTACAGTTCGTGTTTTATGTGCTGGTGCATCATCTATTTAATAATAGATGATAGCAATCCCTCAGAATGTTAAGGGGTAATCCATCTAAAAAATTTGCTAATGTTCCTCTCAAAATTTCCAGGTATCTTTGTCCATTAAGATTTTCCTCATAAATGTAATAAGCCAACAAATAATTCATTAAAATTGCAAAAACGTTCACGCTTAATTTATCTTGGAAATCAATATCCTCAATGAAATGGGAATTTTCTGTGGCCCAAAAATGTCGATTTCTCCTGTTGGTTATTCCACTTTCATTGAACTCGGCTTCATCAGACCATATAATTTTTTGCAGAATTTTCTCATCTTCTTGAAGTCGAATTGATAAATTTTCACAGAAATTTTGCCGCTTGGGAAGGTCAGTTGGTTTCAATTTTTGTAGTCTGATAAAAGAATACGGGTGCATGTTATGTTTCTTAAGGATCCTTTGAATGGAATTATAACTCAATCCAATATCCATTGATGCTGACTTAATGGACGCATGATGATTGGCACGAAAATACGCTAGCGTATTAATTTGATTGTCGTCGTCATCGAGAATTGGTTTTCTTCTAGTTTCTATGTATTTTGTTCCTCCAAATTGCAGAAAATTGCTTCTAATCCTTGGAAATTTTGTTTTACTCATAGGCGCCAAATTTGTAAATTTCTTAGAAAATTTGTTAATGTTTATTATGTGATGCTATGGCTGTGTTTCATTTGAAAATATACATTTCACTTTCATTCTTGTTCTTGTTCTGTATTTGTGTTTCCTTCAACCACTTCATGAATTCCTTTCAAATTCTTGCGTTGAATTTTTGGAAGACTCTTCTCAAAAGTAGTAATCCTTTAAACCTACAGAACACCTCATAACATTTCATTGACTACTTCAACTTACAAAAATCTTGCACAGGTCAATTTTAATTCTTGCAAACGTCTGCATCATACATAAGTGTTCGCTGCGTACGGTGATTCTTACGTTAAATTTCATCTAAAATTTCCCAATCAAATATTCAGTATTCGCTCTTATTGAATATAAGCGAAAGTTCAATGTTTTATTGCAATTGTGTTCTGATTCGAGCTTACAAGTTTCACGGTTCGAGATGCTTGAATTTTGAACCTTTGTGAGAAAAAAAAACTTGAATTGACTTGAATTCTGAAAACAAAAGCTTGACTTGATTTCAAGTCAAATTAAGTCAAGCAGATTGATTTTCAAGTCAAGCCGTAAATTCCTAATTGAAAGTGAATTGACGTCAGTTTCGAAATTTCAAAATTATTTTATTTGTAAAAAATTAGCATTTTATTTCACCGATGTCATTCAACCTGGTTGTGTGTTTCTTAGAGTCTTCATCCTATTGTATAGTATCGTGTTCATAAAAGCAATTAGTTTGCTGATTCATTTGACTGGTAATTGATCTAACGATTTTCTGGGTTATAATACGTTACAAATTACTTTTAGGGCTCGTGGAGTTAATTAACATGAATAGAATATCCCTACCTATCTTCAGGTTCAATAGTGGATGGGAAACATTATTTCGCCAATAAAATGGGGATAGAAATATGACCGAGAGGCATCGAATCCTATAACAATGAATCAACTACCAGCCCCTGAAAAATTATTGGAAACTGTTTCCTGTGCCTGAACGACAGAATGTGAAATAGCTTGTGAATGCGGGAAGCCTGGTTTACATTAAAATGTAGTTTATTTGGAGTTCTATTGTGACCATTCGTTCTCAAATGAATGAAATTGACAAATTTATTTTAAAAGAAAATTATTTCATTTTGATTATTTATAATTCATATCATAGATAATTTCATTATTTCACATCGCCATTTTGGTTTATTCCATCTTTATCTTGAAATTTTTGACTGCGAATTAATATTTATTGAGATAGGGATGCATGGACTAAGAAAGTCCTGGGAATACATCCTAGAGATATACTGTGATACACAGATGGCTCCTACGCAAACCAATAATAGGTGACATATATCTAGACAGGCACTTCACTCTCTACCAGTTTTGTATCATTGCTCAGTTTACTCACACAAACACCATATACACCTAAAATACCATTTTAAATTTTCTTGATTAAATATAAATCAAAATAGATAGATTTTTTTTCATATGCATGCTATTTTACTTCAAATTTTTATAACCCTGTTATACACTCATCGATTTTCAAAAACGATCTTTTAAACCGTTACATGATGAAGAGTCCTACAAATAATTGTCAGATTTTCGGTTATCATCAAGCTGAACCATCCCTATGAAAATCTGACCCGCTCAACTTTTTCGAAATTTCGTTTTTTTTTTATTTTCAATTTACCTTAAGAGCTTGCGTATCGTCGATATCGTCAGGCTTAGCAAAAGAAAGTTCTTATGTGTTCACTTAACATCCCCTCCAAAAATCGACGCGCTCGAATGTTTTTTCTTCCATTTTCAACCCTTTCCTACTCTTCCAGCAAATACTTTATTATCACTTCCTATGTCATAGATATTTTGAATGATGAAATCAGAATTTTAGCTTTGCCAATCTTTTAGAACCATGTATTCGGAAAGTTTTATATTTTTTCAATTTCATCAAGATCAATCACAAATTTTGAAAAATTATTAACAGAATATCAAACAAAAATTACTATATGCGAGATTTCGCATTGTGTAGACACAATGTAAATGTTACTGCACCCTTCATAGAGCTGAAACAGAGGCCAACTTACCATCGCCCCGCGAAACAGTGTTAACAAAGATAAGGAAAATATCAAGCGGTCACAATTCACCGCAACGCTACACTCACGTGTCAGCTAGGAAGCGGACTGTCGAAAGACCAACGCTCCTCATTCCTATGTGGTTGACAACCAGGCACACACAAACATCTCAAACAAAAAATTACTATATGCGAGATTTCGCATTGTGTAAATTATCACATATCGCAGGGAATATAAGCCTATATATACCTATATGAGTGATATACATGTTTCGTCTAGAACACGGTAATGTTCTTCATGATGAAAACCTCTATGCAACTTTTCAAGAAAACTCTTAATGAGAAATAGACGAACTGGCTACCATTTTTTCCTCTCGGATGCGTTTAACTGAACATTGAATGAAATATCTCAACAAACATTCATTCGGATTTGAATAGTTAACAAAATAATTTTCATGATAAAACAAATAGGACTAACTTAATGTTGCATTTAAGCTTGAACTTTCTCGAATTTTACTTTCCAAGAAAATTCTTTCAACAACTCGAAATATGGCCCCTCCCACCGTGTTTGCTATTCAATCTTATCGTTATCACGTCCAGGACCAAAAAGCTCGTATCAAGAGATACACCGGTCAACATAAGATAAAGTTCACTACTTAAGTTGGCAACATAAAATCATGCCCACTGAGAATCAAAAGTTAGTAACCGTACCCCAACCATTGAACCAACCGCTTAACACAATTACAAACTTGCCCAGAGATGTGCAACATTTACCCCAACATGGCAAGTTGGCAACAAGTTGCTCGTCGGAACGCCTCCCAATAGCGATATTCCTGTCCAACATACTGACACACCTCGAATAGAGATGTCTATGCTTTCTTGTAGAATTTGAGCTCTTAATTTAAACAGTACTCTGCCAACTTAACAATAATTTCTTAATGTACCTGATGGTCACGAAGAGCTCCAGCATATTTGATGGGATTTTGATCTGGAGATCGTTGAAGAAGCAAATCATAATAAATTCCGTGAAATTGCAAGGCGTTCACGATATGCTGAAATTAAGTATCTACCGGCAGCTTCTTTGACGTTTGGCAAACTTTTCTGAACAATGTTTGGTACGTACATCAACCGAACCATCGTTCCTCTACAAAAATAAATTTTTACATCCATCTACTATACATATAGAAGTATAATTGACCGTTTTTGACACCTACCCCTTCTCCTCCATACACGAATACAACCATATCGCTACACTAATTTTGTGCTCGCTCTCACTCTGTACAAAGTTAAATGAACATAGTCAACTAGTTAGTTAAAACAATTTCAACCAAAGATCATTCAGGTTCAAATTGTTAATTATTATTTATTTGAAAACCCGCATTTGTGAACATAAAAATAATTTCAATAATATACATCAGATTCAATTTATATCATTGAAGACAAATCACATCCTCAATAAACACTTCGATGTTTTATAATTATATTAGTGGCAAGGAAAACTTTTCCTAAGGAAGTTACAGCATTATAAACATCCCACCCCGAAATGATTCTTTTACGATATCTACGGCATCCTGAATCGGAGAATTACTATGCTTTATATTTAAGTCTAATTAAGTTGCTTTTAAATTCTCTCATTCAAATTTTTTTTTATTCAACACAAGCGGTGGACAAAAAAGTGGGATTCAAAAATCACCCATCGTTTTCTGGGATGAGTTATACCATTTTAAACATCAATTCTGAAAATAATGCTTTTTCGCTAAAACGGTTCTCTCGTTCCTAGAAGTGACAATTCCAAAATGTGTTTCCATAATATCAATGAAATTTCAGAGTTTGCGCCATTTTAGGTATCAATCTTGAAACAATCAGTAACTGTGGTAACAAAATACTCTTATTCTAAGTCGTCAGGATGCACTATTTCAAGTAAAACCAGTTTTGAAATTCTGCTAAATTGTCGCTCGCTTTGTGTGCAGAATTTTCTAACCTCAATTGAATAGAGTCAATTTTTGAGATAGATTCTCGAATCGGAATTAGAACAGGGTTTCCCTGCTATGAAGATTTAGGTAGCATTCTGTTTTATTGCAAAAAACGTTATTGATCATATCGCCTGATTCTTCAGGGCAACATGTAGTATCTGTTATTAATCGATAAGATGCAACTTTTTCGACAAGCTATTGCTTCTATTCATTCGCGCGAATATTTTTATTGATTGATTTTTCTTTATCTACTGAGAACCTTAAATAGCAATTATTGCGTCTGAACAATTGAAAGCACCGTTTTCTCACAATAAATGATATTGGCAACAATAGCATACCACACTACCCTGTTTTGATTTCATTGAGTTCTTCCAACTTTGGTGGAAATAACTATGAGACGCAAATGAATATTGTCAGTTGGTAGAAATGAACTCTGATTTAATTAGAAGACAAACAATAGGGAATAAGAGGAAAACAATGCTACCCAATACGTTTCAAATCGAGAATGCTAAGATCAGAAAATCTTAGAAGTCACGCACAGAACTTCCATACTGATTCCTATTTGTTCCAATTTCGCACATTATTACTGAAATGAGCAGGCGTCCTGTTATACTGATAAATATGTCTCCTCTAATATTCAGGGATAAATCGTGTATCAATTTATTTGTTTATTCGTTTAGTTATTTATCATGCTGAAGTATAATTACACACATGATTAAATGGGAAACCACCACTGTAGCAAAAAGTAACAAAAATAAAATTAGATCCTAAACCTATTGTCATTTAACATACAAAACCATTGACATCCAGATAACCTAAAGTACATCTGAATCAATCGCGACCTATCTTGAGCGGACCACACAAAAGGCATGCCTTTTGAATGCAGTAAACGGCAAGTAACAAAAATCCAAACCCACCGCTGTATTTGCGAGTCTGCTGTTGCGATGCACAAAAAAGTTGTTGGGGTAATTGTTCCAATACATTCTAACCCTAAGCATAGGTGTGTGTCTAGTACGTCTTGCGGGTATATTCAATTCTGCCATACTCAGCAAATCAGGACATTCGACACCACCATTCAGCAACCTGTACAGAAAGCACAAATCGAATACCTGACGTTTGTGCGCTAAGTAATCAAGAATGAAGATGTTTCTCACCAGATCGATATCAAGGTTCGGAAACCAAATGAGAGATCTGAATGCCAAGTAACAAAGAAACCTCCTCTGCGTCTTTTCTGAAAAATCGATGTCTTCCAGGTAGAAAGGGGACCAAATAACAGAGCCGCACTCCAATATATATCGCAGAAGTGAACAGTAGAGCAACTTCAAGGTGCCTGGAGAAAACTCTCTGGAGTGACTTAGGACAAAATCCAGCTGTTTTAGAGCTCTCGAAGATGATGCTCCTTGAAATTTAGCTGGCTATCTAATGTGATACCGAAATCTTGAACGTTAGCCACTCGCTTGATATTATTGCTCCCAAGTTTGTAGTTGTAATAGTTTGGCGTTTTAGATTTGTGAAATGTAATTAGCTTGCACTTATCGATATTTAACTTAAGAACATTGATTTCCAACCACAAAAGGAAACTATCAGTTTGATACTGCAAGTGCATTGAATCACGGGAATGCTTCACAACTGAGTACATTTTGACATCGTCGGCAAATGAAAGGAATCTAGTGGAAATAAACTCCTTTATATTGTTGATAAAGATATTAAATAAGAGAGGGCTGAGATGCTATCCCTGAGGTACACCTGATAGTACATGTATTTCTCTGGAATAGAAGTTTTTATATTTTACAATCTGTACTCTACAATACAAGAAGCTACCCAGCCATGAGAGTAAAGAACCAGTTATGCCTATGGCCTCTAGTTTACTCATCAATATATTAAGGTTCACCGTATCGAAGGCTTTTGAAAAGTCAGTATATATGCAGTCTAGCAGTCAACTATGTCCCTTGTGTAAAGCGCTAGGTTGGTAATGGTTAAGCGACAGTTGAGCGACCCTTACGAAACCTGTGTTGCTCGTTTATAATGATGAAACAACACTTCCATTAGAGATAACTGCAAACCAAACAGTCCAAAATTTTAGGTATAGCAGACAGCAAAGAAATGCCTCTGTATTTCGAAATGAGCGATCTCGAGCCCCTTTGGAACAATGGGACCCTGAAGCGGGAAACATACATGACACAATGAAAAATTGCACAAATTACTAAGAGGAGAAACCAGTACAAAAGTACACCGCTTCAGAACAAAGGATGGTATACCATCATACCCAGTCGAGAATCCCGGTTTCAAGTTGTCGATAACCTCCAACATTTCACGTGGTCAAACTTGGCAGCCATCACTATTGATGGGAAAATCATAATCAATCTTATTGTATACCACTACATCCTCGCTGTAGACTTCTGAGAAAAAATCTGCGAATAAGTCAACTACCGCTTCTCCATCTTTACTGGTTGATCCATTGTACTCAATAACATTCGGAAGCTCCATTGAATTCTTTTCAGAATTTACAAATTTCCAAAATGATTGAGGGTCAGAGTGGATCCTGCGCTCCATATTATTGAGGTTTTCCGAATAAAGATCCCTCGACAGTGATTTACAGCTAGTGCGCAGCATGGTGAAGTAATTGTAGTCCTCATCCCTACCAGACTTTGTGAATCTACGGTTAGCTCTTTTTTGCGACCAATCATTTTTACTATAACAGTTCATGTATATCATTTCAAGAAATTTTTTCAAATGGTTTTTAGCAGTAAGACTAGCTGGCAATAAAATGGGTCTAATGAATCGATTCCCTAGGATTTTTATCTGAAAACGTCTTCTCTCATAAAAGGTTTCATCTGTGCAGAATATTTTCAACATAATGTTTTCATTATACTCTCTCTCTCTAATATCATTTACTATTCTTGTTCGGAGTGACTCTTGATATTTCTCAAATTCATATCACGATGTAATTTTTCCGATTCATGTTCAGATTCGGCCATTCTTATAGTCGAGCGCGGACAGGTTGTACGCTAGTTGGTATGTATGTCCGATTGAAGAATGTATCAACCCAGTTATTTGTGCAAATTTTTGCTCAAAAGCAGTTGCATCCCAACGTCTTCGAACAAGAGTTTTTTTTCGCAGAATCTACCGATTGTTTCCGGATTGATGCTCAAGAAGGCGTAAGGTTCTAAATTTCAATAAGAGAATGTACAAGAAGATCAACTATGCTCAATTTCGAAACTTGGTTATTCTACGTTCAAGGGTTCTTAGATATCATAACAAACCATTTCCACAAACCAATCAGACGACTCATAATTATGGGACATTTATACAGTGTGTTCCAACGGAAATGTGCCACCCTCTCTATCTCAAGATGGACTATTTTGACAAAAAAAGCTGAAACTCGTCAATTTTTAAGTTTTTTCGGATCACATAAATTCAACCTTCTGCCCCTAGCAGCATCTAAGTCGAAATTGATTATAGGGATAGTAGGTCGAGAGGCATATCTTTGGAAAAGTATTTCAATTCTCTATTAAAAATTGTATCTTCGCGAACATATAATATCATACAGACAGTTCAAACACAACAAAAGTTTGTATTTCAACGAAAATTTGACAATGCCAAAAATCAAATTAATTACTCAAATGATCTGCTACTACTTCAATACAATAATACGAACGATTCCCGTATTTTCTTCTAACATTTTGAAGAAATTGTGGTGTCAAAAGTCTACATAAAGGTAAAGGTTCGTCTCCGCAGCTCTTCTAAGTTTTCATATTGTGAAGCATAAACTCTAGATTTAACATGACCCCGTGAAAAGAAATATAAAGGACTCAAATCAGGTAAACTGGCTAACCACTAAACTGTTCATCTTCTGCCAATCCACAATTCTGGGAAATTTGAATCCAAATATTGTCGCACACGCAACATCGACCTGTGCAGGAGCACACTGTCATTGTCTGAAGGAGTGTCATCATTTGCCAAAATTTCTGTGATCTAGGATTTATTAATTGATGCAACAACGGCAAAGAAAGTCTCCATTGAGATTACCCTCTATGAAGAAAGGTAATATCGTTTCCATAAATTCCAGTCCAAACATTCAATTTCTGAGTCGTTTGTGTGTATGCCTGTGTGAACCAATGAATATTCTGGGTATCCCTATATCGACAATTATGCCTATTCACTTTACCATTGAAGGAAAAGGTGCTCCCATGAGATAATTGGTATTTTACAGAATATATGCATTATTGTTATTACTTCACAAAATTGCAAGCTGCGATAGAGATCGTGTTTGTTTATTTCATGAACTTGTTTCACTTTATGAGGGTGAAATAAGTGATGTTTCACGACCCTGTAGACCAGGGGTGCTTTTTGGGTAGATCTCGAGAGAAATTTTTTTTTTAATAATTAAGTAACTAAACTACAAAAATTTATAAAGTAATAAAATAACATTCAGCTAGCGAAAAAAGGCGGCTTTATCAAAGGAACGCGCGGTACTTATCAAGGAAAAGCCGCGTTTTTCATGCTTGCCGCTTTTCTTGAAATTTCGGGCGAAGCGTTCGACGGAAACATTCGAGACTTTCGTTCAAGCCAATAGAAATGTTGCACCTGCAGGAATTGGAGTCATTCTGAATTGTAACTTGAAGGCAATACTACGTCGATACAAAGTTTATTATTAAATAGTACAAAATGAGTGCAGCGAAGAAATCTGAAACGTATCATTTTAATAACGATTGGGACGAAAAATTTCTCTTTTGTATAGTGAAGGATAAGTGCAATTGTCATATTTGTCGTGCATCAGTTGCAATACCTAAGCGTGGAAACTTATAGGGCATCATAATATATATATATATATATATATATATATATATATATATATATATATATATATATATATATATATATATATATATATATATATATATTATTTGGAGATTTTAAAAATAAAACGTTTTCTTAAATTTTGTAAAAACTACAAGCTACCAATATATAAATTAGTGTGCATTACAACTGATAGAGCACCAGCAATGACTGGAAACAAAACGGTTTGGTGGCGTTGTGTCGAGGTAATGAAGATTTTCCTTCATTTATTTTCATTCCATTGCAACAAGTTCTATGTTCGAAAGTTTTAGAGACGGAGGAAATTATGGGCATTGCAACAAAAATTGTGAATTCCATCCATGCACGTAGCTTGCAACGGCGGCTCTTGTTGCAATTGGAAGGTAGGGAGTCAGCTGAACACACTGACTTAGTTCTTCACACGGACGTCAGGTGGTTGAGTCGCGACAAATTCCTAGAAGGATTTCAAAAAATAACCATTTTTCTAGACGAAAGAGGTGATGACACTATGATGTTGAAAAACGAAAAATGGCTGACTGATTTGGCATTTTTGATCGACATCACAATGCACTTGAACACCATTAACTTGGAGCTTCAAGGTAAAGGAAAAACTATTATTGAGATTATTATCGATGTAAACACATTCAAGAGTAAATTGCAACTTATGATAGATCAACTGAAAAGAAACGATCTGAAACATTTTCCGTCTTTTAAAGCAAGTATTCCTCAGTATGGCGTAGAGTACGTGACGCCCCTCACCGCCCAGAATCATTGCACAATGAACAGTTTCATAGATTCTGCAACAGTCACCGCTGATCTCGTGCTTAAGCCATCCACGCTTGCATTAAAATGAAATTAAACCCACTTGTGAGACCAGTGTACTTTGGGTAGGCAAATACTCGATGCAGAGCAGCAGCTGCTTCAGTACTAGGTTGAGGCTACTGAAGATTACTTCTTTAAAGTCTCCACACCGGACAGTCACAGGCAATAACCAGACCAGGCTGCGATACTGCGACTCGCCAACACGCAACGGCAAGCGTGGCGTTTCAATGTCCCATCAATCCCAAGTTCAATAACAATAACGGATGGACCCAGGCGAGTAGAGTCCACAGCTCACAATCCCGCACTGACCGAAAGTCGGACTGCCTCAAGGATTCTGGGGGAGGTAAGAAATTGGCAAAACAATACAATAACTTATAGATCGCTACTTATAACTGCAGCACCCTCAGACACGATGCACAACTCCTCGATCTCGAAAATGAGACAAGCAATATCAAATGGGCCATCATAGGCCTTTCCGAAGTGAGAAGGCTAAAAGAAGGACTATCCATTTTGCAATCAGGACATGCGCTATTCCACATAGGTAATAACACTGGCAGTCAGAAGGGAGTAGGCTTCCTCTTCAACAGAAAAGTATTTCCCCTGATTGAGTGCACAAAGAGAATCTCAGATAGAATTGCTTGCATAACCCTGAAAATATCAGGTGAACAAAGAATCAAACTGTTTCAAGTGTACATGCCAACATTCACTCATGAGGACGAAGAAGTTAACTTATGTACGAGAAAATTTCCAAAGCTAGAAAAGAAAATAAATGCCAAGAAGATATAGTAATGGGAGACTTCAATGCTATAATAGGACGACAAAAAGAGGAAAATGGAGAATATATTGGAAAGCACGGACTTGAAGAGAGAAATGAGAGAGGATATATGCTTGCCAACTTTTTGGAACAACAGAAACGATACGCCATGAATACATTATTCAAAAAAAAAACCACAGAGAAAAAGGACATAGATCAGCCCTGATGTGAAAACGAAAAACGAAATCGATCTCATATTATCTTCCTCTAAACAACTTATTATTGCTGTAACATCTCTGAACTCGTGCAATACAGGAAGTTACCACCGACTTGTCCGAGCGAACTTAATAACGAAGAAAATAGCCAATCGAACTAAATACAGAAAATCCAATAAGACCTCAAACGATATAGAATTATTGAGTGAAAATAAAATTTTGTACCAGGAAAAAATTATACGATACATAAATGATTCTGAGAAAACTTCTGATGTAAATCAAATGTCACAAAACATCACAACAACACTAATAAAAGCATCAGAAGAAGTTGCACGGAAGAAAGGAAAAAGAAAGAATGAAATTTCAGATGAAACAAGGAAGAAAATACAGGAAAGGAAACACCTATACAGATTAGATCAGTATGCAACAGACAGATACAAGCAAACGAGAAAAGAAGCAAGAACGATGATTAGAAGAGATCTAGAAGAACATTACAGAAAATTTGCAGAAAATGTAATATACAAGAACAAAAACTTCAAATGTCTCAGAAGAAAGGAAGAAAAGCAGCTAATAGTAGCTCTTGAAGATAAGAATGGCAGAGAAAAAAGAAATATGAGTGAAATAATAGAGGTGACAAAACAACATTATGAAAATCTATACAACACACAAATCGAACGACCTCGAACATCAACATACACTAAAGTACTGAACGTTGGATCAGAATACACTCCAGAAATAAATGAAGAAGAGATCATATTCGCCTTGAAAACACTGAAAAACAATGAATCACCAGGAGAGGATAATATTTTTGCTGAAATGATTGAGGAAGCTCATGATGTAATTGTACCAGAACTGAAGAATCTATTCAACGAATGTCTAGAACAACAAACTATACCAGTCAACTGGAATAACGCCATCATGATTATCCTATTCAAAAAATGGATAAACAACTTCTGAAAAATTATAGACCGATCAGTTTATTGTCTCAGATTTACAAACTTTTTACACGGTTCATAGCAAATAGAATAGAGAAAAAAATAGAATACTACCAACCAGTTGAACAGGCGGCATACAGGAAGAGCTTCAGTACGTGCGATCACTTGCTGTGAAGATACTGATAGGAAAAATAACAGAATATAATCTCCCTTTACACATGGCATTCGTAGACTTTGAAAAAGCCTTTGACTCTATCGAACACCAAACACGTAATTGAAAATTTATTCATCGAACATAAAACATACTGGTGTCCATACTCGTTTTCCTGGACAGTTCACATTGAAAATCCTTGCCGTTCCTCTGGCACAACTATTATTTCGATAATGAATTGAATCAATTTCGATCCGCTCATCAGTTGAGTAAACCATTTTTAACATGTCTCTAACAAACGACAACTATTATTGAAAGTATTGCGAAAATGAGAGACAAATGTGGAACAGATTTATCATTACCAGGTTGTTGTGGCAAAAACAATCATGTGTTCCCTACAAAACATGATGTTTTTCAATATCTTAAATCATTATATTTCCTTGAAAGTTGAAAACTGCTGAGGATAAGAATCGGCACTTTAGAATGATACCAGAGAATTAGGACTGTATCATTGAATGGGTGTCGGATGAGGTCATTTTCTGAACTTGAATTGATTTTAAACATTGTTGAATTTTCATTGGAGAACAATGTTGTGGTTAGACTGATTGTATGATATCAAACGTTCATAAAGATAAAATTTCTGAATAGAAAATTAAAAGGCCTTTCCAAAGATATTTCACTTGATATTCTTTCCCCATAATGAACGTCGACTTAGGTGCTTCTGGGGGTTAAGGTTTGATTTTACGTGCTCCGAAACAACGCAGAAATCGGTCGCCCTTCAATCAAAAATTGTCATGTCTCAGCTTTCTCCTCTACAATCTGTCTTTCTTACATACAAGGCGTGGCAAATTTTTGTTGGAATACAGAATTTCGTTGTATTTGGACTTTCTGTGTGATATTGAATGTTCATGAAGATACTATTTTTGAATAAAGAATTCAAGGACCTTCCAAAGATATGTCACTTGACCCACGTTCCCTATAATGAATTTTGACTTAGGTTAGATCATCATCAATCTGGTGTCTCCAATCGAACTGACGTGTCTCAGTTTTTTCCACCAAAATCAGTCCTTCTTGAAATAAAGGGGGTGGTAAATTTTCGTTGAAACACACTGTATATCTATCCTATCAACTTATAAACCTTATCATTTGCGATCGGCTGAAAATCGGGCTGTGATAGAAATCCGGGATAGATATGGATGTTTGTGATTGTCCTACATGAGTTTCAGTGGTAAACAATAGATTGTATATTGGATTAACGTTCAAAAATAACAAATCCTGACCTCTAAGATCAAGAAAGATCGGACATGTGCCGAATTACTTCCTTCTTTCAATTAAAAAACTTCGTTTATGGATCATCGTATAAAGAGTAAGAAAATTTAAAATGCACATGAAAATTGAATACGAGAAACAGCTTAAAGTTGAGACGAAAAACCTTCATTCAGCTGCGTCCTGGTTGTGAGTTTTTAATTGCCGAAGGAAGTTTCAACTCAAACAGAAGAGGAACGAATACAAATAAAAACCGAAAGTTATTAGTTAGTTGAAGTCGGCACTGACATAAAGGAATAAAGGATGGCGGTAAGAGGTATTGTGCTGTTAATCGTTTGGGAGCTGAAACAGATCTTTTTCCCTTCATTGTATTTAATTTCGAAACGTTATATTTGATTTATCAGTGAAGATTCATTTTTCAAACATTTCTTTCTACAATATGCAACAAAGGTTGATATCGAAAATGTGGCTTGCATTCACCAATTTTAAAATTTTCGAAAGTGATATATTTGTTTTGTAGGTCTGATTCTCTGAAAAGTCGATATACAGGGGATCCCGCAAGCTCTATATCATCTTTGATACGAGATTCCTGAATCAATTATAACACAAATTAGTGAGAACAGCCCGTTTGCTGATTTCACCCTTAAAAGTTCGTCCACTGAAACCAACATAAGGTGAAAATACCCTCAAGTCGCCTAATCAACATTTCGACGACCCGTGACGGGAAGTACGGAATGAAACTCTGCAAGCTAGCGTCTGATGGATTTCCCGTGTAAACGAACTCGGAGCAGCGACATCAATCTATTACGTCATGCAATAATCAATATATAGGTAAACTTAAATTGTACAATAAACGATCTCAAAATATCTACATTTCATTCATTACTCTGCCCAAATTATTACTGAATCTCAGTCATTCATCGCAGATTAAGATTTTCTACAATTTTATCCATCCTAGTCTCCTACCGTAGACTAAGATAATTCACAACTACTCAACATTTGAATATTAGGAAACGAACCCAGTGATTATATGGTCTTGTCGAGCTGGGGAAAGAAATATCATTGAGCATAGCAAGTCTCAACGATATTGCCAAAAGTAGAAGAAAAAGAGGACTCTTAGGCGACTTCTTGACCTCAGTATTTGGCGTGAAAGACGAAGTATACCGAGACATCGATGCCTTAAACGAAAATCAGGAACGTCTCATCGAAACTACCAATAGACAATACAAACTAATGGTCTCAGGCATGGCGGCAATGGAAGAAACAGAAAAAAGAATAAATCAAAAATTGGAAAGCTTCCGATCAAAAGTCCCGTAACATAATATGGGATTTTGAACGAATGCAGAGACGTCACGTATGCAACCAAACAAGCCTACTTGTTTAGGCAGCGCTTGACCTCTGAATGTTAGCATGACCCAGGTAATTGGGACAAAACTGATTGATGTATCATCGTTCATAATTTTTTTCTTCATTCTAGGCACTTTAGTATTTTGAATGTTTCACCTTTCACAGGGGAAATGGCCGACTTTATTTCGTCATCCGAAATATCCAGATCGATTGCTTTTATAATACCAATCCGTCGTACAATAAACAAAGGTATATAAGCTTCAAGATCATTTTCGAGAGAAAATCGGACGAAAGGAGAGAATTTGCTCTTAAATAAGTTCTCAGTTCAACTACGACCCTTTTAACTCCGGATTTTTTTATATTGATAACATAATCGGAAACATTTGGAATATTTCCGTAAATTAATTTTCCGATCTGAAGTTGTGATAGGCTCTTAAAATTTACGTCTTTCGAGTCTATCTATACCAAAAATGGAGCAGTATCGGATATTTCATATCTTAACGAGAGATTAGGACCTTTTCTCTGATAGTTAGAAGAAATATTGTCATTTTCATTCGTAATATTATTATCTGGTTTTTCACCAAATGCTTCTTTATCAATCGATACATTGTTTACAGTGGTTTTTTCTACAAGATGGAACGGACTCACCGAGACTCCTTGGTCCATATTGATATCTGTGATGATTGAGTTATTTAAAACACCATCACTAGTAGTTTGTAATATGGGAATAGTTCCCCCCTTATCAGGGGGATCACTTTGTGATATTTTATCACTTATAGAAAATTATGATATTATATTCCACGATAATTGAATTTCGATATACATCGCACGTTGTTGAATGAACAGATGCGGAAGATAATTAAGAAACATCTTATCTCTGTCGCAGCTAAACGATTACTGAATTCCATCATTAATGATTTAAATTGCGTAATGCTCATTGCAATTCCTAAAACTATACAAAAACTGAAAATCCAAGACAGTTTATGATCACGGTTAATTTTTATAATATCGTATATGAATATTGGGCTTAACCTTGTCACTCCCTCTGATGATTTTTCTTTGATTTCCCAAAAAATAAAACTACACGGCGAGTAATTGGAATAATTAAGCTTGGTAATATACGAGGGCGGTTTGATAAGTCAGTGACTTTTTGAATAAAACAAATTTTTTTCGGCTTATGAACATTTTATTTTTTTACATAATCACCTTTCAGCTAGCTACATTTAGTCCAGCGTTTTTCTATTTTTTTCATTCCCTCCAAATAATAGGTTTTCTCATGGCTCTCAAGGTTTCGAAATGGCAAATATTCGCAGGGGGCTAAATCTGGAGAATATACTGGATGGGGTAGCAGTTCGTATCTCAATTCGTGGATTTTGGCCTCGTGACTAAACAAGTGTGCACATGTGCCTTGTCTTAATAGAACAGCAATTTCTTTTTCGCCAAATCCGGCCGTTTTTGCTTCAAATCAACGTCGAGTCTGTTCAAAAGCTTTGAATAATATTCGCTGGTGATCGTTTTATCTTTCTCGAGGTAACCGACGTGAATGACACCGCGTGCATTCCAAAAAACTGTGGCCATGACCTTGTTGGCTGACAGAGACTGTTTGGCCTTCTTTGGTCATGTTTCGATTGTTCCTTGGTCTTGGACGTATTCTTATGGATCCATGTTTCATCCGCAGTAACAAAACGTTGCAAAAACTCGTTCGGATTACGGCTGAACATCACTAAACAATCTTCTGAAGTGATCACACGATAGCACTTATAGTCGAGTGTCAGCATTCGCGGCACTCATCTCGCGGATAGTTTTGTTATGTCCAAATATTCGTGTGAAATATATGTACCCGTTCAGCTGAGATACCTGCAGCATGAGCCAATTCACGTTCTTTTATTCTGTAATCGTCCAATATCATTTCATGGATGTTCTCGACGATTTCCGTCGTCATCATTTCTTTTGGGCGACCTGAACTTTCGGCATCACTAGTGCTGGTACGATCACAACGGAACTCTTTAAACCACTTCTTAACCATTGAAAATGATGGTGCCGATAGATGATAGTTTCAGTGACGGATTTCTTACGTAAAAAGTAATGCTTAAACAATACACGAAATTCATTTTTCTTCCATTTTCGTAGAAATTCACGAGGTTGTCTGCTTTGAACGGCTAGCAAACACCTACTGTACGACGTTGCTTGCTTAAAATTAGAAAGTTACCAACTGATAGATTACAGTTGACGGCAGCACTAATGCATTTAAAGTAACTTCAAAAAGTCACTGACTTATCAAACCACCCTCGTACCTAAACAAATTGCCACATACCTGAATCTAAGCAATCCAGAAGAATATGTTGACCACTGTTTCCGCCTTACTTCAACAACATCTTTAGTAAATGTAGGTGCGGATACAACAGTAAAAATACATGGAGGCTGAAAATATTCTCAAGCAGCAGAAGGATGCATGGAAACTTCTTTATAAAATCGAATAAATAGTGCAAATCAATTACTTTCGACAATTAATGGAGCTAATTCGGCTGCAACCGTTCCTTCATCTTCGAGTTCTTCATGTTACACGACTGCTCAATATACCTCGAATAATCAGTCCGTTTCGAAAAGTATAACTGAAAATGTATACAATGCATCAATTTTCAATTTCAGTGTATAAATACAGGGAGTCCGCACTAAAGTGCCCAGTAGAAGTATTTGGGGAGCGGGTTTATCGATCACTTTCAAACTTCGCGATTAGAGTGAATGGATACTGATCTCAATTTACAATTGTTTCCATTATCTTCCGCATCTGTTCATTCAACAACGTTCGATTTATATCGAAATTCAATTATCGTGAAATAAAATATCATAATTTTCTATAAGTGATAAAATGTCACAAAGTGATCCCCCTATGGGGGGATCCCATAAGGGAGGAACTATTTCCATATTACAAAATACTAGTGATGGTGTTTTAAATAACTCAATCATCACAGAGATTAATATGGACCAAAGAGTCTAGGTGGCTCCGTTCCATCTTGTAGAAAAAACCACTGTAACCAATGTATCGATTGATAAGGAAGCATTTGGTGAAAAACCAGATAATAATATTACGAATGAAAATGAAAATACTTCATCTATCAGAGTAAAGATCCTAATCTCTCGTTAAGATATGAAATATCCGATACTGGTCCATTTTTGGTATAGATAGACTCGAAAGACGTAAATTTTAAGAGCGTTCACAACTTCACATCGGAAAATTAATTCACGGAAATATTCCAAATGTTTCAGATTATGTTATCAATATAAAAAAATCCGGAGTTAAAAGGGTCGTAGTTGAACTGAGAACGTATTTAAGAGCAAATTCTCTTCTTTCGTCCGATTTTCTCTCAAAAAATGATCTCAAAGCTTTTATACCTTTGTTTATTGTACGACGGATTGGTATTATAAAAGCAATCGATCTGGATATTTCGGATGACGAAATAAAGTCGGCCATTTCCCCTGTGAAGGGTGAAATATTCAAAAAACTGAAGTGCGTAAAATGAAGAAAAAAATTATGAACGATGATACATCAATCAGTTTTGTCCCAATTTCCTGGGTCATGCTAACATTCAGAGGTCAAGCGCTGCCTAAACAAGTAGGCTTGTTTGGTTGCATACGAGACGTCTCAGCATTCGTTCAAAGCCCCATATTATGTAGAAGATGTCTTCGTTACAGGCACGGAGATAAAATTTGTAAAAGCGGAATTAGATGTGTAAAATGAGCCAAGATCATGAATTTAGTAAATGTATTAGTACTGGAATTATTTGCATCCATTGTCTGGGAAGCCATCAGTCAGATGATGTAAAAATACGTGTCCTGTTTACGAAAAACACAAGAAAATTAAAAAGAAGATGGCAGAAGAAAAGTTTTCTTTCAAAGAAGCATCATCCAAGATGGAAAACAGTTTTGCAAACATAACTGCTTCCAATTTGATCGGCGGTCGTCAATCTCCTATTCTACATGAAAATGTTCAAGCTTTTAAAAAGAGAAAAATTCATAATATGGTTTCTGAAAATCAACTAAAAACCAAAGGAAAACGCAGAGAAATAATTAAAATCCCGAGGTCTCCATCGGGAAATGGTGTTTGCCTTTTGAATCGATCTCAAATGTCTAGTGAGAAATCTATATCGGGAGGATTTGCACTCTCTCCCGGCAACTTTCCTGATCTCACTGAATTGATATTTACTATTGTCAAAAAGTGTCTTATCGAACTCAACTCTCTGAGTTCATTTCCAAATTCATCCTATAGAAAAAACGACAATAATTCTAATACAAATAACAATAATTCAGTCCACAATGGCGAGTCTACGAGTAGTTCAATGAAACTGTAGGTCAATACTTTCTAATAAAGGTTCTCTAGAACTTCATCTGGAAGAAAATAACAGAAATATAGGAATATTTAAGGAAACTTGGCTGAAGCCTTTTAACAAATTATCTTTTCAAAAATATAATATTTTCCATCAGGATAGAAGGTCGAAGAGGAGGAGTCCTCATTCTGTTGAAAAGATCAATTGCTTTTTCTAAAATAAACCCTATTCCGATTTCGGACAACGTTGAAATCAGTGAGGTAAACCTAACCCTTCCCAAAAAAAAAGTTATTCCAATATATTCCATTCATGTTCTTCCAGGATCTCACATCAAAGAATCTCAATGGATTCACCTTATAAACCAACTAGGCAGCAAATTTATTCTTGCAGGGGATTTTAACTCACACCACTCTTCCTGGGGTTCAGTGTCTGACTCTCCATCAGGCACAGAACTCGTTGAGTCACTTGAAAAGAAAAATCTCTCTATTCTGAATGATGGTCCAGCAACAGGAATTCCTTCACCAAACAGTGCCAAGTCAGCTATAGATTTATCTATTTGTTCAACTTCACTATTCCCCTTCTTAAAAAACTGGTTCGTGGATGATTACCGGTTCAGATCATTACCCTATAAGGTTTAACCTTAAAAAGGGCAACATTGACATAACTACTCGTCAACCTTCCCTAAAATTCAACACTAATAAGGCTGATTGACCTTCTTTCTCTACTAAAATCCTCGAAAATATTTCTAGTTTTGAAGTTGAGAAGATCAATGACTATGAAAAAACACTAAAAGCAAACCTTGGTGGAATGAAAAGTGCAATACAGCTGTGAAAAACAAAATGTTGGCCTTCATAAATTATCTGAGAACATCTAACGTGACGAATTTTCATCGAATATAGAAAGCAGGATGCTATAGCACGTCGTATAATGAAACTAAGCAAACAAGAATCCAGGAAACAAATTTGCAGCGATCTCAATGAATGCAGTACAATCTCATCGGTCTGGAAGAATATAAATAAAAATTAAGAATATCCCTACACCAGTTAGTCACTCTGTAATTGAAGGTCAATGGTCGAAAGAATTCTTAGACAGACTTTGCCCTCCTGGTACATTACACCCAGAAAAAGCTAGCACCTTTTCGACGAATCATGAACTAGATACCCTTTTTGAGTTTCACGAACTCGAAAGAGCTCTAAAATCAAATTTGAACACTTCACCAGGATGCAATAATGTGCAATACATCATGCTATCGAAGTTACCCGAGGAAGCAAAAAAAGTAATATTGGATATATTCAACCGAATTTGGTCTTCAGGTATTATTCCTTCAGACTGAAAAATATATATATTGTCGTCCCTATATTGAAACCCGGAAAAAATCCTGATAACGCAGATTCATACAGACCACTATCGTTGAGCTCCTGCATCCTCAAAACATTCGAAAGAATCATTAAATTCAGACTCGAGTGGTGGTTAAGGCATCACAAAAAATTTCCCGAATCTCAGTTCGGATTTCGTAAAGGTTATTCAACTTACGATAGTATAAACTACCTGGTTACGGACATACACTTATCTTTCACAAAGAATAACTAGAGCTTTATTAGTGGACATAAAAGGAGCTTACGATAATTCCAGTTTAGAGGTTTTGCAAACAGAAATGCAAATAATTGGACTATCCCCCAAATTTTCCACTTTCATCACAAATTTATATTCTACTCGAGAAATTGTCATTAGATTGAATAATAAACTTTCAATACCGAGATATACTAGTCTGGGTATACCCCAAGGAGGAATTTTATCACCTCTACTTTTCATATATATATATATATATATATATATATATATATATATATATATATATATATATATATATATATATATATATATATATATATATATATATATATATATATTCAATCTTCAAGCAGATCTATCGACAAAATTCAACGAACTCTAGAGGAGGCGACACAATTACTCTCTCAATTCGTTTCTGGTAGGGGGCATGAGCTTTCCCCAGAAAAGTCGATTGTATGTACTTTTACAAGAAAGAGGAATCTTTTTCCGGATCATGTCCACCTTGCTGAATACAATTTTCCACATAATGATTGTGTGCGTTTTTTGAGAGTATTATTGTATAGAAAATTATCTTGGAAAGATCATATATCTGTCATTTCGAATAAAACTGAAAAAGGAATTCAACTACTCCGATACATCTGTCGCAATAGATGGGGGGCCGACCAATCTATCGCGCTTTTATTTTATCGATCATTCATTCGATCCATAATCGATTATGGATCTATATTTTACGGTGAAGCCTTGAATACACAATTGGCAAAATTGTATACTCTACAACGTAAGGCAATCAAACTTTGTATCGGTTTGCTCAGAAGTATTCCGAATGAAGTAGTTCTGTCGGAAGCAGTAGAACTTCCACTGTCTCTCCGCAGGGAATATTTGGGATGCAAAACATTGATAAAGACTATAGCTTTTTCCAAGAAAATCTTGAAATCTATCGAAGAACTATTCCTCCTATCTCTCACCCATAAATATTGGATATCGAAAAAAGACCCAATAATGATCTCTTGCTACCATCACATTCTGTCTTATAAAGATCGAATATCAAGATCTGATAAACTTCCAGTTCATAATTTGAATCTGAAGGATCTGAAAAGGATTAAAAATGTATATATTCCACAATATGAGAATAGACCTTTTACTTATATGACTTTTCAGGAAATCATAAATTCTAGTTTCAGTAACCATCACCAAATCTATACTGACGCTTCAAAACAACTTGACAAAACATCCTGCGCTATGTATAACCCACATCTAGAATCTGTTGTCAAATACCGCCTCAATGGCAAATTCACTATCTTCTCAGGAGAGCTTTTCGCGATTTGGAAGGTTTTACACTATGTTTCATCTTCGTTCGAGCGATTTAAATCGAAAAATATTTTTATAATCTCTGACAGTCAAAGCAGTCTCCTGAGATAAAGACTTTGTAGTTACCACCGTCTTGGCTTTTTTTAATGCCAATCCGTATGGAACTGTGCTGCTAATTCAGATTGGGGTAAAGAACGTACATCAAATAATAAAATTTTGTGTAAAAATAATTTCCATCCCTACAACTAATTATTCTCATTAATATCATCGATGAATCCAGGAGACGCGGCATCGGAATCAAATCCACTCTGTCTATTTCTGTCTTTCTATCTGCAGGTTTTTGATAAATGAATAATGAAACGAATAAAATGGAAACGAGCCATTTTAGGTAAAGGGTAACCTAATACCAATCAATACCAATCTAAAACACGCTTCTAGTAAAATAAAAAAAAATAGTTACTCTTATTTGAAAAAAAAAACGTTTTTTGACAATTTAGTTTTCGTCCTGAGTTGGCAAGTGATTTCTGAAGATCTTGTATATAAAATAGTATCGGAAATTAGGGTAAGCTGGGTACGGTTGTGACAATTTTGGTTTGATCGCCTATAATTTTGTAAATTTTCCAGTTATCTGGGAGAAAAATCACTTTACTACTTAATTTGATTATTTATCTACCTAAAATTGATAAAAAATTGTCCCTAGCTACTTCGTCTTAGGCATACGATCAAATTAAAAAAAAAGGGAAAGTGTCACAACCGGCCAGAAGCCAAGGGCGGTTGTGACAGTGGTTGGGGTCGATAGTGACAGGCATACAAAATACATCAAAATAGTTTTAATGACTTTTATTGTTACAAATAATTAACTGAACACAACATAATCTTCTTCTAAACAAAGTTAACAATCACTTTATGGCAAAAAAGCGAAAATCTGTGATCACTTCTCTTCTTAAAACTAATGAGGCACTGTAACATATAACAGTCTTCTCTAGAATCAGTCAAAATGTTAGCTTAACTACTACAAAATTTCAACAAAACTGTAACACAGCAAAGAAAAAATATACATTTATAAATGTATCAATTAAAATACCGAGTCAAATTCAACATGTGATGGGGACTATCACCTGCGCACTCTACGCGAGACCAGAGCCTAAAACTAATATAGCACTGTACCATATAACAGTCTTCTTTAAAATCAGTCAAATTGTTAACTTAACTTAAAATTACAGTAGCTAACTGGAAAATGTTTAACAAAATTTTAACAGAATAATAACACAACAAAGAAAAATTAAACATTTATAATTGTATCAATCAACATACTGAAATCTAATCAGATTCATCACAGTTGTGACAAATATAATGGGGACTCTTACCTGAGCACTCCACGTGAGACCAGAGGCCACATGTTCCTTGGCACTTGATCCATTTTTCGCCAGCCCTACTTTCAGAATATGCGGTTACACAAACCAGACAGAAATAATCTTCTTCATCGGTTGACTGCTGTGAAGTCTTTTTTTTTCTTGCCATTGGTTTTTCCTTTACCTTTCCCTTTATTAATTGGTTTTGGTTCAGTTAGGTTTTTCTTCACTGCCTCTTTGTCGGATGTATCTGTGTAAATGGTTGACTTTTTTGTTCTAGCACCTCTTGTTTTTCTTTGAGCAGTTTTCGGAAGAGGTCGAACAATTTCGGGCTAAAAACCAGGCGGTATGTCTGAGGATGATGCAGTCGCTGAACCCGGACAATTTCAGGCAAAGAAGCAGATCGTGGGGCTGAGATTGAAGCAGTCTGTGGAACCCGGACTATTTCAGTCAAAGAAGCAGGTTGCATGACTAAGGTTGTTTCCCTTATCTCAACTCGTTGTTTTGTTGAAACTTGTAGCTCTTGAAAGGCTTGTATCCTGAGCTACGCGTACAGACAGTGACGGGTTTCTATTCATGAATGAACGGATCCATTCTTCACCAGCCATCTTATTCTCAACCCAAGTAGCAGGTCGATTTGTGTTGTATTTAGTTGTTAGTTCAAATGCCAGCTTCCGTACTTCTTTCGTAGAAAGGCCAAAATAAATGTCTGCGCAACGTGTAATATATTTTGACAGCTGCTGTTCTTGCTCGTTAGAGAATACTTTATTATGAGCAACATAGCCCATGCTGATGGTGCCTTTATCTTCATTATCGCCGGCTTTGTCGCGTTTGCGTAGGTATCGCAAAAGCGACATGCGATTTCTTCGTGTATTTCCGCAGGTCTCCGTAATGAAGTACCGCGTTTCACCTCTTTGTGAGCATTTTCGTATTTACTAATATCAGACAGGCCTCTCTCAGTCTTCCGCACGCGTTTCCTAGGCATCTAAAATAAAACAAAACAAAAAAAACAATGGCACAACCGTACCCGACGCATACCTTTGAAAACAAAAAATGACCATGACTGAGCAAAAATATCTGCATTAGAAGTAATTACTCGTAAGTAACTGCCAATGTTAGCCGGCTCGGTGGCATATGGGATATGATGCTCGTCTCCTACGCAGAGTTACCTGGGTTCAATCCCCACAAAGTAGGTGCGATTTTTCGGATTCTTGGAATCGCTTGAGTGTCCATCTTTCGGAGGAGATGTAAAGTTGTTGGTCCTGTCTAACAGAGTTGTGTTGAGATCCCTTCCCTCGACACGAGAGGCGTTTGGCAAAATTCCCGGGTTAGTGAGGTGACAGAATTCCCCGGCGTGTCATTAGCCGAAAGGCAGAAACAGAGCACGTTAAAGGAAAAACAAACAAATAAACTGCCAATGTTCAAGTTATAATAAAAAAAATAAAAGGCAATCTATCTGTGTACAAATAACCGTAATAACAAAAGAAATCGAACAAAAAAACTTACTTTTGACTGTCGAAAATCAATGTGGGCTCCTGCTTACGTTACCGTCGCACATCGGCTGATACACTGGGACACGCGTTTAGACTTGCATGCCGCTTGTCTTTCCCCTTGCACCCCTCCCCGCGATCCGTATAGTTTCGCTGTTAAAGCGACTGTCTCTACCGTACCCTG
Organism: Cryptolaemus montrouzieri; assembly: GCA_013387265.2. Taxonomy (NCBI): domain Eukaryota; kingdom Metazoa; phylum Arthropoda; class Insecta; order Coleoptera; family Coccinellidae; genus Cryptolaemus; species Cryptolaemus montrouzieri. The sequence continues at coordinate 86,965,249 of JABFTP020000185.1, forward strand.
GCACAATTGTACCCAAGTTAACCTACGTTGCCCTCAAAAACAACATTTTTTTCCGTCAAACTAGAAAAAACTTCTATTCTCACTCAAATCTATAATTCCTAAAATTTTGATGATAAAGGGTGGTTAATTTTAGGTATGACAAATCTCAAGAAAGGATGATTGAAAAAAGATGCCCTTTAATAAGGAAATCAATAAGTGTACCATACAATTTTAAATAGCAAAGTTGAAGTCGTTGTACGGAATAACCGAAAGTATTACCGTTTCAAAAACAAATGCAAGTTTTAGATCAGTATTCATTCACTACAATGCCAATTCCTCAGATACTTCTAATTAGCATTATTTCATTACGGTTTTCTTCTTATTTTCTACACGTTAAGATATTGAAGTGTCAAATATTTACTGCTTAGTCTATCATAAGGAAATCTATCATTTGATGCTTATCGTTCTTATGTTTGTACTCTTGAAACCGAGTCATATGTTGAAGCAATAGAGGCTTCTTTATTTACAACAGCTTTATCTAGTTACGTAAGTATGTAATTAGCTAATATTTATCAATAAACAATGTTATACCGCATAATGGTCCAAGAAGTGTTTCATATTCAATTTAGTTTTTATGCATCAAACTTTATGGATATCAGCTCCAAAATGACCATCTTGGTCCCTAACCTTTTTTAATTAGTCTTGGAAGATCCAGAGATCGACAGGTAAAAGGAAAAAGATAATGTTTCCCAACCTCAATCATTTTACTGTTCATTGGTAAATTATAAATATAACAGAACAAGAAAACAGCTAAATAAGATTTCGAAAGTTAATGCAAGTGTCTTGTGAAAAAAGGCAATGTTTGAAAACAATAATTCTCCAAGTTTGAGTAAAATGCTCAGTAGAGGAGGTAAAATTCTCTTAGTTTATAAGTATTTAAAATGTGAATAATATAATCGTAAATTAGCATCAGGGGAAAGAAACTTAACGGATGTGCTTTAAAGATAAATGTCCAGCATTTCTTAGAACAGTTGGTGAATCTGGGAGCCGTGTTGAAACGATTTCGAATGAAAACCGTAGCCACCAATCAGAAGAGCAACATATGGTGCAACAACAAAATATGACCTCTTTTGTTAAACGAAAGGCAGAGGAAGATTTATTTGAAAAACTGTCGAAAATTATCAGACAGGAATTGTGCCAAACTGAAGCTGACCATACATGTTTTACACTGCGTAAGGAAAAATATTTATTATGCACGCCCTAAACTGTTACAAATTTTACCAAAATGTATCCAAGATGTTCATGAAACATTAGATATACTCAACCTGAAAACCAACATAAACGATTAATTTTTATTCATCAATGATGTTTCAGACAATTTGTTCGTGTGATTAGAACCTGAAATGTTTATGCGATTTCAAAAATATTTATATGGAATACACATCCTCATACTGCACCAATCTTTTTAAACTACTATTCCATGGATTTTTAACGGTCATTACAGTCCTTTCGTTCTTGGTTTGTTGAAATACAAAAAAAAATAACATATTGGAATTTGAATTATATCAAAAACTACTCGAATAGTATTTTATTATCTGCAGTTGAAGGAGTGATTGATTTTGAAATTGCTATTCACCATGCCACTTTGAATATTTGGCCAAATATAAAAATTAAAGGATGTAAATTTCATCTCAGACAAGCTTAGTACCACCAAGTTCAGAGTTTAAATTTGACTTCTGCATATACAGAGACATGCTTGAAAAAAGGCTAATGGCACCCAAATTGCTTTGGGCTTTTTTCTTGAACCTGAGGGGATGGAAAATTTTTATTTCTTCGAAATGTAAGTGATCAATATGTGCTGCTGCATCTGCTGCTTTGGATAAAACAACAAAAGAATGTGAATCATTCCATTCTCATTTCAATTATTCTATCTACTGAACACCCCCCTCGCCCTCAAAGGTTTATGTGAAATATAATAGTATTCACCTTCCTCATCAATTCAAAAATATCGAATGTAGAAGAAAAAATGTTTTCATGAAAGGAAAAATAGAGGCTTATAAGAATAATGCTTCATCCATGATGGATTACATTAAAATTTTTCCAATCATTTCAGTGATATGTTGTTATATTGTATTGTAATCCATTTAAAATTTTAAGATAGAAAGTAATAATCAATAAATATCACTAATATTCTCAGATGTTTTTTTCTGAACTTACAATTGGAAAAATATTATAATAATGAATAAATAAGGATATGAGCCGAGATGGACAGATTATACACCAGAATATTACTTGAAGCAGAGGTGGGCACTTCCCAAATCCATATACCTAGGTCCTAGACCGCTATGGGCACGATCGTCAAACTTCACATACAAATATTCAACGATTTTATTTGATACCATATTTCTAGTCGCATTATTAGATTGACAAAATTATAATTATAATGTACATTTACCCGTTGTATTATCAATTTAAAAAAACAGCTCAGTTAATAAAACATTTCACACAACTTACTTTCAACAAACGGCATTCTTGGTGATACAAATTGTTATGCTCTTTTTCAAAAATGTTTATAGAATTGTATTATAGTGGTAGACAACACATTCAGGCGAGAATTCAAATTACTAAGATAAATTCCAAATCTAGACGTATGATTGTTCTTTTGTAGCAGTGTAGCACTTGGTATATATATTATATACAAATTGTGGAATAGTATTAATAATACCGTATTCAATATATTTACTATAGAAATATAGGGCTAGAAATAAAAAGTACTGTAATTGGAAATCGAAGTTTTGTATTAAAAATAATCATTTCCATTCTTTATGTAGGCTCTATACATACCAGTCCTGCAAACACGTCATTAGCTACTAAAAGGAGATAAATACTTTTCTCATAATTAGTTATTTATCATTCTGTTCAAGTGACTATACCCGATAGGATCGTAGAATATTGGATTTTTTAGCGTTCAACGGCAATAAATTACGAAAAAGTATAGTATTTTCAATGAATTATCAAAGAGATAATGAGAAATTCCATTCTGATGCCTTCTGTCGATGAATTATCATAAATGACTACTATAGGGTGTTACATAATAGTATGTCACAACTTGAGAGGGTAAATCTACGTGCAATTTTAAGAAAAAAAGTTCACAAATATATTAGGTCCGCACAATCTTCGTTACAGAGCTACAGGTTGTTGAAATTTCCGGGAAAAACTATTTTTTTCTTCAAAACCCCTGCAGTTTTTGAGATATTCAGCCCAAATTTGGAATGCAAACTATTTTTTACAGCCTCCATCATTACACGTCCTAAATTTCAACTAGAATCTACAGGTGTTTCCTATTCCGGAGCCATGTCTTCTTTTGTCCTTTCAAAATTTTTTGCAGGCCACTTATCAGCGTACAATCATTTTTCGTCATCTTTGTTCAATTTAGAAACCAAGAGGCTTTGATTTTTTTACATTATTCATTTATTTTGACAGTTGCTGAAGTTGAACCAGTGCTCGAATTGTTCACTAAATTCACGATAAGTTTTAAGACTTTTGAAGTAATTGCTGTAAGAAAAAATGGCTAATTTTACTAACGCCGAATTGGCTGATATCCATTACAATTACGGTCTGGCTGACGGAAACACAACAGAAGCTAGGCGATTATATCAGGTGCGCTTTCCAAATCGAGTAACACCAGACAGGCGGAGATTTTCAAATATCCACAAAAGGTTGAGGAAAACTGGTACTTTTACTGCAAGTAATCATTTAAAAGGTGAGACTGAAACTATGAGAACTCCAGACATTGAGGAAGCAGTTTTGAATTGTATTGATTTGAATCCTCCTGTGAGTACAAGAAAAATTGGAAATGAGTTGAATATTTAACATATTCTAGTTTGGAGGATTCTCCACGACTTTTTATTGTACCCGTTTCATATTCAACGCGTCCAAACTCTACTTCTTCGAGATTTTCCTTCAAGACTGAATTTCTGCCGATCGTTCTTAAATAAAATTAGAGAAAATGCTCATTTTGATAGTGAAATAATGTTCACAGACGAAGCTAACTTTTCGAGAGTTGCTATCACAAATTTTCACAATAATCATTATTGGGGTGAGAAAAACCCCCATTTGATTGAAGAATCTTATCATCAAGAACAATTCTCACAAAATGTCTGGGTCGGAATAATTGGAAATTATTTGATTGGACCATTTCTCTGCCTAACAGACTAAACGGTTTCGCTTATCGGCAATTTCTTGAGGAGGAGTTACCTTTATTGCTCGAGGATGTTCCACTTTTGGTGAGAAACATAATGTGGTTCATGCATGACGTGGCACCAACACATTTTGATGGAAACGCTAGAGAATTCTTGAATAATACATTAAACAACCGATGGATAGGTCGGGGTGGGCCAGAACCATGGCCTCCTAGGTCCCTAGACTTAAATAGTTTAGACTTTTTCTTATGTTTAGTTTAGTTTATACCACTCCAGTGGAAACTGTAGAAGAATTGAGAAGTCGAATAATAACCTCTTATGACACGATAAGAAATACCCCAGGAATATTTCAAAGATTGTGTGATAATATGCGAAGGACAGAGGCCTGTATTCTTGCAGGTGGAGGACACTTCCAGCAATTTATTCAGTTTTTAATTGTTCTTTTTTTTTGTTTGATATTGAATAAGTATAAGTTGAGTGTCAGAAGACGAGCTAACAAAATAAAATCAAATTTTGGGCATACCTATCCAGTATTTATATTATTTTTTTCTTATTTAGCGAATAATATACAATTCAAATAATTCAAATTCAATAATTCTTCACTCGTAAACGGTTGGAGATACGAAAAAATTTCAAGTGTCAAAAAAGTTTCTAAATTGAACGAAGATGACGAAAATTGATTGTACGCTGATCAATGGCGTACTGCAAAAAAGTTTGAAAGGACAAAAGAAGACATGGCTCCGGAAAAGACAACACCTTGTAGATTCTAGTCTTTTTTCTTAAAATGGCACGTAGATTTACCCTCTCAAATTGTGACATATTATTATGTACCACCCTGTACATATGCATGTATTCATTAGTTGCCACAAGAAAGATATTTAAACGATGAAATTATACACTAGATTAGAGTCATTCGGGTCAAGTGAGATCACTTTGGTAAATGATGGCCCACTACGAATGAAATAAAAGAGTTAGAAATATAAAATATGACTCTGATGCACCGTATTATAAATAACCTCTCTCCTGAAATGAAACGAATATAGAAATCTTGGAAGTTTTTTCTGTGAAGCATTACATTAGAGCAGAGCGGTTTCACTTGATCCGCATTTTTTCGTTTATTTATTGCACCACATATTGAGATCAAAAAACTTCGTCAAGTCCATTGTTTATTATACTAAATTTACCTTTTAATGAGAACAGTTATGTGGATCATAAGACCCCACAACCGGGGTCTTTTTTAACCACCGAACGGGATCACTAGAGCCATTGGGTTATTATTAAAACCTTGCAACATTAAAACATGAAACATAGAAACAAAAATATAATAAAATATTTGAAATTCCTCATAGGAACAAAAACTTCTTTAATTGTATTTAGCTGAACTTATACTGTACCAGTGAAGAAATAACCACAGCAGTTGAGGCACTCTAATGAAATAAATAAATGAACATAATTGAATTTCGTATTGAAAAAAATTAATTTAAATAGTTTAGTTTCCAGTTCATACAAACATAAAATGCACTGACACCAGAAGTGCACTTATCATGAGACCAATATTGGCAACTAATGCGTCGTACCCACTCTTCTCCTGGGGGACTAACTGAATATGACTCAGCGCGCATTCGACGAAAATAATCATCTTCCTCGGTGTCTAACGGAAGTTTTCTTCACATTTTTTTCTTGTTCTCATTTACCTTTTTATTATTTTTTTTTACAAAGTAATTCTATTCATCAGACTGTAGAACTTCCAGAAATTGCTTTCTTCACTGTTTTATTTTCTATGTTCTTGATTATTTTCTTTCATTTTTTTACATTGTTCTAAGGTAAGCGTCTGTCAAAACAGCATAACTTTGCTTCTCCCTCGTGTTAATTGTTTTCTGGACCCAGCTTTCGGTAATGAACTCACTAACTCTGGCGAAAATGGATACAGTCTTTAGATGTAGATGGCATTTCAAGATTTGATTTTTGATTGTCTTTGTTATTTAATGGCTCTAAAGTAGCTAACTCAGTCACCGGCGATGATAAAATTCTACTTCGACCTCCACCTCAACACTTACTGAAGGAGCTCTTATTTCAGAACCGCTAGATTGGAACACAATATATGTCTCATTTGTCTCTGGTACTGGAAGTTTTTGTGTTTGGGATTGGAATTGTGATTCTGGATTACCAGTTACGTATGATGACATAAGGTCTTCCTCAGAGAAAGTGTTGATGTCAAAAGGGTTAATACCTGCTTACTTGAAACCACTTTGGTGTCAGGGTGATTGCCAATGGAAGAGCTATTGCTATTAATTCTGATATTTCATAAATTGAAATAGTCTTTTCGGCATTACTGAGAAGCCATGCATCATGAGCCGATGAGAGATATCTTCTAAAAAGTCCAAAAACTTACATTACATTATATGACATTCGTGGGGGTCGATTGGCTTTGCAAGCCTTTCCGAACTGCGACCAAATTGGTCTTTTGTTCGTAACCCTTCTTATTCATTTCCCCTGTAGGTCTGAATCCCTTACAAAATTAAGAATCTCCCTGGGAGCTTTCGCTTTTACTTCGTGCGGCTCTATTTGTCGCTACCGAAGTGTATATGTCTTTGACGGACAGTTGCGATGCAACTGCAAAGAATATATTCGGCAGTTTCATCGCCCTCTTTACACATTCTGCATGTTGCCGTTTCCGATTTGCCCATTTTATTGAAATGGTATCTCAGTGGGCAGTTCCCAGTAAGGAGGCCTGTTATGAACCTCAGCTCGTCCCTAGAGAGATCGAGAAGCTGTTTTGTCTTCTTCGGCGAATAGTCAATGAACTTTTTTGCTTGCCTTTGACCTGGAGTTTTCCTCCAATATTCTTTTTTGCAAGATTCTTCCCATCGTTCCAGATTCTGTCGTCTGTGCGGCTTACTTAGACCGCAGAACGGTTCAGGTCTGATGGGTGGGATTCCAGCAACTGATTTGGCCTGTTCGTCAGCGGCTTCATTTCCTTGTATGCCTTCGTGGCCAAGAAACCACCACAGGAGAAGTTTGTTTTCTTCAGCAAGTTTTTTCAAGGATTGATAGCATTCCCAGCCAGAGATGCTCCGATAACTGTAAGAGTTTAGAGCTTTTATCACTTCCCGACTGTCCGTTAAAATGTAAATCTTTGCACCTTTGAGTTTCTTCCTTAGTCCCTCCTGGCAGGAAAGGTTTACAGCAAGTGTTTCTACTTGCATGATTGTGGGATTAGAGCCCAGAGGCACTGGTGAAGAGTACTTGGGTCCATATATGCCTGCTCCTGTTCCATCAATCATTTTTGATCCGTCCGTGTACCAAATGGAGGATTTTTGGTCTAATTGATTTATTTTTCCCTTTACGATGGTGTGGTCTTCTATGACCACTTCGAAGGGTATGTGAAAATCAAACTCAAGCGGCATTATATCCGATGGTTGTGATAAGATTTCTGGCGCTATGTAACCCAGAATCCCCAGGTGTCCCTTCAGATCACCAGGTGATAGAAAAAAAACAGGGACATCTACGGCTGTAATTTACGGATACAATTTAGTGAAGAGAGAACATTACCACTCCATTTTCCAGGTTCAACTGTTTCAATTGCTAGATGGGATAAATCAAACAACACTGAAATTGGATATTCTGGTGTTGGTTTCACATAGTTTATAAAGTGATGCATAAAATCAAAAAATTCGTCATCAGTTACCCAAACACCATTACCGCGTCCCATACATTTACGTGGTCCATTTGGGATAAATTAGTCTTCCGGGGAAATATAAACATTATAGGAACTAAGTTTCCAATAGGTGACACGTCCGCAGTTACTGTCACATTATTTCTACGTTCTCTAAATGTAACATGCTTTAGTTTAGTTGCTATTATTTTACCCAGTTTCAAGGCTGATGGAACACCAGTTTCGTCGATATTCCATATTGTGGAAGCTGAGAGTTGATACTTGTCCATAACTGTACTCAGCTTGTCATAAAATAAATCGACGCTTGTTTTCTTAAATGATATGCCCTCCCTAAGCTGGTGGGTTCTGGTTTTCTAATAAACAGTTCTCTATTCCTCTTAAGAACAATTTTGAGCCAATCCTTTCCAACTAATATACATTCTGTCAAACAAATGCCGTGAATTGGTGAATGAAACACAAAATATTCATATTCTATTCAAATTTATTCTATGCCCTTCAAAGTAAACCCCTTCCAGAATAATACATTTACGCCAACGAATAATCCAATCATCAAAACATTTTCCAAACGCTTTTTCCGGAATTGGCTTCAGTTCTTGGTGCGAATTCTCTTTTATGTCTTCTATCGATTCGAAACGAGTACCTGGAAGTGGTAATTTTAGTTTTGGAAGAAGAAAAAAGTTGGCGAAAGTCATATCAGGTGAATACGGTGGTTATTCGATGGTATTTGTTGAGTTTTCTGTCAGAACTTCATTCACAATGTGGTGCAAAATCCTTCTCCACAAATCTGGCTGTTTTCTACAAATTTGCTCTCTAGAACGCCGCACAACGCTCATATTCTTTATTTAACGTATGACCT